>OX637290.1:15309186-15909186 GCA_951799445.1 Pseudisothecium myosuroides | reverse complement strand
CAATGGAATTAGTTGAGGGTTATTTTACCAACTTTTGTTTTAGTGATTCATCCAACAAAAACTCTCATGCTCTTTGTGGAAAACTTCATGGTTGTCAAGTCCTAGGTGTAGCGAAGTCTATTGGATGCTGAACAAAGTGCTATGAAGTGATGTTTTGTCCAAACAACTTCTCATTCTTAATTAAAATTAATGCTTATTTCATCATCAAGCAATATTCTTTATAATTGGTTAACATCAATTTTGTTAAAAAGGTGTTATTAACCCCTAAAGAAAATGGAGAATTAATAGAGTTCTCAAAATGTGAGGAAATTCACATTTGATGAGGGAAAAAACCATATTGAATGTTGGCATGATCTAAAAATAGTTGCACCAAATATCAATGGAAAGTGATCAATTTTTGAAAAAACAATTAGGTTGTGAGATGTATTCTATAGCATATTATATGGTCATGTATTCATATTCTAAATCAAATCAAATCAAATATAATTCAATCACGTGAGATTAGGTAGAGGTACATGGGTCAAATCACACTCAAAGGTACCAAAAAAGGGGTCAGACCCACTGAAATTTGCACTATAACTTCTTTCTAGCTATTGTTTTTTAAAGGTAGTTCATATATTATAGATAGTCTAGTTCTTTTTCACTAGTATTTTAAGTCTTGTTAAGAATCCTATTTTTTTATTCATCATAAAATCAAAAATTCTTTATTAGAGGTCCAATTGAAGTTCCAATGTCAGCCTGTCAGGTTTTTCAATGGACAAAAAGGAGTCTAATTTCTAATGAATAACAATGTGATTTAATCCAAAAAAATCATGTGCATATATAATCATATGATATAGTAGAAAAGAAATCTTTTGCTATAATTTGAATGTTTTTCTATTTCCTATAATATTCAGAAGTAAGAATATGTGAACATACTTTTCAATATATAAAATAATCCAAATGATGATTGTGTCAAAACAAAAATGTATATATTATTCATGTCAAGGGCACTACATAAGCTATTTTTGGAATTGAATGTTCAATTGTGTTTTTAGAATAAATCAATAATTTGTCAATAATCAATCAATTAATTAAAAAATTACACTATTTTGTGTTCAAGATTTAATCACTAAAAATCCTTTTTATTAGTTGTATGCTTGAGAAGTATAAAAAATTTGGATAAAAATATCCTTTTCAAGTACTATATTGTATAAAAGACACTAAATTTAGCCTTAAAATTGGTGATTTATATCTTTTTAAGGATTTTATCCATAAATTTTTTTTTCCAACTTATTGAAGAGGCTTATTCCAATACTATTCATCCATAAATTTTAAAAAAATGACAACATCAAAGTAATTTATAGCTTTAAAAGTTCAAAAAAGGACTCTATATCTAGTCCTACAAAAGTAATCTCAATGGTACCTTTGAGTGTGGTTTGACCCACATTCAAATATCAAGACATAACTACATCACAAGTCAAAGTTGTAGTACTTCCAATGGATGATTGATACAACCTATAATCATTGTGCATTTTGTTATCTGCTCACTACTTCCATATCTAAATCCACTCATTGCCTTTACATCCTACAAAGAATAAATGTCATTATCCAAAGAATGAAGGTCACTTCCAAGTGCCATGGGATCACTATTCCCACATAGGATCAACATATACTTGTATACAAACTCTAGTCTCCTTGTATGAACTAAATATATAGTGTTTTTAGATCCATTGCTGTATAAATAATTTAATACATTCTTACACAATATTTATTGCAAAAGTAAACACATGACTACTCTTACAACTAGCATATTCTATCTATGCAATGCAAAAATTCAAAAGTAATTTGGACCTACCTTCCACATTCTACACCTTGGAAAAATGACAATACATGTGGAATTCCACTATTTTTTTAATTATTCCATGAGTACAACATTTTATGAAAATTGCACAACAAAGTCTACAAAAATCATAAATTCTATGCAACATTTCCATTGAAACCTTTTGAGTTTACAAAAAATTCAAGTCAACTGAAACTTTCTTGATTCTTCAAAGACATCTTTGTATCCTAAATTGCACATCATATACCTCGAGGGCAAATGTGTTCAACATCCTTTAGGCAGGGTTGTCATACCGGACAGACGTCCGGTTCGCCTGTCCGATAGAGGTCTCGCCCGTCCAATGTGGTCAATACTAAGTTGACTTTCTTTAATTGAAAAAATAGGTGATATGGCTGCCACTTTGATGCCACCTGGCTGCCAAGTAGGATCCAGGGCGCGGACGTCACCGGTAGGGGCGCGGACTTTAGTCAGGGTGCGGACGGAAGTCAGGGCGGGGACAGAATTGTGTCGAGGCGCGGACAGAAGTAGTCAAGTCGCGGACAGTTTTTTAAGGCGCGGACGAAAGTAGTTGGGGTGCGGACAATTTTTTTAAATTGGAGCCAAATTGAATTAATTTATTTTTGAATGAAGGGGGTCCTTGTACAACCGAACCATATTTTTTTCATTGCGGCCAAGTGGAACTAATTCCTTGTGAATTTAAAAGTAAATACTACAAGAAAAAGGGGGTATAAATGACTGCGATAAATGACAATTTTGCTACTACTAGGAATCATTTACTCCAAAAATGACTAAAAAATGACTGCATCTGTGGCAGTTGTAGAATTGTCATATGTATTGGCCTAAAATTTACGTTTTTTGAAGTACTGGAAAAACTAATATCACCATCTTTTTCTTTTTGAAGAGGCGATGGATGAGAAAGCCTGACGTGGAAAGGAAATTCGGTGACCTGATGACATGGACATCCACGTTACCAGTCATTTGCAAGTTGTATACCAGTTGCGAGGGACCCCTCATACATCTGACGTGGACGTTCACGTGGCCAGTCATTCAGCGATGCCAGCTGACCCCTTACAAATCTGACGTGGGGGTCATTGCAAGAAAGGGTGGTCCTATTTCCCGTCACAATGGAAGTGACTTTTTTGTTTTCTTCTATAACTTTTGATGCACAAGTCCAATGAACATGAAATTTTTATTGGAGATGCCTAACTTGATGGTAATCAGATCCCTTATTCTTTAGAAATAAAAAAAAATCATTTTATATTTAAAAATCATTTTTGCTAATATGTCACAGTGTAAGGTTTACGGTTTTTACTACGTTAGGAGTCCCAAGATTTAATGATCTAGAGCTGAAATTTTCATGGTCTATTTGCATAGTAGGAAAACATATTCCTACCAAAGGAAATCTAAAAATACATTATTTTGTGTCCTCCACATGAGTGCAAACAACACTCTCATTGCGCGCAGTTTCTGAACAATGAAGAAGGTTTTAAGATTGATTTTTTGGTGAACTCTCTTCACTATGAATTCTTTCCAAATGGCCAATTTTTAGTTTTAAAAAAAAATTCTTTTCCTATTTTTTACAAATTAAAATGTGAAATTACAGTGACTTTTCCTATTTTCATGAGATTTAGGGTTTTGCTAGTTCGCCTACTTAGAGAATTTTTCTAAGCTTTTCCTTCCTAGGGTACCTTCTTCTTAATGGTATATACATTAAACATATTTTTTACATTTTTAAAAAATTGAATTTCTAATTTTAAAGCCCTCCCGAAAGAAAAAATGAGTCCTGTGGAAAATGCTATGCTTTTTGAACACCCTTTCTTGCAACAACCCCGTGGACTGCGACGTACGATTGTTGGGCACAGTCACTTTGGAGTTGTGAAGGAATCGTTGTGAAGTTATGAAAAAACACTTGTACTGGGCCACCGTGTCGCAGCCAAGTCATAAGCAAGTTATTGGGCATGTATACGGCGGCGTTATTAGAGAGTTGGCAATCGTGTTGTAGTTACAACAAAGTGTGATTTCGGAGATGACTGCAACTCTACAGAGGCGGAAGTCATTTTCTACTCGCGTCACTATGTTGTAGCACAAGAAAGTAAAATCCCTCCAGTAGACGTTCTAAAGTGTTAAAACCGTCTTTTGGGTGACTCGAGTATCGTTCCCTCAGGGATCTGTATCAAACTTCTATAGTGATGACTGGAAACGGATGCGGAAATCACAACAACCACAAGCGAACCGGATTCTAAGATGGAAAGCTAAAAATATACAAATGATTTCTTTCCGTCCGGTTGGACTATCTCACTTCAGTCCTAATCCGCTCAACAACAACAAGGAATTGTCTCTACAATATACCACTCCCTTACTCACAAATACAACTTCTGACTCTAGGATTCGAAACCGGAACCGGAAGGAGTGTCATTACCCTGTACCTCTTCCTGTTTCCACTCTTGGATCCTCAAAACAAGTAACCGGTTTGAAGTTTAGCCTCTATGTCAGAGGGTTCCGCATATTTTGGTTAAGGAAGGTGGCGTGAATTCCTACCCTTTGATATTTTTAGAGTGACTGAAGTTTCACTAAAAAGAAGAAAAATAACAAAACACAAAAAGAAATAAGATCTCGGTTTCTCCTCACAACTAACCTGGAAGCTTAATCCAGATCAGTAGGTCACTCAGGAAACCTCTACTGTCCTCACAATACTACAATGACAGATTTTTCCAACCCAAGTTTCTAGGCGGAGTCGCTGCTCGGACCGGAAACCGGATACAGGAAACATCCGGGGGCACTCATCTTCTTCCAAAACCTGCAACCATGGCTACCCGCACAAATAATGGTTCTAGCATTACCGGCATACCAACCTAGCATCAAGACTTTTCAGACCAACGCTTGGGATGTGGAAATCACACGCTTTGCAATGGAAAATGAAAAAGAACACAAGTATATTATCCTATCAAAGACTGCCCAAGATTGAAACTAACTTCAACCTCCTAAATACCATCCCAAAGGAACCCAAAGAAGGCCCCCTTGGAAATCCTAACTGCAAACCAGAGAATGACACGCGTCATTCACCCAATCTTCAAAAATCCTAACTCTAAGTGTTAACTGTCTAACATTTAGTCCTTTTTCTAAGACCGGATCCTGCTATCCAAGTACATGCAGCCGGAAAGTAACTAACAGTGACTTTCTTTTACTTTCCTCTACTTAACTGAACTCCAACTATCTTTCACTTTCCAAAACTGAACTCCTCCTATCTTTAACATTCCAAAACTTAACTTAACTGAAATCTATTTTTACTTTCGCACTACAAAAACCGGAGTTCCACTTAACTCTTTAACTTAACTTCTAAATTTAAACTCTATCTACTTCTTTTGCCTCTTGGCTGGTGTTTGTGTGGTCTTGGCCACTCCTTTCCTTACTGACTGCGGCTTACTCCCAGTAGCCTTGGAAGCTTTCCCTTTTGGCGGAGTTGGCGGTTTTCCTCTGCCCTTTCCATGCGCCGGTTTTGATTCCGGTTCTGATTCCTCTTTACCTTCCTCACTCTCCTCGCTTGACTCGGACTGGTCCTCCTCCTTCTCCGAGGTCTCTGGCGATTTACCTTCTTCTGATTCGATCTCGATTGTGGGTGATGCCTCCCTTCCTCGCTTGGAAGTTTCTTTCCTTTGTGTTCCGGCTGACGGCTTGTTCGATCGACCGGAAAGGGTACTCTGTGGCGTTCCCTGATCCGGTTCTGCAAACTTGCTCTGACTCCGGGTCTGGGATGCGGATGAAAGCCCTTTTCTGGTTACCGTGTCAATCTTCAACTTGGTCTTGCTGGATGGTGTAGTCTTCTCCTTCGGTTCTTCCTTCGACTTCCGGTCAGCCGAACCCTTGGACGGTGTTGCCCTACTTGAGGTCTCCTTCTTCACCTTTCCGGTTGCCTTTACCGGTTCCGGTTCCAATTGGAAGCCCGCATTGTCCATGACCTCTCTCAATTCAAACAAGGTACTCTCCATCTTCTCATGATACGACACCAAGACTGAAACAACCTTGGGTCCCATCTGAGATCCCTCCTTGAGAACCTCAGCCTCAAAAAGTTGGGCTTTGTTAAGCACCTCGCCCGAATTTGCCACAAATTTCCGGATCCGGTTGAGAGTTTCTAAGGCTTCAGCCGAGAGCTGTCTACCTTCACTCTCCGACTTCTTCCCTAACTCCTTCTTCAGATCCTTTATCTGACCGGTTAGACTAGCTATCCAGTTTTCTAACTTCAGGGTCACCTCTTTATCACTCAACATTTTCTCTCTGATGCCCTTCAGTTCACTTATAATCACCCCTAGAGGGTCTGTAGACTTTGCCCAAACCGGATCCTTACTAGCCCCCTCGCTCGCTACTTCCTTGCCTTTCTTCTGGGGCTTCTCCGGTTCCACTTCCGGTTCTGACTCGTCTATAGACATCTCTTTCTGCTCTTCCGGTTCCGGACTGATGTCGTATTGCAACATGACAATTGCGGACTTGTACTCAGTTACCTCCTTTCCTCTCAACAAGTCATTATGCTCATACAGATGGAAGAGAAATGGAGACAAACCGGAAGGCCTTGACTTTCCTATAATCGCTACCATCTTCACAACCACCTCCTTCAACACTAGTCCCCAACTAACTTTCCTCCCTGCGGTCAGCGCACCAAATATTGTCTTGGCTATGGTGAGATTGGCCCGGGTAGGACGTTCTGGATTCAAAATCGGAACTAGGAACTCTAGTACTCTCCTATGCCTTAGATTGATACAATCCGCCAGGGCATAGCCATCCTTGGGGTGGACAGGGTTACAAAACTTACCCCTATCAAACTCATGTTGTCGTCCGGCCAATCCTTCCCCGTCCTTCGGAAAGTTGTAGACCTCGCTCTAAGTATCCGGAGTCCATCCGGCTGGCAGCGACCGGATCGTATGGTGCCATTCGCTTGATTGCTTCTTGAGCAGCTCCCCCACCATAGACTTGTTCTTCAGGTTCCATGGCCTCTGCAGGAATCCATCACAACCCAGTCCCTTCAGATCCTCCCTCAAGAATGCCATCTCCTTGACATTCTTCGGCAGTCCGGGTACCACCGATCGGAGCTTGAATGAAGGTGACTCCTCACTCGCTTCAGCCTTCACCATGACTCTAACCAACAACTTGGATCAACTACAAACCCTGAGCTCTTCCTGCCCTAAACAATTGTGCACTACTTGCTCTCTCCCACAACAACAATCAGCCTCACAACCGCTTAACCGGAATCTCAAACTTACACTCCTCCAAGCTCTGAGCTCCAAACTTTCTTGCAACCATTCACTATTAACTGGAAAACACCAGAATGAAAAGATAGAATGCGGAGGCTTCTACTTGACCCCTACTTCTCTCCTGACCGTTCGGTTCCTCCGCCGTTGGAACTATCCGTTCCCATCCACACCGGAAAATGATTTCTATTCAACGGCTCCCTAGTTTTCCCGTTAGTGACTGTTGGCTCCGATTTCCGTTCCCAATAACCGGTTCGACCGTTCCCGAACTCCTAGAATCCCGGTTAGGATCCGACCTAGGTTTCCGGTTTCCGGTTCAAGACAAGAACAACTAAGATCCGTCTTAACCATTTTATCTCTTTTAGAAGATTCGATGGTTACTAATCTAAAACTCTACTAAAATATGTACCTAACCCTATAAAACAACGAAAAAAATTGGAAATAAAATATCTTTAACCTAATTCTATTACAAAATAATAGAATTTGGCGTTCTAGGCTCCGACACACTGTATGGTTCGCGTTTTGGTCCAGTCGGTTACAGCGACTACGGTGCATTCTACGGTCTCCCGGTTGTAGCGACATTGAAGTGTCTGAGACCGCAATTCACAGTCGCGCGGGGTGAGAACTTCCTACAAATGACTGCCGACTATCACAGTGTGCAATTACAAACTCACTTGTAAGGACACTGCTAAGGAAACACTCCGAGCGCTCTACCGTATTGCATGACGGACAAACAGAGGGCACTTACAACCACGTTTGATGCACTTCTGCATGGATCATCCACTGATCTACTCCGAAGCACACACTCACGTGCACTAACCATGAATGCTGTTTCAAGTGGTAAACTTGACATGCTTGCCATGCCATAGGACGCAGCTCCCCTTTGCTTGGTCTATTCTCTGCATGTCGGGATCCGTAGGTGGAAACATCAGCCCCACCCCATTGGCACCAGCAGGTAGAATCTCGCTCACATTGACCTTCACCCAAGGCTCCAGTATGTCCTTGTGATGGAAGACGCCTTTATCGGGCAGCTCACTTACAGTTCCTTCTACCACTTTGTATCGCACGGCTCGCGGGTTGAATAGGAAGACTTTGTTGCCCATGTTGAATTGCATCACGGATTTAGTCAGATGATCCTGGACCATTACCAAAGTACAGTCAACCCATCACAAGTTCATTGAAATAAGACACAGACATTTGTGCCACAAAATCGCACTCAGTGATGTACACAACTTTGACTCGACTTTGGAGCGACTTTCCTGCGACTTCTGGGAAGACGTTACTTTCCTACGACACTTACGCGACTGCTACACGACTTCAAGATGACTATTACTTCACTGCAAACTCCTTCTTGGGATGAAAAAGTACACCATTCCTGTGGAGCGCCAACTACCTGTACTTTACCAGAAGAGGGTTTGAATTCTCACCTTCTTAGACCACGCATTGCGCTTCTTGTCTGCCCCCGCCGTTGGCTTGGCCCTGGTCTCGCGAGGCTACTGCTTCTCCTGCAACGTGAAACCGACGTAGTTAGATATGATACCCGCTACAGAAGGTGGGGGGCATTCACACATGCAGGTTGCCTGTCCCCTCACCTTCTACGATGTCCAGAAACTCATACGATGACCCCTGCTGCCGTTTAGCAATCATGTCATCCATCAAGGCGTGCCCTAGTGACGGGTACTTCAACCGGAAAGCAACCATGTTTGGGCATTGCGATAGTGCCTCCAGAAGCGGCCACAAGTAACACTTCAAGTATTCCTTGTCGTCTACCAAGCTGGACAATTCAATGACATAGAACGGGGCATTTACAATAACATTTGTAGGGGGGTTGCAGGCAACCCTATAGAGTTTACTATCTACAATGACGGTGTTCTCCACGTTAAACTAAGGCCATGCTGCGTACACCTTTGTCAGATTCTTCCCCCATGACTGAGGGACTCCCTCCCCACCATCTCGGAACTCCCACTGCTTACTGGACTAGGAAAATAAGGGAATGGCATTAGGACCCCTGAAAGGGCCTCCCATGATGGTTGGCACAACGTCCTCCATGAAGGACGTGCTCTTGCTGCCTCAAAAATCCACTGCAAAGTACACAAAGCATCAAGAAAGAAACGGTTTCAACCACGGCCTCAAGGGTGGAAGTACACTAGACCCTTGTACTTTTGAGGTCACAACACAAAATTGGTAGTAAACATGATTTTGTACTTTGTAATACTTGAACTCAAAAGTCTTTTTTAAGACTTCTATGTTGTTTTTCTATAGACTACATATGTTAATTACCTAGAAGCATTATTAATTTTGTTGAAAAACTTATTTCATGGTGTTAAAAAAGTACTTTTGTGGATGACTACTATAATGTCACAGTACTACAAATCACTAAAAAGTACAAAATTCAATGCCTTGGAGAACTCTTTTTCTAGTGTCTTTTCTTCACAAAATACAACAAAATGTCTTCTATTGGGATCTGCATTCAAATTCCTAACTACATCACATATTTGGCAAAGATCTACAAAAATAGGACACTACAAGAAAAAGGGGGGTAAAGTGACTGCAGAAAATGACTGATCACTACAAGAGAAAGGGGTGTTTTAAGTGAGTTTTTAAGTATAATCCTAGACACATGATTTTAAGTAATGACCTTTAAGGAGATTTTCAGCAAAATTTTACTTAAAACACATGTGTTTTAAGTAAAATTTTGCTGAAAATCTCCTTAAAGGTCATTACTTAAAATCATGTGTCTAGGACTATACTTAAAAACTCACTTAAAACACCCCTTTCTCTTGTAGTGGATTTGTGACTGTGCGAAGTCATTTTCCCTGCATGTGACTTTCAGGTGACTGAAAACTCATCAGTTGTGAAAAAGTCAAATATATTGGCCTAAAATCTATGTTTTTTGCAGACTTAGGGAAAACTATTATCACCATCTTTTTCTTTCTGGGTAGGAGATGGATGATAAAGTCTGAGGTGGAAAGTGGGAAGGGAGACAATGTGACGTGGATAGCCACGCGTCCAGTCACGGCGCTGTCACGATTGAGTTGCGTCGGATCCATGATAAATCTGACGTGGACAGACACGTGGCCGGACGCTACTGGCGCGTACTAGTTTCATAGGACCCCTAAAAAATCTTACGTGGACAGCAATGTGGGGTGAGGGTCAGTCGCCTTGGAGTCGCGACAAAGTCGTGCGGCAGTGACCGACAAGTCACAAGTAAGCACTACTCGAAGTCATTTCAAAGTGACACTGCTATTGTGGGAACGACGCGACAGGGACGCGTGAGTCATTCCGGAGTCGTGACCCAATTACAATGAAGTCACTGCGGTGGACGGCGTTGCCACTTTCATAACTGCATGAGTCACTCTGAAGTCGCGTCCTAGTACGGTTTCATGCCATTAGAGGTAGTCACCTACAACGACTACTACTCGCATTCTAGTCGCACGGGAATGGCGACTGTGTTCTGCAAGTGACAGCGTCTCACGAACACACTATGGAACATCACTACGGCAATCAATGAGCACTTTCAACTGAGCATGAATTAGGGACTGTGGACGCCCTCATTCAACAAAGACTGTAATTGCACTCCCACATTGCAAGACGGAGAGACGGCAGACATTGACGTGTCACAAAATTGAATAGGGAAAGCATTCGACGTCAGACAGTTCATGCGAAGGAGACAGTTCTGCATTTCTTAAAAGAGAACAATTTGCTGACTCTCAACACTTACAAAGACTACGTGTTCATGACGCCATGCTCTATACCCTGATCTTTGACATCACCCAGCCTTCAGTGCCTTTCACGTGCTAAACTTCACCTGCTTGTCGTGCCATAGTACGGCACCCCCCAGCGCATGTTCTATAAGTACCATGTCGGGGTCTAATGGCGGGATCATCAGCGGAACTCCAGGATTCAAAATTGCAGAGACGTTGACCCTGACATAGGGCTCCGGAATATCCTTCAAGTGAAACGTCTGTTGACCAGGCAGTCCACTAACTTTGCCCTTCGCCACTTTCTGCCGCACCGCTCGAGGGTTGTAGAGGAAGACTTCGTCGCCGATATGGAACTGCTGCAACCGGGAGCTTCAGTACTTATTAAAATGGTAATACTGCTTTCAAACATATATTTTGACAGAGGGTTAGGATCTGCGCTGCAACACTTTCCCGACGTGTGAAGTGAGAAAAAAATGACCTCCTGGGTGTGGTGAAAGTCGACTGACACGCGACTGATAAACAACTCATACGCGACTTACTGGCTACTGATATGCGACTTCCTTGCATCTCAGACCTCTGCACATTACTGAAAGGGCACTTCATCGCTACTTCCTCACAACTTCAACAACACTCTCGCGCCACTGTCCACAAACTCCGAAGCTAAAAAACACCATTCCTACTGTGCCAAAACTGGGTTCACGAAGAGCACCTTTTTAGACCACGCGTCGCACTTCGGCGCCGTCCCCGCAGTCCCCGCCGCTGCCTTGGCCCTCGACTCCCGCGATTGTTGTTGTCTCGCCTGCACGACCACAACATAGCAGTTAGTGAAGCGAGAGAAGGGAAGGTGGGGACATGTTCCGCCAATACAACCACGAAGGTCGCTAGTCCCCTCACCTTCCATGACGTCAAGAAACTCGTACGTGGAATCATGACGGCGTTTGGAGTTCATGTCATGAGCGGATTGCGAAGCTAGTAATGGGTGCTTTGAACGAAAGGATCCCACGTCTGGACATTTGTGGAATGATTCCAAAAGCAGCCACAAGTTGCACTTCAGGTAGTCCTTGTCCTCAGCCAATGTCGACAGTTCCATCACATAGAACGGAGAGTTCACGACCACATTCGCTGGGGGATTGCACGCTACCCTACAGAGTTTACTATCTACGATCATTGTGTTTTGGGCGGTAAATTGAGGCCATTGTGAATACACTTGTTCCAATTTTTTCCCCCATGATGCCTCTGCGCTGTCTCCCCCATCCCAGAACTCACACTGTTTACCTGACCACGAAAACAGAGGGAGACAATTTGGACCCCTGAAGGGACCAGCCATTATGGTTGGAACTACGTCCTCCATGAAAGACATGCTCTTGCTTCCCCAAAAGCCCACTGCAAAGTGCACAAAACATCTGGAAAGAAATGGCTTAAGCCACGGCCTCAACACTACTCTCCTCAGGTTAGTCTTCATTGAAGCCCTTATTTTGCTGTTCGAGTTGCCTTCAGCAAGCAAACTACAATCGAGTAAGGTCCCCTGTACATTGAATACTACCAATTTATCCCTCCCCCGAGTACTCCCTGCCACCCCAACAACATCCGGCATTCCAGGCCTCCCTCTTGTCAACATGTTCTGAGGCACCCCGGTGGCAGCGTGTACCTTGACAGGAGATTTTGGAGGTTTCTTTGACTTCTTCTGAGACGCCTCCACTTCGACGGGCCTCGCAGGGATGGCCGGGGCTATAGCGTGAGTCTTGCCCGTGACTGGAGGAGGCCGTGATTCCCTTCTTGGCTCCTCCACTGCGTCGTGGGCGGGCGTACCTCCTGCTCCCTCCGTCACCGCTTCTTCTCCCTCTATCGTCACTTCCACACTTGCGGTCGTCGCTTCCACAGTCGCGGGCGCCGCTTGGACAGCCTCGGTCGGCGCAAGGACAGTCGGAGCCGCAGTTTGAACCTCCTCGGATGCAGCTTGTCCTCCCTTGGCCGAAGCTCCTCCTCCAGCGGAAGAGACTTCTCCTCCAGCAGTGGCACCTCCTCCTGCCGAATCCCCACCCTCTCCTCCTTGGGCCGCATCGTCTCTGGAATTGCCGTGGTTTGTCACGACATCCACTGGCGTCTCCATTTCCTCGTCATACGGAGTCTTCTTGGGCTCCGCGGGTCCAAATGCCTCCAAGGATGCGCCGTCATGTGCCACGTCGGGCGATCTCTCGCTCTATGCTGCTAACGCCAAGTTGCCTGAAATTCCCGTGCCTCCCCCATCATCCGCCACGCTCTGTTCAAGAACCACGGGACTTGACGGGATTACGTACGGGTCGGTGACAGTGGGCTCGCTGGGGGTTGAAGATTTCTGCCCCAATCGCGCGTCTGGCGCAGGGTCTTTTCCCCTGCTTGCCACCTTCCACTTCCTAGGCACTTCCGGAGACGCAAGTCGTGGACGTGGTAGAGCTGGCAGATCCTCCTTCAAGAGGGTCAGCTGTGCTGCGGTCGCTGTGATCTCCGCTGCGTCCGTCAGCTGATTTCGGGGCCGCTTCTTTTTCTTCTGTGATCGTTGCGTGGACGGCTCATGCGTTTCCAACGTCGACTTCGAAGTAGATGGGCTTGCGTCGTCGACAACGGCAGACCGACTCATGAAGGACGCGAACATGGAGTGTAGGTCCTCAATTGCAGAGGTTTGCTTGTCGGCTGTCTTCTGGAAGGCATCAAACCTCCATTCCACGTGTGGGAGCACGGAAACTCATAAGGGAGAGATATAGCTTAGAAATAGGGTAGGAGTTAGTCAAAAATTTCAAAACTTTGGTAAGAAGTAAAGAATTTTGATCCGGATACAGATAGATTCCGGATAGTTAGAATCAGAGATTTCAGATCCTTTAAACCGGGTTCTTTCGAGAGCCGGAACGGATCTTAAATTCGAGTTAGGTCGGATTGGAACGAGCTACGGAATAAGTATCCGACCTACGCTGCTAGGGAACCGTTACGGGAACGGACCTCTTACCGTTCGCCAAGGGGAACGGTCGGCAGCTCGACTAGTACTTAAACCTTTGCCAGACCTAATCTTCCTCATTCTTCACTTTGCTGATTGTCTTGCGCACTTAGCTGAGAGAAAGAGTGGTGAGTTAGAGATCGCGACAGGGAGAGACGAGTGAGGTCGGTGCCGATTGCACCGGATTTAAAGACCACGAAGTTTGGCTAGACGAGGAGTATCCAGTCGATTCCGGTAGTAGCAGGGAGTTCCGTTCCGGCATCCGGAACATCCGTCCGGAGCGATTTAATCCAACGGATGGGGGCCTTGTCATATCCGGCTCGGACCAATCCGATCGACTTTACTCATATGCAGAAGGCATCACCCAAGAAGAATACAACACCGATTCAGCTGGACGATTCGCCAGAAAGAGAGACCAGAGTGGAGATGATCTAGGAGTCCGAGAAAGGGGAATTCACTTCCGGGGACGAGACGGCTTTGGATGACGACCCGCCGCCGATCAAGCGGAAGATTCCGACCCGGGCTGCAACAAAGTCTACTCCACCGAAAGGAAGCAGGAAACCACCTTCAGGGCCGAGTAGCAGCTCGAAGAAATCAAAGCGGGGAAAGTAGTTAGTATATTTGTAGTATTAGGATTTTTAATCTGGAGCGGATTTTCCGTGCGTGGGGCCCGGTCCCGGATTCTTAGGAGTAGTTGACTTTGAACTTTCCGGATATTACGGTTGGTTACTGATTGGTCACCTGGATTTTCAGGTGTTCTTTTTTTGGCTTTTTGTTTGGGCTTTTTAAGTGAAGGGCAGCTTGTTGCCCTTTCATTCCAGCCTTGCCCATTTTGTGTGCATTAGTTTATGTTCATATTCTCTTTTCTCTAATCTGAGCCACTAAGTGGACATTCGGATTTCTGGCTATGTGTGCATTTTCTTGAGTCGTTTATGAGTGTCTAAGTGTAAGAGAGGGCGGATGAGGGGGAATCCGGGTTGAGACTTAGTTGGACCCAATTTGAGCGAGTAAGTTTGTGAGGAAACTTTACTAGACTTGTGAGTAAGGACTTGCGCATGGTACCTTTAAATTGCCATAACGGTGATCCGGTTCTAAGGAGTGGTGCGGATGTGAGTCCGGAATCCAGGGAGGGTTCCGAGCGGAGATAAGCGACCGCCAGCGGAAAATCCCCACTCACCGGAAGGTCTGCCAACCATAGGATCAATCTGGTAGATAGATGCACGAATCTCTTTTAGTTTCGGCTGTCTTGATCTGTCGTTGTAGTAGAAGTGGAAGGATGCAATTCTGAGTGACCTGTTTTCCGGGCAAGCTACCCGGGGAATTGTAAGGATTATTACTTTCTCTATTCTACAATAAAAACTCGGTTAGGATTGTTTAGTGTGAATTTTTGTACAGAGAAATAGATGTCTATGAGTGGTGCGTTCCTACCCCTCTAAAGATCAAATGCGGACACCCTGAGGGTAAAACAGGGGAATAGAAAACCAATTGAAGTTGAGAAGTGAGACCCGAAATCCGGATCAAACCGGAAACCGGAAAGAGATAGAATCGGATTGGGATCCGGAAGACCATTGTGTAAGAAATAGGAAAAGAAAGAGGTGTTGCTTGGGGTTTTGTTGTTTGGATTACGACTCGGAAACTCCTTAGCTTGCTGAAACATATTAGAATCTCCTGGGACGATATTTCGTGTTATCTTATCATCATTTTGGTGTTAAGGATACTTTCGCCTAGATTGCGCGTACGACACCACGTCTTGCTTCTAGCTCACCAGGGTCAAGGCTGTCATGATCTCCCCTGCAGCACCACTCTCACTATAAGAAAACATGGTAAAAAAAAATCCCACTCAATTTTTGTGTGTGGTTCTTTTGGTCATGTTTTTCTGACAGAGAAATTCATTGCAAAAAAAAATCGAAATCATCGGTAGTGGCTTCATTTTTTGGTTGTCAATCGCAACCATTTTTTTTAAGTCATTTTTGCGCAATCAATATTGCAAGTACATTATTGCTTATGAAAGTGGAAAAAAAGTTGTGCACGTAGTACGTGGACACGATTGACAACTTGTATGCGCGCATGTAATTTTCTTTTCCGCTTTTCATGCATGTTTTGCAATACACTTTATTAAAACATGGTAAAAAAAATGGTAGTTGATTTCCCATTACGGTTTTTTTTACCATGGTTTTGTGACAATGAAATTTATTGCAAAAAAATTTTGAAATCATCAATAGTTGCTTGATTTTTTGGTTGTTTATTGCCCACATGCAATTTTTGGGAATTTAACAACAATTCCATTGCGCATGCAATGGTTGTCCAATACATGAAATTGAAGTGATTACCGACTTTGTAAATATATTTAATCCAATGAATTTGGTCATCCTTTAACATTATCAACTACTTCGAGTTCATAAACATATATCTCAGTACATTTGTACATGTTGTTATATTAATTAATTAGTAATCTTTATTCTACAACATCCACACTTTTGCATGTTTATATATATAGAAGAAATTGCTTTGTACATATACTAACAAAATATGATAAAAAAATCACACTAGATTTGTCTCTAGAGTTCTTTTGACCACTAGTTTATGTCACTTGAATCCATTGCGAGTGCTGAAAGTTAAATGTGCGCGCGTGAAGCCAACTGCGTGCATGCATGAAATTGAGTGCGCGCGCGCGAAGTCGACTATGTGCATGCATGAAGTCAAGTGCACACGCGCATGAAGTCGAGAGCGAGTGCGCGAAGTGAGTGCACACGCGTGAAGTCGACTATGTGCATGCATGAAGTCAAGTGCACGTGCGCATGAAATCGAGTGCGAGTGCGCGAAGCGAGTGCACACGCACAAAGTCAAGTGCAAGTGCATGAAGTCTACTGTTAATGCAAGTGCATGAAGTTCAATGCAACTGCGAGCACATGAAATGAACGCCATTGCTTGAATTCAAGTGCGATTGTGCAAAGTCAAATGCCAGCACATAAAGTCCAAAATGAGTGCACACTGCACACATGAAGTCCAGCACATGCTTGAACTTCCTAACAAGTGAGATAAGCAACAACTAGCATAACTACAGGATCTAATCTATGTGCATTTTGTCTACGTACAATACAATATGAACTCTAGCCCCCACTGCATGCAAAACTCAACAAAGGGTATTGCCAAACTTAGCACTGCACACAACACATACATTTTTAGCAAGAAACAAGAAAAAGGAATTGCACATTTTATGAAATTCACAAAAAATACACAATAGGAAAACTGCAAATTCCCTAGTAAAACACTCTTCAACCTCTAGGGACATTTAATATAATAGATAATCAAAAATATGCAAAAATTCAAGAAAGGATTCAAGCGCTAAGGGGTTAAAGAATCACATGATTGCTCCTTAGAAGCAACTCACCAAAAGACTCCGATCAATAAATAAAAAAACAAAAAAATAGTCATCATCACTGTCCAGTCATTCCGTCATTGGAAATCACAATGAAATGCAACTCACTCAGGGGATTCTTCACGCAAGTGTCGAAAAAATGTAAGATGTGATTCAAGGATCACACCGGCCTCCTTATCTGATCTGGAAAAGAAGCCCAGCCCAATCATTGATCCTAACAATTACAACTCAAATATTTGGTGACAGCTCACTATTGATCCACTAAACAGTATCTCAAGCATTTTATAATCACACAATGCAGTATTTGTAGACCTCCTTCGGGAAAGAGGAACGTAAGAGAAATTCTATAAACACACGATTACAAAGAAGGTCATATTCATTAAAATGAAAGAAGGTGACGTCTCATTTTAATTTTGAGACTATATTTAGTATGAAAAAGAGTTCAATAATTTGAGACAATTTGATAAATTGAGACTGTAATATACCAAGAGAACTACAAATTTAGGTACGTATGAGAAACAACACCAACACATGTCATTCTGCACACTACAATTCCATATTTTATGTCGATATATGGATCCATTGCTAAATTCACGTGCTTTTTTTGTCTCTTCAAGTAGACTCGCTTCGCACTTTTGCAAGGAAAGGTGTTCCAAAGAATTCAATGACATTCAAACTAAGGTCATTCATAACAAATAAATAATTATTAGATTGGCTACAAAAACATTTTGCATAATTACATATATAGAAATTCAAAAATATTCATTATAAATGATAAAAGTGCATGTGCCCTTCTAAACAAACAAACATGGACATTTGAAATACAAGTAATAAGGAGAAAAATACTCCATATAATATAGAAAATAACAAGAAATTCAATTTTTTTATATTAAAAAAAATACAGAACATCCATTTCCAGTATAATCAAATAAAAATCAGCACAATGTACTAAAGGAAATTGCAAACGAAATCTTACTACTTCTTCTTCCCTATTTTTTTTTCCATTTTCTTTTGGACATAAAATGGTAAAAAAATAACCTATCAACTTTGAAAATTCCACACAAACTCTCTTTCATACCTATTTTTTTTTTCCTTCATATTTTTTTCCTTCATTTTTATTTTTATTTATTTTTATTTTTAAAATATCTAAACTACAAACAACTAATACTCCAAAATAATGACTTCCTATGCCTATAAGCTATTCATCTTCGTGCCGAAGATGCTTTCTTCCTTTCAGCAACAATGTTGGCCTCTACGGACTCTTTGATGATGCAGATTTGCGTTTTCGGGATTTTGAATTCTGAATCTATCGTTTCTGCTCTCACGCGAGGCTTCCAAGCTGTCATTAGGGTATCCGTATGATTCCAACTCGAGGAGACCTCTATGTCTTCACACCATATATTCCCTTTTTTAGTGTCCCACCCAAGATATGTATCCTCGTCAACGTGCTCAAATGACATTGGCATCCAGTACTGCAAGTGAATGAAATTGATATGCCCTGGATCCGGACTAGGGTTTGACAAAGCTCGAGCAAGCCAAAACGGTTTAAGGTCACCCTTCGCGGGACATACTGCAAGAAAATAACCGGCAAATACATCACGACCAACACGGAACGAAGCACGTGGACGGTCACGCTTCTTTCCAACAAAGGGTGCATCCTCTGCAAACTCTTCATGCACATTGCCGTCCTGTAGGAATTGGTTCAGGTATTGGTCTTCCTCTTCATTGGTGACTATTGAATTCGGCCAAAATCCATCCCGCAATATATCACGTGCCACAAGTGGTTCATGCAAAGCACTTCTCACACCTTCCCAATACTTCATCACTGGCTCATTCTTCCTCCGGAACTCCCCAGACAAGTCTTGATTGGCCATTCCAGACCACACAGCAATGTACCCGTCTACACCCTTACAAACCTCATCGAAGCCCTTCATCACTTTAGGTGACAAAGGTAGAGGGTTGCCTCTTGGCAATTTAGGACGCCCATCAACTGTCTCCTTCCACAAACGAATCCCTCCACCTTCCTTTGGCAACCAATCAATGTCTGTACATTGAATTTTGTACTGCATCAGGGGCCACCCATTCGAATCTTTAAAGAACTTGAATTGCTGGGCCTGTGAATGACCCATTAGAGATTCATCCCTTGCATGCAAGTACCCCTCTACAAACTTTTTGAAATCAGGAACCTCTTCAATGAGATGAGGAATTACGGGTTGCGTTTCGCAATCCATGAAGGACTTCATCAACCTCGGAACTGTGAGATAGTCATTAGTCTTCAACATGCTGCTCCAACGACCGAATAGAGCATCAATGTCCTCGTGAGTGTGTCCAACAACGAGGAAATTCACGTAGACCTCACGGAAAACGGCTCTGTATACAAGTAGAGAACAGAATGCAAAAACCCACCGGTTTTTGTTGTCACCTACACAATTGTCAAGTTGAAGATTCAATGTTGGAGGAAGACGTTGGGGTTCAACCACATCCTCAAAACAAGAAGGGAGAGATTCCACACATATTTCTGAGCCTTCCAACAAGGCTTTTGACAATGGATTAATCACATCTACGGGAAACAAGTGGCGTGAGGAGAATTTCGGTTCAGCCTCAAGATCTCGCAACAACTTCGCAATAGAGCCCACGGTGTGGTTAGAGTCCGATGCAAAGATGTCTAAGCCATAGTGCGCATATCTCACATCTCCATGCCCGTAATAGCGAGAGGCAACTTCATCAATGAATCGGTGCCCTTGTTCTTGTGAGAATAATGGGGAGAAGCCGTCTTTGAGTGATCCATCTTGTCATGAATTATGGTAATAACCTTCTCCGGATACTTCTCAGACACCGCACGGTTTGCATAATATAGCTCCCTATGAGCCTGCTGTCTATTGAGGTGAATTTTCAACTGTAAAGTCCAAAACTCTTGCGCGCGTGAACGTGGAGTACAAGCGCTCCTCAGTTGCATGAATCTATCGCACTCGGCACAACGAGCAAAATTGTCACCACGAGCTTTTGGAGAGTATTCCGGAAATGAAGCTCGACGGATGCTGCTCAACCCGCTTGCTGAAATATGTGGCAATTGAAAGGTCGAATTGACGTTGTTGATCTCCGGCAAATGGTCCTTCCATTGAAATGATGAAGGCAAGACCATGGATGGAACTTTCTCCCCAGACTGAAGCGTCCTTGATTTATGAGGCATCGGGTCCGCTTCCCTCTCAAGAATCAATCGAAGTGTGGCCGTCGCTTGTACGGTTTGAGTCCGTGGCTTCTTCAAGCCAAGGTTACCATGGTGCAACGGCGGCTTATCAAGTTTAGCCATGCCCTTGTATCTATAAAAGGTAGCTTTCGATATCCCATGAATGGAGCACCAGGCAGTGGGGCAAACTTCATGATGTGACAAAGTGATCATGTCCCTCCTATTGGCATCAGAGTGGATTTGCTTGTGCACGTCAAGGAGACGCGATTTACGTAATTTCACTCCGCCGTCCACATGAAGAACGGTCCGAATGGCTTGAATCTGCCCACGCGGAAACGGTTGCAAACAGTTCTTCGGGCAACAATTCTTGGTAGACACTTCAATGATTGCCTGAGGGGTGAGGAGAGCTTCTCTCTTCGGAGGGTTGTTTGGTTCTTTCCTCTCCCGAGAACTCTCATAAGAACGAACTCCACTTCGAACGCGCCGGGTAGATGCAATGATTGCGGCCTTGTATATAGAAGTTTGATCATGGTCATAAAGACTGGCACCGTTGAGATAGGTCCTCGATATCGGCCAAGAGTGCATTGACCACATCCACTGCGACGGAAGATCAGCCTCACAAAGAGACTCCGCAATTTGAATTGCGACCCGGTCGTCTCCAAGTGGTTTCCCGTCCATATCAATGACAAGGTCTGCATCAACGCTGTGGCAAATTCCTTTTGCCACCTCCGTCCCAGATTCATTTGTCAGTGTCACGCACTTGGTATACCATGAGGCACGAGGGATGCCTTCACAGGGTGCCACACCGGCCGGCAAAGTTGGCACCGGATCTACAAACCCGTTTGCAAAAGGATTGTTCATTCTGCAGTCAGTAAAATTAAAATAAGTTAAAGGATAGAAGCAAAGACATTAGACAAGCAGTACATTATTAAAATTCA
The DNA here is from genome assembly GCA_951799445.1 of Pseudisothecium myosuroides. Classification (NCBI taxonomy): domain Eukaryota; kingdom Viridiplantae; phylum Streptophyta; class Bryopsida; order Hypnales; family Lembophyllaceae; genus Pseudisothecium; species Pseudisothecium myosuroides. The sequence goes on along the minus strand of OX637290.1, from coordinate 15,887,948 downwards.
ATGAGCACTGTATGAATTCCATGAGCACCTCTACACAGAGAATTCAATGAATACTATAAGACATCACATGAAAAACTTGAACTCCCGGTTAGAATAATTCATATACTCTCACAATATTATCTTAAGATCAGATATAACCAGTAGAATTAATATACATAATTTATCACAGATTCGAAGATAATCCGATTGAAAACATATAATGCTCTATGAGTACATTATCTTCGATACAAAGCTGAATAAGCGAAACTATTTCTCAGACTCTCACCAATTTATCTTGGACTCGAAGATAAAGCAGCGGGAAATTTTTTTGACCCTAACTATTCTACCTTCGACATGAAGATAGAAGAGGTGGAAACTTTTCTCACAGTCTCACTATTTTATCTTAGACTCGAAGATGAACCAACACAATAATATTTTGGACCCTAGCTATTCTATCTTCTATTCGAAGTTTAAGAGGTGGAAATGTTTCTCACAGTCTGACTATTTCATCTTAGACTCAAAGATAAACCAATGCTACAATATTCTGGACCCCGGATATTCTATCTACTACTCTAAAATGGAGAGGTAGAAATGTAAATCACACCCTGACAATTTTATCGTTGACTCGAAGATAAAACAACGGTAGTATACTCTAGACTCTTACTACTCTTTCCTCGGCTCGAAGATAAAGATATAGACATATTTCTCATACTCTCTCTATGTTACCTTAGACTCGAAGATAAAGCAATTGTGAAATATTTCAGACCATGACAACCCTATCTTCGGCTCGAAGATAAAGATGTACATATATCTCTCACACACACACTATTTTATCACAAAAACAAAGATACAACAATAGTATAATATTCTGGACTGTGACTACTGTATCTTCTTCTCAAAGATGAAGAAGTGGAATTCTTCTTCGCCCTGACAGGATTATCTTAAGCCGAATCACAAAACAGGAGTAAAAGATTTCAGTAGTAAAAGATTTCACTAGCAAAAGATTTTAAGATCCCTCTATTCTATCTTCGGCTCGAAGATAAGAATGTACATATAATTCTCTCAGTCCCACTAGTTTATCCTAGAGTCGAAGACGAACGAAGGATGAAATTTCCAAGACAATGAATATTTTATCCAAGTTTCAAAGATGAAGACACCTATATTCATGCATCCTCATTACTTTTATCTTCGACTCGAGGATAATCTATAGTTCTGAACAGAGATATTTTCACTAGTTTATCTTCGAGTCGAAGATAAACTAGTGAAAATATCTCTGTTCAGAACTATAGATTATCCTCGAGTCGAAGATAATATACATATTTCTTAGACGGATTATTTGGTAAATCCATGAGGTACTGATCTGTACAAACTGTGGTATTGTCATATTTATTAACAGAGAAACATTTATCCTCGATTCGAAGATAAACCTGATTTCGTATATGTGTCATATATGGCCTCCACCATAGGGTAGCCTGTAGTATGCAAAGACCGTAGAAAACAATATTCAACTCATACATCGAGTAGTTTAAACATTCATGGGGTCACGTTTATCTTCGAGTCGAAGATAACTAGAATATCATTTGAGAGTTTTCAGTATCCTCAATCCCAGGATAACTTGTATTCTAAGTTGTGGACGGAAAGATCATTGCTTCCACTATTTACGGCGTATAATTCGGTCCTCTATATCCATACGGACATCAACATAGAAGTCAAGAATATCGTCCTTTGAATGATCAACACAGAAGACAACCTGATCCACATCCAGCACGACGACTGAAGCGTCGGATCCAACTACAGCACTACGTAGTCACAGCATTTGTACTCGGAAGTACTCTATATGAAACTGGCGGAAATGAACGGCAAACAAAACAATGAGCTTACAAGAATGAGAGCGAAACTCAGGTCCGTAGACTGTACTGGTTCGGGAAACACTAGTAGAAAATCGCGTAAGCATACATTCAAAGTCTACGCCGCAGCGATGTTTGCAACGGTGATGAAAGAGAAAAATGAAGAAGAACTTGGTTGAGTAAGTGTGGGGCTCGCGGGGGGAGAGACGATGCTTGGATGGCGGGACAATCTAGGCGGGAAGTTCTGGAATTTGAATCGTTGAAAACTTTCCAGGCTTAAGGGGGAAGTACCTCCTCGGTTCAGGGTGCGTTGACAATCTAATCATCCATAAAAAGGTAAGCGGCGGGACTGACAAATGTACTTTTTTATATTTAAAGGGCATCTTCCATCTTCTGTATATATAAATAGAGGGAATTTAACTTTGCCACTACTTTGCCAGCCACATTCCATTCTGGAATGTGGATTACTCTTGGATTTGGCATTTGTCCAATTTAGGAGTTTGACGTGGCACCTTGCCTTCGACCATTGACATGAAATATTCTCTTTTTTAAGGTTCGGCTATAGTGTATTTGCGACAAGTGCCAGCACAAATTACTCAAAATCATGCGGCTAATGTGCAGCGGCCACAGAGAATGGAGTATTCATATCTAATCCATTTTGTAGGCTGGATTTAGGGTTTAGGGTTTAGAGCGTTAGGCTCCCTTCAGGGTTCAGGGTTCAGGGTTCAGGGTTCAGGGTTCAGGGTTCAGGGTTTAGACTTGCTTGAGGGTTCCAGGTTCTGGGTTTAGGCTTCCTGTAGGGTTCAGGGTTTTCGGGTTTAGTCTTCCTTTCGGGTTTAGGGTTTAGGGTTTAGGGTTTACGCACAGTATTTAAGAAGTTCAGAATAGGGTATAATTTAACCCCTAAATGCCGAAGGCCTGTTTTGAGCTTCTTCGATTTTGCTCTAAATTAAACAAGAAGCCAACATTTTGATAAATTGAATGAATTTTTTTGGACCTGTAATCGTACAAATTCAAACTAGACATGTTAGAGATCACATAGGAAAAGAAAACACAACAATATCATTTAAGTATTGAAAGATTATAATGTTTGATCATGAAGGGGTTAAAATTATAAAAATCTTTTAGCCTTGTTTTTGCATGTTAAATGTGGAAAATTGGTCACCAAAAAAATATGAAGATAAAGGATCTAACATGCATAACCCCAACCAATTTACAGCTTCTCAAAACCTACTCTACAATTTTTTTAAATGAATTTCTAATGTGATTTTTCCTCCAAGGTCTGATGTATTTGAGGCGCATTTCCAAGAGCCCTCAATACTATGGAAAGTCAACATTGCAATGGATACCCTTGCACCAAATCTTGAATACTAAAATCATAATCAATTATTTTCAAAATCAGCTTCCTTATACTAAAAGTAGACTTCAAAAAGAATTTTTCAAAAATATAAATTACTAAAAACAGCAACTTGGTTAAGGTTTATTTAACTTCAAAGTTTTGTTGACAATAAAATTTGGTGCCTCAGGCATTTAGGGGTTAAATGAAGGGTCTGATTTAGTTCACGGTTGTTGTGCACTCCATTCTATCTATTTTGTGTAATGGATTTAAAAAATTAGGTTGACATTTTACGCTAACTACAACGTTGCCACTAATTCATAATTGAACATGATTGTAATGATTTGCCTACACAAAAACTACAAAGCTAGAATTCATGGAATTCCTTTCTTCATTCAACTTCAGTTGATTTACGATGCCTGGCTTGAAAAAGAAATAATTCAATTTAGTCGTTCTAAAACACCACAATTTCAATAAATTCAAAATTACATGAAATTTGAAAGTGGCTAGAGTATATGTAATTAATCTAATTAAAAGGAACTATGCAAAATATGACTACGTACATCATTCATTAGAAAAAGAATAATTAATATGACCATGTACAATGATAAAATACGATGATGGGAATAAGTGGCCTATTTCTTTTATACTAAATTGTAAGAATGTTTACAGCATGCTGAAATTCTTCTTACATCATTCCCATGCAAATATCCAATTGATATTCTTGGACATTAAAATACAAGGCATCCAATCATTTCCAATTTCTTTAATTCTAGTAGACATGGATGTGACATAGATATATTAAATAGAATATTTAAAGAATTCTGAATCCTATACATATTTGCAACTTGCTCCAATCTTACTTAACCTTCTTTTGGATACCAATTTGTACACATTTGAAATTTTGGTTCTTTAAACTACAGGGCGTGGTCAATTTATTTATTTATTTTATTCTTGTAGTATATGTTAGAAAATGGGGCACTAAATTTAGTGCACCCATGAAATATTAATCCTTGGAGTATTTACAACTTGTACATTTTTTTTGGCCTTCTTTTGGATACCAATTTCATGACATTTGAAATTTTGGTTTTTTAGACTACAGGGCGTGGTCAATTTATTTATTTATTTTATTCTTGTAGTATATGTTAAAAAATGGGGCACTAAATTTAGTGCACCCACGAAATATTAATCCTTGGAGTATTTACAACTTGTACATTTTTTTTGGCCTTCTTTTGGATACCAATTTCATGACATTTGAAATTTTGGTTCTTTAGACTACAGGGCGTGATCAATTATTTTTTTTCTTTTTTTGTAGTATATGTTTGAAAATGGGGTACTAAATGTAGTGCCCTCACGAAATATTAATCCTTGGAGTATTTACAATTTGTACATTTTCTTGAGCCTTCTTTTGGATACCAATTTCATGACATTTGAAATTTTGGTTCTTTAAACTACAGGGCGTGGTCAATTTATTTATTTATTTGATTCTTGTAGTATATGTTAAAAAATGGGGCACTAAATTTAGTGCACCCACGAAATATTAATCCTTGGAGTATTTACAACTTGTACATTTTTTTTGGCCTTCTTTTGGATACCAATTTCATGACATTTGAAATTTTGGTTCTTTAAACTACAGGGCGTGGTCAATTATTTTTTTCTTTTCTTGTAGTATATGTTAGAAAATGGGGCACTAAATTTAGTGCACCCACGAAATATTAATCCTTGGAGTATTTACAATTTGTACATTTTCTTGAGCCTTCTTTTGGATACCAATTTCATGACATTTGAAATTTTGGTTCTTTAAACTACAGGGCGTGGTCAATTTATTTATTTATTTTATTCTTGTAGTATATGTTAGAAAATGGGGCACTAAATTTAGTGCACCCGCGAAATATTAATCCTTGGAGTATTTACAACTTGTACATTTTTTTTGGCCTTCTTTTGGATACCAATTTCATGACATTTGAAATTTTGGTTCTTTAGACTACAGGGCGTGGTCAATTATTTTTTTCTTTTCTTGTAGTATATGTTAGAAAATGGGGCACTAAATTTAGTGCACCCACGAAATCTTAATCCTTGGAGTATTTACAACTTGTACATTTTTTTTGGCCTTCTTTTGGATACCAATTTCATGACATTTGAAATTTTGGTTCTTTAAACTACAGGGCGTGGTCAATTATTTTTTTCTTTTTTTGTAGTATATGTTAGAAAATGGGGCACTAAATTTAGTGCACCCACAAAATATTAATCCTTGGAGTATTTACAACTTGTACATTTTTTTTGGCCTTCTTTTGGATACCAATTTCATGACATTTGAAATTTTGGTTCTTTATACTACAGGGCGTGATCAATTATTTTTTTTCTTTTTTTGTAGTATATGTTTGAAAATGGGGTACTAAATTTAGTGCCCTCACGAAATATTAATCCTTGGAGTATTTACAATTTGTACATTTTCTTGAGCCTTCTTTTGGATACCAATTTCATAAAACGTCTTCAGTTATCTTGCCTTCCAAATCAAAATAAGTAAAGAATATACCATGCATGCTTAATCCCTAAAGGACCGAGTGTCTGTTCAACGTACAGAACAAATGTTGGGTAGGTTCCTATGAAGTCATTTTTGGTCAAAATGATGTTCATGAAATTGAGACACAATGTACAAATGTGTACCTCCTTGATGAAGAACTAGTTGTTTTTCAAATTAGGTGCCCAGATCAGAAGTTATGATGCCCTGAAGTTATTGGACAGCTGGGGCAGTTTGGAAATCTTTGGAGAATCTTTTGCAAAAAAGCTAATCAACTTTTGAAATTTGGCATGTATGTAAATAATAAAATATGGCATACAATTGTATTAATAGAAGAAAACAAATTTTAATACTCAAATCACATTCTAAGAGTAGTTTAGCTTTGTTAGCTATGTTGGGGCAATTTCAAGAAAAAATATTTTCTTCTAACTTCAAACACTATAATTTTTCAATCCAAGCGGTCAAATGAGCTGAAATTTTTTCCAAACTTCGGTAAAATGCTTTAATTACTTCAGTTTTTTAATTAAAGAAAAAAGAAAAAATTTCAAATTTCAATTTTCAATAACGTACCGAAAAAACATAGTTTCTGACAATGTCTCCCTGAAAAACCCTCTCGGTCCTTTAGGGATTAGTAGAAGACAAATTCAATAGAAGACTAGTGTACCTCTGTGCTGTTGCCACACCCAAAACAAAAGTCAAAGTCATTTTAAGAACTATAAATAACTGAAAATCCCATAAATCTCCCACCATTGGTCCAAATGTCACAAAACGAAGCCTCCCTTCTCGTTGAGGGCTTTCCAACGATACCAACAACGTGAGAATTTGACACATGGTTTTAACCCTGGAGCGCGCCGACGTCCATTTTGTGGACGATGAACAGATTCAGATCCTTGTTTCTATCTCATTCCTGCTTGGATGAAAGTCATCCTAATTTTTGGTGATACTTTATTAAGTTCGTGTCCTATCCATCGGTTGGATTGGGTGTTACTAGAACATATACAATTCTAAAATTACAAATGTGGAAGTATGTCAAGTGGTCAATTTGCATTGACTTCAGTTCAAAACAAGATGTGCAAAAATGAGGTCAAAGATGTAAAGGTCACAAAAATTTCAAAAAATCACTATATGAAGAGAACCTTATTTCAAATCCATTCCAACAAGTTTGACTCAAAAAATGATAATATTTTACTTGTAATTGAATTTAAAAGGAATTATGAAATTTTCTTTTCAAAATTTATAGAAAAAGATTGGTGATAGCATTAGTAGATCTAACCGTAACTATGGATAGAATTTAAAAATCAAAATCTACAGCTTTCGTTTGTATACCGATTCCAAAATATTCTTCCAAATTGTAGTATATAATGTTTTTTCTCAAATCGTCAATTTTGGAGATGAATCCAGACGCTCCAGGGTTAAATAATTATACATAATTTAACTAGTTTAGTAATTTTTAAGAATAAAAAATAACTCAAAAATCAATAACTTTTCTACCGTAGGTCCAAATGCCAGAATTCCAAACCCGTACATGCATCCATGCTCGAGGCTTTTTGACGGTACCAAGCACACCACCGGGGAACGCACTGTCCGGGAGATCTTGACGTGACAAACAAACAAAAAAATCCAATAAAAAACAAAGAAACACGGTGTCTAAAGGTATGTGTACCAGCCCTAAAGCAAGGGCTCGGTACCGGACGTGGAGGAGTGGGACCGACCCCGAGGTTCGGCATGAACCCCGAGGTTCGGCACCGACCCCGAGGTTCGGCACCGACCCTGCCCAGAATTTGTCGGCTCGGACTGGGTTCGGTCAGTCGTCTTCCTCGCAGCGCCGGCTTAGTTTTCCGATTTCTTGTTTCCAACTCCCGCGCTGTGTTGTTGTTGTTGTTTTTGTTTTGTGTTTTGCGCTTTGTTTTTGTTTTGTGTTTTGTGTTTCGGAGCGTGAGCGTGAGGTGGGAGTTGCGGAGCGTGAGCTGGGAGTTGCGGAGCGAGAGCTGGGAGTTGCGGAGCGAGAGCTGGGAGTTGCGGAGCGTGAGCGTGAGCGTGAGCTGGGAGTTTCGGACATCAACGAATTTCAAGGAGGCGCTTCTTTCTCTCGGTAAGCAGCAAGCCCTCTTTTCTTCTGATCTCATTATTTTTTCAATTGGAAAACACAATGCACTAGTTCACATCAGTTGTTGACAATGCTTGCTTTCTCTCCATGGAGCTGGTACAGGGATGCTGTTGTGCTAGTTTTTTGAGTTGAATTTGGTGGGATTTAGGTTCTGCTGCTAGGGTTTAGGGTTCAGCGTGCTTTTAGAGGGATGTTGTTGTGCTGGTTTACAGAGTTGAATTTGCTTGGGTTTATGTTTTTCTGTTGGGATTGCATATTCAGCTAGCTATGCTACTTTTTGTCTCATTTTTTCCTGTGCTTCTGATCTCTCATTGATGTTCAACAGTAAATGTGTTTTTCTGCAGTTTTGTCTGATTGGATTTTGACATTGGAGGGCCACAGTTGCAGAGGGCACTAGCTTTCCATACCAAGTTTGTCATTCTTCTGAAATTACATGACGTTTTAGTCTTTTAGACCCGTAATTCAAAAATTCACGGCAGATTTTGGTACTCAGACTATGTGTGCAGGTGCTGTGCTTATTAATTAGGGTTTAGGATATGATTTACAAGAGAACTTTGAGTTCAAACGTCCGTAATTATCCTCGGCTCGAAGATGAGTGTCTTCGGTCCTAGGATAGAATAGGGTTTGGAATCCATTTAAAGTGCAGATGCCGAGTTCAACATTTGTAATTATCTTCGTGTCGAAGATAAGTATGTTAGACCTGAGAGTAGATTAGGGTCTAGGGTCCACCTAAAGTGCAGATGCCAAGTTCAAAGTTTGAAATTATCTTCGGGTCGAAGATAAGTATCTTCGACCCGAGGATAACAAATGCAATAAGGTATAATGTTGCTGAAGATATCAAAATCCTCGCCCCAAACTCTCCTCAGGTCGGAGACAATTATCTTCGACCCGAAGATAAATTAAGGAATACGCAGAAACAACCCTCACGATACCAGGCTCTCCGACGAAAATTATCTTCGTGTCGAAGATAATTACCTTTGTGTCGAAGATAATTATCTTCGTGTCGAAGATAATTGCCTTCGACACAAAGGTAATTATCTTCGACACGAAGATAAAAACTCCTTTCGGTCTTAATATCCATCAAGATGTCGACTGCTACGTCAACAAGCACTGCCGCGTAATCGACAATTATCTTTGGGCCGAAGATAACCCCAGACGCAAAAAAGACGCTCCAGAGAAAAAGTTATCAAAACATAACCAAAGAAACAAGAAAACATAACAGAAAGAACAATAACACAGCACATGAGTACAAAGGCACACGAGAGTAACGAAAAAGACGACAGAAATCACAAAAACCAGATGACATCGTCTATCCTCGAACCGAAGATACTGACCCCAAACAAATACAGAGCAACTGAAATTATCCCATCAGGTCGTCGCGCGCAGACATTAGCCAAACGGGTACAGAGAAACTAAAATTATCCTCGAACCGAAGATAATACCGTTAGCCAAATTAGGAACACAACAGATGCGAGACCAAATTAGGAACACAACAGACCGTATGCAGTTATCTTCGTACCAAAGATAAACGTAGACTTTAGATGTAGAAATAAACGGTGATCGTAGAGAGTTTCAAAAATTAGGCTTCTAAAACAAACTACCTCAGTATCCTCGAGTCGAAGATAGACTGCAATGAAAAAACACTTACGATTCCGTTTTTCACATGCAGGTAGATAACAGAATGGAAGAAGAGCCAGAATATAACTACTCGGCCACGCTCCCATTCCTGGAGCCATTTAACAAATGGCTAGAAGAGGGGCCCTTCTTCACCCATTTCGCTCCCATCTACGGCAAGCTGTGGCAGTTCAAGCCCGTCGTTCAGTCCTGGACCTTCGGTGTAAACCAGTCAAAGGACTATATCTACTTGTGGTATCGCGTGAAGGGGACCGGAACGTACGTGAACTGGAACCTGAACGAGAAGGTTTCACTCGTCGAGCAGCACCAGTCGAAGTACGTTGTCCTCACATTGCTTGCAGTGGACGATAGGGGTGAAGAGATTCCGCACAGTCACTCCATCATTATGCACGAGGATGATCAGTGCGGAGTATTTGACCTGGACAGCCTTGTGGCAGAGCTAAATGCTGCCAATAACGAAAAGCTGGCAGACGACCTGCACAAGATGTTCAGCCCATGGCAAAAGCAGAACGCCGAGGGAGCAGCGCGCACAATCAATTACATATTCCGGGGGTTGGAGAAACATGTCCAAAGAGCAACCCGTAAACATCGAGGAGGAGCCCCACAAAATGTAGCCCCATCTGTTGAACCTGTTTCAGCATCCACTGGCCGTGGAAGGTCAGGGACCCGGCGTGGCGGTCGAGGTGGGAACCGGGGTGGCAGCCAAGGTGGCAGCAGAGGTACCAGCCAAGGTGGGAGCAAAGGCAGCGGCAGGGGAAGTGCGCGGGCAGAGCCCCAAAAGAGAAAGTCCACCGAAGCCGTAGCCGGTGAATCAAGCGGCAAACGACGAAAAGCACTCACAGAGCAGCGACCCACAACGGCTGGGAGTTCCGGATCCGCCTTCACTAGCGTTCAACCAGGTCCACCTGGCAAATTGCAGCCAATTGCCAATTTTGAGAAGGTGGCTGCGTATCAGAAGAACTTCCGAGAGAACAACAGCGGTTGTTTTCTTTTTGAAGAACAAGCATTCCCGGTCCACATAAATCAGTGCTGGCTGCCGCGACCTAAATATGTCATCCGAAAGTTGGAACCGACACTCGTGGATGACAAGATCCAAGAGCTGATCAACCTCCCGGATATGAAGGACCGGCAAACGATATGCTTGACTCCGATGGACAAAGACCGGAAATTGCTGAAGGACCGTCCCAAGGACTGGAAGTCAATTCAGGCCGGAAATTTTTTTATCATCAACAGCCAGCACAACGTCACTGCCGCCAAAGTGCTGCAAAAAGGCGGAGTCGCCGCGGAGAGAATGGTGGAGCTGCAGACATGGCAAGCAAGAATCGTCTGGAGCAGAGATCCAGCAAAGCTCACAGAGATATCCAAGTGGTACAACGCAGCAAACCACATCACCCACAGCCAGCCTACCTGGGGGAACCAGATTTCAGCTTGCAGAGAGATCTGGCTCTCCTATGGGAGACCGACGGAGAAGGCTACCGATCGGGAAACACGAGGGAACTTAGCCGAGGTGTGCCTGGTGGCCTACAAGGTAAATGAACAAAGAATACCTTATCCTCGGGTCGAAGATAATATTTACAGTCTTTGTTTGCTTGATTTGATTAAGTTCTTCATTTCATCAATCCAAAAATAAATGAAGCCTTTATTATCTTCGGGTCGAAGATAAATCCCTGCACTAAGCTTCCTTGTTTTATTTTCATTCCGCTGCAGAAATTTGTGGATGCCGTAATCATCCGCTACCAGAGCATAAACCCGGAGAAAGATGGAAGTCTGGTGAAGAAAGAATCAGACGTGAGCCACGAGATCCAAATGATCACGTTGGCAGACTCCACCTACAGGTTGTGGGACCAGTTCATCACCAAACACATGGCGGGTTTACTGATCGACCCTCTCACGATGAAGCCCCACAGCCTGTCGAAAACATTTAAGCCAAAGAATTACACGCTTAAGAAGGAGTTCTTCAGGCACCTGGGCCACTTCACGGACAGGGACTTCAGAGATTACGTCGTCCATCTGCTTGGCCTCACACCCGGGCGAACTCTGCCATACCAAAAGCTCACTGTCCACAGAGTTCCTCACTTGCTAAAGGACTGTTCGAGCGGACCAGACTGGGTGGAGCGAAGGAAGCGCAAGAAGGTCATCAGGGAGGAGCTGATGGCCGTAGATCCTACCTTGAAGTGCAAGGACAAGAATGGGGACGTGATCGATAGGGCCTGGAGGGATTGGAAACAAAAACACCTCTTCACGTCCGCGTCGTGGGACTTCCTCCTCAACGCACTGCCAAACAATTTCTTTGTGAAGAGGCTGACGAACGAGGGGAAGTTGAGGAGGGCGATCGACTACAAAGAGAAACCGTTTCCGACGATCTATCCCATGTTCCAGCGTTTTGTGAAGATGAAAAAACGCGTGGAAAAACCAGAGGGGGATGTCCAAATCCGTGGACACAAATTTTATCCCCAGGCGTTCTGCACAAGCTACATCTGGACGTACCACAGTCGAGCGCTCCCCATTGCAGTCATAGACTTCTGGCAGGTTCCTAGGCCAGCTCCGGGATCCGGAGATCCCCCAGCGGTGAAGACTCTTCTCAACTTCCTGCTAAATCACCTGAGGCCTACTATGTCGTGCCCGGATGTATGGATGTGGGTTGTCGGGAACGACTACGACAAAGAAGCGGCCGTCTTGTTTGCAAAGGAGAACATGAAGCTTTTTGTCATGAAGCGCTCCACATACGTTCCATGCAGGGCTGAGCGTCTGGACGGCCGGAGCAACCGGGTGATTGTTGCTCCATTTACGCTCCTGTTCTTCTTCAAGAAGGGGGACGACGGAGCACCGAAGGGCATTGACGCAATGCAGAAGGAGTACAGGACGTCGAGCAAACCTTACTACCATGACTTCTGGAAGCACCTGGAGGCCAAGCTCAGAGTGCACAAGAGCGAACTCAGGATGGAGTTCTACATAGACATTCTCCAGAGTTTTGCCGTGAAAGGAGAGAACGTGCTCGGCATCTACTGTGGATCCAAGTTCATGATAGCGGCTAAGGTAGTCATCCCGGACCTGCCCTTGTTTATCCTCGAGTCGAAGATAAATCGGCCTGTCCAACAGTGGGGGGACTCCTGGACAAGCTTTTCTTCTTGGTTATCCTCGAGTCAAAGATAAACTTGTTTTCATTTACCAGATGCAGTTTTCGTTGTTTATTTGGTTGACTGAACTCTTAATATTCCAGGTTTGCTATCTTCGAGTCGGGGATAATGTCTATGAGAATTCAGCTCTGCTGCTCCTTGAAAATATAACAGAGTTGCTAACGCTTCAGTTACCATTTGCAGATGTATGGACTCTTCTGCTATGCAATTGAAGGGAGGCAGGAGACTGAAGATTACCGCGCGATGGTTGCAAAGCACGGGGGAAGGACAGATCTAAACGATTTCCTTCACGACAACTCGCCCTACCTCGCGAACTATGTGCGCCCACGACTTCTGGGGACCCCGGACTTGAATTCGGAGTCCACAGACTCACCCGAGAGCAGTGAGGGTGAGGAAGGGAATGAGGACGAAGAAGGGGCTGAGAGGGATGTCGCAGGTGGCGAGCAGGAAACCGAACTCGGGGTCAACGAGTTCGGGTCAAATGAAGATGCTCTTGGAGAGGAGGAACTGGTGGTCTTGGCCGAGAGCTTTGAAGTGCGAAATCGGGGGGGTGGAGGAGGGACACAGCAGTCTGACTCAGCGATCAGTTGGAAGGAGAAAGGGAAGGGCCCCAAGGATGCAATCGACTTGGAGTACGACAAGGTTGACACGTACTCGGACATGGAAGACTTTGAGTACCTCGAGCCTCAAATTGATGATGCTGGGCCGTCTGGGGTCGACAAGTCCGCGGATGCTCCGGGGGGTGATCTGCAAACAGGAGCGAATCGACTATCCAGGGAACCACCCGCGACTGCAAAGTTAGCACTTCTGCTCGTGAAGACTGAGAACAAGGAGTTCTGGGCTGCGAGAATCCAGGCTAAGGCTGAGAAGGAAGAAGCCAAGAGGCTTGAGAGAGAATGGGTGAAGGAAGTGGAGGAGAGGAATCGACGGCAGGCGGAAGAAATTGAGGAGCTTAGGAAACAACTGCGGGTTTCATCGCAAGGCCCTTCAAGATCACAGCCTGGAAGCAGCAATGTCCAGGGCTTGGGCGGGGCCTCGCAAGTCTCCGTTCACGGAGGAAGATCCCAAGATTATCCTCGAACCGAAGATAATCCGATTCCCCTTCCGCCTCCTCGGGAAGCTGAAAGCCTTCCTCAGCCCCTCCAAACTCGAAATCCAGACTCCTCTGTTCCCGTGGAGGCGTCTGTACCTTCGGTTCCCGCGGAGGAGTCCGCTCCATCCCTTCCCGTAGATCCGGCGGAGCCCTCTGTCCCCGTCGAGATGCCGTGCCATGATACGGCTCCGCAAGGGACCCCTGCAGATGACAGTTATCTTCGAGGCGAAGATAACTCGCAGCAGCCCACTGGCGTCAACTCGCAGTCAGAGTCCATCCCGGAGACGCAGGAGGGGGTAGTCGACATTGAACCTGTTCTCCCTTCGAGACCGTCAGGAATTCCGCATGGGTCATGCGAAATGGAGAACCCCCCCGACGACGACGAGACCGTGGACTATGGGGAGTACTTGAATGATGCTGAGGCCATGGAGACAGATCAGGTACCCTCTCCTCAATCTTCAGACCCTTACGATTATTCATGAGTGACTCGATTGCCGTCTGCTGGATGTTTGATGTGGATTCCATCTTGCCTTCGTTTCCCGGTCAGAGGCACTTATGTCCGTTGAATCTGACTTTCAGGGGGGAGTGGACAGTCTTTGATTGTGTGGCGTCGACAAACGATCCACATTTGATTGCCTCTTGTAGCATAGTGTACAGTTAGGAACGAACGGTAGTTGGCATTTGTACATAATCCGCTAGAGATCAGCACGCTTTCTTCCGGATGTATCTTAAAATATTTTGAAATAAATATACGCGACACTTATTCAATGGAATCGTGTCTAATGAATTGATCTCTTCCATGTTTGTGCCCAGCCCGAAAAAATTAGAAGTGTGCACCGTCCGTTGGCAATGAGGCAATCACTTAACGGAGGGGTTCTGCAGTCGCTTAGTGGGAATCTCTGCTTGTCGCCATTTTATGGCTCTCATGAATCTGCATTTCAACAGGTAACCACAACTCTCTTGTGTTATGCTTGCTTCAGGTAGTACAGGCCGGACGCGGAGAGAATTTGCCGCGGAGAGTGTCCTCGGTAGTGGTCGCACCGCGACAGAAGTGGTTGAACATCGTGTTTGACTTGAACGGGGTGCTTGCCGAGTGCATTAATCAGTCGAAATACACGGGTAAAACGAAATACACGGTCGACGATAGGATCTTCAGCGATAAGCACCCCACCATTATTGGCCATAAGGCCGTATTCATTTGTCCAGACTTGAGGGAATTCCTAGACGAGGTGTCCAATATCGCTAATCGCGTCGTAGTTTGGAGCTCCATGATAAAGAAGAACGTGGAGCCCATAGCAGGATTCCTGTTCCAGTTCTGTAGTAAGTCCGAACCCTTCGACATCTTAGGACAAGAAAAGTGCCGGATGGTGGAAACCTCTAAGAACCAATTCCTTAGACACGGTAACGATCCCTTCAAGAGCCTTTTCCTCAAAATGCTGGAAGATCACTTCTTCCTAGATCCGAATGATCCTACGGCTTTTAACAGCGACAACACTATTCTCATTGACGACTCCCCCTTAAAGAGTGTCCTCAATGAGAACGGGAACGCCATATTCCTCGAGAGCTGGAATCAATACCAGCGGAGGGACAAGGTTCTAATGGGAATGCTGTTGCCATGGCTAAAGCAACTCCACGAGGATTGTCCGCCGGGTAGTCTTCGGGGGTTCGTGAACTCCAACCGGATTGGCGAAAGCCCTCTGTCGCGAACCTCGTACGGTGCTACCGAACTCCTGCACGGATTGAGGATGTGCACCAGATACTTGGGGACGCGATTTGTTCTGCCCGGGATGAATTTAGTGAAAGAGCCGGAGCCCGAGCCCGAGAGCGACAGAAAGGACTAGACTTCCCCGTGTCGCCGTAGACTCTAGGATGGATTGTACATTTTGTAAATGTGGATTGTCTTGTGTTTGTAATTTGACTGTATCATTAAAGTTTTGAGAGTTCATTCAACTTGTGGCCTCTCTTTGTCTCTGGGGTGCTGTTTTGTATTCTTGGATTGGTGTGATGTTATGCATTGCACGTGATGTTATGCATTGGATGTGATGTTATGCATTGCATGTGATGTCTATGTTTATCCGTGGGCCGAAGATAAATGTTTGGGGCTTCTATGCAATCGGGGGTGGCTTCAGTTCGGAGGATCCGATATGCGTATGCTCAAACGGAATTAGCCTATGACGAGGAGCCTCTTGTCTGGATCGGAGGCGTCGCTCTCGAGGAGGTCTGGCTCGGAAGGGGGGAGCTTCTTGGCTTCTTCGTATTCGAGGCCTTTCGTTTTCGGCTCCGCCACGGACGCGGCTTCGGCGGCCATAGACTTCTCGAAGGGAAATGTGGAAGAAGGGGTCGTCGACAGCCCGCTGAGTCGAGGACCGGTCGGGACCCCGATCTGCTCGCCATCGCCGATGAAGTGGAAAGACTCGACACCTAGTCGATTGCGTTCTCAGTCGCCAAATCCCCATACCCCCAACGCTCCGCACAGGAAACTGTATGCGGGCAACGATGGACATGCTGAACATCTTCGCCTCAACGATGCAATGCTGTTGCCGGTCGCAATTGGGCATGACTCTCTCCACGTTGGGGATCAAGAAACGAAGTTGCTTTCCGGTGATTGCACTGGAGGTCGGAGATTGCAACTTGGAGGCATTGCGGAGTCCCTCCGCCACAAATCCGGGGGGAGCAGTTGCGTGCCCTCCCCTGTACCTATTTTCAGCAAACCAGTTCTTAAAAAACACCAGCGATTAAATGTCTCGCGTTCAACTGCTTCTGCAGATCCGTACATAAACACTGTCCATAGGGTGCCACCAGGACCGCCTCCTTGAAGTTCTAGAACTCTTTCCAGCGATGATATTTATTCTCGAATCGAACGCAAGTGGCGGAGACAAGTCAAAGACATACTGAAGCTGGGGAGTTGTAGCCCCTTCCGGAGTGCCACTGAATACGCGATGCCTTCCCGGCGCGAGGATATTCTTAGAGGGTATGCCAAGCAGAAAGCGCTGGAGGCAGAGAAGGAAGCGCTAGAGGCAACCAAGACCAGTTCTTCGAACGAGAACAAGCATGTTTAGCAGAGTCGTTCTCCTTCACAGTGGAACTTCTCATGATAACAATCATTACTATTAATAGAATAGCCATTGCCGTACAAAAAATGACCATTTTTAGCAAGGTAGAGCACCTCATGTGCACGTAGCCTCTACTATTTTCTCACCAGGTCATTTAGAATTAAGTAGATGTCACTTCCTATGATTGAAGTGAATTATATAGATACGTGAGATAAACTGTTTCATATGTACATGGGTTCTCAAGTAAATTCATGTCTGTCAATGTAAATTGGCCCGCTTTTAATGATGTCACATACTTTTTGGCTAAGAATCATGTAGCGCTTTGGAAATGTAACATGCTTCCATCTTGCTTTGTACTTATAATGTCTAATCTTTTAATCGTATTATTTTAGTGTTGCCTATATTTATCTTTGACTTTAAAAATTTATCTTTGAATGATGGGACTTAAGGTCTAAAAATGACCAGTTTCCCTCATTTTAATGAATATGACCTTAAAGTCACTATTACAAACAATAGTAGTAAGTCAACTGGCTTTTGTTGAAATGTAACAGGTTGGCCATAAACAGAGCTACTGTACATGCACCAACAATTGTCGCTATTCAAGAGACAAATAAGGTTGGTATTCAAAACCTTCTCACAAAAAGTCAGATTGCCCAATCGATGCGTCCGATCTCAACTGTTACTTCCCCACGTAATATTTGTCCGCAACCTCCTTCCCAACCCTTTGTGCAGCATGAAACTCTTCGTTGAATTCCCTCTCCTTTTCTCGCAAACTTTCGTATTGATCTAGCGCCTTCAAGTTTGGAGTAGTCCTCTCTATCTCAATAGATATTGCATCCATCATGGCCCTGAACTCCAATGCCATCCTCTCCTTCTCTGCTGGTCTCAGGTCTTGGAACTCGACTCATATTAGACAACGTGTAAATAAAACCTTCACTGTAAGGCGTACGTACATAAAATATAGCAGATCAGATCAAAGGTGAAGGTGAATTCTACGTGTTGGTGAACCCTGTCGAGTTTTGAAAAATCAAAAGATACATTCGTTCGTGTTTGTTGAGAGGATCCGGCAGAGTCAATGTCCATGAAAGAATCCGTTGTAGGTAGCTTGATCTGATCCAGCTCACAAGTGTCTATAATTTCTTGTTTTGTTGCATGCAGTTGCTCAAGTTGGGTTCCCTGGAGCACTTGGAACATTTTTTAGAGCACCACATGCGACAAGAATTTCTACCACATGATGAGCAGAACAAGAACATGTGGTCAAGCCAACAAAGCGAACACTAACTGATCATAATACCAATTTAAAATAGCTGATTATTCAACATGCACAGTAGAAGACTAGCAAAGCCTCCTTTCTGCGACAAGAATGTGATCAAAGACCCAAATAAAAGATGAACAAAAAAACTACATACATTCCAGATGCTATGAAGCTAGAAGTGACTCAGAGATTACTGGCATCACACACTTGGCACACTTTGTCAAAGTGAATGAACTTGAGTTTCTACCTTGGTTGTCATTTGCCGATTAACATTTCCAAGATTGGTGGTGTCCTTGCTTCCTCGCTTCTTTAGTTCCTGTGCCTCCTCTTGAACTTATCTCCTCTTCGGCTGAACCATATCTTCCCTAAATTTCTCAACCTGCCCACTTAGCTCCTCCATTTTCGCTTTGATTTGTGTTTCTCTGCTCTCCATTTTCACAAGCTCATCCCTCAAAGCAGAGCACGTATTTGACATCTTCCGAATGGGTCCATCATGATCTTTCCTCTATTCGTACTCCAGCCTGAGGGTTACAATGCCAATACTCAATATTGAAATATACACGATGCACAAAATAGTTCAATCACTTAACACAGACCCACCTATCTTCACGCATTAAATAAAATTCCAGCACAAGAGAACAAAGGGAAGCGTTGAACTCACTGATTTCTGAGGTTTGAAATCTAACCACTTAGGCTCAATTTTTGCTCAGCATACTCTTGGACAGCACGAAGCTGATTTTCTTTGTACTCCCGTATGTTTGCAACACCTACAGAAGCAATAAAATCTCTGAAGATGCGGTCAATTATGTTATTGATGTGACTTTGAACAAGCTCCATAACCTCTCTGCTCTTGGTGCTTATAGCATTCTGGAGCTGCAACAGAGAACAAAAATCCACAAAATAGTAATGAAACACATCATTGGGGGCCCTTCTTTGATACAATAAAGTGAGGAAGAACATTTCATTGCCAGCAGATAGAAGCTGCACAAATCACTGGATGTCGCATTTCTCGTTTCATTGAACCCGAAAAATGCAACATCCACAATCTACAGTAACAAACTTGTGCACGACTTCTAACTATACAACACTACAAAATATAACCTAAATGATTTCGGATTTGTGCTTCTCTATCTGAATCGTACTGGTGGCCCGCTCTTGCGCAAGCCTTGCAAGCTTGCCATCAATGGATTTCTGGCACAATCGTGGGGAAACAAGGAGTTTGGGATTGTTGGGTGGTCACTGTAAACTAGACAGTTTTCCTCAGATTCACAACCGCATTCAAGCTGAAGAATTTTAAGACTTCATGCAGTATCCCTGGAATTTAGAATACTTGATAACAATGCTTGATAAATCTCTCTCAAACAGTAAATATATATCCTTATCCGAGGTGACATACTGTCTCTATTTTTTCTAGGCCATTAATCCTTCCGGTTGCTCAGATTCCCTGCCTGACATGTCCCGAGATGATCCAAGCTCTGCCATCTCAATTTTAGAGCGTTCTTTATTCATCTTCAGCGCTGTAATGGTACATCAATAACATCAGCCCACTGGAAAGTTAGCCGTTCCAATTTGAGATATATCCAGGACCGAATGATCACCAGTTAGAAAGAACATACATCGAGATCCCTCCTAATAAGTTAGAAGTTTATATTTTCTCCACATTGCGTCCAACCAAAAAGTGGTGATCCAACCTAGACCTTGTAGACAGAAAAAAAAGTAAAGCAAATTGAATGCTCAAAGTTGTGAGTAAAGTAATCATCTTCACAGCAGCATCAATCCTTTGCACTATGCATTCCGCCCAATCATAAAAACACATAATCTCATTCGCGCCGACATCCTATAAACCATAAATGACTTCGGCAGATCACATGGGCCGGATACTTTTTCTTTCTTGCAAAAGGGATGTGATTTACATATACAAATCCTCAATAGACTATAACAAACTTGGTACACATTCAAACTATGTCATAGTGAATTTTGGGGGACCACAAAAAGTGTAAAGGGGTCAAAATGTACAAATATACAAATGCTGAGGTAGAGTTGCAAATCTGGGAAGAAGTGCAAGTGTATTCATCACTCAATTATTTTTAGGCACAGAACATTTCAGGCTTGCTCAAGAATGTTACTTAGTACAACGATGAGTCAAAATGATCTAGACCAAAACAATGTGAGCACCTGTCCTTCCAAAGCAACAACCAGCTTTGTTGTAGTTTCAACCAACATGGTTTGAGCCCCAACAACACAAGCCTGCAGACCATTAATGATGGCATCTTTCTCAACAATTTTTTGTCTCAAAATCAAAGTCTTGGCTTCTAGTTTTGCAACACGGCCAGACACAGCAATCTCAATGATTTGCTAGGCGCGACCTCCAATTGTTGGGTAAGATCCTTAGGCAAGGCAGCAAAGACTTCTTTAAGAAGCTTATTCTCACTGGAACCTTTCCCCATGTCTTCCTCAACACTGCACCTCGAACATTTATGAGTGTCAAATGGCAAGGCTTGCATGCATCAACAAGGGGAAATTCTCAAACAATCTGACTTCAAAATTCTACGTATGTACAAGCATTTCTGATGAGAATTTGGGGCTCAAAATTGCCCTGGCTCAAAACAGAAAGAAGGAAGAGAATCTCACAGATGAACTTGCGTAAACTGTGTCACCACTAATATGCATGAACATTAGGCACTCCAAACTCAGCAAACACTGAGTTGTCTTTTAAGGATGTCAAGGTCAACAAGCTGACCCTGCGGGTCCTTCTCCTTGGAGGCCCCATGTCTCTAAAAATAGCAATGCCTCAACAGAGTTCTGACATCATGCGACGCTATTCTGATACCCATTCACTAATTGTTACATGCAAGTGAAACTGCTTCTCCTGATAATCCATACCACGAGACTCCTGTTTCAATTACAAAATCTCAAAAGAGAATAATTTCATGGTCACAATTTGGATTACATCTAAAAGCCACATACCATTAAACTAATATTGATTTCATAATGATTACAAAAGATAAATAGATACAAACATACCCTAGTTAGAACTACGGTTAAGGAGATGCAAGCGAACGCTTTCCTGCTTGAAAATCATGAACAGGATTTCATGGCCATTAACATACCCATTTCAGAGGTCCATTGTCCTCATGAATTCCGGCTTCATACATTTCTTTGTTCACAAAAATAGTTGGATGCAGTATTGCACTTAGAAAAGCTCTCCAAACAGCTACTCTCGGTTGATTGCAGTACTTAGCCATCGTCGCCCATCCAGACTGGACAAGTAACCACATTATCTATTTCCAGCAACACGAGCAAAAAAAGGCCTTCAAGGAAAGCAGAAACTCCGTACGATAAGTGAAACTTAATTAATATAAGATCAAGAAGTACTGCTATTAGGATATACAGTAACTGAAAATTAAAAGGGCTTACAACCTGGAAAGAATTATCTTGAGCTTCCTCCGACAAATCGACAGGGAGCAAGACATTCCACTGCATTAGACAACGGATAGAGTGTAGAAGAGGAACGATCCACTCTACTCCTGCACTTTCCAAACTTTGCCAAAGCACAGAATCGGATTTTGATCAGCAATTTGCCGTCTATAAACCTCCCCAGTGACACTGAGAGCAGCACTTCGCGTCAGTACCTCCACCCTATTATATTTCCATCCTGAAGGAAGGAGGAACATAGAAATATTTCTCGGATCGACCCAACCCCAGATAAACTTATACCGTGCTTTCTGGCAGCTCATAAAAGATTCAAATGAAGTGTAAATGAAAATATTGTAGCCATTAACCAGATCATTACTTGCCAATAGCTTCCTCAAGAGTGTCGTGAAGGACAGACATGTTGATAGAGCTTTCAAATTGGTTGACTGGATCATTGGCTCCTTTCAGTCTCGCTATGGCAACTTTTGGAATTGAGAGTAGATATTCTAAGCCACTTTGCTGGGTGCATCGAATGAGATCACTATTTCAACAGAAAACTTAGGAGAACCACTTATAATCACAAATTCATTCCAGTGATTGAGCTATTATTAGTGAATATATATGTGCGAATTTTGCAATTTAAACATAATACGTACCATGTTATTGCAATCATATTCATATATATCAAAACGTCAAGTTTGTTATATTGGAACGATTCACAGCATCAAAATTGCACCGCTCAACGGCACAAATTAAAGCTCCAAAAACTAGGATTGGTATACATTTAGGTTTCAAGGGCGCCAGACTTGAAAAGCGCCCAAGTCGCGAATATCCATCAATGTAATGAAATTGGAGTTCACATATATCCACATCAATCCCACCTTTAATAAATTCTTCAAATTTCTACTACATTCATATCATTCCTTTCTGTGTGAAAATCCGTCCTTATATCAACAGGTTATCTTGTTGAAAACTAAAGCGAGGAAAACACGCAACATAACAATGTCCCTCAGAAACTTCTAATCAGCATTGACACAGAGTTTTGAGCCCGTTCTGAGAAGCAACATGGCTGGACATCCAAATCAAATTTACAGAAAAATTAACTCAGCAAATCTAATAGACAACTACCCTTCTATAAGTCTCTGCATTTGCAGTACGATAGCCCATAGTACAAGCTCCGTTCTCATACAAAATGGATCTCACACAAGCGTAATGGACTCACCGGCAGTGGAAAGCGAATGCACTCCAACAATTATACCGCTACCATTCTTTACAACGACTGGCTCTAGAAAAATCCAAAAGAACGAGAGTTACCACCACAGGCAGAAATCTCACCAACGAATTTAGAAGAACCTTGTTTTCCTTGCTAGAAATTCATTAGTTTCCAAGATGAGTTTGTACTAGAAACGGGGATGAGGTAAAAGCAACAAACAGCGGGGAAATCAGTGGCACAAATTTTTGATGCTAGCAACATTGAAACTGGGAACTAGAGATACTTTCTACATGAAAAAGTCTAGAGGCCCAATTCCAAAAGGCAGCTATGGAATTTCAGAGCTTGAGAAAGGAATTTCAAGCTCCATTCCATACTCAAGCTGTGAAACTTCATTGTTGCACTCTAGAATTAGGTCTTCCAGTCCATGGATTTTTTGGGTTTATCTGATGGTTTTTGGATTTCTCTACTGAGATATAGCCTTCATAATTCAAAATTCTTCACTTCGGTGTTCTGGATTGCTCTTACAACCCGTATTCATAACATTCTCTTTAATGTGTTGTGCTTGATTTATGTGTTACCCCCATTATCAATTATTGGTCCTCTAATCAAATGAACTTTGAAGGTAAAAATTGATTTTTGAACGAAAGAGCTGTACCTCCACTTCAACAAGCCTTTCTTCATTCCTAAAAACACACATTACTTCCTTTCTCAAAATTCCAAACAATTTTTGAGTACTTGCAAAAATTCACAATAATGGGGGCTCATACCTTACTATATTGGTGATTGAAACGCTGGAAAGTCTAAACTAATGTTGCCATTCGCAAAGATAGCAGTTTCTAGATCACTCTTCTGTGCACGGTTGTTGTCACGAGCACTTTGCACATTCTCTAGTTGATTTTTCAAAGCTATCAGATTCATCAATAGCCTGCAAATGCTCCTTATCTGCTCTGAAGCTCGCATTTTATAGTCATCAGAGAAACGTGATTATTACCTCCATACCCAATTATGCCACTGCGAGTAGAGATTCACGTTGACTTGTTGAACCTATCGACATTCAGTCATGGCGGAAATTGTGGTCACAAACATGATCACTTAAGCTTCTTCTTTCAATTGATTACCTTTGGCATTAAAACCTCTCTTACTTTCCAAATGCATCAGGGACAAATGGAGCCCAAAATGGAGACCTAACTACAATCTGGCCTATGTTCACAACTTGACAGCTTCATGGGAGATACAAGGTATGCGCAAGTAGAGAGGGTTGAGTGTACAAATGTATCACATGTCCGATACCAAACAGCAGTAGCAAGCAAGTCCGTCAACACCATTTCCATAGAAACGTTTAGGTAAACAAATGGCAGGCCTAATGACTTTGCAGCTCTTTGGAAGAGTCACTTAGACTCAATTGCAGAAACCACAACAAGCTTCTTGTAGGAGTTGTGGAAATCCTCTCAGAGTTGGAAAATCAACAAGGGTTTGAATGCACTGTACAAACTAAAGAGCCATAGCCGCACTTACGGGCATGGCACAGATGCTAATCGACTGCCGTGAAGGAGACGAACATGAGCTTCAAAACTTCTACGTGATGGCCCTCCCACACACAACGACAATGGAGACGCCGAGCACGACTTTGATGGAGGTGACACGGGAAAATTGGATTGGAAAGGGGAGCAGCGCGTCCAGCGAAGGCAGGGCCGGATTTGGCCTAGTACAGTTACAGCCCTAGTATATTTGCAACCCTAATTTTCTAATGCATGCCTTTCCTAATTATAGTAGAGGTCCACCGCTCCACTCCCATGCACGATGTGCTTGCTTTTAGCTTTGCATTGGCTGTTCAGGCTGTAAGATGGCGTGAGTAATTGAAGTGTAGCTTTTCCGCGTTTCATTTTTAGGAAAAAGTTAGAAATTATTGAGAGTGAGACAATTATAGAATGAAGACGTGGAAGATCTCTGACAGTGATTTTGAAAAGACAGAGAGAGAACGCTTTGGGAAGGTTTGTCTACGGCGGCAGGTTTAGTGCTTCTCGTTTGCTTTCTTCTTCTAGGCGTTTCCCCGAGTGTTGAGTAGTCCTGCACTTTGCTGGTAGTTCCCGCAATTCTTGTGAATATATTCTTGTCAATAACAACGACATCAGTATCGACCATTTTGTTGCGGAGTGAAGGTCATGGACAACCTTGGAAACTTGCACGTTGTGATGGCAAGTGACTTTGCGATTGCCCAGTTTCGATTTCTGAAAGACTTGCTTCTAGTAAATGGAAGAGGGATTACCAAGAAATGTAAGATTATTAACATTGTGTTTTAACGGGCTTGAAGTTTGTTGCAATACAACAAGGACAGGACACGTAACTATGAATTTGCTGCATCAAACAGTATATTTGTTTCCCTCACTGCTGGAGTGCTAGATAGTGTTCATTTGTACATGTTCAATCTACTTGCTGGATTCATGAAGTTCACTCTCTAATGGCCCGTGATATTGAACGATCAGGCGGTGCACAAAGAATTACCGATCTGCTCAGCACAAGGAGGTCAAGAAGTGACGTGCGGTCTGATGAAATTGTAGCACCTTTGCTTTTGCCTTCTATTTCCCTTGCATCCACTGATGATCCACCTGGAATTTCACATTTTGCTCCAGTTTTTCCTCTTTCTGGATCGTTGCTAAAGACATTCTCAATTGTGTCAGCAGACGGGCATCACTTGAAACCTAAGAAGGTATGTCAGATGAGGGACTTGCATTATTTTGCTGACCCTGCTTTGTATTTGCTTTGACATCTGCGGGCAACTAGATTTGAGGGAGAAGGTTTGAGTTTTAAAGAGTGGCGTGGGGCGTAGTTAAGGTAGGTGGAATAAGCAGAGGGCTTGGATTCTAACTAGAAAATATACCATCTTGCATGAGGTTAAGTGGCAATTTTATGTCAGTGGTGATGCTTCCTTCATTGTTTATCCGCCATAAAAATCATGTTTCGTTAATTCAATGTGATTGCTTTGGTGTATGCAGCTGTCGTCATTTGATGCCATTGAAATATTAGTTAGCATAGGCAAATCATTTGATGTAGACTTTCCAAATAGAGAGTCTTGATTGTTTTACTCGGTCAGATGTTACTTGCCACCATAGTTTATGTCATGATGACGTTTGTAACAAGAGATGGGGTTTGATGATTTCCTTCTTTAACTTAGAGATTGATGACGACTTTCCAAGAATAATATCACTGTGTGGAGATTCTTAGTGACATGCTTTCACAACTAAAACTGTGCTTTAAACGTGCATGCGCTTTCTGATAGGTGGAATTCTATTGCTTTTGTCAATGGAAGGTCGATCTAGGCATCTCATGGGTAATCTCTTGCGATGATATACTTACCTTTTGTTCCCTTTTGGTTTTAATGTCTCACCTTTATTCTTGTTTGACAGGTGTTTATTTTCCTATGATAACTTCGTTGAGCTGTTGGACGGGAATATTAAATTTACTCCTTGTGTCTCTTCAATTGTGGAGATAAGTGCTCCTGAATTTTCAAGTAGCCATGGATGGTCAAAAAGCACTTGTGCTATCAGAGATTTTTCCGGAATTCCATTGTTCTTGCTGTTCTTGTAGTTGAAATATAAGTTGTCAAGTGACCTCTTAGTTCTAGATAGTAATATGCAATATTCTGTAACGTTCTCTTAGTAGCCTCTAAAGGTAAGGATGTGAGGTAGTATGATGCTGGATACTGAATAAATTGTTTTTATAATTTCCGTTATGTCTTTACAGCTGCTTTGCTAATGCTGTCTTACAATGTCTCACATATATTTAGCCATTGGTTGCCTGCCTGCTTAGATCATGGTGGCTACTGTAAGCATCTCGTTCCAAGTCATTTGGTCTCATCTCTTCCACTCCTTTCAGTTTTGTAGTCATACTTGTTTTTGTGACAATTGATGCGCTTTTTATGATAGTATAATGCCTGATTTGTTATTGTTTTCTTTTCCTTGCAGGTAAGAATAGCAGTTGGTGTTTTATGTGTTCTTTGCAGCAACATGCTTTTAAAGTGAAGCAGAACAGATCACCCTTTTCCCCATTGGACATAGTTTCATAGTTCAAAAATATTGGTAGAGGTCTTAGTTACGGCAAGCGAGAAGACGCTCATGAATTTATGAGGTTAGCCCTACCAATGTCTTCCTTTTGGTCTTGGAATCTGTGAATCAACTGGTTTCTCAAAATATCTTAACACTTATGCACAAAAATTTGAGAACCAGGGTGACCAATAGGGATGTTGTAATGGAACCGTATCGTTTTTCCTACAACGCATTTCTTTTCCTTGAACCAAGTGACCATTATGTAAAATCTGGAGCACACACGGTTCTGGTCCTCTTTTAACAAATTGATCCCTCGGTGTGACAACTACGCAATTCACTTGATGCAATCTATTTGTCTGGCTGGAGTTGGTGGAGAGAAGGCAATACATGATTCTACTCAGGAAACTACCCTTATATACCATGTATTTGGTGGGCTATTGCAATCACAGGTAGAGGTTCTCTTGCTTCCCAGGTGCTATTACTAGAATGATGGTTGTACATTAGGTTCTAGTTGATTCCAGTCCAAAATATTGAATGATCAAAATGGTTAATAGTGCTGCTCGTTTGACCATTGATGTGTGACATCTCTCATAATGATGTGTGTGTTGGCTTACGGTGTGCATGAATCCATGTAGTGTTTGATTACAATGGTGATTTCTAATTTTGATCTGTCAATAGCACAATTCTGATAGTTAGAGCGTTGCTAGTTTATGTCTGTCATGGTATGCCCCACAATTTGGCTATGGACAGTCTTTCCTTGTAATTCGAGCGGTTCCTGCTCGATTATGCTTCGGATACCGATGGCAATGAATTATTATGTTTACCGTGATAATTTTGGGAACCTTTGGAGTTTTTCTGTCATACTAGAAGGTATCTTGGCAATGAATATGAGGAAGAGTTACTAGTAATCAAGTTAGCGGCAAAAGGTCTTCATTCTGCTACTAGTGTTTCTATCTGTATTTAGGATCTTGATTTTCTCTGCCACCCATCTAGCTTTGACATTTTATAGTAAATGAATTGCTTACTGACGCAACCTTACAGAAGGAATGGCTTAGCTACTGTAAGTGACCATTGCTACAACCAGTGGAGTCATTAAATCAGTTTCAATTTGAGCCTTACAAATGCATGCTGATTAGCTCTAGAGTACAATTGCGTTCAGTTAATTGGGACGGCATCATCTATGGTTTCAAGTTGGTAGTGTAGGCAAGATC
This sequence comes from Pseudisothecium myosuroides, assembly GCA_951799445.1. Lineage (NCBI taxonomy): Eukaryota > Viridiplantae > Streptophyta > Bryopsida > Hypnales > Lembophyllaceae > Pseudisothecium > Pseudisothecium myosuroides. Next base: position 15,860,104 of record OX637290.1, on the reverse strand, counting down.
ATCCATCCTTTTTGTTCCTCATTAGTTGCTGGAAAATGTTCTAGGTCATATTTGTTTCTACTATGCTGTATTACCTATGTTGTGTTACTATGCTGTGTAAGCTTAGTTTCTAATAGTTCTTCATCTGCTTTTCATTGGCATGATCCATGACAGGACATGAGTGCCAAGACATCAAATGAGATGCCCTGAGCTTTATCAAGCAAGAATTGAAAACCAGTTTTTTAAGTGGTGTGTGATTATTGTGTGGCTTATTAGTGCCACCTACCAATCGCTCATATTCTTCTATTTCCCTGTTATTGCTGCTCAAAGAATGCTTGGAATTTGGGACGTATCCACTCTGGCTTACACTTGTATATTAACAAATGTTAATTTGCGTCTTATAATGGCCTCTTCATCACTGACCAAGTGGCACCTTACTGGCATTGGTGGAAGTATTGGAGGCTGGTTTGTTTTTGTCTTTATTTACTCTGGGATCCAAGTTACCTTCATACAGGTAATGATAACCACACCGTTTATTCTATTTAACTTAATATATAATACACTAGGAACGCCATGAATTAATGTATGTCTTAGTGAGCACAATTATTGAGCTTTGGATCCTATGTCGGTCACCTGTTGACTATCCACTGGTTTGCTTGAGTAACTATTACTCAAGAGCTTATTCATGGTGGTCCCAAGATACACAATTTAACAAATAATTTTCATTTACTCTATGGCATTCATTTTGGTTGCATTAAATCAAAGAAAAATGGTGTACTGAGTGTAATGTAGTGGTTGGAAGTTTCAGTTTCATGAATCATATGGGTTTGATACAAGAGTTTTGTAGGTTCATTGTTAATATAGTTGGAATGGTATAAGAATAGGCCAGGGGTTGGGATGGTGTAAGAATTCAAAGTAGGACTGGTTTTCAAGCATCTTGAGCCTTACTTGACCAAATGTGGATGTCTATTTTGAATTTACGGATTTTGATGTTCTTGCATGTTCTGGAAGGGAGCGTAGTTTTCTTGTTCGTGTTCATAATCTTCAAGGCATTGAAGGTAGTGGATCTATACTGGCAGACACTGATCCACTCTGCTAGTTCATTCGAATGTCAAAATTGGTAATCGAAATATCTCATGGTCCTCAACAGGCTTAGGCTGGCACAGCAACTAGATGCTTGTAAGTGAAATTGAGTCAGTGCTACGCTTCTTTGGAGATGAATTTTATGTTAACTTTTTTCCTTTGCAGAGAGGACCCAGAAAGATTTCCTGCAGTCGCAGAGACTTCCTCTCTTGTCCTCCAATGACATTTATTATAATATAAATCAAAAACCTCAATGTAATTAAAATACAGGGTTTATAGATTTGGGCATATATCAAGCAGAGTCTCTGAGCATTCTTGATTTGCTTCGCAAATTGAAGAATGTGAAGTATGCTCCTCGTAAGTTGGCTTTTGATCCTCATTTATAATGGCTTGGTATCTTACACTCTTATTAGAAGGCTAAGCTATATCGTTCCTTTGTACTAACGTCCACAATGGCAGGAGGCTATTATGTCTCAATTCAAAGCCAAGTAAGATTTCTCATGATATTCAATGTTTGCCTTTCTTGACTAATTGGGCTGTGTGCGTTAATTATCTTCATGAAACTCGAAGTAGACATAATTGTTCCAAGTAGTGAAGAAAGTTGCCATCTTCAAATATCTATATGGCTACTCTTGTGCAATATTTTGTTGAGAATATTTAGTCCTAAAATCATTATTGTGATTATTTGGATAGGCAAAATGCATTCCTGGAGCAGTTTGAAGACAGCGACAATGACGAATGCATGAGCCCTTGTAATACAAGCAGAATAGTTCTTTAGCAGACTTCTCCTTTGCTTGTGCTGGAAGTGAAAAAACCACTGTGGAAGCACTTGAAGTCCATGAGTGTGCATTCTGTCGTAGTGAGGTAACTTCTATTTCTTGAAGTGTTTGTTTTCGATGTCTTTTGTCGATAGTAGTTTCCATATTGAAAACCAATGCTTTGTTCTTCCTATTTGCATGGCAGCTGAATTTCTTTTCAATTATGTTCGTTCAAATGCTGTTCCCTGTCCGGGCATCTTATTGACTTGGCTGTGCATTGAACATTCAGTGCCCAATTCATTCCAGCGTACAGAAACACTACACGTTCACCCCTGCCTTACCGTTTCTTTTTCTCTTTGCAATGTGGTGGCAATGACAAATCAATAGGCTGGATTGCTCTAGTGCAACGTTATAATATGCCAAAGCTATTCATATCGCACAAGAAAGAGGTGACCAACAAAGAGAATGCTGAGAGCATAAAAAAGAGGAGCCATGCGACAGAAAACCGCCATTTACCATTTACCAAGAGATACTGATGCCAAGCAGTTGGTTATGTATATGGGAGAAAGTATGATCGATCATGTACCTACAGAGCATGTCCATTGTTGTGGCCATCAGGTGATGTGAATTTGTCCCACTGCCAGTATCGCACCAAGAAGAGACCACAAGCGTACTTCTCTTGTGTATAATATTTTTTGATGGTCTTGTATCTCTCTCGGGTATTTATGGCCACGGATGTCAGTTAATATCTAACTTCAAGCATTGTTGTCAAGTTATGATGGTATTTGAAAATCAAATGTATATAAGAAGCATGTTCTATGCTCTGTGTTTCATCAATTTAGATGTAATTTTTATTATGACAGATTTATAGCCTATATGTTTAGGAGGCACAAAATTTAGCTGATGGATGCATCCATCAGCGCTTGTTTTCATTCAATTGTTGTTGATGGGGTGTTGTAGCCGGGCATCTTGCTTATCTTTTTGGTGCAATTTTGGCTATTAGTCGCCGAGCTTTAATTTTACCCGCCGAAATGCGAAACGTTCTGTAACTTAGTTGTTGGTGAGGTGCTGCAGTCGGCCATTCTCCTTATCTTTATGGAGCGATTTCAGTTGTTAGACGCCGAGCTTTAATTTTATCCCACTTGTTAGCCAAAATGCGAGCTGTTTTGTAACCCCATTTAGCGATTCACGTGGCATGAGGCCCGCATCATTGTGAGGAGATTTTCTAGGTCTTTGTGTATTAGTTGCATCATCTTGTCTGATCATCAATTTGATTCAGTAAGTGATGGTGAAGGTAGAATGAACTTAGACTTCCTTCTTACTGTTATGCTTATGTGGAAGTGATTTCTTGCGAAAATTTGTTGCATTAAGGGAACTAGGAGCCCGATGGAGTAAGAGTTTCTCTGCATTGTAATCGCTTGTGAAATTTCGGCTTCGTGCGGATCTCAGTTGCATGAAATGAAGGGAGTAGAGCTAAGTTCTTCATGTTAATTGTTTGTGACAAGCTACTTGCAATATGTTGCATAATTAGGTGGAGGTTGAGTACGGTGTATGGACTCTCTCAAGCTGTCGAGGTTGAGTACGGTGTCAACTTTCTCCTGGATAGAAAGAATTGAATCAAATGCCAAACTTAGAATGTTTAAGTGTGGGAGGTAAAGTATAGGACCTCCTCCGACATTTCAATGTCATTTGTAAATAGGCAGTAGAACTCTCTCTCTGTAAGCCTTTAGCTTTTTTGTTGTGGCTTCCTTGTGTGTGAGAGACAGGAAGATGAGGATATTGGTGTGTATATCAACTAATTACACTCTACATTAGCTCGATGGGAGACATTTTCAATTTCATCAACAAAGTGGAACATGCTTAGCAAGGAGATTCTCTCTACTCGTGAGAGCATTGAATGGCAAGTATGCTGCACATATGCTGTCCATACCAGATCTCTTGTTTCAAGATTTGTGACTGTGCGCACTTAGGCAAGAGCTAGTTGGGCAATTCTAGTTCTTGTTGAGATTAGTTATTTTCAACAAGTTGATCGAGTTAAATGGACAGGTGAGAGTTCGTAGAGGATCTATTAATGGATCTTTTAATTTCAGTCCTCGGGCAAAGGCTTGCTCGCGCCCTTCCTCGTGAACCTGTTTGCTTGTCATCCTCGCATGCTTTGTTGCTGGTCTAAGTTATTATAGTCTTTAGATTTCTCCTCGGCCAAGATTGACAGATTTGGGAAGTGAGTGTAATGACAGGTTTGAAGGAAGAACAAAGGAAAATTAGGAAGGAAATTGGGCCTTGCATTGCAGATGCAAATTATTGGGTGTTACAATATGCTTGTTTCTTGGATCAAGATTAATAGATTTGCATGTCTTAGCCTCGTGTCTGGGCTTACTTGTTCCAACTTCATTCCGAGAAGAAGAATTTTTTTCTCAGGAACTTAAATCCTATGAGAGAGCTCATAGATTGCAGATCTTGAGATGAGTAGAAATTGTAGATTGAGGCTGTAGGTCGAGGATGACATTTTCTTAGTTGAACGCTTCTTTACACTATGCTCAACTACTATTCATGCAATATTCCACAAATTCTTATCGACTTGGTTGTTAAAAAAATCCCTCCAACTGTGTTCTTGCATTTTGACACATGCGCTTGACAGATGATGAAGCACCCGCGAGAGCACCAAGATTGCCAATATTCTGATGAGTAAAGGTTGAGAGATTCTTTGTTGAATACAAATTGGTCAGAGTTGCAAGACGAGGTGATTATCTGTATTGGAAGGGGGATCGATATGGCCGACAATGGTGGATGGCGAATGCAAGTTCTTACAAACCATTTGTCACAATCTGTTCCTACTGTTGCTGTAGAAGCCTCAGTCTGCTTGGAAACCCCAGAAGCGAATTCAGGTAATTCTACAACTCTGGATTCATCTCATTCTTGCAATGTTTGGCTGGTGTTATAGAGGATCTAGTTGAGGAAATCCAACACAGTATAGGGTTTCTTGGGTTTAAAGTTCCAATTTCAATGCTTGGAAGAGCGCTTGCAAATGAAGGACCCTGATCCCAACTTCAAGGTGTTCGTTGAATACAAACCTTGCGGAACAGTTGCTAGGGTCTAGTAAATGGTTGGACAGAAATGTTGTGAATGGGAGTTATTTTGTGCAGTTTATATACAGAGAGGAAGACCATGAAGAGCTGGAGTCAATTGCACAACATATTGGATGGCACACTGAATGACCCTGGAGTTCATGGCAAAGATCTGTCACCACTATAATCCTAATTCGTAACTACTGCTGACAAAGTCAATCACATTTATGTTCAACATGAGAGTTAGCCCTCGCAATTCCTATTCCATGACTTGCAAGTTTGTTGCAAAATTGGAAACTTGTAGAGGATGTCTTGCAAGATGCATGGAGTTAAAGTTCTTATGCCGCCTCTCCCATCTTTTCCCCCAATCATTGCTCAAGTTTCTCTGCTCTGTACAGCAAACCCATTTGCAAGAAATTCTATGCAAAAGCAAATCCACCTCTATTCAAAACCATCCACTATTCAAAACCATCCAAGTCTAGGCTTCAAATTCAGACTAGAGGATGTCAAGGGTCGGCGAGGATCTAGTCTGGAGCTAGCTGCGGTCGCTGATCATTTTTAAGGATGACCCTGAGAACAAGCTCGTAAGAAAATAGAAGTGGAGTAGATTAAGTTGGTTTAGTGGCAGGTCATTTGAATCAGTAAACATTTGCAGCTTTTTGGCCATGTAGATTTGAATAATATAATTAATTTTTTTTCCCACTCTTTTTGAGATAAGAAAAAAGTTTAGACGGTTAGTTATTGATGCTTTTTTCAGTTGCAGGGTTTTTCTAGATTTATGGGAGGCTCTGTAGGCCAAGAAAGAGGAACTGGATGCATATTTTAGTGAAATAGAAGTATGACATCAACTCCTCTTTTTGATTAACTCTAATATATCATAGGTACTCTGAAGAACTATGGATTCTGGTTCAGCTTGAAGAGTGCACGCGATTGGCCACTCTTGATGTGTGGGTAAGAATTTTCATCAGCTCTCCAGCTACGAAACTGCTGTTGGATACGCAAGTAGGTAGAAATTATCATTTCCTGATCTTGAAGTGTTGATGTTGCGGTGCATTGGGTAGATTCTACGGCTTTTTAGTGAGTCTGCTGGAAGTATAAATGGATTAAAGGATGGTCTAGGAGAAGCTCGATGATTAGTAGGGGCTTGGCACTAGCAATTGCATTAGCAATGGTGTCGTTCCGTAACTTTGCGCCATGTCATCACCCTGCTTGATCAAATTGACAAAGTGGCACAATCCTGTACTCTACTTTTGACCTAAAGCGTCACCATTGTTAGTTATAAGCCTCAAAGAACACTTCCAACTGCTGAAGTATCTAGGATCTGCGAGATTGAATTCAAATTTGTTATCAGATCTCGAATTTCAGCGGCGCCTGAAACTTTCAAAACTAGGTAAGAGATTTTTTGGTTGGCCACGGTAGGGTATAGGGTATCCACAACGCGGTCACTTATAGCTGCAGGGGTGAATATGTAAAGGAAGCTAGCTACCACTGTGTTTCTCCTTATGGCTCTGCATGCTGATAACCCATGCTTTCTGCAGTTGACGTTTGAGCTTGTCTGACGAATTGTGGTTGACAGGTTCCTGCAAGGATTGAGAAGCTGATTTCTGAGAAGCGTTATTATGCAACTGTGCAACTCCACCTTCATTCTATGAGTATGTTGGACCGTGAAGGCATTTAGTCGGTGAGTTCGGGGATTTCAATTCCTGATGTGGGATGAACGTTCAAAATATCAAAGACTCAATGTCTAGACTAATCTATTTGATCGCTATTGCAAAACATAACACATGTACACAATTGTCTTTAGTCTTCATAAAGTTTAAATTTGACCAGATCCTGACAGATCTTTTGGAGCTTAAAATCCACATATTCCATAAGTATCTTGCCCTCTCTCGCTCATGGGATCATCTGTTTCCCAAAACTGGGCAAAAATTATAGTTAGAACTCTGATGAACGTCACAGGAACTTCCACTAAAGAGTCTGAGAGCCACATACTTAGATAAAACTCTCCTCTTGATAATACATTCAGTTATAAATCAGGGCAAATAGAGGTTATTACTGTGGATTCCCAAATATACTCAAATTGTAGTCTATATGCTCACTATATAGTGCCGGATAAATGACAAGTTTGCGATGATCCATAGTACTCAGATAAAATGATCGGTAATTGATTTTTGATATCAATATTGGAGATACTGTACACGAGATGGTTCAACTTGATGACCGTTTGATTGTATCGTATGTCAAACATGGTCTTTGAACAATTACCCTTGAATTGGTGTCTTCAGGTAGGTGCGCTTCAGGATGTGCGCAGTGAGTTGTCCAAACTTTGTGGCGTTCCATAAAGTAGTGGAGGAATTACATATTCATCTTTACAACAAGGGTGAATATAGGTGTGTAGAACTCTTGGATCATTTTTACTTTAACCGCAAGCTGTGTCTCTAGGATGCGAAAGGTCTGCAAGAGGTGTCATTCTCAGCTTTGTTAGATAGTGAAATTCTCTCCACGTTCTTTGACAGCACACCAGATTAACGGTACCAGATGCTTTTAAAAGAAAATCTGGTATTTGGTGAGCAGTATAAACTTGGCAACCACACATGGTCAGGATGATGACATCTCCAACATAGCCCCCGCTTTAGTCCCAGTTAGTGGAAATTTGACAATGTCTGGACGCACTCGAACCATGCGGCAAATGTGGAAGTCGGGGCTAGATTGTGTTTTGGAGGCGAGACAAGCAGGTTCAGTTGATGGGTAAGTAATCAAATGGTGTAAGTTCATCACTTACTATGAATGCCTTTGCCATCTATTTTAAACTATTTTGAAAATTGTTTGTTTTGTTGTTTTTTGGTGGTCTTGGTGACATGCGGGCTGATGATGGTGTTCTTGGTACCCTCGGAAAGCTGTCAAGATTTGGAGATGCACCAAGGTCCTTTCTTCAAGATTTGAACCTAGCAGAGTTGGGGTATTGAGTTTCAAAGTATTTTTGTCATTGGAATTTTTTGAAATAAGAAAATGTAGACAATAATGTGATTTGAGGATGAGTGGGGCTGTTGTAGTTCTGAGAACGGCACTTGCCTTACTATCTAGTACTGTAAGATAACGAAAGGTAATTTTGTTTCTCTATTTGCGACTACACCATAATCCATTAGGACTGAGGTCTATTTTTGAGCACTTGGTACCGTTGGAGAACTCTTGACGAGGGTAGTGGTGCAATACCGATGTAGTTTACCGTCTTGAATCATATGATAGTTTAAAAGGTCGCATGTTGCAAAACCTTTTCTCTTTGGCCAGTGGTGAAGATTGGTTAGAAACATTTTATGTAGTTCTATACATTGGTAATGTGATAGAAGTAATTGAATGTGTACACTTGATTGTTGCTTGGAGTGTATTGTACAATGTCCAAAAATGTTGCATGCAGTCCACTTTATGTGCCTGCACACGAGTTCCAAAATTTTGCAAAGAACTTCATGTGCTTGCATTTGTTTTGGATTGCATGCACTCGCACTTGACTACGTGCACTTGATTATGCACACTAGCACTTGACTACGCGCACTCGCATTTGACTGCGCGCACGCGCACTTGACTACGCGCATTTGTGCTTGCACTCGATTATGTGCGCATGTACGCGCACTCGCATCCGCACCTGCACTTGACTTCATGCACTCTCATATTTTGCTTCAATTTTGTGTTTTGGAAAACCATTAATTATGCTCGTGCACAATGGAATTGTGTAATGGAACACGCACGCGCAATAAAACTAATGTGTGCGCAATACTAATTAATGGGACATGCGCGTGCAATAAAATTCTTATTCAACTCCTAAACATTGAATGCGTGTGACTTGCAACCACAAAATCAAGCGACTACGGATGATTTCAATTTTTTTTGCAATGGATTTCATTGTCACAAAACCATGGTCAAGAAAACTGTAGAAGAAAATTCACTACGTTTTTTTTCACCATGTTTTGTTATAGTGATAAAAGTTGTGTGTGTAGTACGTGGACATGATTGACAACTTATATGTGCGCACGCAATTTTGTTCTCCTCTTTTCATGCATGTTTTGCAATCGCGTTGACATGTTTAAATTCTTACAATACAAACACTATAACAAAACTTGGTAAAAAAAAACCGCGCAGAGATTCGACTACGGTTTTTTTATCCATGCTTTTGTGCTCCTGCGCGTAGTGGATAGATAGTGTTTTTTGCAGTTTCCCACTGCAATTTTTGGAATTCGGAAGCATGTAATATACCATTGGAAAGGTCTATCTATCCACTACGCGCAGGTGCACAAAAGCATGGATAAAAAAACCGTAGTCGAATCTTTGTGCGGTTTTTTTTTACCAAGTTTTGTTATAGTGAAATGAAATATATATAGGTATGTGCATGTGCAAAATGCTGAACTGATGGAACACGTGTTTCAATTTGCCACTATGTGTTATTTTCTTGGAATGCGGAATTTGATAATGAAAAATTCAATTGTGAAAAAAATGTCCGATAGTCGCTCAATTTATTAAAAATCGTCTGCGATTTGCAGAGAAAAAATGCGCACTCAAATGTGACCAAAAGAACCACACTCAAAAATCAAGTGGGGTTTTTTTTTACCATGTTTTCTTATAGTGTCTGTTGTCCAACACACATTCACGCACGCATTGGAAGTCAATGAATTCATCGTCCTACCGTCCTTGCTGGGGCTTCGCGGTTTAGGGTAGCCATGACTAGTGCGTAACTACGTGACTTCTCTACGACTTACACTCGACTGTTTCAAGACTGAAAAGTAACTCCTGCGCAACTTCATGGTGACTTAATGGCGACTGGTGCTACTCCTGCTCTACTGTGTGACTACTGCGCACCACTACCCCGAAATCACAGCATGCTGCCATATTCTTTTCAAAAAGGTATAGCCCCCGTACCGAAATCTTATACGCTAACCTTGAGAATACGCAAATGATCCCATCCTAAACAAGACAAGGAAAACTCACCGGCTAGTATTTTCTCCATATAAACAAACATAATCCCACCCTAAATTACAATGAGAACTCACCATCCCTGACCCGCCGTGACATGCACTTAGTGGGATTTCGGAAGTGACCCCTGGGCTGCTCAAGCGGCCTTCACTCTACGTCAGGAAGGTACAATACAAGTCACACTTAAGGTCATGACTACAACGATCAGAAAGCCCTCAATCTTGCAGGAGAAGACAAAGCATTGCAAAGGGACGGAGGCCACAACACTGGGTTAGACTGTCACGGCCCAAGTACTTACCACCTGCGGTTGCTTAGCAGGTTTTACTTTCTTTGCCGCCTGCCCTCCAGTACTAACACATTGCCGGGCAGCAGCCATCAACATGGCCTTCCGCCGTTGCGTAGGCGTGTCCCAATACGCCATGAGGCGATCCCACTGCTCCTCATCTATCCGAACTGGGCAACTGTGATTGCCCTTCTACCACCGGTACTTCAGCCAGGACCGCTCCGACTTCATATACCGCATGATGGCCGCCCGATATCCAATCATGCTTAGTGGATTTCCAACATACTGAAACTCATTTTCCAGTGCATCTCTGAGGCGCTGCACAGCCTGAGGCTTCTGCTTCCTCCACTCGACGACGCTCATGTCTAGAATTTTAGGAACAAAATTGCGGACAGCCTCGTCCCATGCGTTTTTACCCTCCCCCGTCTGGGTGTAAGTACGCTAGACCCAATCAATTTCGGCAAAAACCTACTATACTATTTTAAATGCAAAGTACTAAATAGTACTTTCTGTACTTCTGTGCAATTGATCTCAGCCGTTGGTTTTGGATCGTGAGGGAGTAATTAGCTCCAAGGTATTCGCCAATGAGAATGGGTTTGTATGACAGAACCTGCCAGGGCTGAGTTAAGTCCATGGAAACCATAAAACACCGCCTAGTTTCCAAATTAAAGAGATTCCGTTAGTAACTACAATAACGAGCCAGACTGCCCCCGAAATTTGAATCAGCTTGCAGCATCCGAGGTTGCCTCAGTGGCAAATTGAATTTGAACAGGCCACGTGGCCTTCCCGTTCAATTTTTCGTTAATATAACGATTCAGTTCACGATTCAGTTGGACTAAGTTTCAGATTCGTCACAACTTTTTGAAATTTGTGGATGGAATTCTAATGAAATGCTATTTGAAACAAGTGATTGGATTTTTAAACATAACCACTGATTACAAAAAGGATCTAAATGAATTTATGTAATTGAATATAGCCTATATTATTAATTTAACCTATTCATTATTATTTAATCAATAGTGGAATTTGAAAATTTTACAAGAAAATGGTACTATATGGACATTTTAGGGGTAAAAATAACAATTCAAAATTTATCTTTTCTATATGTATTATCTATACATCTAAATCCAATATATACAATAGTGACTTTTTAATATCCCATAAAGATTGGATGTTCCAATACAACCTGATATAAGAGGACTTGTATACAATGCATTGATCAATTCAAGACCAACTAAATTAGGTACCACATTTGACTACCAATCACAATTGAAGTAGACCATTTAAAGCAATCTTAAGCTTTTATACTTCAGAAGATTTTATTAGGATTTTAAATTCTAATAATTACTTTTGTTGATGCGATCTATTGCCACATTTTATGTATATGCATAATTTAAGTCATGGCCAAATCCTATGAAGATTTTCAGATCAATCTCAAGCAAATCCAATATTTTGTGACGTATAACTAAAATTAGCAAGCAAAAAAATTTGCTCCCCATTTTTTTATTTGTTCCCTATTTTTTTTAATTTGCTCCCTATTTTTTTAATTTGCTCCCCATTTTTTTTATTTGCTCCCCATTTTTTTTCTTGAAAATGAATCCACTTCATAGAATTTTTAATTCTCAAAATTCATTTTGCTACTACATTTCTAGACCTTGAATAGTTAAATTGAATATAATGTAGAACTGTGACCTTTCAAAAAATCCCATAACGATTGGGAGTTTCAAAATGAGCTAATATAAGAGTAGTTGTGTGGCCAAAATAGAGCACATCAAGCCCAAGGAGAATTGATTACCACAAATCATTGTGGTAGAGAACTCTGCTTCGGCTTGATGTTTTATGCACGTTTATAGAGATTTTTATTTTAGAAATTATTTTCATTAATGTGATGACTTGCCACTTTCTATGTACATTAAATGTACATTAAATGTACATTTTATGTACATTCTTGAACTTGTATATGAGTCAAAATGGAGAACTGAAGAGTGAGGCTTTCAATATCCCATAACGATTGGAATTTTGTGTGAAGGCTAATATAAGAGGAGTTTAGGGGTATGAATGGATACCTGAAGATTGGTGTGAACTGACTATCATAAAAGTTTGTGTGGTAGACATTTCACACCAATCTTTGGTTTTGTACATATTTCATTGAAATTTTGATTCTAAAAATCAATTTTTCTAATGGGATCTAAATTGGCACATTTTTATATATTGGATAGATTAATTCTGTTAATGTAGTGCATTGCCATATTTTTTATGTATTTTATAAATTAATCCACTTTATTGATTAATTTAATTGATTTGATGCATTGCCATATTTTATATAATGTAGGTCATGGCCAAAACCTACAAATATGTAGGGTCAATTTTGTTCTCCAATTTTTGGTCCATTGGTAATGAAATTAACAAGCAAACAAATTTCCTCCCCATTTTTTTTGTTTGAGCTTGATTTTTGTCTAGATCAATAAATCTTCTCATTCTAAAAATTCTTGATGCAATCTTAAAATTTGCCTTATTTTACATATATATCTATATCTATAAATGAGGTTTAGAATTTTAATTTATAAATTGAAATGTTTTTTCACATGGGTAATAAAATTAACAAGCACACTTGTGTGTTTGTTAGTTTTTTTTTTAATTTGTTCCCCATTTTTTTTGCTCCCCATTTTTTTTATTTGAGCTTGGTTTTTGGCTAGATCAATAAATCTCCTCATTCTAAAAATTCTTGATGCAATTTTAAAATTTGCCCCATTTTACATATATGAATAAGCCTAAAGAGAATTGATTACCACAAATCATTGTGGTAGACAACTCTGCTTGGGCTTGATGTTTTATGCAAGTTTAATATAGAGGTTTTTATTTTAGAAATTATTTTCATTGATGTGATGACTTGCCACTTTTTATGTACATTAAATGGGGAGCAAAAATGGGGAGCAAAAATTAGGAAATGAATTAATATCCAAAAGTTTGGGCTTGCACCAAACTTTTGTAAAAAAAATAGGAAATGAATTAATATCCACAAGTTTGGGCTTGCACCAAACTTTTGTCCTAGATAATATCAAATGAAGTATCCAAACGTTTGGGTATAATAATTGAAAACACATAGAAGCTTCTATGTTTAATTTACCATATGTTTACTAAATTGAATTAGTGCATAATCAACTTGCACATAGAAGCCTGCATGTTGACCTTTGAGCATATGGCCATTAAATTAAATGATCAAGGCACAATCAATTCACAAATACCTCCCTTTATAAGTTTTCCAAGGAGAAGCCTCTATGTTCAATGTGGATGCCTGGGTTACGAGAGTGCGATAGGTCTTGATTATCCCATATCGTTTGGTGCTAATTGAGTGGGCTCCTATATAAAGGCTCCCATGTGTCCCATCACTCAACCCGGGGGCCCAAGGGCGGACCATGCCTCAGTCTCATTGAGACAGAGGGAATCTCCATTGGGCCTCCGGACCCCCCCCCCCATCTTTTGTTCTTTCTAAAATGGACATGATGTGTTAATTAGAGTAGGTAAATGTTACATGTCAAACTATATAGGTTAGGCCTCCAATTCAAATTTTTTTTAAACTAATACATGATGTTTTGATTTAAATCCTAAATTTATCACATGTGGCCACAATTGATAATGGATTTAGAACATAAATCTTTTGATTGGACAAACACCTAGTTTAATTAACTGACTACCCTAAATTTTAACATTTAGACAAGGGTCATTTCATTACCATTTTGTACATGAGTTCATTCCACCAAATTTAGGGAATTTGCCCCATTTTACATATATATCTATATCCTATATATGAGGTTTAGAATTTTAATCTATAAATTGAAATGCTTTTTTTACATAGGTAACAAAATTAAGAAGCACACAAGTGTGCTTGTTAATTTTTTTAATAATTTGTTCTCCATTTTTTTGGCTCCCCATTTTTTTAATTCGAGCTTGGTTTTTGTCTGTCACTAAATCTTTGCATTCTAAAAATTCTTGATTCAATCTTAAAACTTGCCCCATTTTACATGTATATCTACATATGAGTTCTAGAATTTTAATCGGGGAAATTGAAATGTTTTTTCACATGGGTAATAAAATTAACAAGCACACAAGTGTGCTTGTTAATTTTTCTTATAATTTGTTCCCCATTTTTTTTGCTACCCATTTTTTTTATCTAAGCTTGATTTTTGTCTGTCACTAAATCTTCACATGATTATAAAGATTCTTGATGCAATCTTAAATTTTGCCCCATGATTTCACATATATATCTACATATGAGGTATAGAATTTTCATCTGTAAATTGAAATTTTTTTTCACGTGGGTAATAGAATTAACAAGCACACAAGTGTGCTAGTTAATTTTTCTTATTTGTTCCCCATTTTTTTTGCGACCTATTTTTTTATATTTCGATCTGGTCTTTAAAATGTATTCCTTCTGAGTTTGTTTTGGCTCCACATTTTTTTTTGGAGCTTGGTATTTAGCATTTTTTTATTTTTTTAAATTTGCTCTCCATTTTTTTCCTTTAGAATGTTTCTTAAACATTGATTTTGTAGATTAAATCTATTACCACCTTTTATTTATATACAACACTAAGGTCATGGCCAATTTAACTATTTTTTATGTAACATTGTACTCATGCCACTTGATTGTTGCCCATTTTCCTCTAGTGTAAAAATTTCAATCATTTCAAACGAGCTAATATAAACGGGAAGACTTTGCAAAAGTTTTGCTAGATTTGCTAAATTTTTACATCAGAATACCAACTAGAGGACCGGTTGAGCAAGTACTCAACGAACTGGTAACTGGTGGCCACCGGTTACCACAGCTGTCAAACAAGGTGGCTACTGGTGACCACCGGTCATCTTTGTCTCTCTCGTTGGGAAAGAAGGCACTTGCTTTGGCGCCTGTTTTGTTTTCCAAAGTTTGCAGTGTCGTGGAGATTCCAATTTGGTAGCAATTGGGCTGCAATACACTGTACTTTGCCTACGCTTTAGAGTTCCATTGATTTCTCGATTGTTTGCACACTTCAGTGTTGCACCCAGGTGATGTTGTGAAGCTCATTCTGTGTGTTCCTTGTCGCGAATTTTGTGATCCTTGGAGTTGGGAGTCGGGAGCGTTGAGTGTCGCGATGTGATTCCTTGTGATCATTGAGCACCGGAGTCGGGAGCATTGAGAATGGTTTAGGGTTAGAATCAGGATCTGTGCTTCGGCTGTATGCTCGGTGACAGCGTGCGCTTTAGAGTGTAGGAGCTTTGTGTGCTTTGTCTGTGTGCGTGGTGAATGTGCTCGGTGACTGGTTGGTGAGAGAAAGAATGCCGCGCGCGCGAGAAATCGAGAATGTCGAACTAAGCAGCGACAATGAGGGGGCTGGGAGGTCGACAGCGAAGAAGGTCAAACCCGCTAGAAAATGTGCTGTTGGGAGCGACGGGGAGGCGATGGGTAGGTCGGGACTCAAGCATTCTAAATCAAGGCTTCAAGGATCGGTTGGCAAGAGATCGGTTGACACAAGTGGCGATGAGCGAGACGTCAAGGTGGTGCGAGGAGCTCACAAACTTGCTGCAAAGGCAAAAGGGAAGGGCAATGCAAGGTCGCAGAAAGTCTTCAGCTGCGCTGAAGATGTTGATGAAGAAATTGCGAGGTTGAAGAAGGCCCCCCGAGAGCTGAAGAAGAAGGATTTCAAGACCGAGTTTGGGCTAGTCGATCAAGGCGACAATCCACACCACTTCCGCAAGAACACTGTATCTGCAGAGTCTTTGCGGAAACTGTTTGGAAAGCCTTACGAGGAATCGGGGCGAGCCGGGTATGCTTGGGGCGGATGCACTGTGAAGGAGGTTGTGGACAGAGTGGAATTTTTGCACCCGATTCTCTACCAGCATCCTGAGGACGAAACACCCAATCTCATCACGATCCGCTTTGCCGAAGGGGTGGCTCTAGAGTACGAAGAAGGTGATGGCAAGGTGAATTGGTGTGCATTTGGAGAAGAGACCAACAAGCGGCAGTGCAGTCGACACATGCTAGATCGGACGAAGCTAGAAGAATTGAAAAAAGCAGTAGCTGCGTCCAAGAGTGGGGACGGAAAACAAAAAATCGACGTACGAGGGAAAGAATGGCGCGGCATGAAGCTGGAGCCTGGTGTGGAGGTGAAAATTGAGTCCGGATTGCAGGTGAAGACGGAGGGTGGGAAGGAGGGCAACAGGAAAAAGCGAGGGCTGCTGGATGCCATCGGTAATGCCAATAAGTCGCAGCGTGTTGAGGTTGGTGAGTGGGATGGTTTAGGATTAGAATCGGGAATGGCTTCAGGGGTTTGCGTGCAGGAAAACGTTGCTAGGGGGCAGAGCAGTGGGATCTTGAAGAAGTCTGTGGTTGTGGAGCGACTACGAGAAGTGGAGATGTTGATGGAGGCAATTCACTTGGAGCAGCAGCACCTCCGAGAATTGAAGAAGGGGGCAGCAGAGAGGCTTGAAGGAGCCACCTTGAATTGCAAGCAATCCAAGTGGGGAATGGGCTCGTTACAGAAGCAAAAGCTGCAGAAGAAGGCACTCATCAAGACACTTCAGGAGCAGGACAAAGATGCCTTCAAAGAAATGATCAAGATGGAAGGAATTCAGGAGCAGATTCAGGAGGAGGTCGTGAAGGTAAAGGCCGCAAGACAAGAGCTAGAAGAAGCTGAAGCTGCCATGGCGTCATTGACAAGAGGCTTGGAAAGTCGTCAACTGCAATTTGATGCCTTAGCAACAAAGAAGTTTTAGCTGAAGGCGGGAAGGAGTTCTTTGAATTTTGTACCATGGCCCATGGTGTACTCTCCCGAGGATCCACTTTCACCATCACGTGCTTTTGGGGATGACAACAAGTTTCTTAGAATTACAGCTTGCAGCTTGTGTTCATTCCCTTTTCCTCAGAATGACATTGTAGTATCCTCGTGTAAGCACTTGTATCACCCCTTTTGTGCTTCAGTTCTTTTTGCTCGAAATTTCAAGTGTATGGCTAAAGGATGTAGAGAGCTGTCCCATCCAGAGTGGCATTGGAGCTTTGGTTGGGGAGAGCCAAATGCAGAGCTCTCACAGAGGGAGTTGATGCTTGGATTGGCTGAGGAAAGGGGAAGAATCATGAAGGAAAGGACGGACCAAGCTAGGGCAAGGTTACTAGCAGTTGGTAAGTTCACCTTCCAATTTGTGCTTTGTGTTGTCATTCGAATAGTAAGCAAGATTGTACACCTGTAGTGTGAATTTTTGGGATTAGGTTCAGGGTTTTGCCTTGCGCAGCTTGGAATGTAACGACCCTGTTCACGTAATTGTGCTTCTTGCTTCCTTTATTTCTACAATCTATGTACTTTTATGCTTGTACATGTAGTGTGTTATATGTTCAAAGGTGGTCTCTAAGCACCGATGTCCTAAAAGTCTACACATAATGCAGACTTAATATAAAACAATGTACTAAGAAATGTTCCTAAGGATATACTGTGAGGAAATCCTCACATTACTGTACCTTAAGTAGTACTTCCTGGTTTTTGTTAGGCACTGAGATGGGGCAGGGACACTTCAAGGACTTTGCTTGTATTTCATGCATAATGCAAAGTACTCGTTTTCTAGGGGCAGGGGCACTGCTCATGTGCTTCTTGTATATGATGTTATCTTCAGTTACTTGCTTTCATGCACATTCTTTTTTTCGTACTTCCAGACAAAATTCTAAATGTACTAATGGTGGGGATCGCAGAGGAGAATGTACTAGGCAGAGCTAGAATGGGTATTTCTTGTGCTTTATATGCTTCAGTTGTGAAGGTGCTCCACACGATACACTAAAAACTAATGGTTTGTGAGTACACTAAGTACTCCTGACTAGTACTATTGAACCGCTAACATTACTGTAATATAAATACTCTTGATTTGTTTGTACTAGTTGTACACCATGTATTCTTAGTACATTTGCGTTCTTAGTACATTTGCGATCTTAGGACATTTGCGTTCTGAGTACATTTGTATTTCTAGTACATTTACGTTGTCAGTACATCTGCATTCTACTCCATTTCTGTTCCAAGTACACTTGTATTATTGGTACATTTGTATTTGCGGTGTACTTGTAATTTGAGTACACTTGTATTCTTAGTCCGCTTTTACCACGTTTTTGCTACGACAGGCCTTAATCTCTTGTGTGTTATGGCAGGCTCTTCCTTCAAGTGGGCCCATCATGCTTCAGTTATGAATAGCCCAGTTCGCTTTGCTGAGGGAGAGACAAGCCAGGGGACTTGCTCGGGAAGGGAAGGTGAGAGGTACGGTGATGGGCCTCCTGAGGTCCGCAAGCAAGAGATTACTGGCTTGAAGGAACAAGAGAAGCCACAGAGGGCAACAAAATTGGCTGAACTGGTGGTCATGGAGTGCTTTGACAATGGTAAGAGCGTGAAGGCTTCTGAACCTGATTTGGATTCTGCAGAGGATTCATCAGATGATGAAGGAGACACAAAAATGCCATGTCTGCCTTCAAGCTCAGGCACCACCATTTCAAACAACAAGGAGGGCTCCGATGTTGGACTTGACAATGAGGATGATGACGTTGGGACTGAGAATCTTGCAGAAAAGCGTGAGGACGTTGTGAAGGCATCGGATTCAGGTCCTACGAGTCCCAAGCTCAAAGGCAAGGAGGATAATCAAACAGTCTCTGCACATGGTGATGGGGCAAAGCGGGAAGAACTTGGCGTGACCTCCTTGGAGAGCAGCCCTGTGGACGGTGGATTTCACATCCATTCACAATCAGGCAACAAAACAGGACTTGTGAGTGCCTCTTCTGAGGGAGAAGAGGGATTGGTGAACGTGAAGGCATTGGAGCCAAAAGGTGAAGGTAGAAGCGCGGTGGTGCCTAAGCCTGGGTCATAGTGCTTGGTAGAACGGCGAGGGAGAGGGTTGGATGTCGGAATTCAAGGGAAAGACCTCGTGAGCAGTCCAAAGGGTTTGGAGGATGAGGTGAAGGAGGTTCAGGCTACGGCAAAGGTTGTGGAGGCTTCTGAAAGGGTTGTGGATGTTGTGCCAAAGGAGCTGGAGGCTGGGGTCACGAAGGTGCACATTAGTGAACCGGTAGTAGAGGCCAAATCAACAGTGGATGCTGGAGCAGTACCAATAGAGGCTGGAGCAACCACGGTGGAGGCAAGAATGGAGGTGCAGAGTGCAGCAGTGGCGGTGCAGGTGGGAGCAGCTGAGGTGGAGGCGGGAGCAACTAAGGTGGAGGTGGGAGCAACTAAGGTGGAGGCGGGAGCAGCTAAGGTGGAGGCGGGAGCAGCTAAGGTAGAGGTGGAGGCGGCAACAAAGGAGGAGGTAGCAGATGCTGTGGCTGGAGCCCCGAGGTCGCCATTCAAGTGCAAGGCCAGGAGGGTAAAGGGTCCAGTTGATGCGGATGATATGGAAATGGACAATGTAGCAGCCATTGAAAATGTATATTCTGCAGATAAGAGGACTTGTAAGGACTTGAAAGAGATTGCTGGTGGTAGTGATAGTCCGGTTCATGTTCCAGAGAGCAACGTGCGGACCAGAGCACGTGCTGCTAAGGAGGTGGATGCACCAGCAGTTGCAAAAGTTAAAGCAAAAAAAGGAAAGGTGGAGAAGGTAGGTGGTGCTACTTCACAGAAAAGGCGGAAGGGTGCCACTTCCAAATAGGTCCACAACATCATGGCGTTTTTTGTGTTCTATTTATTTTTGTTTTTGTCCATTGAGCTGCATTTGTATGCTCTATGGGTAAGGCTGTATGCTATATGTATCATACTGGATTTGTTCGGGCCCCTCCCTCAACTGGAATTCTTGTGAGGCACTAAGCACAAAGCAAAATGCTTGCGAGCTCCTCCAAAGCAAAATGCTATTGAATGACTTGTATTTTCCTTAGGTACGTGAAGTTTGTGGTTGACTTGGTAGAATTAGTAGGTTTGCTAGTTTGAAGCATTGATTTTTCATATCAATTTGCTTGTTTACTTGGAATATGACACCGGAAGGTTGGTTGTTGGGATGGGATTATAACCAGGCCGAGACTTGGTATGATGCGAGAGATTTGTCAAAGGGGCTCGAGAAGACCCCTGTCCTTGTTGCTCAAACTGATGTTGCATTGAATTATTTTCAGTACATGAATTCTAGTGTGGTTTATGAGCAAGCCCAGGTATGTCCCACGCTTGAGAGCCTCCAGCCTGGAGAACATTGTTCGTGTTCCACCGGCTGTGGGGGTGAAAATGCTGTGTGTGCATGCCAAGCCAATCTCGGGGGTCGAAGTGCATATCAAGGAGGCATTGTTGCAGATGAGTATATCGAGGAGAGCAACAACGGAGATGCAAATTTCTGTAAGAAGGGTGCACAGTGTATTAGGGGAGATCCAGTATGCGAGGGTCATGTTCCTCATATTTTCCTTAAGGAGTGTAATGTCAAATGTAGATGTGCTAGTGACTGTGGGAATCGTATTGTTCAGTAGGGGATGAAGTATCAAGTAGAGGTGTTTCCTACAGCCCTTACAGGATGGGGGATTCGAACAACTGAGCCTATACCCAGAGGTGCGTTTGTTTTTGAGCTGATAGGGGAGATTTTAACAATTGCTGAGCTCATTGTTAGGAACTTGGGGTCCGATGGTGTACTCTCCCATAGTTTGGCACTCAATGCAGATTGGGCCACTGAGCAAAAGATGGACAACAATCACTATAACAAAACTTGGTAAAAAAAAACCGCGCAAAGATTTGACTACGGTTTTTTTATCCACATTTTTGTGCGCGTGAGCGTAGTGGACAAATAGTGTTTTTTGTAGTTTTCCACTGCAATTTTTGGAATTTGGAAGCATGTAATATACCATTGGAAAGGTATTTTTAAGACCTTTCCAATGGTATATTACATGCTTCCAAATTCCAAAAATTGCAGTGGGAAACTGCAAAAAACACTATTTGTCCACTACGCGCACGCGCACAAAAGCGTGGATAAAAAAACCGTAGTCAAATCTCTGCGCGGTTTTTTTTTAACAAGTTTTGTTATAGTGAATAGTGCTTTGTGCTTGGATTCCACTCATTTTGGAAATGTGGCCAGATTTTTGAACCACAGGTTGGTCTTCAAATCAAAATTTTGTTAATTGCTTTTACCTGTTACTTTGTGAGGAATGTCCCTTGCACTTGGGCGTTACATATGTGCAGATCCAAATGTCGTGGAGCAAAGTACAGCTTTAGAAATGTGATAGAATATTGAACCTCGCGTTAGAATTGGAACCCATTTTCTGTTAAATGCTTTCTCAATGTGGGATCCCTACAATGGACTGACCCATACACTTGGACATTACAGATGTGGGGATCTGAATCTAGTGGACATACATGTCACAATTGAGAGTGTGAACCGCAGCTTGTATCACGTGTCATTCTTTGCGAATCGCATCATTCAATTTGGAGAAGAGTTGACATGGGATTATGGCATTACTTTCAGGAATCCTGATGAAGCCGTGTTTCCTTGTAAGTGTAACAGTATGATGTGCAGGGACAAGGCGTTGCCAAAAGCTGGTCGAAGATCATTATGTAAACCACGTAGGAGGGGATGACTTAGAACTTAAGGAAATTTACAAGCTCGAACCAAATGAGCCTCAATGTGAGCGTTGACTGCCTTGTCACAAAGCACATAAGTCTCCTCCCCACGCCCGTACTTCTTGTAGTATTTTGCTCGAATCATCGCATCTCCAACTCCAAATATCCCCCCCATGGACAAGTCATGGACTCTTGTAACACAAACTTCTTGGACAAACACTGGAGGATGTAATATTCGACCCCATCTTCGTTATCTTCCTCTGCAGGTATCATGAAGTTGTCCCCAATGTCCACCAAGTCGTCGACCTCCTGTGAAACACCATCGTACACCCAGTTTGCTTCATCGTCCATCTCTTCGATTTGTTGCGCCACAGCAGCAGCGCTGAAAGGGTTTAGCCTCTGAACCCGCCATTCCTGCACATGTGCTGAGTTCTCACACTCAGTCCAATCACCATCTATACATGGGACACAAAAGCACGACAATTCACGAGTCCTAAGCAAAGTAGGATTAGTCACAGAGAAGCCTGAAATAGAGTAAAGACTTTTAGAGCCTGGCAAAGTGTTACATTTGATGGTGACATCACTATGATCTACATTCGTATCTCCAATAAACCAAAAAACACAAGAAAGAGGGGAAGTTGTAGCTCGTGTGTCTGAGCTAGGTACACGTTCTGTGTACTTCTCTTCTAGGAAATCCACCACATCGGCAGCATTCCGTAAGGGCCTCAAGGGATTCTCGATTTGCTCCGCAGCAAGCGCCCTCTTCACCACAGCCCCTGCACCATCCCACTCGCCCTTCCCATGAGCAGATTCAAAGAAGTTCCAATTCATTTTACAACCTCTGATGAGCCCAGGGTAGCGTACAACAAAATACATGGTTGTTGCACACTTAAATTGTGCAGTGCAGCCGTCACTGTAGACCCAATGCTCCCCCGGAGTGAATCCAGAGTCGCTTAGCCAATCCCAATGCAGCATTAGGCAATGTTGAACAAAAGCTGAATCGTGGGCTTTATCATCAGAGATATAAAAGTGCATCTGCTTGATGATCTGGTCTCCTTCCCTCCACATCGTAATGTGAACCAAGATGGTCACACTAGTACTGAAGTAGTACAAGCTTTGCACCTCGTTCTGGATGGCAAAACTGTAGTTCTCGGCATAGTCAATATGGGATATAACGACCCCCTCAAGGACATTCTTCATCATGAGCTGGCACTGCTCATCCTGCCATCGTGCCTTGAAGTTATGCGTGATGAAATTGGTTACTGTTTTCTCCATGTACGATAGGAATTCATGGGCAAGTGTCTCCTTGAAAGCCTCCCTAAGTCGTTTTTTGGCTTTTCCAGTCTAAGCATCCACTCCCACCTAGTAGTACTCAAAATACTTCCACTTCATGGTAAAGGTGTTAGAAGCATACAACTCAAGAGGACAGATTGGAAGGAGATGAAAACCACAGATGGAACAATCTCCCATAAGGCACTCAAGTCTATGCCACACATCATACTCCCCTTTTAGACAAACGCATGCTTCCCACAGTAAGGTAATCCTCTGAAAAATGTGGACATGTGCACAGCAAATCCCGTCCCCATTGCCTATGCACACTACACACACACAAACACAGTGAACATGCAGCCCTCGGAGTTTGTCTCTCAGATTGCTCAATCCAACCTTTATGAAGTCCGTCTCCACATGGTAGATACAGCAACATGTATTCCTTTCCTTTAGTTTCCTCACCCACCACGGCTTCAGCCTCTCGAAGGCCCTCTGGCGCACACTAAACTCTGGATGGACTTCCTTGAAGTGCAAGAAGAATGAGGTCTGCAAACTCACAAACATACAGGTACAATTAGGACCTTTGCTGGTACACCTTGTACACAACATACTTACAGAAGTTACCAATTGTAGAGAAAGTATCACTACAATGTACAAAGAGACACGCATGTGTCATGGCTTGTACTAGCAAAATTGGAGTTCGAAGTAGAGATTGTACAAGATAACATTGGATATGTACACCAAGTACGCCAAAAGTAAGTTGGATACACATGTGTACTCCTAACTTTGCAACCGTTGTAAGCTAAACATGTACAGTACAACACATGACGAGGCCCATGGATGTACTTGAAATGTTCCCACTACTCCATTCCAAAGATTAAGGTCAAGAGCCCAAAAGTACTAAACCACACTAAAAGCACTTATACTCCACTTCAGCACAACCACTCACGATGCCTAATGTACAAAGTGTACAAAACTACCAACACAGTATACATGTGTACATAGTTGTCATGGGTTTGCAATTCAATTCTCATGGTTCAAAGTAGAAAATATACAAGCTAAAACTTCCTTTTTGTACAATAAGTAAAAAATTGTTAATGTGATATACATTTTATTCCTTTAATCCTAAAACCACTACGAGAACAGCATTAAACATGTACACTATGATTCATGACACAGTCTAATAATGTATTTGAAATACTCCCAGTACTACAAATCTCTTCTTACTTTCAAGTGTGTAAAATTGCTAATTGATGTAAATATACTATTCATACAACAAGTTCCAATTTCAGTCAACGAGTACAGAAGCTGTGATTACAAAGTGTAGAACTCTCCCATCTACTATGTTCAACATGCATATTTGCTAACTTGCGAACTGATTTATGTACCTTGCGTATTACATTGTACAAAGAATACAATAGTTGTAGTGGTGATTCTGTTTTCATATTTGCAACTTCTAACAAACTACATTGACTAACAAGTATAAGGACTCCAAAATATACGGAATGCCAAGGACAACGATACCACCTGATTCCTAAGTTTAAACATACCTGAGAATCACACAGATAATGGATCAAATGAGGCTGAGCCCATTCCTTCCGATCTTCTCTGTGTTTGATGACGTCCTTTCTGTTTGGTGATACCTTAGTCTAACCGTTCCACCAAAGATCAACGCAATTTTTGACGTATTTAGATAAACCCGCTCTCTTCTTTCGATGTAAGCGAAGCCCTAAAACCGTATCTTCAGTATTGGGGGCATAAACCCTTCTACTCAAAGCAATATTGATGCTCTATGTTGATGTATCCAAAACACGAGACAGCGGCCTCACTCCGTCAATTTCCAAGCTAACTACCGCATCCAACAATGCACTCTTCCTTGCTAACAGCTCGTTGGAGTTCGCCACCTTCACTAACTGCAGTTCATTCTTGAAGTTCTCTATGAATGAATGTTTGACCTTGGCTTCTTGGGGCCGAGCATAGTAGGTAGGTAGCAAAGGTGAAACACTGTTATGGCGTAATATCTTCTCCACAACATCTCTCCGACTTGATGGATCGGGATAGCATCTCAACTCTTGAACTAAATACTGTGCTATGCGGAGGGAGATCCGGCTTGATTCTCTTGCCAATAGAGCGTCTTCCACCCCAACAGTTGGTGCTACAGAAGCTAAAACAAGTGTCTCCTCATGTCTTTGTCTATCTCTTGCTCTCTGGCAAGATTTCCTTTCTCTGGCGTTCTCAACACTCAATGTCTGCTGCTCGTTTTGCAAGCGAGCTGCAACGGTTCTAGTTGTTGGACCCGGGCAACTGATACCATGTCGCACATGTTGCCTCTTAGCAATGTTACCCATTTTGAGAACCTTAGCAAAAGAACAAAGTGGCAAGACATACACACATCAGTCATCTACAGCAAAATTAGAGTACGTAGTTTAGGAGTTGGGAAGCTAACACGATCCAATATTTTTACATGGAGAAAGAAGCGTGCAGGATCATCGTTTTATGAGACTTTTCAGATTGTAACTCACCCTCATAAATTGATGCCGTCACCTTCTAAACATAATGGATTCGTAGCTAACAGTAGGAGCCCTACTCGGAAGCCTCACGGAAGAAAGAGAAGGTGTGAAATCAAAGCTACTGGTGGGATAAGAGAAAGAATCTAAGGAATTGAATAGAGAACGCCTTAAGGACTCATCGTTTGCGTTGCACTTGCCTAGATAGAAATCAATTTTCCCTTGCTTGGACACTGGGGTTTCCGAAACGTACCCAGAGTCGCTAGTCTCACTAATTGAATGGTAACAAAGAGAACCTAACTCAGTAGAAAGACTAGCAGCGAAGTACGATGTTATGAGTTTTTGAACAAGAATAGCAGGGAGTTGTGTAGACGTCAACATTGTTCATAGGAAAAAAAGAAACTGCATCCGAAAACATGAGCACAAGTTGTCCACAGCGCGTGAGGCAAACCTCATCTCCACTAGCAAAGCTTCGGCAACATGCAACCAAACACAAGTGGGAGTAGGGAATTACACAGCCCCTTCGACCAGACACAGCAAACATAGGAGGAGAGAGACGACGAAGACGTGGCCGCGCAAACAATGGCGGCGCCTACATGGACCGGCGCCCGAGAAGAGTTTGATTTGGCAGGAATACTTATTGAACGCATTTAAGAAATATTTTGGAGAACCAGAGTACAAAAACGTACTAAATGTACTATTGGTATCAGAAGGACGTAATGGGGCATCCCCAAAAATGTAACGGAAAATTAAGTTTTTTGTTAATTCCACCTGCCGCCATTCTAGACCTACCTGCCGCCATCTAGAATCTCCAATCCGATTAGAAAAAGCTTAATTTTTCAAGTAGATATCCGTTGCAAATCAAAACTAACTGATTTCTAAGATATCTGTCAAATGTGAGCTGTAAACATAAAATTTAAAGAAGATTCCAAGGCACGGCCCCTCCTTCTCTCAGAGGCACAAAAGAAATCAGTACTTGAACTTTGCATGACCAAGAAATTTGTACTTTTCTCTGAAATAGTACACTGTGACATTTTACTAGTAATCCCCAAAGTACAAATTTCTCCCATTCAACTTGATTCTAAAAAAAGGGGGCTGTGCACACATGATCTTGACTTGTCTAATGTCTAGAAAACCAAAAAAAATTTAGAGAAAAAAACTCCTAAGTTCCACTAATAACAAGCACAAAGTCATGTTGTCCTGAAAAATGGCTTTGTGACCTGAAAAAGTACATGGTCTAGCATACTTATACTCGTCTGGTCAATGTCTTCATTTTCCAGGACCTCCACGCGAGCAGCTTTAGGACTGCCTTGTATGCGGTCAGTCCTCCTGAGCTTGTTCTGGGAGCTTGAAGCACGTTGGACCCCGTGGGAGGAGCCTTCCTCTGGCACTGACGGACCACCCAATCCCTGCGCCCACGGTACTGGAGCCTGCGACGTGGAAGCGGGCATGTAGTGGCTAGGCACCCATTGCAAATTGGGCGGGTACCCTCCGGCATCCGCTGTACGCTCCTGCGTCGAGGGTCGGGGGACTACCACAGCAGGCCGCGTCGCCGGTACCTTAGGAGGAGATTTTTTGAGAATACCTGACCCCCGTTGCCTCTTCGGCCTTGGCTCGGGCTCCGGCTCCTCCTTAACAACACGTCTTCATCGCTGGAGTCAAACTCTTTGTTCCCTTCATCACCCGACAACAAAAAGACACTGACAGCGTTAGTTGGCTGTAGAAAAAGCCATTCCCCGTGCGGGCGCAAGCGACATGATCCCCACAAGACAAATGCATGGAGGCGACCTCAAAGGACTACATTAGGAGATATTTGAACCCCCAAAGAGGCCGCTTTGTAATGCAAAAAGTTGGGTGGGAAAAGCCTTCTCAACTCACTAGTTGGGCCAAGAATTGCATGATGAATTCAAAAATTCGTCATCATTACCCAATCCATCTCCATGATCTCATAAATTTAGGTGGAAAGAGCCTTCTCAACTCACTAATCGGGCCAAGAATTGCATATTAAACTCAAACATTTGTCATCATTATCCAATCCATCTCCACGATCTTATAAATCTCATGATGATTTCATCATGAAGAATGGAGCCCTCGCCACGTGGTGGAAGTAATGAATCTATGGCCACCCTCACACTCATTCCATTAGTATTAAAATTAGTAAGAAAACTCAAAGCCTCTTTGTGGGTTCAAATATCCCCTAATGGTACTGCAAACAAGGTAGAAAATGACACCCTACATCATGCATGGAACAAGACGGACTCATCAGCCAAAACCCTAACCCGCACTCCAATTCATGGTGGAGTGATGCCAAATTACCTGCCGCAACTGCCTCCAAGGTGGCCTGCTGCTACACATGAGAACAAGCTAGTGCTAATTTCATCATATCTTTGGCGATGGCCTCGTCATAGGACTCCGTCGCCTCAAAGGAGGAATCGTCGCGGCTGCTCAATTCGTCAGCAAACCGGACACGTCTCCCCGCCGCTCCTAAGATCCGTTGCTTCCTCCCCCCGCGTCCTCGAAGGCCCCGCGACGAACGCCTCAGCTGCCCTTGCTTTGTCTCCTCTTCGGCTAACAAGTCCGCGGATTTCTTCTTGGCATGCGGGTTGTCCCTGCAATGCCCAAGTGGCGAGGTCAAGCTTCCCGCAAGAAATCGACGGCCAGGGTTTAGGGTGACACTGAACGTGCTGATCAACGCAATGCCAGTGGTCACGCGCGGTGGAAAAGGAAAGAAAAAACATCTCCGTTCTATGTCTCCATGGGCGAGTCACGAGGGCTTAGGGGCGCAGTGCAAGGATAGGGCCCACGTGGCTTTCAAGTTGAAATAGGGCTCACTTTCCCCGAGGCAATCAGTAATTAATAGCAGTTGAACTACCCCCTGACTCTACCGTGACTCTACCGTGACTCTATCGTGACTCTACCGTGACTAGAACCTGTCGCATGGCTGTGAGAAGTCATAAACTATGACTCTGGGACGACAGAGAGACCACAGCCGACGTGCTGCTGTGGGAGGCGGCGGTCCTAAAATTAATACGCCTACAGTAAAACCCTATTCCGCCGCCGCGTAGACTCATGGAAGAAACAGCGCAAGGATCAATGCACAGTAACACTGCTGGACTCGACCATGAAAGTCACTCTGTGGAACAATGCACTATAGGCTTGGTCACGCGCTGGAGGGGAACAACTTCTCACCAGACAATGTCCCCGTCATGCCAAATTACCTGCTACAGCGCCGATAGAATTAGAGTGTACATGCAGTGAGACTTGTACCCACGGAAGGGTGGCCGCGTACTTATAGCTCTGCGCGCGCTTCAAAAATTGGTTGCATCTTCTTCTGAACCTCCGCGATGTTTCTATCACGCGCCAATTCGTACTCCGACTTCTATTGCGGCGGACTCTCCATCGACTGGACTCCGGCGCAGATCCGTTACTCCTGCATACAACGGCGACTACGCTTGGCAGCCCCCACTGTTGGAAGCTGCGGAGGATCTAATTCAGCCACAACGACTTGGCGGCACAATCTCCGCAGCGCTAAAGAGTGGCGTTAGAGTCGGCTGGGTCCTCCTCGTCTTTGGATCCTCAGCTGCTGGAAGCGATAAGTGCCGGAGGAACTCAACGTCGGGCAGGTTTGTATTTGAAATGCCCTTAAGAATGTGAGCAAGGCTGCTGGGTTTCATGATTAGGGAGGCCCATTTCGGCGGCTCCCCATTAATTACTGTCCGTTAGTAATTATATCGGACTAGCGGGTGACTTGACGACCTCAATGTCCACGATCTTGTGTTGATCGCCCTTGAGTGCTGTCCATTTAGGGGCAATGATTGCTTGTGATTTCATACTTCAGAGTAGGCCTAATCATTTCGATTTAGCTTAATTAATATCTGTGAACTCAATTAGAGTGGATTTCATGGCACAATGAATGGCACAGGGCCAGAGAAGTGTCGACAACAGACGTCCGGCTGTGGACGTTCGCATCTAATTCACGAGTTGTGAATAATGACTTCTATGCGACTTCTTGTAGTCATCCCTCAGTGATGACATGACTAGATGAAGCTGAGTCCAAATTACGAGTAATGCTAAATGACTTCGGGGTCACTGCGTACTTCAGGCCACCTGTCTTCGGTGGCCGTGACGATGGTGTCATCCACATGCCGATGGAAATAAATGAATTAGTTTAGTACCCACTTTTGGATTATGACAGTCCATTCATGAATGTGCCCAATTTTTGATTGCTGAGTTAATCGGAATTCCTTGTCAAGACATGCTTCTCATATTGCAAAAGCTGAGCTGCTTTGCTTGAAGTTGTATCTCCTTTTTTTTCAGCTGTCCTCCCTCCTCACCCTCACCCTTTTGCTAGAAATTGCATTTTTTTTTGGACCGCTCTTCCTCATGGAAGAGGGCATTCCCTTTTTTTTTGGGCCATTCTTCTTCATGGAAGAGGGCATTCCCTTTTTTTTTGGCCTGCTCTTCCTCATGGAAGAGGGCACTCCCTTTTTTTTTTGGGCCGCTCTTCCTCATGGAAGAGGGCATTCCTTTTTGGGGGGGTACATATGCTTTCTAGTATTCCTCCTGGAGTGTCACATGAATACAATTTTCTTTCCTTGAACGCTGAGAAGCTTCCCTTCGTGCGGAGGATTCGGCGTGAAGAAGGTTCCACCTTCCATGTGCCATCGTTCTGCTTCTAATATTTTTCCAGTAGTCACTTGTTTGTTCGAAGGTGCCTCCTTCATAGTTTCAGCGTGTGAGAGGTATTTGTTTTCATGGCGCACTTTCATGCAAGTCACTCTGTAATGTTGGTTTTCAGATGTCAGTATTGTAGTCCACTCCTGTGCAGCGTCATTTCCTATGTTGAACTGAATGGGCATAGGTTGTCCCTGACTCTAGTGATATGGACTTCAGAGACTCCATGGCATTTATTATGTACTTTTATTTTCATTGTTTCCGCTTGACTATATTGTTCATATTCTTGCAGCAACATGGAAAGCGAAACAGGGCCTACCTTGTATTTCATAATGCTTGATTGGTCGGCTAGAAGAAACACCTCTTGGGCTTTTTTGAATACAGCCCCTTCAGAAGACATCTTAGTTTTCGGAAGACTAGCACTAGCAACCAAACTTGGCACACAGTATTTGAAACTGTGGGAAGAAGATCACACTATCCGTTTCAATTGAAAGTCCATACTTATATCTTCTCGCCTTTCTTCCGACCGTCTCCATCCGCTGCTGTTCAAACGCAGTGTCCTTCTGCCCATCTCGTAGTGTTTTCCTAGAGTGGGGTATTCTTGGACTGTGTGATTGGTGTAGCTTAATCTTGTATTTTCTTGTCCACGCCCTCCAGCCATGTATTTGAACCTTCCTCCCTCGCTTGGCAGCGGCTGACGGCTCGGCTCTTCGGAAGGAATTCGCCGTACCTTTGTAACGAAGGCCTACTGCGTTTCCATGTTCACACATCAATTTTCACATGAACCGTGAGGCCTAATACCATTGCTGGTAACTGAGATGTAGGCATTCCGCACATGAGTCCACGAATAGAAGTTTAGAAGTC
Source organism: Pseudisothecium myosuroides (assembly GCA_951799445.1). Classification (NCBI taxonomy): domain Eukaryota; kingdom Viridiplantae; phylum Streptophyta; class Bryopsida; order Hypnales; family Lembophyllaceae; genus Pseudisothecium; species Pseudisothecium myosuroides. The sequence continues at coordinate 15,829,144 of OX637290.1, read as the reverse complement.
CTCAAATTTGCTCGCCCGACCGCCCAATGACATTGTGATACTCCAGAGTCACTGGGTGAAGTAGTGTCAGAGTCGTACGCGGGAATCTTGACTGAAGTAGAATTGATTGCAGTCACAACAAAGTCAAGACAGTCCCGTCTCCATGCACAATCCCAAGATGTTCAAAGCGGAAATTGCACACCCTAAATCGTGTGTCCTGCTTGGAGTACAGGACGTGGAGAACTACTGATATCGTAGGCGGGGTCGATGATACCCGCAAGACTTCCCCTCTCTACCAGTGAGAGGCAACGGCTCAGAGATGAGCGTCTCTGGACAAGGGAGGTGCAACTGGCTGCACAAGACAACGCCACAAGACTGCATTGCCCTTGCACTAAATGCAAGGGCCGGAAGAAAATCTTGCTTCATAATGTACGGGACCACCTCATCCGCAATGGCAGGGATCCGACTCTACGGAGGTGGACCGGACCGGGCACCCGGGACTCTTCAGACGAGGAGTGGGAGGACGACTTCTGGGCACCTGCCGCAAAGGCTCTGCCTCTCGTGGATGCAATAGTGGATGTACGTGGCATGGTTGACCAGGCATCACGTGCCAGGGAGGAGGCACCCTCTGCAGCGGATCAATTTCAAGAGGCCGTCATGGACACCTTTGCAATGGCAGATTCCATCCACGAAGAGTGCAGGGAGATGGACGTAGCGGATGATGCTGAAAGCGAGGAGTGTTGTGATGCAGCCGTCACGACGGCGGAGGTTGTGGATGCCCGGGTGGCTGACGACAACCCCACCGTCAATGCTGTGGAGGAGTCCATGCATGTGTTGTACGATGGTGCCCAGTCCAGCACACTAGCCGCCACAGTGCTGCTGATGAATCTATGCATAGTACACGGTGTGACCAACACATGTGCAAATGAATTGTTCAGCATCCTCAACCGTCATCTGCTACCTGAAAACAATACCTTGCCAAGTACCTATCATGCTACGAAGTCCCTCACAGCGAAGCTGGGTTTGTCCTACAACACCATTCACGCATGTGAGCAAGGCTACGTACTCTTCCGCGGTGAACACGCGAATGCCCTCCATTGCCCTAAGTGTGGTGGGAAGGGATTCCGAGATGAAGAGTGGAAGGCCTTCCCTGTGAAGGTTCTACGTCACTTCCCAATAATTCCTCGTTTGCAGCGAATGTTCCGGAGTCCGACATTGTCAAAGCTCATGGTGTGGCATCATGAGAACCGGAGCAACCAAGAGGGAGGGGACGGGCTGGTTCATCATCCCTGTGATTTGAAGGCTTGGCGGCACTTCCACGATAATGTTGACCCCACCTTCGCATTGGATCCCCGGAATGCTCACTTTGCTTTGGCTACAGACGGCGTGAACCCGTTCAAACAGAATAGGTCGTTGTGGTCCACATGGCCAATGCTTCTGCTGAATTACAATGTCCCCCCTTGGCTGTGCACCAAAAAATTCTTTGTACTGTTAACCCTTCTAATCCCAGGGAGGGAGTCCGTGACCTCGGAGGTGTTTGACGTTTACCTTGAGCCCGTTGTGGAGGAGTTGCTCCAGCTGTGGACGGGAGTGCCTGCATACGACATTACAAAGGGTGCAGGTTGCGAGGCATTCCAGTTACGTGCCATGTTGTTGTGGACAATCCACGACTTCCCTGGCTATGGGACAGTGGGGGGCTTCTCCCATCAGGGCTACACAGCATGTCCATGGTGCGGCCAGCACTTGGGCGCTGAGCATTCCGTGGAGTTGGGCAAGCAAACGTACGCTGGGACACGCCGTTGGTTACCTGACCGCCATCCCTTTAGGTCATTTTCTATGAAGGATCACTTCAATGGTGCCATGGAAACCAGACCTAAACCCCCGGCCATCACAGTGGAGGAGTAGTTGGCACATGCACTAGAAGAAAACCGCGTCTTCGCAGATCGTCGACTTTAGACATCAGGACGTCCATGACGATGTCACGGGGCGTCACCGTGGATGTCACTTTTTTCGCGTCAAAGTTCACACGTCAAAAACATCAAAAATCTGAAATAACATGGCCCGATGTCACCGTGATTTTAGCAGACATTAGAAATGACATGGGTCAACGGGGTCTTCAAAGGCCGTCATGTGGCTGCCACCTAAGCGCCACGCATGCACAGGCAGCCACGTAAGAATTTTTTTCATCCAATTTTGTCCATGATGTGGCATCTGAGGTGGCACCTAACAAGGCAGTGGGAAAAATGACGTGGCATCCAGCAAGGCTGACGTGGCATGCCACGTCATCATAGTTTTTTGTTGTCTAAGAATTTTAGTATCGTTTTTGGAGACATCATCTTAGATGTTTAGATGTTTTTTGAGACGTCAGCTCTAAAATCCACACGTTTTTTGAGATGTTAAATTTAATGTCTAGATGTTTTCTGAGACGTCAGCTCTAACATCCACACGTTTTTTGAGATGTTAAATTTAACGTCTAGATGTTTTCTGAGATGTCAGCTCTAACATCCACACGTTTTTTGAGATGTTAAATTTAATGTCTAAATGTTTTCTGAGACGTCAACTCTAACATCCACACATTTTTTGAGATGTTAAATTTAACGTCTAGATGTTTTTTGAGACGTCAGCTCTAACATCCACACATTTTTTGAGATGTTAAATTTAACATCTACATATCTTGTGACATTAATGTAGACGTCTGCATTTCACTATGAATACCTCTTGCAATGCTTAGGATGATTTAGAGAAACATAATGATGTCATGTTAGACGTAGGTATCCTGTCGTACGCGTAATCTAGGTGTAAGTATCTTTAACCACAAAAAACGTGCTAAGATGACACAAGTTATCGTCCCAGGAGATTCCAGACGTTGCTTCAAAATTAGTTTCTCGAGACCTCTAAGTTTTCGGATTTTGACCACCTCGAGAGGGGCCCCTTCAACTTACAAACTCTTTTCCGGAACTACTTCCTTTCCGGATTCTCTTCCGGATCCGGCCCTATCCAATATTCCGGTTCCGTCTTTCTAACAAGTTGGTTTTCGATACCTCTGTTTTACCCTTAGAGGGTTCCTTACTTGCTCTTTCCGAGGGGTAGGGAACTGCACCACTCCGTATCTGACATAAACATAAAACAAAACACAACCCAAGAATAGATCTAGTTGAGTAAATAGGGTGGCATCCTCACAACATCCCGGATGGCCTATCCGGAAAGCTGGTCACACAGGGTAGCGTTAGGTCCTCCTTACTACAACGACGGATACCGGACTTCCGGAACTAAGGGAATGACTTCCTAGCTCTCGACCGCTCATGAGGTTGACTAGCCTTCCGGACGGGTGGAAATATTCCTCTAGCGGTTGCTTATCTCCGCACGGAACCGCCCCTGCGAATTCCGGACTAGCTTCCGGACCACTCCTTGGTCTCCATCGGATTACCGTACCAACGTTTTAAAGGCGCCACTTTCTCACTGCGCAAGTCTAAAAACTCATCTGCAAGACACACTCAGCCTAATCCGGCAGTCCACGAATCCAGACTCCTCCCCCTTGCACACTCTCACTTACACATCCACACAAGTGACTATAGACGCGATACGCAAGAGAATAATCCAACGAGTGCTTTCCTGAATGCTTCAGATTAAATGAACAAGGAAAAAGGAATGACAGGCCAACAAACCGGCTTGCCCTTAAAAACCCACAAAAAGGCAGCCCAAACGGCCACCAGAAAAACCGGCCAACGGCCAAACAAAAAGCAAAAAGGCAACGGCCCTGAAGACCGTTCCGGTAAAACTGCAAAACCGTTTAACTCCTAAAAGTCCGGAACTACTGGACCCACATCCGGAAAATCCGGTTCCGGAACTACCATCCTGGTAAGAATCCTAACTATAATTACTGCTACCCTAGATAGTCATTTATTCCTCTTAGCCTTCTTTACAGACGTGCCACCCTGAGCTGGCAACCCACCTGTCTTCTGGGGTGGGGTGTTCTTCGTCTTCGACCTGGTCCGGGGAGGCTGCAACTCTTCCTCCTCCGATTGAGTCGTCTCCCCCTCTTCCGATTCCGGGTCCGTCTCGCTCAGTAGCCGTCGTCCCCTCGGTTTCGGAACAGTAAGATCGATGAGCTGGGACGGTGGCGGTGTCTGGAGAAAGGGCTAGAGCATGTGAGTGAAACTCACCGGATCCGTCCGGGCTGGATTCAACACCGTTCCGGGTAAAGGTGGTTCCCGGAAAGTAGAACCCATCGGTCTGTCGGGGAACAGATTTGCTACGGACGCAGTTCTTCCGGCTGGGACGCCTAAGACAACGTCCTTTACTGGAGTCGAGGCCGCAAACTGCTTCACCAGCGACCTCCTCTTCTGGGCCGATGCTGTTCCGGCTTGCGACGTTCCGGCGATTGTCTTGCTCTTTGCCGGAGAAGGCTGGTTCTGTGCCCCTCCTTCTTGGAGATCCTGACCCAGGTCAAAAAGGCCTTGGTCTAACCCCTCAAGCGGATCCAAGTTTCCCAACAGTTGCCGGACTTCCTTGAGCATTCCCTCAATCCGGACTTCAAAATCCACAAGGATGCTCACCCAGGGTTGTCCCCGTCACGTCACGTCTGGACGTCCGGATGTCCGGACGGACGTCAGGATCCATCCCCGGCATCCGTCAGGATGAAATCTGACCGAGAACCGTCAACAGAGGATGAATAACTGCAGAAATGGATGGACGGACTCGATGGACGTTATTAGTCGACGGGCGGGCTGGCCTGGCTTGGATGGGCGGTCTGGACGGGCGATTACGCTGGACGGGTGGCTGGACGGGCAGACTGGACGGGCGACTGGACGGGCGGGCTGGCCTGGCTTGGCCTGGCGGTCTGGACGGGCGATTACGCTGGACGGGTGGCTGGACGGGCGGGCTAGACGGGCGGGCCGCCGTCGACGGGCCTCTGGATCGACATCTGGACAGGCGGGATGGTTAACCCTGGCGTTTGGATGATTGTGTCTGGTCTACGCAGGGATTAGAAGCACTTTTTCATCTACTTTCATTTCTTTGACCTTCCATTGGTGGGTTATGAAGAATCTTCAATTGAGTTTGGGGTCTTCCCAGGGTTTGTCTTCAAGTGAATGAGAAGTTAGTAAAAAAAACGGACCACAAAAAAAAAAAAAAAAAAAAGGTTATTTTAGTGTATTTTGGGAAGTTGTTGCTCCTTGCTCTAAGTTTGAAATTTCTCCACAAAAATGATATTTTTTGAGTTTGAACCCAACTAACAAAATGAAGGTCATCTACTCTAGTCTCTACTCCAATTTAAATTTGGAAAAATTTGTAATATTGAATATTTTATGGCAATTTGAACTTTGGGTATATTTTCAATGTCTATTATTGTTTAATTATGGAATGACACGGAAATTGAATTTACACCGTGATGTTTGTCATTGTAATATACACACATGGTGAAATTTTCAGATTTTTGGAAACAAGTTTTTAATTTGATGTGATTTTTCTTCACTTTTTCTTCAAAAATTCTTAGAAAAATCAATTTTGCACCAAAAAATCTGAATTTTTTGTAATGTAAAGAAGACATGTAATTTCATCTCTGAAAAATAAATATAAAATTTTACTTACATATCTAGTTGCAAAATGGCAACAAATTGAGTACTGGGTAGTGAGGCTTGAAGTCAGTGGTAATGGGTCCGTCATTTAGGGGTTAAACATTATAATCTTTGACTCCATTACAATGTTAATTAGTGTGATATTGTTGTGCTTTCTTCTCCTATGAGATTTCTAACGTGTCTATTTTGAATTTATACAGTTATAATTCCAAAAAACTGAAAAAGTTTATACTTCTTATCAAAATGTATTCCGTTTTGGTCACCAAATGTCTGTTTAGAGAAAATTCCAAAAAACTCAAAACAAAACTTAAGCATTTAGGGAGCACAGGGCGTTATTGAATTTCTAATTAGAGAAGTTGCTAAATTGATTTTATATTGTACGAGTGTATGGCAAGAAATTCAAAAATATTCATCTATAAGGGCCCTAGGCTAATTATTGCCTCAAAACCACTTGAAGTTGCCATTTTGCATTTTTGCTTGCATTCATTTACAAATAAAAAGAAAAGAAAAAATTAGAATCTTAACATGCTAATACAGGATCATCACGTCACTTATTTCAACTGATTTGGGAAAAAAATTCATATAATATGACCTTATCGAGTTAGCAATTGAAAGATATTAGACTTTGATAATTTGATTGCCATTTGAGGAAAATGTTTCATTTATAAAGTTTGAATTTAAAAATAAATATGAGGGAGTAGTTAATCTAAAGTCTAACTAAAAAAACCAAAAGACTAGAACTTGATTTTTCTTTTTTTTAAATTCTTAAGGCTTAAATCGGATAGACTCCTATGATCTCTATTTCAATGGAAACTTTTTCATAAGATAGATAAACTTATGAGCTTTTGGGGATTACAATTTTTTATCTCAATCGGTACCTGGGAGCACAAGTTATGCCACAATAACTTCAAAATTGGGGAGACCGGGCAATCCAGGCAGCCAACAAAATCCACAACAATTTGAAATAAAATTTTTAATTTTTTTTGCTTGTAGAATGTATTTTCTTCCAAGTGGGAGGCTTTTATTCATTCCACATGGATTAGTAATGTGAAAATTATGGAGTTTCTTGTTTTGCGGGCAATCATAGCAATTTCTTGTATTAAATTTTCTTCTTTCACTTTGAATGCTAGGAACTTTCTATCTATATGGTCAAACATCACAAATTTTTTATCACGGTATCTAAGACAAGTGTAGAACAAGAATACAAGATCCTACAGGTAGATTCTCAAAGATATTTTTAAAATTTATTTGATAGGTGAACGCAGCAAAAGTGGTCATTTATGATGGTTTTGGCAAAAAAATGGCCTTGGGACTTCAGGAGATAACCCCTAAAGGACCAAGTTGATTTTCCTATCAAAAACTATTCAAAACTGTCATTTCGATTGCAAAGTGAAGAGAACTTTTAAAAATGGTTTTTTTTTGCATATCCAACCATAAGATCTTATACTTGACTTGTATATGAATACATGGAAGAAATTTCAAAAATTTTGACCATATAAATTGTTAGGTATATGCATGTAAAGCAAAAAAAACAATTTTTTTTGCACCTCGCTTGACTAGGTTTTTCGGCTTTGAATCTTTTTAGTTCAAATTTTTTACACTACAAATTTAAATGTTCTACTTATTCATGTTAAATACTTGAGTTGAGAATCTACCAAAAAAAATTAGGAAAAAAATCACTTAATTTTCACTCATTCAAAAATTGTTAAGAGAGTTTTAGGGCCAAGATTGGGGAAAAAACTAAATTGTGGATAGCTTTTAGATGGAATTGAATCATAATAATTCCAATGGTGAAATTGTTCTAGCCAAAAAATCTAACCTTGTCTAACAACTTTTCTTGAAAAATGCTAAAAATTGCATTCGAAAATGAATTCTACAACTTATTTTTTCAAGAAGAATAGAAGATGCTTAGATTGCCCGGAACACTAAGATTGTCCACAACTTTCTCATTATTAGTCCAAAGTGAATGAAACAAAGCTTCACATGTATAATCTTTGAGAAAAAAAAATTGAAAAAAAATTATTCTGACTTCCTGTGTGTTTTTTGGGTTTTAGGGTCGAACTCCACTTTCGTTTATTGTGCCATAACTTTTGCACCCGGGAATCAAATACAATAAAAATTATATATCTACAAAGCTCTTGCAAAAATACACAACCTCCAAAAAACCCCAAACCTTTGTCTTCATATTCAGACCATAGAAACCTGCCCGGACCCATTTTGTCCCTTGAGGGGACAAGTGGTCCTTTAGGGGTTAACCTAATATAAAATAGAACACTATTTTACCTACCATCTAAGCATACAAGCTTCTTATACGCTATTACAAAAATGGCCAATAGACAAATCCAACAAACAAAGGTCAAAGGCAAAGCAACAATACACGATGTGGAGAAAAATTGATAAATGTATATGTTTTATAAATCCGATAAAGGACAGTAACCCTTTACATATGTATACTTTGTACAACTTCCGGTATTTAATTCTATACATCTATTTAGTTGTACTGAATCTCACCCAAAACTATCTATTCTACTCCTTCGATTACAATGCCACGTGCTACGCTCTGTCTCAAAAATCTCTGCAACTCTTCTCTTGATTGCAAAGTCCTCAAAAGCTCAGCTGTCATGTCATCATATCTATCGTGTAGGTGGGAATAAATGGCATTCAAGAGTTGAGGCTCATGGAAGGTATTGTCTTCAACGTAATTTGTTTGCTGCTCAAAAGTCAAATCATCTCGATATCCGATGGGATTGCCCTGAGCGTTAAATAGCAAGTTGTGAGGATGTGGTTGACGCACAAAAATGTTGTGATCTGTGTCCCAATGTCCACCAACTATCTGAGCAAAGTATACTCGACGCCCTATATCACCTTCTCCATACACCCTTTTGATTACCTCTGTCACATGGGCGTCATTCTCCCAATGTACATCAGCAATCGTTCGTGCGGGAAGGTGTCGAGTGTCCCCTCCCCACTTCCAAAACCATGTCAAGTCTTGACCCCAATATTCGCTATTACCTTGGCCCGGTAAATTTTCTTTGTTATGCTCGTAATGTGCAGGCATATGGCCTTGGAGGCCAAACATTTCGTACAGTCGTCGATGAAATGGAGCCTTGCATTGCGCACATCTCTTTCTGGTGACCATGTGGGGAATGAGACACATAGGGTGGTATAAATGTATACACGTACCAAGACTCCATCCACCCTCGGGGCCAAATGGTTTTTGGCACATAATACACGTCATCCCGTCTTTTACAAACTCAGGAACGGTAGGCCACACTAGTGGCCTAGTGCCATCACGTTGTACAGGCCCGTACCTATAGCGCTCGATATCATATTGGAATTCCAAGGCTGGATCATGATTCCAATCAATGCTTGAATTTTCGTCTTTTACGGGCAAAGCATCGGAGAACATTTCTTCCACTCGAGGCCACGAGGTCAGGCCAAAATAACGTCGACCTCCATCATTGAATTCCGCAGCCACTCTCTTCACTTCAGTCTGCATTTGCTCGGTCCCATTTAGTATTAAGCTGCATACCAACTTCATATTGCACAATAATCGCAGCAGGTGCTCCTTCTGAGGATTCTGGACCATTCGCTGATTTTGAGCAATTATAGCACTCATAGTCCTTTCCATGTCTGTTTGAGCTGCAGTAAGAGACCGCACATCTTCTTCAGCTTTGTTGGCGCGAATTTCCATAGTGCGCATTGCGTTTGTTAATTCTTCAATGCTTGCTTTAGTGCTTCCAACCTCTGCTTCAGCTCGCTCGGCACGTGCACGCATAAGATCCAATGTGCCACCCTCTACACCTGGAAAATTTACCCGAGGCCGCACCGGAAACACATTTGTATTGCTCGGGCCTGGCCTATCTTCATCCGCAGCATACGTAGCACGTTCCACTACGACATCGAGTGGTGGAATTCCTTCCATGCTCAACCGCCTTTCACGGGCTACAAGGTCAACTTCACGCGCGACGAGTCTGGCATTTTCATCCATAAGGGCCTGAACCCTTGCTCTTTGAGCTTCCAACTCTGCAACATGTTGTCGTACTGCTTCCTCCTTTTGCGCTTGCAGTGTTTGGACTAATTGGCGCAAGCGAACCACTTCCTCGTCAACGACTTCTACTCCCTCGCCAACAACTTGTACTCCATCACCAGCAGCTTCCACTCCACCAACTGGACCCTGTTGGTTGAGATTTATTCCAGTGCCCGTCTCAACCGCTACTTCCATCAAGTCCATCCTTGGCTGCTCAGCTTGCTCTTCCACGTTCTCGTGCACATGCGATAAATCGTCCAATGGCACTTGAGGATTGGGTGGAATTTCGCGAGCCCGGTTTGGCAATTGATTATTCTGTTTTTTGGCCAGGAAGGTACTCCAATCCACATCTTTCCCAAGAATAACATCCGCATATGCCATTTGGGTCAATGAAAGTGTGCCGTCTTTCTTTGTTCTTCGACCCCAAATGAACAATGCCACTTCAATCAGCCGCTTCTTGAGGGCCGCGTGTTGACACATGTCAAAATTTACCACACCTGAATTCACGTGCACCTGATATCGATCTTGGTCCCAATGGCGATTGATGTGGGCCCAATCTACATACTTCGCACATGTCGTTCTTGTCCATGGCTCACGCTCATCCATCCACCCTTCGTTTGCCAAAATATTCCGGTCATTGAATGTGTCCCAATCCAGCGTTGACCTATTCCCCCTCTTCTTTCTATTTGGGGGTTGACCTTCATGTCCTGAACCACCTGCTCCACCCTCAACGTCCATCCTTGATACTTGCACAATGACACACAAAAGTCTGTATGCGAATACACTGACAAATTGTTTTGCCTTCTGTTGCGTGAAGGCAACTGAAATGTGGCAAAACAAATGCCAAATGTATAACACTTCCTCTCAAATTGCAATGCAAAGCTTTCTCAAGCAAGGACAATGCAACTCAAAAGAGGAAGCGCTCAACAATGAATCCTTAATCTCACTTATACCCCCCAATTACTGAGCCGGTTGGGGGGGTAATTAAGGTCAAATCAACCGTTTTAATCTGTAATCCAGACCGTCCAGGGTGCCGGACGGCCCGACGATCGACGGTCTGAACGTCCACTTAGGTTCGGCACAGGTTCGGGGCGCCGTCAAGAGGTTCGGGGGCGCCGTCAACAGGTTCGGCTTATAAAAAAAATCATTGCGCCGTCCGCGAGTTGGACGGACGCGGCGACGGACATTAATTACGGCTCGACGGCCTGTCCGTCCCCTCGACGGCCTGCCCGTCCCCTCCCCTCGACGGCCTGACCGTCCCCTCCACGGAATGCCCATCCCTTCGACGGCTTGACTGTCCCCTCGACGGCCTGTCCGTCCTCTTCATTCAGCTAGATATGTATAAAAAAATTTATATTTATTTTTCAGAGACAAAATTACATGTCTTCTTCACTTCTAATAAAAAAATTTAGACTTTTTTGTGGAAAATTGTTTTTTTTGAGAATTTTTGAAGAAAAAATGAAGAAAAATTACATCAAATAGAAAATTATTTCAAAAAATCTGAAAATTTCACCATGTGGGTATATTACAATGACAAACATCATGGTGTAAACTCAATTTCCGTGTCATTCTATATTTAGAAAATAATAGACATTGAAAATACATCCAATGTTCAAATTGCACTAAAATATTCAATATTAGGAATTTTTTCAAAATTCAAATTGGAGTAAAAACTAGAGTAGATGCCCTTCATTTTGTTAGTTGGGCTCAAACTCAAAAGATATCATTTTTGTGGAGAAATTTTTCAGATTTAGAGCAAGGAGCAAGAACTTCCCAAAGTAGACTAAAATAGCATATTTTGTGATCCGTTTTTTTTAATAACTTCTCATTTAAGTGAAGACAATCACTAGCAAGACTACAAACTCAATTGGATACTCTTCATAACCCGACACAAAAGATCAACAAAGAATATGTGGATGAAAAAGTGCTTCCAATCACTCTCCAGCTTGTTGGATAGTCATCCAAGCGCCACAAAATGGCGCCTTCGGCGTTCCAGGGTTAGAAATTGAATGCACCGCCAGGACTTCCCTAACTTTCATGGACACAACCCATTCCTGATCGACGCCTTATGGTGGGATTGGTGGCTATGTAGGCTGTTCTGTTTCTATGAAGCAGGAGATGAGCAGTGATTTATTACGGTGTGGTTCCCAAGGTAGTTGGGGCACATCACGATTGCCTCCAGTACTCTCAATGATGCAACCAACCTTGAATGGATTTTGCAATCAGTCCTTGGTTGGAAATAGGAAAGTCTATATGACTAGAATGGTTTGAATAGAATCTTCGACAGAAAAATTCATAGTAATTACGTTTTGAGAAATAAAAATCTGAAAAATTATGGCAACCTTCCGAACTCTATTTTTGTACATATTTTGTCCAAAAATTAAAATTTCAGTTGCTTTCTTCATTTCTCACATGTGTCTTTGTATGAAAAAAAAATTGATTATTCTTGCTAATGGCAACAGACCAAATCAATCATTATGCTTGTCATAGGCTGGCTTACCTTAGTTATTCATCCAATAGCCCAGTATTCATCCATACATCCAAATTTACACATATATACAATTATTCATCCAAACATAACTTTGCCAATCTACAAATAAATTTATTCATTTAAGTTTATAAGTTGAAATGTGGTCCAAAAGATTCCAAACACAATCCGAAATCCTAAATTGAATGCATTTTTTCTATTTGTTTAGGATTAAAAAAAAATTCTTGAAGGATTTAAGGGTTTAGGGTGTGGGTTTAGGGTTTAGGGTTTAGGATTTAGGATTTAGGGATTCAAGGATTTAGGGGTTTAGGGATTTAGGATATTCATCCATTCATCCATTTATTCATCCAACATCCCTTTGTTCATCCATACCCCATTATCCCCTTTATTCATCCGTTCGCATATTTATTTAATCCTACACCGATTATTCATCCCCATTATTCATCCCCATTATATGTTGAAATGCCCATTTATGATTTATCCATACACATATAAATTTTTTCATCCATATATGCAATTATCAATCCCGAACCTACTTGGAAATCTAATCCTAATCCAATGAATTGCTATGAGAAGTATAGAATAACAACAATTGCAAATGAATGTCAACCCTAACCTCTAAACCCTAACCTCTAAACCCTAAACCCTAAACCCTAAACCCAACTAAATTAAAAAATATATTCCAGGAAAGCTTGTAAGTTTTTCTATCTTATTAGAAAGTTTCAAAAAATTTATGAGCCTGTCCAAAATCCATGTTGTCCCCCATAGGGACAATGTGACTTTAGGCATTAAACGCATGTATATAGTTGTTTATATAGTCAAAGTTTGTGAAATTTCTGGAACACATTCCTACACTATTCTTGTACAAGATCCTACTATTAGAAATTCCAATTTTTTTTTTCTATATTAGCGGTAAAAATGGCGGATTTGAGTGGTTTAGAATGGAAAAGAGGCCATGGGACTTTAGAGGTTAAACATAAGGTATTACATAATAATCAATCCATAAGAAAAAACTATAGCACTTAATGGATCGTTGCATTATAATTTATAAACTATCAGGAAAAACATATAAATCACAAAAATGTAGAGTTAATATACTCAGTTCACAATTTTGGGTTTAGGCATCAAAATGAAATGTAATAATTTTTGGATTTCCTTGATCCATTTTTTTGAAACCACTACTATTAAAACAAAGGGCCCCCAAATCATGCACTTTGCAATTTTTTTAAATTTATGCACCCTTAAAACAAATAAATAATCGGTGCAGTGCATGATTTTATTTCAATTTGTTCTAAGACCCTTAAAATCCAATACAACATCGCCGTCATCGCGGAATGCATGATTTTAAGGGTGTTTGTTCTAACACACTTAAAATCAGTTTTTTTTTTGTAGAGTGTACTATTTAGGGGCCCTATATAAAATGACATTAAGAAGCTTAAAGTCAATCTTACTTCTCATTTAGAATGGAATTCTATTCAGTTGCACACTTGCACGTACATAAAGGAACAAACATAGGAAAAAATCATCCAAGGTCAAACACAAAACTTCTTAATTGGGGTCCTAGACTACTATATTTTTATGTACATCCAAACATTTGATGCATTTTATTTGCACCCATTGCCAAGAAAGTTGTTGGCAATGCATGTGTTCTAGCAATCAAAGCATCTCTTAACCCTTAAAGTTCTTTGTAGGGCTCAATTTTGAATGCAACTGAATCTTCAAATTCCTCGTAGATGAATTTCACCTTTGGGATTATTGTATTTCAATTCCATCCTTTCATGTAAATGCATCCTGAAATATAGTGTTTTGTTGAATTTTCAACCTATCTATATTTCAGAGTTCAGAATGTTCTAAAGACATTGTGCTAAAGTTTAGGGTGTCTTCATTATGGTTTTTAAAAGTTGAAACTTTAAATTTAATTCCTCAACCTATAAATTTTTTAATTCAAAGTCTACATTTCAACGGTTCAACCGCATTTTGCACTTTTGATCCCAACTCAAAAATTGATGTCATCTACTCTAGTTTCCACTCCAACTTATGCTTCAAAGTAAGCCCTAAACCCTAAACCCTCCTTTTTGTTGCAATTTTTTGTGACTATTCACTATTTGATATTGGGGAAGTTTATGTAAGTATGTAACTTTTGCAAATAAGAGAGGATTGGGTTAAGAGAAAAAAAAAAAATTTAGAAGGGATTCCATATCTTATGAAAGGGTTACCGCATCATGTAGTCCACAAGTATTTTATATATTTTAAGGTTGTTACTAAAAAAATTGTAGAGTGCATGATTTGGTGGCTTTTTGTTAATAAAAGTATTAATTTGTTTGGCATTTATTTGTCCTGTAATTGAAACAAACAAGAACACTGAATTAGCACTCCAGAAATTCCCGCCACCGTAGAGTACTGTAGTATTTCAAAATTCAAACCCCTGACAAGTTCGAGAGTGGCAAACGAGGTAAATGAATAATTCTACGAACAAGGATTCAGCATTTAAGCCCGCATGCGACTTCCAGCAGTGTTGGGGACGGCCCGCTCGACGGCCTTCCTGTCCTGGAGACGGAATGTCCGTCCCCTCGACGGCCTGCCCGTCCCCCCGACGGCCTGTCCGTCCCCGCAAATGGGTATATAACCCGCCTTTTCATTAAGTTCCGCACCAGTCTCTCCTGCTCTGACGGTGCTCTCTTGTCCTGGATTGGTTGCAGTCCTTGCTTGGGAGCGTGGGCGCTTGGATTGAGGCTGGTTTGAGGAATAAGGGGGGCGGTTTTTCACATTGTGGAACCCGAAACCCTAATTCCTTTCATTTTGATAATCTGTTTCTGTCTCGATGGCTGGTCGCGATTTCTCGAAGAGGAAGGTTGATGCCTGGTTTACAAGCGTTGGAGATGAACATGATTTCGAATCAACGTATTGCGTTTCAGAGGCCGTAATTGCAGAAGGGGTCAATGCTATGGTTGGTGGAGAGTCTGTGGCTGCTGGAGAGTCTTCGAAGGTAAAGAAAAAGCAACGGAACAGGCACAAGTCCGCAAATCCAGAAAAGTGGCCAAGGAAGGTAGCAACGAGAAAATTGCATGAAGTGGCATTGGATTTTTTGGATCAATATACGATTGCGCAATTGAACACAACATATGTCTCACGCGGATCCGAGGGAGTGGATGCCATTAAAAACAAGTTCCGCCACTTGTTTTGGACAGCAATGAGCAAGGATGAGTGGTTGGAAGACCGCACAAAGGAATCATTCGAACATTGGTTGGATTCACAAGTTTCAACGTGTGTCTTCAACATTGCCCAAGTTGCTGAACACATTAAAGGCTTTCAAAGGACTGTGCCGCCCAAACAACAAGCTTTGAATTTGTTGCACAAGAAGGTGTATTGGTGGCATGATGCAATGCGACCACTGTCTTCACACAACGTTCGTTCAGCTCCGTGGTTTCAACGAAGTCATAACTTGGCCTTCGGTCAAGTGGCTGCGGGAGGAGTGGTTTTCCTGGAAAGAGGAGTGGTGGTGGTTCCTTTGTCCGGCCATAGCAAACGAGGGGGCCACGGCAGGGTGCGCAAGGTTTGTCTTCAAAACTCAAAATATGTTCCCGAGAAGATGGTATTAGCTGGGAAGTCAGCCTTGGACGTTGGTCAATTGAAGAAGTCAAGGGAAAAGTTGTCCATCGAGGCACTGGCTTGTCCATGCAATCATCCAGGGGTCATTAAATTCTTTGCTATAAATGACATGACCATGGAATGCTATTCTCAATGGTGGAATGGAGGTACTCTCGGCGCCATGTTTACTCTTGATGAGAAGAATCGAGATCCGGATGAAATCGGGGAGCTGGCTTACTATGCAACTGCACAAACAATGCAAGAAGCCAAACGACTCATGGCGTATAGGCGCAAGCGCACCGTACTTGCGTGGGCGTTGATCTGCATTGTGGATGTAGTGCAACAGTGTTCTGTACTCCACAACGACATCACACCCGAGAACATTATGCTTCACTTTCCAAATGATGATGGAAGAACTATATGGATTGGTCTATGTGATTGGGGAATGGGTAGCCGCATCAATGAAGAAACACCTTCTCTGTACCAATTTGATTGTTCACGGGCATTGCAGACCACTCGATCTAAACGTTGGTGGGTGGCTCCTGAGTTGATGTACTTGACTGGACAGACCGGAACTTCAACATCTCCAAGTCGCATGGTGAAGCCACCGTGTGTTAGTATACACACGGACGGATACTCCATAGGAAAATTGGCTATGAAGGTATGGAAAAAGGATCACGGAAATGTAGAGATGATTCCGGACCATACGGCATTTGGTACATTTCAAGCAACACTAGGCGAATTGTGCAAGGTGGAGCCACTACAACGACGCTCGGTGACATATGCCGTGCAACGATTAAGTGGTGCTCCAACGTTTTGGATACCACCCATGGATTGCTACCGCGAGGCACGCAAAGAACAAGAACTTGAAGACCAACAGGCAAGAAATGAAGATTAGAGAAAACAATATTAATATATATTATTATAGTTGCAAAATTAGTGTTTACTTAGCACAAGCAGGTCTTATAGTGTAGGCTTGAGGACATCCGTAGCATTGTAGCACACTTTGTGGCCTCAATCCATTTTGTACAAATTTCTTTTTAATATAAACTTCTTTATCTAAACAATGAGTGTAATCTTTGTTCCGTTCCTTGCAAGTTTTTTGTAAATGAATGGTCTTGCGCTACTTGGTTTGTGTTGTCTACAAATCCTAATTCCAAACATTTATACAATAGTGGGTACTGAATGAATTGATGATTTGATGTGGTCATGTAGACTACCAAATATAATTTGAAATTAGAGACTTCAAGCTCTAAAGTCCTACTACCTTTTTTCCATCCAAAATCCCTTTAAATTTTTGAGTCACTCCATGTTTGATTAACCCCTAAAGGACCGTCTGTCCCTACGGGGGACAATTTGGGTCCAGGCAGGTTCCTGTAGCTTTAATTCTTAGAGAAATTTTTTGGGATTATTTGAGGTTCTGCAATTGTGCAAGAGCTTTGTGGACATATAAGTTTTATTTCAATTGGTGCCTGGAAGCAAAAGTTACAGGGAGGTGAAGCAAAATTAGATTTTGGTGGGCAGCACAAAAAAAATCACAAAAACTCAAAATATTTTTTAAAATATTTTTTTTCTAAGAGATTATATTTTTGCCTACATGTGAAGCTTTGATTCATTCTAATTGGACTAAATATGAGAAAGTTATGGACAATCATAGTTTTTCGGGCAATCTAAGCATCTTCTTGAAAAAATAACTTATAGAACTCATTTTGGAATGCAATTTTAACAATTTTTCCCAAAAAATTGTTAGATAGGGTTTAGTTTGCATATTAGAATAATCTAGCCATTGGGATTATTGTGTTTCAATTTCCTCTTAAAGCTATTAATAATATAGTGTTTCTTTCAATCTTGAACCTACTATTACGTAACAATTTTTTAATGAATGAAAATTAAGTGTTTTTTTCCTAATTTTTTTTTCTTAGATTCTCAACTCAACTATTCAACATAAAATATTATGAAAATCTCATGTGTAGTGCAAAAATATTAAGTTAGAAAGATTCAAAGCCAAAAAGTCTAGTTGAACAAGGTGCAAATTTTTTTGTTTTTTTCACTTTAAATGCAAATATCTTGCAATGTACTTGGTGAAAGTTTCTGAAATTTCTTCCACATATTCTTGTACTAGTCTAGTAGAAGATCCTATGGTTAGATATGCAAAAAACAACAATTTCTAAAGTTTTTTTCTCTTTGCAATAGAAATGGCAGTTTTGAGTGTCTTTTGACGGAAGAAATGCCTTAGTCCTTTAGGGATTAATGAGATGAAAGTAATGAGGAGTTTTAGTTTGACGGTAGTTATGGAATATTGAATTTGTACTTCAATGACACTTTGAAGTCTTTTTTTAATTCATCTTTCTACTATTTTTGCAAGAAAATAACATCATGACGGCATGACGCATGAGGTGTAGATTATTTGTTAGAATAGTACACTTGTTGGTTTGGCTTGGCTTGACCATTTTTTATTCTATAACTACATAATTAATAATTTAAGGCTCTTAGGCTCTATTCAATCTCATGCCTATTCCTACAGTTGAGTTGACAATGTTACACTTCTATTGCGCAATTTTTGTAAATGATGAAAATCAAGTATATTTATCTCCCAACGTTTTTCCTATATTTTCAACTCAATTCTTGAATATAAAAAATTTTAAATTCAAATTGAATAGTGACAAATTTTTTTGCAAATTGCGGTCAAAATGAATCTAAAATTGCAAAGACAGCATTCCAAAAACCTTTTGTTCCAACTTCAAACACTAATATCTTTCAATCCATCCTTTCAACTCCTTATGAAAATTTTACTACATGGTAAAAAAACAAGTGAAGTATTGAAATACGAGATCTTACGGTTAGATTTTGTAAAAAACAATTTTTTTGTAATTTGAGGCAAATGTAGCAGAAATGACAATTTTGAGTGTTTTTTTGATAGTCTAATGATCTTGGGAGTTGACATTTTAGGGGTTAATAGTTCCGAGATGGAATCAAAACACAAAAATTCCAAAGAACGAAAGACGGACAATTACCATTCCTAAAGGTATGTTTTATATATACATTGAAGGGTACAAATTGCCAAATCGTATCCTTCACGAGAATGAAAGGAAGAAATGTAATATTTATTAATGCCGAATACAATATGCAAGGCATTGAGCCTCAAAATCGGAAAAAATGAAAAACCATTGCATTTGCCAATTGCCATTTGGAAACATGAAGACACTCTGGTCTTTTTCAAAATACTCAACGTCTTCCATGCCTAAGATTATGCACAGAAGTGTTTGCATTTGCTTCTCCTTGATTTTGTTGGTTACCACCAGCTCCTGCAAGTGGACCTTGTCGAGGCGCCCTGTAATCACTATCTCCTGGAACCTCACCATCTTCACCTATACTACCACCGATGGATTCACCATCATCATTAGATGTTGCACTACCACTTTCGCTGGACGCATTTGAATTGCGGTTTCGCTGTGGACGAACTATAGAAGACATTGTCCGAAGAGGTCGTTGGCCCGTTGCATCTAGAAGACCATCTGTATTGGGTGCTCCTACAATAACTTCTCTTGCAAAAGGCTGGGTTGCTGCTTCTTCCCTCCTCATCCTTCTACGAGTTCTGAGACCCCTTCTTTCACCAGTAGTACCTTCTTGTCGTGGACGCTTAGATCGAGTATTCGGACAGGTGGGAGGGCGCACTGAAGTCTGGTTTGGAGTCGTCCACTCAGACATATTCAAAGTTTGGACAATACTAGCCAATCGTGTACCTATCAATGAAGTTGGTTCGCGGGGACGAACTTCGGAAGTCGACGGCCTTGATGCACTTTGGGTTCGTGGATTATCCAGTACTGGCATTTGACGTTGTAGTGCATCGAGACTTGATTTGGAGGGGGCATATCCAATTCTCCACCATGAGGGGATCCTTCTCCATGGGTGCTCCTCATGGGCAATGCCTGTGGTACTACTACGTCTTGTTCACGTCCTCTTTCAACGTCAGTACCATCTCTTTCTGTAGTGGCATCAACTTGTACATCTGTAGGGTTTGGACATAGTGGTCTCGGTGCCACAACGTCCTCATTTGTATTTCCCCCACTTGGCCCAGCATTCCACGTTTGTGGCATTTGTGGTGGACTTCTTTCATGTCCCTCGTGGTCATTGTTGTTATTATCCTCTTCTTGAAAGTCAAATACGGATGCATCAATTAGAGGATCCACTCTTCTCATCCCACCAAATCTGTCGTTTGGTGGGTCATCGCCATTATTGGAACCATCATTTGAATCATCATCATCGGGGTCAAAGAGAACCGAACCACGGTCTAAACCATTAGACTCATCTGTCATGGAATCTTCTGACATCATATTCTCGGTGTACCACCTTGTCGGATTTGCTGCAGCCCTTTCTCTAAGAGTCTTGGAATTGGTATAAATGTAAACCAATTCCTCAGCACGCTTCGATGTCAATCTGTTGCGGGATTTATTGTGCACAAACGAATACATGCTCCAATTGCGTTCACACGACGATGCAGAACACACTTGTGCGAGGATCTTTTTGGCAATCAGTGAAAGTATACGAGCACCGGCTCCGAGAAGGTCCCACCATTCGTGAGGCTCCAAATTTAAGGTGTGTACATCAGGAAGTCCACCAAAGATGCCTCGACGATCTCGAAATGCTTGGTACTCAGACAAAGCAGAAGCAAATGCTTGATCTCCAATTGTCAATTGGCGCAATACTCTCAATATGGCTTCTCTTGCCTCATCGTCATCCATTAGCATGACTTCATCAAGTAAAAAGGGATTCAATAAAGCCCCTGCGTAATGCAAATCTGTCCTAAGCATGTTCCACCGATCGTAGAAGGCATCGACGGCGGGAACTTCATACCGTGGTTCCAATGAAAATGGTGGATCTTTCAAAGATAAAACATGCTTTTCCACGTTCTTCATCACAAGCCATGCCTTGGCCATGCACGGGTGCTTGCCATCAAACTCTCGAAGAGCAACCAAGACGGGCTCCACCATGTGCACAAAGTTCAAACATTTCCTCCAAAATTCATCTGGTCGCACATATCGTCGCACATTGTTAGCCTTTTCTTGCTTTTGACGTGATGTCAATTTCCTTGTGTACTCATTCCACTGCGCATCATGGACTGTCGATTCCACCGCTTGCCTCACCTCCACCAAACGCTCAATCATGAGGAATGTGGTCGCAAAACGTGTCTCAACGGGATTTTTCAAAATTTGATTTGGAGAATGTCGCCGAAAAATTGCAAGTGGCATGTGATGCATGCGAATGTATTTCACAATTGTCTTTGCCTTCTTGACCATACTTGTTATCCAGTCTTGCTTTCCCCAATCTTCAAGTAGAAGATCAAGTGCATGTGCTGAACAACCTTGAAAATATATGTGTGGAAATCGACCAAGTAACAAAGTGCCAGCGGCCAACATGTTTGCTGCATTGTCTGTACAAACTTGTACCACATTCTGTGCCCCTACCTCGTCAATGTAATCACCCACACAATTAGCCACGTAAGTAGCATCTTTGCATTCGCCTGTTGTGTCTATTGATCCAAGAAATACCTCTCCACTTGTACATGCCAACATGACATTCATCAATGGTTGATGTGTGACATTGTCTCATCCATCAGAGCATATTGTCACGCCGTATTTGTGGATTGATGCCCTTGTCTTCTCTGCTACCGTTGTAGCCACTTCGTCTTTTGTGGATTTCATGAGCTTTGTACGAAGTGCATGGTAAGCTGGAGGTTTGTAGGCAACTCTCGATTCAGATGTTGATTTCACTGCATCCAAAAAAGCAGGGTTCCTCGCTCCATTGAATGGTATATTGACTTCATAGAAAAATCTAGCCCACTTCTTGTCAAGTACTTGCTTGTTTGATGTGTTCATTCCTTCTTGTACAGACAATTGCCTCATCGATCGATTGTGGGTCAAACTAGGGTTGGGCGCCTCCGATGATTGTACTTGAGAGCTTTGGCCTCCAGTGTTTTCCCCTCCCTCATTTGCTGAAACTGAGGCATCACGTTGTTGCTCACCACGTACTGCACTTGGTTGTATCGTTGATGGTGATGTCACTTCCACGTCGCCTACAGTTCCATCCGGAGCGACTGCAGGTATATTTCCTCCACAATTAAAAAACACCACTTTCACAGCTGCACTGGCTTTGTTGCACGCTCTCACTCCAGGGAGGTTGTCATTTCGTCTGTATCCCAAATGGAAAAGCAATCGATCCTTTCGATAACTTAACAAAGTTTGGCAAAATTTGCATGAAACTTTTCCATCCGATCTTAGGGTGTACCAAGGTTCCCAATGTGACCTTCCTCCTCCCATCGCTCTTATATGTTCTCCTCCACCTCCACCTACATAAAAAACAATAAGATTAGTATTCTGTTTGAAATGTGATGTAGAAACAACACTTGTTGCTCTCACAACAAGTGCCACCACATCACACTCTTCTTGGACTTCGCTCTAGAGCAATGGTTGTACTCCAACCAAGTCACGAGAGGCAAAATCAGCAAGGAAAAGTAATCTTGAATAGACGTAAGTCCTAAATATACACCATGAAGCCGCTCCTAAAACCCTAAATCCGAAACCCTAAAATAACCCAGGTAGACGAACATTCTGATGCAACGGACATCCGTCCAGCGTCGGCCTGTCCGTCCTGGCGACGGTCTCCCGTCCAGCGTCGGCCTGTCCGTCCAGGAGACGGTCTCCCGTCCAGCGTTGGCCTGTCCGTCCAGGAGACGGTCTCCCGTCCAGCATCGGCCTGTCCGTCCAGGAGACGGTCTCCCGTCCAGCGTCGGCCTGTCCGTCCAGGAGACGGTCTCCCGTCCAGCGTCGGCTTGTCCGTCCAGGAGACGGTTGCCCGTCCAACGACGGCCTGGACAGACTTCATCCGCGCCGTCGACGGTCCCGTCAGCATTGGCGACGGGTCCTGACGCGTCAAGACGCGTCAGGACGGACGTGTCATGACATCCGGACGTGAAAAGCCCACGTCACGTCCGGATAGACAACCTTGTGCTCACCACCTTCGATCCAGCCACGTGACCATCCTTCACCATGTGATTATTCCAGAGTGTAGCTCTGGCAAGAATATCCGCCGGAGTGTCAAACAGACTTCTGACATTCCAGACCAGATCGAGGGCTTCTCCCTCCTTTGTTTCAGCGGCCATCCTCTCTTTCTCCGACCACGCAGCTTGTTCTTGAAACCGGTCCCGTTCTTGCTCCAATGTCAGAATCCGGTCCTCCAGCTACTTCACTGCTTCCGGATCTGGCCTTTCCATCAACGCCATGAGGATTTGGGTTTCTTCCTTTACACCCAATTTCTCGCACATTTGCCGGATCAGCGCCGACATCCGCTCATTCTGTGCCCGGATAGCTAACAGCCATTTGATGGTGGCCTCTAGCTGATCCGTTTCCGGAAGCGGTTCTCGGGGCTTCTCTACCTCCTCGGCTTCTTGCTTCCCCCGCGCACCCCGATCAGTCGATTTCCGGCGCGTCCCTCCAACGTTTGGTGATGCCTGCTCCGGTTCTGGTTCCTCTTCTTCCGGCTCGAGCTCATCCGGTTCATCTTCCGCGGGAAGTCCATACCTCAACAAATTCTCGCCCTTCCGGTATATGGTCATTTCCGGTCCGGCCAGTGCATCCTCGGAGTGATACAGATGGAAAAGATAGGGGCTAATCGGACTTGACTTCTTGTTTGCGATATTGACCGCTAACTTTTCCACTACGGAGTGAATGATCACTCCCCAGCTGACCGGCCTGGGAGCCGGATTCTCTCTATTTCCCAGCGCTCCGAAAATAGTGTTTGCCACGGTCATTGTAATCCGGGTGGGCTTTTCCGGATACAAGATAGGGATGAGGAATGCTAACAACTGCCCATCCCGGGGACTCTTACAATCACTCGCGGTGTTCCCTTCCTTGGAATCCGCATGACTCCGGAATACCTCCACGGCGTAAGTGTCCGTCCGGGACGCCATTCCGGAACCCCTGCTCGGCGTAAAGTATGCCTTCGCCCACAACTCTGGAGTCCAGGCCCTAGATTGACCCCTAATCGTTAAATCGAACTGATTACCCACTCCGGAAACCAGCTCGTCAATCATCTCTTCACTCCGGACGTTCCATGGACGTTTTACCAATCCTAAGCACACCATGATTTCTAGGTCTTCTTCTAATTCCTTCAGGCGCTCCGGATCCGATGGGACAACCGGACGTACGCCCCGGGCTGTCACTACCGACCTCCGGGATCGACTCGCTTCCGCCATCTCACCGACTGCTAGGACAATCCGGTGCAATCGGCACCTTCCTCCCTTTCTCTCCCTAACACGCCCTAACTCACCACTCTTTCTCTCTTCTAACGCACCGTGGAAGAGCACGGGTAAAAGAGACTGAATGAGGCTGGCGGTGGGGTTTAAGTACCTGTCGGAACTCTAAGTTCCCGCCGCCAAAACCGTTCCCGTAAGTTCCCTAGCCGGAACCTAGGCGGTAGGTCCCTACGATCCGGAACTTTCCGGAACTTTCCGGCTTCCCGGCTACAGTTTCCGGTAGACTGCGTAACCTATTTAGAGTTTTATCCTTTCTATCTAGAAATTAATTTCTATTTCTAATATCTAAGTCCTAACTTTGTATTTAAATGCAAAAATTGAAAAAGTTCTGCTATTTTTACCTCTACTAAATTGTTAATTGGGACTTTCCGGATGATACGCACTCCCACATATCCTACATGACATTCATGTGCATTTCACAATGTCTAATATAACATATCATACACAGTACACCATATACCATACATAGTACACCATACATAATATACAATACATCATACAAAATACGCCATATAGAATACACCAAATTTAAAAACTATATCACATGGCTTTACAAGCCACTTCATGTGAGTATATAGAGGGAAGAAGATAGTCTCTTTATACCGGTAGGGTGGTAGGAGGGAAGACAAACTATATGGGATATTTAAAATGCGTGAATTAAATTTCTATGGGGCAACACTCAGATGTCTGACAGGACGTCCAGAGGATAAAGTGGGTTGTTTACTTCTATGTCCCTCCAAAGATTATCAAAGATTTTAGAGACATACAAGGAGACAATGTTGCGTTGGAAGATGAAGCTTAGCATTTGTTGGTCCTATATATTTCAGTGGGCCAACACACAAATGTCTGAGAAGATGTCTGCAAGATACAATGGTTTGTCCGCATGTATGTCTCTTGAGGCGTACTAGTGTCTGCCAAATAGTGATGGAGGAGGTCTCAAGGCATACCGGTGTCTTTTAAACATTTAGGGGAGGGAGAAAGCATGAGTTCACATTTGGAATTGATCCTATACATTGCAATTGAAAGATGAAAAATTAATACATGACAACTTATGCACATGACACTATAAGAAAACAATATTTGATTTTATTGCTAGATTTTGCATCTTGATGTCTTGTTTGATGTCTTCAAATGTCTACATAGACATCCAAAATTTTGCATTGCCTAAGACAAGCCATATACATCGAAAATCCGTGATGGAAGTTGATTTTGTTGAAAACATGGTTTTTGATCATGACCTAGATTGTTGGACATGTAAGACGACACCCTCAATTGCTCGTTGAACTTCCAAAGAATGTACTTAAATGCATAAGGTACAAAGTCACATTGAAATGCAAATATATCCTATCTTAATTGAAGTTGTGTCATTTGAAACGTCCTGAAGTCTCCATAGATGTCTCCATAAACATTTTGCCATCTCTGATTACGTCTCCAAATACATCGTCACGTCTTAGGTGACGTCTTGGTATACATCTCAATGTTGCATACAATGTCTCCACATCTCCGTAGACATCTCTGAAATAAGCATAGAATACCTACAATACAGCCCTCATATGCTGCCACGTCATCTGCCACGTCAGCATTATTCGATGCCACTTCAGTCAATTTCCATGTGGCATGCCACATCATTTGCCACATCATCATTTATTTTTTCAAAGACTGCCCCATGACTGCCCGGTCCCCTTTTTTTTACCTTGGGCAATGCTTTATCCAAAATTGCAGTAATTTTTGGAAAATTATCTACAGTGAAAATGGATCAATAAAGCTGACGTGGCTCTCGATGTTTTTGCTGATGATCTTGAGGACATCAGCTTGTCATCAAATATGTCATCAAAAACCTTGACGTTAATGGTAACACCAACTTGTTTTCATTCAAATTTGTCATTGTCATGTGAAACATCTCTAAAATTCTACCAAAACCACAGTTCGTCTTTCAGACATCTTAATGTCCCCACAGACACCGTATGTTCTGTCTTCAACATTGTAGTTTTGGTTTGACATCAAAAAAGACACGGGTTTCTTCTAGTGATGCGGCAGAATTTGAGGCTTGGAAGGCAGGTAACCACAGAGACAACGGTGCAGGTGACCCCTCCAAAGTGCACGGAGTTAAGCGCATGAGCATTTCATTCAGATTGCCGTACTGGAAGGTGAGCCTCCCCATCTAGCCTTTTCTCTTAGAAAACCGCATCTTCGTCGTGAGTTTGACGTCACTAGAACAAGACTATGAAGTCGCGGTTAAGTAGAGAGAAAGTCGTAAATGAGAGGCAGTAACATTAAAAGACTTCTTCGTGACTAAAGCGCGACTGGTCTCCGTCGGCACTCGGTCCCACGAAATCGCACTTCAGGTAGTCTCTGTCCGAAGTATGTATGCAATCACTTGCATTGATTCTGTATTTACTTGATTACATACAGGATCTTCTCATTCGTAATACGTTGGACGTCATGCATTGCAAAATGAACCTCGACAAGAACTTCCTGAAAACCATAACAGGCAAAAAGGACACAGTCAAGGTAAGGAGGGATTTGCAGAGGCGGCAGATGAGGAGACACCTGTGGCTCACCCCACACCCCCGGAAGGCCGGAAAGATGTTGAAGCCAAGAGCCTCTTACGTGTTGACTGAAGAGGAATTCAAGAGATTTGCCCATTGCATAGAGTCTCTGAAGACTCCATCTGGGTATTCATCTGACCTTGGGAAGTGCATACAGAAAAAGAATTTTGGGGGCCTCAAATCCCACGACTACCACGTGCTGATGCAGCAAGTCTTGCCTCTCGCGCTTCGTGGGCTAATGGAACCTGGGCCACGCATGGCTGTGATGCGGATGTGCAAGGTGTTCAGACGCCTATGCACGAAGGTTTACAATCCGAGTGATTTTCCCTCCCTCGAAGCTGATGTCGCCGAGAGCATGGCGTTGCTGGAGATAGAATTCCCTCCATCATTTTTTGACATTATGACGCATCTCCCTTACCATCTAGCCAAGGAATTGGACCTGTGCAGACCAGTGAGCGCCAGGTGGATGTATCTAGTCGAACGCTATATGAAAGTGCTGAAGAATCATGTCTGGAATTTGGCCAGGCCTGAGGCGTGCATGGCGGAGGGTTACTTGAAGGACGAGTGCATCGGCTTCATCACGGAGCACCTGCACAGGTTTGAGCACACTCAAAGACGTGTATGGGATGAAGATGAAGAGTATGGGGATGTTGAAGAAGTTCTCCAGGGTGCAGGGAAGCAGTATATTTTGACCGCTGCGCTACGCGACACCGCACATGAGTATGTGCTGACGAACGCATCCATTATGGGAGACTTCTATGCGTGAGTGCTGCCTTCACCCTTGCATGTCAATGGAAATGATAGTCCTCTAGTTATGGCAGAAGTAGCTGTGATTGAACTGGCTTGCACGGCAGTCTTGTACTTGATCCCAGCGTTGTGAGGGACGCAATCCCTGCAACTTGTAGGACAAACTCCCGCGAAGTTGTCTTGGAGTCGTTTTGCAGTCCAGTGAGTGTATGAAAGTAGCGCTCACTATCAATCTATGACTGTCTGACGACTTCTTTCAGTCGAGTGGAAGTGGTGACACTGTCGCGGCGCAAACATTGGTGCATTTATCAAATCCCCGAAGCGTCTCTGCATTCTGCTCAAATGTGCCAACTGTTTGCATGACATTTTTTAATGAATTGCACCTTTTCCACGCGCAGGATATGGAGGGCTGAACAGCAGTCAAATCCATCCACCCCAGCGCTAGCAGAGTGGGTATGGAGCGTTGTGCGCAATTTTGATTTGGATATGCGCTCACTTGAGGACCGGGATCGCTTGTTGCTAAGCACGAGGCCCTCGCAGAGGGCCACAAGGTACTCCTGGATCACCGCTTTCGGAAACCACTTCCGCGTGGACGACGCAACAACATCCGGATTGCAAAGCTACAACAGTGGTGTGGCTTCGGTATTTGAACAGTCTTCGGAGGGAGCTGTGGACTTACCTGTGAACTATGTCGGGGTGCTAAAAGACATTTTGGTGCTGGATTACGGAGGTCTCGGTACAAAAATCATTCTACTGCGCTATGATTGGGTGAAGGACCAAGACAATCGAGGGAATGCAACTTATGTGCGGGATGATGCAGGTTTTCTACTTGTGAACACTCGCCATACGTTACCTCGTATGGCAGATCCCTTCATCTTTCCCAGCCAGGCCACACAAGTGTTTTTCTCAGATGTTGCAGGCAAACCTGGATGGAAAGTTGTCTTACGGAAAGAAGCAAGAGCTCGGCGGGAGGTCATGGACAAGACAGACGCCTTCATCACCACCTCCTTGGAGAGTGCCAGCCTGACTGCTCCGCACACGATGCCATTCCTTCCAGAGGCGGCGAATCTTGTAGGGGCCATTGAATTGTCTGAGGAAGACAATTTGTTGGCGCAGGAGCGATACTAGTGGTCACCAGCCTTGCAGTCGTGTCATAGTGTCCCTAGGACTCTGCATTAAGTCACGGCCCAGTCGCGGCGTAGTTGCACTGTGGTCACTCCCTAGACAGGTGGAGCATGTGACTTAACACGATGCATGAGTCCTTTCATGTTCACGCACTAACTGAAAAGTGAAGGGCTTGTTTTCCTGCGTCTTTGCAATCTCTATCCCCCTATATGATCCCCACTGAATGTGTTCACAATGTTGCCACGTTCACCTGTCTTGCATATCTGCATTTTTCCTGCTTTGCTCAAAGTCCCTTTACAAAATGAGTACGCCACACACACCGTATGTACAGAAAAGCCGTTCAAGTTGCATTCCCGTTCCTCTAAACTAAAGTCGTAGTTGTCTCCCAGCACCCTGAAGTGGCACATGGCGACTCACCGTGACTCCGTAACGACTAACGATCCGGCAGTGGTCACGTCAGCTCCCGTAATCCACGTAGGCAGCATGGAAGACCATGTGATGTGGACAATAGAGCATCTCCAGTCACACCACAGTTATGTTTTAGTCGTCCTGAGTCCCGAAATGTGACTTTAAGCTTCTTGCAGTAAAAGAGATGAACCGGGAAAGAAAACATGCGCAGGAAGCTTTCTTTTCTTTCCAATCTTCATCCCCCAGTCACATCCATGACTCCAGAGTGACTGTACTTGTAAACCGCATTGCAGCTCGTGCAATTAGAGAGGGACAGTCGCGCCCACAACTGCAGGGCTGCAGTCACGTGACCCCGCAGTCACATATACCCCCATTTTCTTGTAGTGGGACTAATATTTTGGCAAGGAATAATTTGATGAAAAATTATGTTTTCACGTAATCAATTTTTTCTTTTAGATGCCTTCACCTAGTTCTAGAATGGCTACAAGTCAAAATTTCCAAAATATTGTTTTTCCACAAAAAAAATTCCGCCTCTTCTTAAGTTTTTTTAGTACAAAAGTATTCTTAATGTATTTCAAGTACTTTAAAAAGATTCGTTTGTTATTGCTAGGAATGTGGTGCCCGGGATACACGACCTTTAATTCAAAACAACTAGCTAAAATAAGGGAGTACCTCTCAACACTCGACACCTGTCCTTGAATTTTACGATTTTGTAAGCAACAGTCTAGCAAAGAAGCCTGGAATCGTGGTGGCCCAAGTGGGTGCCTTCCAAATCTCATATGAACCAAATTATCCCATGCCACATGATCCACTATTCTAGCAGCTGACTTGAAAACCATTGGTCGATCCAGATCTACAATCTCTAGCCGCACAATTGGAATCAGAAGACCTAAATTGCATACCTCTCATTTGTAGAGTACAATTTATACATTTTTTGTACTTTTTACAGATTTTGTACATTTGAATTTTGCCAAAAGTAGGTGGGGTCTAGTGTACTTCCACCCTCAACACAACTCTCCTCAGGTTCGTTTTTGTTGTTGGTCTGATTTTAGGATTCGGGTTTCCTTCTACAAGCAAGTTACAGTCCATCAAAGTCCCTTGCACATCAAAGACTACTAATTTTGACCTTCCTCGAGTACTCCCTGTAGCCCCATGATCACTGTCGATTGTTCCAGGTCTCCCCTTTGTCAACATATTTTGAGGAACCCCAGAGGCAACATGTACCTTCACGGGTGACTTAGCTGTTTTCTTGGCCTTCTTTTGAGACGGATCCACTTCTTTGGGGGCATCATCCACGGCCTTCTTCTCAAACGGAACTATCGACAACTGGGACAGCCTTCTATTGACTTTGATCCTCTCCAGCAGTGTCAACCACCTCCTCGGGAGATGCATCTTCTTTAAAAGGGTCAGCTTCGCCAAACTTCTCCTGAGATTCAACGCCCTCACGAGAAGGTGCATCACTGCCCTCCGCATTGACGTCACCGGCGTCCGCAGCTGCAGGTGCCCCGGTGACTGATGCGGCCAAGTCGGCAGGGGCACCAACAGCGTCGGCCACCGAGGCCTGCGAGGTGTCCTCTTTCGCAACCTTCTCCGTTGCCGGTTCCGCTTCGCCAAGTTCTTAGGTTTCTTCAACGCCGTAGGGTCCCACTACATCGTCCACTTCAGCTACCATTCCACTCCACTTTGACTGGTCGCTTTGGGCGCGTTCAGGCACTCCTGATGCAGTCAACATGTCTGCAGTAGGCGGTTCGGTTGCTGATGGAGTGCACGGGATGATGGCCTTCTCCGCGGTTGTAGAGCTGGTTTTCTCCAATTGAGCAGCATCTACAAGTACAGTTCTCATG
The DNA here is from genome assembly GCA_951799445.1 of Pseudisothecium myosuroides. NCBI lineage: Eukaryota > Viridiplantae > Streptophyta > Bryopsida > Hypnales > Lembophyllaceae > Pseudisothecium > Pseudisothecium myosuroides. The sequence goes on along the minus strand of OX637290.1, from coordinate 15,798,499 downwards.
TTAGCGACTTTCCACTTTCGAGGTGGTTCAGGAGAATTCGCTCGGAGCGGTTCCACGAACGGTAGCTCGTCCTCCGATGACATAGTCACCTCATTTGTTGATGCCAAGTACAGGCGCACGCGCGCTTCTTCCCTGCAACCTGACCCCCAGACTCACAATTCTCTAGGACCAACTTGGACACGGAAGGGCTGGCCACGTTGAAGTCTTCGTCCGCATGAAAGTCTAAAACATGTTGCGCAGGTCCTCTATTGCTGCGGATTGCTTTGACGCTGACTTCACAAATTTCAAAAACTGCTTATGGACATCCTTCTTTCAACTCTTTATGGTCGCCTTAGTTACAAATTCACCTGCCCCTACACTCTATTGTCCAGGAAAAACACGGTGAGGGAATGCGTCAGATTCATGTACAGCATGATCGTATTCCTGATGTCCAAATTAGTCCGAGGCAATGACTCATTGACACCCACGTCAGTCGTTACCGACTTCAGTGCTACTTGTTTGCGATTGGCGCGGTACTTCCTCAGTACTTCCGTGGTACTCATCCATGATTGGTATGACACTTCACCACGACTTCCCTGGACTACTTTATGACTAAGCTGGTACTCCCCTAAGACGTTTGCGGCATTTTTTGGCGACGTAGGCTCTACTCGGCACCAGAGGTTTTGGAATCCGTAAACAGAATTTCACCGACCTTCCCCCGGGATGATACTCTCCAAAATCAACCCGTTTCCGACTTCACCTGATTGCCACAGCGTCCACTAACCCAAAACAGAGCAAGAATGCGGTCCACCTCTATTTGGACATTTGAATACCCTGTTATCCCACTAGCAGCCCACCTTCATTACTATGAATTTGGAAACCAGACTTGAGACCCCATTTTTTCCTTCACATGGCAACCTCACACAGACACACAAGGTCCTCTAATATCAACGGCGCCCAATTGACAGAGAATGACTTGACCCTAAAACCGCATTGGACACTTACCGTCCCCGTAGCTGCCTGCATCAGGTTTGTGTGCATGGCCTCCATAGTGTCGTCATTTCCCAGGCTGGTGGACCTACCTTCCCCCTGTGTTCAAAAGGCCCAAAAACATTAGAACTTATTCCGCTAAGAGACAACAGTAGTTTCAACAGGTCGGTCAATGTAGCCAAAAAATACAGGAAGTAAGCATGGACGGCTACGATTCAGTGTTAGTGCAGCAATTGCTTACCACCTGGGAATCCTTGCCGGATTTCCTTCTCCTCCCCATGGTTGAGTAATTTGCCACGCACTGCCGGGCTTTGGACAATTTCAGTGCCTTCCTCTGCTGTGCAGGTGTCTCCCAATAAGCCATGAGGCGCTTCCATTGCTCACCATCCATGCGGATGGAGCAAGATTTGTTCCCTTTCTGCCACCAAATTTTGAGCCGTGACTGCTCACCCTTCAGCCACCTTGTCATGGTTGTTCTAAATCCAATCATGCTAAGTGGATTCCCCACGTAATCAAACTCGGTGTCCAACACATCTCTGAGCTTCTGGATAGTGGTTGGATGCTGCTTTCCCCATTCAATGACGCTCATATCCAGGATTTTTGGAACCAAGTTCCTCATGGCCTCGTCGCATGCGTTCTTCCCCTCCGAGCCTTGATCAATGTCACCCTTGTCTAATACTTGGATGCGAGCAGGTTTTAGGCCGGTGGTAGTACGAAAATCCTAGACCACATCCATGGGTCTCTACTTCCTCCCCCCAACCTCGTATCCGTCCAGAGCCGTAGAAGGACCAGCCCACGCAGACGAAGGGACACCACCTTGTCAGGGTTGCACGGACGTCCAACTTCCACGTTCGCTCATTTTGGAGCGTCCGGAGACATAGAGAAAAAAATGTGGATGGGTGGATGGCCTCGTCCAGCAGTCGGGCGGACGAGCGGACAAGGGGGACCTGGGGGTCGACGGGCGGTCGGGCGGACGGACGGTTGGACAAGGCGGATGGGCACGTAAGCGGGCTGGCGAACGGACAAACGATTTCCAGGATTAATTTTTAGAATTTTGGGGCGTGTAATATACCATTGGAAAGGTCTTGGAAATACGTTTCCAATGGTATATTACGCGCCCCCAAAGTCCAAAAATTGGATCCAAAAATGACAAAAATAGCCGCAGCAAGTTCATACTCCACACTAGCCACGCCGTCCGCCCGTCCGCCCGTCCGCCAAGCGGTCGGCGATGCGGACGGGCGAACGAGCGGACGGATTGGGCGGACGGCTTCAAAAGCAAGAAAGTTCTTCTTTTGCGATTTCCGGATTCAATTTTTGGACTTTGGGGGCGTGTAGTATACCATTGGAAAGGTCTTGGAAACACCTTTCCAATGGTATATGACACGCCCCCAAAGTCCAAAAATTGACGCCAAAAATGACAAAAATAGCCGCAGCAAGTCCATATTCAGCATTAGCCACGCCATCCGCCCGTTCGCCAAGCGGCTGGCGATGCGGTCGGGCAGACGGATTGGGCGGACGGACTCAAAAGCATGAAAATTTTTCTATGGCAATTTTCGGGTTCAGTTTTTGGAATTTCAGGGCGTGTAATATACCATTGAAAAGCTCTTGCAAATACCTTTCCAACGGTATATTACACACCCTCAAACTTTAAAAATTGAAATAGCAATTGCCAACTGAAGTCGCTGAAATGCATAGTGAGCGTCTACCGTGCTGTGTGCTTGGTTGTCCATCATTTATGAATACATTGGATTCTAGAAAGTACGGGTTTGTTTTGTAGACATTTATTCAAGCTACACATATTCAATGTAGCATTTTTGTATGAATATGTAATCTACGTAAATTTCTATGCATTAAAAATTGTAAACCTTATACCTTAAACCCATACCCTAACCCTAAACCCTAATGGAAAATCTAGAATGGGTAGTAAATTTTTTTAAACATTGATCGAAGTGGAATATGTTTGACCTTCAATTTTTTTTAAATGTGATTATACATGTGTTGACCTCAATGACTTATTTCTTTATGTTTTGCATGTGATTTTGATTTTCTTCATCAATTATATTGTGGCATTTGTACAAATGTAGAATATGCAATTATAACTAGATGTGTTAATTTAAGTTTGTTGATAAAATATTAATAAATTGAAATATCTTAGTCTGCATAATACAAACATTTGTACTATTATTTTTATTCTATTGAGAGATGCTACTAAACAAATCTAACTTTCTATCATAATATTTGATAAAATCATTTGTATATGCTTTATTTTTATTTTCATCCCTTAGTATGCAACTCCTATATTATATATTTATATTGCATTGGTTATAATCACTTGTAATCAATTATAATGTAACATAATAAAAAATATACAAAATAATTTACTAAAAATTTAAAATTTAAAGTTTCCATAAGTCTTTAAAATTCCAAAAGTAATTGTATCATTTAATGATTGGTCTCATTCCAAATTCTAAATTGTTTCTCATCAAACCCTTAATTATACAATACCTAAAATCCTAATTGCCCAAGGTCTTCTTTGAATTTTTTAGAATTTGTTCTAAATTGAACAAGAAGCCAATATTTTGATAAGTTTCATCAATATTTTTTTGAATTGTAACTACACAAATCCAAACTAGACATATTAGAAATCACATTAAAAAAGAAAACACAACAATTCCACTTATGGATTGAAGTATTATAATGTTTGATAGAATATTTTTAAAATGGAATTTTTAAAATAGAATTAGATTCTTTAAGATTCTAAAAGGTTCTACAAAGATTTTTAAAAGATTCTAAAAAAATTCCATGTTCCCTAAACTTTTGTTGATTTGGTCATTGCACTATTCAAATCAACAGAAATTGAATATCATTCTGTTGATTTTTGTAGAAAGTTTGAAAATCGGTGAAAATGATCATTCCACTACTCGAAACAACAGAAATCAATATAAATTAGCTGATTTTTTGTTAATTTGGCCGTGGTTTCCTAGTAGTGATATTTTGGAATTATTGTGTATGATTAACACTTGTAGCTTTGGAATATTATTTTATATCACTACAATTGCATCTACCATAGCTATCAATCTATCACCAATATTTGTATACAATATTTGAACACTCAAATTTTTAAATTCCTTCTAAATTAGATTCTAAACATATATCGATGATTTTTGAGTGAAACTAAATGAAATGGACAAGAGACGTAATGATTTTGGGTAATTGCAAGAATTAGTACTTGGTTTTGGTGTCATGTAGCATAGCGTATTTGTCTTTTACTATAGCTTTTGAAGCATGAAGTTGATCAACTTGAAATTTTTATTGAAGATGGATGCTTTGATTGTTATTGATGCCCTTATTTTCAAAAATTAAAAAATATTTAATATTCAAAAGTCAATTTTGCTAATTTGTCACACTTCGAGTTTAAGCATTTATATTACTAGAGCTAAAAATATTGTGGTTAATTTCCACAATAGGGAAGACTTAATTTTAAGAAATTAATTTTAAGAAATTTTAATGCCAATGACTGCTACATATAATACAAAAAATGCATCCAAATTTTCCGTTAGAGTGTAGGGTTAGAATAAGGGTTTCGGGTATAGAATTTACAACTTTTAATGCATAGAAACTTACATAGATAACAAATGTTTACAAATGTTTACAAATGTTTACAAATGTTTACAAATGTTTACAAATGATTACAAATGATTTTATCAAATATTATGATAGAAAGTTAGATTTGTTTAGTAGCATCTCTCAATAGAATAAAAATAATAGTACAAATGTTTGTATTATGCAGACTAAGATATTTCAATTTATTAATATTTTATCAACAAACTTAAATTAACACATCTAGTTATAATTGCATATTCTACATTTGTACAAATGCCACAATATAATTGATGAAGAAAATCAAAATCACATGCAAAACATAAAGAAATAAGTCATTGAGGTCAACACATGTATAATCACATTTAAAAAAAATTGAAGGTCAAACATATTCCACTTCGATCAATGTTTAAAAAAATTTACTACCCATTCTAGATTTTCCATTAGGGTTTAGGGTTAGGGTATGGGTTTAAGGTATAAGGTTTACAATTTTTAATGCATAGAAATTTACGTAGATTACATATTCATACAAAAATGCTACATTGAATATGTGTAGCTTGAATAAATGTCTACAAAACAAACCCGTACTTTCTAGAATCCAATGTATTCATAAATGATGGACAACCAAGCACACAGCACGGTAGACGCTCACTATGCATTTCAGCGACTTCAGTTGGCAATTGCTATTTCAATTTTTAAAGTTTGAGGGCGTGTAATATACCGTTGAAAAGGTATTTGCAAGAGCTTTTCAATGGTATATTACACGCCCTGAAATTCCAAAAATTGAACCCGAAAATTGCCATAGAAAAATTTTCATGCTTTTGAGTCCGTCCGCCCAATCCGTCTGCCCGACCGCATCGCCAGCCGCTTGGCGAACGGGCGGATGGCGTGGCTAATGCTGAATATGGACTTGCTGCGGCTATTTTTGTCATTTTTGGCGTCAATTTTTGGACTTTGGGGGCGTGTCATATACCATTGGAAAGGTGTTTCCAAGACCTTTCCAATGGTATACTACACGCCCCCAAAGTCCAAAAATTGAATCCGGAAATCGCAAAAGAAGAACTTTCTTGTTTTTGAAGCCGTCCGCCCAATCCGTCCGCTCGTCCGCCCGTCTGCTCGACCGCATCGCCGACCACTTGGCGGACGGGCGGACGACATGGCTGGTGAATAATTTTACACGCCCCCCGTAGAAGAATTTTCTTGCTTTTCCAGCCGTCCGCCTAATCCATCCGCCCATCCGCCCAATCCGTCTACCCGTCCGCCCAATCTGTCTACTCATCTTCTCGACCGCATTGCCGACCGCTTGGCGGACGGGCGGACGGCGTGGCTGGTATTGAGTATGCACTTGCTGCGGTTATTTTTGTCATTTTGGGGTTCAATTTTTGGACTTTGGGGGCGTGTACTATACCATTGGAAAGGTATTTCCAAGACCTTTGCAATGGTGTATTACCCGCCTCAAAATTCCAAAAATTGAACCCAAAAATCGCAAAAAAGGAGTTTTCTTGCTTTTGAAGGCGTCTGCCCAATCCGTCCGCCCGCCCGCCCGTCCGCATTGCCAACTGCTTGGCGGACGGGCGGACGGCGTGGCTGGTGCTGAGTATGAACTTGCTGCGGCTATTTTTGTCATTTTTGGCTTCAAGTTTTAGACTTTGGGGGCGTGTAATATACCATTGGAAAGGTATTTCCAAGACCTTTCCAATGGTATATTGCACGCTCCAAAATTCCAAAAATTGAACCCGATAATCGCGAAAGAAGATTTTTCTTGCTTTTGAAGCCGTCCGCCCAATCCATCTGCCCGTCCGCCTGACCGCATCGCCGACCGCTTGGTGGACGGGCGAACGGGCGGACGGCGTGGCTGGTGTTGAGTATGCACTTGCTGCGATTATTTTTGTCATTTTTGGCTTCAATTTTTAGACTTTGAGGGCGTGTAATATACCATTGGAAAGGTATTTCCAAGACCTTTCTAATGGTATATTACACGCCCCGAAATTCCAAAAATTGAACCCGGGAATCGTGAAAGAAGAGTTTTCTTGCTTTTGAAGCCGTCCGCCCAATCCGTCCGCCTGTCCGCGCGACCGCCCGCATCGCCGACCGCTTGGCGGACGGGCGGACGGCGTGGCTAGTGCTGAGTATGCACTTGTTGCGTTATTTTTGTCATTTTTGGCTTCAATTTTTGGACTTTGGGGTCGTGTAATATACCATTGGAAAGGTCTTTCCAAGACCTTTCCAATGGTATAATACACGACCCCAAAGTCCAAAAATTGAACCCAAGAATTGTCTCTTCGTCTGCCCGTCCGCTTGACCGAGCGCCCATCCGTCCGCCCAACTGCCCGTCCGCCCGTCCGCCCGTCCGCTCGACCCCTGGACGGCGACTGGACATCGTCCGCCCACGTCCACAGCGTCCATTGTAACCAGTCGTCCGGTCGTCTGGACGTCCTATTTTCGGATGCGATTTCCGAAAAAACGAATGTCGGGACAACCCTATACCTTGTGACCACGGACCCGCTGCTTGCGAGGGTTGCGACGGCATGTAATGCCAAGGCACCCATTGCAGGGTCGGCGGGTAGCCTCTTGCATCTGGCGAACGCTCCTGAGTTGCTTGGCTTGTGGCAGCAACCTTCTTTGGAGATTTCTTCGGGATTGCAGCTTGCCGAGGCCTCTTCAACCTGCGCTTAGGAGCAGGCTGGGGCTCCTCCTCCTCCAAAGACACGTCGTCCTCGCTCGAGTCAAAGTCTTCGTTTGCTGCGTATAGTAAACCAAACAAAGATGGCATTAATGTGAATTCCCTTTCCAGGCGGTTCAATCTTTCAGGGGTGTTAGGGTCCGCGCCTTCGCCCTAAACGATACAGCGTTGGAACCACAACATCCAACTACAGCTATGACAATAACATCCGGAAGGAACTCTAACCAAAACATCCGGAAGGCATGAAGACATGTATGGGCGCTAGATTATCCACCCTTGGTAATAAAGCGAACACCGACCAGATTCTATGCTTTTATCCACTTTTTTAATATGTGGGGGTGTTGTAAGCGCGGTCCACTATGCTTTTCAAGCAATGGATATTTTTTGCTAACGTTTCCTAAGTGTCGTGGATGGGCAACGAAATAACTAGAAATGCATGTGGGGACTTACAAGCTAACTGCAATGATTAGGGGTGGTAGTGAAATTCTAACTCCCTAACTATCTATCCTATGTCTAGGGTGGACTGGGTAGTTGGCGTCATTTCTAACGTCCCTAACTACGTGAAATGGGAACCTCTATGTTCCCTTCATGAGCCTCTAAGACTATCTTGGGTTTTTAACACTCCACCTGGAAGTTCTACTTTTAAAAGTTACCCCTAAAGTTCTACTTCTACTCGAAGGTTTTACTTCTGAAGGTAACCCTAGACTTTTACTCCTTTGTATTAACTCTAAATTTTAACCTCCAAATTTGACTCTATATTTTGATTTTTACTCTTGTTTTTACTCCTAAACTAACTCTAAAATTTACCCTTGAATGTTAACTCTATGTTTTAACTTTTAACTCTAGATTTTTTACTCCTAAACTAACTCTAAAATTTACCCTTGAATTTTAACTCTATGTTTTAACTTTTAACTCTGGGTTTTTTACTTCTAAAATTGATCCCAAATTTTAACCTCTAGGTTTGACTCTACTTCTAACTTTTACTTCTACTTTGAGCTTTGATTTTTTTACTATCTTATTGTTACTCCAAATTTTAACTTCTAAATTTTACCCTAGCTTTTGACCTCTAATATTCACTCTAACTTTGAATTTCTAACTTCAAGATTTAACTCCTATTTCTACTCTTAATTTCTATCTCCTAAATTTATTTTAAAGTTTTTACTTTTAACTTCTACTTTCTACTCGGATTTTTGACTCCTTATTAACTCTAAACTTTTCTTTTCTAAACTACCCTAAGATTTCACTTGAGAATTTAACCCCCCAAGTTAAACTTCCAAATTAATTCTACTTTTTAACTTCCCAAAGTTAACTCTAGATTTTGACCTTAGAATTTTAACTTTTACAATTAGATTATACTTTGACTCTAGTTTTAATCGCTAATCAATCCCTAATTCTAATCCTAAATTCTCTTTCTATCCTAATTTCCTAAGTTCTGTCCATGGTTCCTTATGGATGAAATTTTAATCAAATTCCTTTGTCCTACCCCCTACTACTTAACTTAACCTAACGCGGTCAATTTAAAGCCAAATCTTAAGTGTAATATGTTTTCGGAAACCTCTATCCCTAATCTATAAACCTTCAAATCTAAACTTTTACTTTGCACTAATCTCGGCTCGCTAATCGCGTTTTAAGGGCTGATTAAGGAAATCAAGGCTAATTAGGGAAAAACACCAAAGATTAATTCAAAAACTCACCTCTTCATTGCCGGTTTCGGAAATCACTTCGTCCATGTCCACGTATACATGTATCTTCATGCTCTATGGTAATCTTTTTTTTTGGTTGATTTTTTCCAAGCTCACCGCTTAATTTGAAAAAATATTACACCTTTGCAATCTAACTTCCCTCTTTCCCTTCCTCCTTTCTTTTCTTTCTTCCCTCCTTCTACACTAGTACTATTCCACCTAAGCTTTTATGAGTCTTACACTATGGTCTCAAACTCCAAGGTGGTTTTAATGTTCCTCCTACCCTCTTACACAATTTTGCCTTTGTGTCATCCTAATCCTCCTCTCAACAATCGATCACCACAAATTCTCAAGATTTCCTTTTCTAAGCCTACCTAAGCTTAGGCCTAGGTCACTATTTATCGTCTCTCTCCTTTTGTTTACTACTTCATCTCCTTCTTTCTAATCTCCCTCCATTATTCGTGTGTGTATTTGGTGGTTAGAATGGAGTTTGCAAGTTTTGTGTGCAGGTGTGACGTGGAGGTGTTGACTCTCTTTTTTCCCCTTCCCTTTGTTCTTTTAGTTACAACTTTGGAATTTTGGAATTTTGAACCTTTGGTTTCCACTGAGCTCCAATTGGATTGCTAAATTGGAGTATGCTAGATTTCTAAACTAGATTTATAACTGGGTTTCTAAACTAGATTTATAACTGGTTTTCTAAACTAGATTTATAACTAGGTTTCTAAACTAGATCTAGAACTGGTTTTCTAAATTAGATCTAGAACTGGTTTTCTAAACTAAATCTATAACTGAGTTTCTAAACTAGGTCCTAATTGGTTGAAAATTTAAAAAAAAAAAAAAGTTGGGACTGCGTAGGGTATCATCCCGTTTTGGTCTGATTTTTAGCCATGATGTATGTGAAAATTTGTTCAGGCAACCAGGATCACAAAACGCCGGCCAAGCAAGGACGACCCAGCACGTCGGGCCAGGCAGTGTACCAGCCACTAGTACCGGCTGCTGGCTGGGCATACGCTATTACTGTTGGCTGGTATACGTTGGTACTACTTGGTTGGTGTACGCTGGTACTGTTGGCTTGGTAAACGCTGGTTACTGCTGGCTTGGTATATGCTGGTTACTGCTGGTTTGGTATACGCTGGTTACTGCTGGCTGATATACGCTGGCCAACACCAAATTTTTAATCAACTCCACGGGTTCCCTCAGGGGAACCCACTTAGCAAATAAAAATTAGATTTTTGAAAAATTAGTGCTAGAGCCAAGGCTTCGCCGTCTGGGGGGGTTAGGCCCAAATTCTTGGAGTAAAACACTCGACTTACAAAATCACGTGTACACGTGCTAGGCTTGCTAAACTTAGCCCACAACACCTACTTCATGCTAAAACACTAATATTTTGGAAGCTAAACTTTAGACTTTTCTAAGAAGGTCTTGGAAACTAGACTTTGGAATGGGGTATCCGGGAGGTTCAAAGCTTTGCCATCAAGTTGGGTTTAACACCAACTCTAGGACTTGTGACACTCCGGGGGTCCATAGCTCCGCCGTCCGGGATCTTTTTAACACACACTCTAGGACTTAGAACTAGTTGTAGGTTCAAAGCTTTGCCGTCCTAGGGGGGGGTCCACACAACAAGGGGAACTTTAGAAGAAGACAAGGTTACACTTTAAAGAAAATACACAAAGTAAGTTCAAAGCTTCGCCGTCCCGGAGGGAGGTCCACTCAACAAGGAGAAGGTTAGAAGAAGGTGTAAGGAAAATATTGGAAGAAAACACACGAGTTAGGACCACGTGGCCGTGAAAGGCTCACACACTAAAGGCCCCCCAAAGTGGCATCGCCAAGGTATGGTGGGGGGTGATTTTAGGATTAATACAAGACACCCAAAAGACTCTTAAAACACACAAGTTAGATCACGAGGATTGTGGGCGCAAAATTACCCACCCTTGGTAATAAAGCGAACACCGACTAGGTTCTATGCTTTTATCCACATTTTTTAATATATGGGGGTGATGTGAGCGCGGTCCACTGTGCCTTCCAAGCAATGGATCTTTTTTGCTAACGTTTCCTAAGTGTCGTGGATGGCAGCAAATAATTAGTAATGCATGTAGTAACTTACAAGTTAACTGCGATGTTCAGAGTGATGGTGAAATCCTAACTCCCTAACTATCTACCCTATGTCGAGGGTCGACTGAGTAGTTGGCGTCATTTATAACGTCCCTAACTACGTAAAAAGGGGAACCCCTATGTTCCTTCCATGAACCCCTAAGACTATCTTGGGTTTCTAAGACTCCACCTAGAAGTTCTACTTTTAAAAGCTACCCCTAAAGTTCCAACTTCGGAATGTAACTCTAGATTTTACTTCTTTAACTTGATTCTTAAATATTAACTACCGACTTGTGCTCGATGTTTTGACTTTTGACTCTAGGTTTCTATTCCTAAATTAACTCTAAGATTTACCCTTGAATTTTAACTCTATGTTTTAACTTTTGACTCTAAGTTTTTACTCCTAAATTAACTCTAAGATTTACCCTTGAATTTTAACTCTATGTTTTAACTTTTAACTCTAAGGTTTTACTTCTAAATTAACTCTAAACTCTACCCTTGAATTTTAACTCTAGGTTTTTGACTTTTAACTCTAAATTTTACTTCTAAAATTAACTCTAAATTCTACCCTTGAATTTTAACTCTAGGTTTTTGACTTTTAACTCTAAATTTTACTTCTAAAAATTAACTCTAAATTCTACCCTTGAATTTTAACTCTATGTTTTAACTTTTAACCCTAGGTTTTTTCTACTTCCAACAACTGACTCTAACTTTAACTTCTACCTCTAACTTTTAACTTCTATTTTTAGCTTTTCACTCTAACTTTTTAATCCCCAATTGATTCTAAAGTTTAACCTTTAAATTTAATCTTAACTTTTGACTTTTGACTTTTGACTTTTTACTTCCAACTTTAATCCTATCGTTTTAATCCTAGATGAACTCTAAATGTTACTCCAAGTTTTGACTTCTACCTTTTACTCTATTCCTAACTCAAAAATCTACTTCCTAAGTTGATTTTCAATTCTATTGTTGACCTCTACTTTCTACTCTAATTTTTGACTCCCTAAAGTTAGCTCTAGATTTTGACCTTAGAAGTTCAACTTTAAAAAGTAAAAGTGTAAATTGATTCTAATTCTAACTGCTAATTAATCCCTAATTTTAATCCTAAATTCTCCTTCTAATTTAAACCTAATTTCCGTCCATGGTTTTTTTTGGATGAAATTTTATTCAAAATTCCTCCGTCCTACCCCCTATCGCTTAACTTAGCCTAACGCGGTCAGTTTACGGTCAAATCTTAATTATAAGTTGTTTTCGGAAACCTCTCTTCCTAATCTATCAACTTTTGAATCTAAACTTCTAATCTACACTAATCTCGGATGCTAATCACGCTCTAAGGGCTGATTAGGAAAATAAATGCTAATTAGGGAGAAACATCAAAGATTAAATCAAAAACTCACCTCTTTACTACCGGTGTCGGAAATAACTTTGTCCACGTCCACGTGTACATCTTCACACTCCATGGTAGTCTTTGGCTTTGTTTTGAATTTTTTCCAAGCTCACCGCTTATTGAGAAAATATTACAATTTTTGATGATCTAAACTCCCTCTTTCCCTTCCTCCTTTCTTTTCTTTCTTCCTCTTTCTTCTACACTAGCACTATTCCACCTAAGCTTTTATGAGTCTTACACTATAGTTTCAAATTTCAAGAAGGGTTTAAAGGTTCCTCCTACCCTCTTACACAACTTTGCTTTGTGTCATCCTAATCCTCTTCCCATCGGTCACTATGAATTCTCTAGATTTTTTTTCCTAAGCCTACCTACTCCTCACCTAGGCTACTATTTATCTTCTCTCACCTTTCTTGCCTACTTCTTCTTCCCCCTTCCTAATCTCCTTCCATTGTGTGTAGGTGTGAGTGGTGAGAGGAACAATTTTTGTGTGCAGGTACGGTGGTGCTCCGCTCTCTTCTCCCTCCTCCCTTTTGTATTTTTTGCCCTAATCCTACTTCAACCCCACTTAGCACAAAATTAGTCCAACCTGCTTTTGGTTTAGTTTGTCTTTGTTTGCGTTCTGGTTTGAGAAAACCAAAATTAACAAAAAAAAAAGGAGAGAATCAAAAATTTGGGGAGGAGCCCGAATGGCCCCAGCCTCCCCTGCTGGACCGAGAGCCTGTTGTACCGAGAGAGCCTGCTGGACCGAGAGCCTGCCAGCCTTCCCGGCTGGCTGGCTGGTTGGGGGGGTCGGCCAATTAATTAAAAAATTTTAATTAATTTTTTTTTTTCTATTATACTGGTTCTGATTATTGGCTGGCTCGTTATGCTGGTTCTGATGTTGGCTGGCTCGTTATGCTGGTTCTGATGTTGGCTGGCTCGTATGCTGGTTTTGATGTTGGCTAGCCGTATGCTGGTTCTAGACAACTCGATTTCTGACTAAGGCTAAATAAAAGACTAGATTTCTAACTAAGCTAAAAAGACTGGATTTTTTGGGCTAAGGCTAAATAAAAAGACTATATTCTTGACTAAGGCTAAAGAGACTGGAAATTTGGCTAAGGCTAAAATAAAAAGACTAGATTCTTGCTAACCTAGGGGGGGATGGAACTTTGGGGGGTGCTAGATCCACTAAGATTTTTGGAATACAACTAACTAAATAAACTTTGGGAAACAACTAAACTTCACTAAGTGCAAAGGAACCTACATATCTTGGAAGCTAAACTCTGGAGGTTTCCATAAAGGTCTTGGAAACTAGACTTTGGATCTGAACACGGGGGAGGTGCAAAGCTTCGCCGTGAAATTGGTTTTAACACCAACTTTAGGACTTCTAGACTTCCCGGGGGTTCAAAGCTCCGCCGTCTACACTTTTAACACACGCTTTAGGACTTCTACTTTGTCACTAGTTCAAAGCTTTGTCGTTTCCAAGGGGGGTCCACACAATGAGAGAGACTTTAGAAGAGGGAAAAAACTAAACTCTTAAAGAAAACCACACATGGGTTCAAAGCTTCGCCGTCCCGGAGGGGGGTCCACTCAACAAGGAGAAGATTAGAAGAGGGTTTGGAAGAAACTTAGCAAAAACATGTACAAAGAGGTTCAAAGCTTCACCGTCCCGGAGGGGGGTCCACTCAACAAGGAGAAGGTTAGAAGAGGGTGTAAGAAAAAACACAAAGAGAAAACACACAAGTTAGACCACGTGGCAACACAAAGCTCACACGCTAAAGGCCCCCCAAAGCGGCATTGCCAAGATACGGTGGGGGGTGACTTTAGGATTAGTGCAAGATACAAAAAGACTCTTAAAACTTCACAAGTTAGATCACAACCGAGATCACAACACGTACAAGAGGGAGAGAGAGGTTCTCCACTTACAACAAGGTACCAAGAACTTCACAAAAGAGTACACAAAGCAAGGTAGAAGGACCCCCAAGGACCTTCAAAGCTTGAAAATAAGCAACAATGGAGCCAAAAGTGCTCCGAAAACACCGTAGAGGTTTTTGGCTTCAAACGCCAAAATATCCAAAATAACTTGGACCCATGGACCCAAAACAAGAATTGGGGGTGTTCTAGAGAGAGAAATGCGGCCCTTATATAGGTTTTCAAAGGCTCACCCCTCCCTCTAGAGTTCTAAAGTAACCTTATCAACGGGGATTTTCATCCTCATCCTCAAAGATTTTCATCCTACATCCTAAATTTCTACTTCTACCATCTATGCAGGACCAACATCCTAACTTTTGGAGATAAGCTCCAATCGCCGAACGGATTGCGCCATTGGATCCAGATCGCCGTGTTTAGTCCTAGATCCCTCTACCTCCCGTACCGAGGCCAAAAACCCATCGTAGGCTAATTTAGTTTAAAAACCAAATCGTGGTAAAATCCTAGATCTTGGGGGTCTCCTATTTTGAGAAATGTGAATAGCCTAGGGTCTCCGGTAGGTGCGAGAGAGTCGGGAAGGACTTTTGGTTGACTTCGTTTCGCCATCGTATGGTCCCGGAATGCCGGTCAACGCGGCGGGGACCCCGCCACGTGGTTAATTCCCGAGGAATCTCGCCGGTTCGGGTACTTGCCGCTATCGGAATGTCGTGAAACTTCACGGAGCGCATTATTAACATAAAACAAGTTAGTCTAATTTTTAGTGAGATTTTATTGTAACCTGGGTAATTTCCATGAAATTCCCGTTGGAGGTTAGGAGGGTTGACCACCCGGAAAAGATTCTTCTGCAAGTCGAAAGATGCCGGGATTTTTCACGTAACCTCTCAGGGAGTCGCATGAAAGACGTACAGGTGTGTTTCCGTACCTGGCACGATTGGTCAATGGAGATTTAAACTAGACATCTCCTTAAATTAGCGACGGTGCGGGAATTTTCTGCAGGTGGAAGAATCTTGGCGAACCGATTTCGCCGTTGGACTCCTGGCATGGGATTCACCCTAGAACACCATCCTTGGGCTGTAGATTCCTCCACGGGCCCGGTCTTGCGTGAGTGGCTCCTGTATGCTAACAATCGGGATTTCGGGAATTCGTCGATCTAATGGGGAATTCTAAATCTAACTCTAGGACCCGACCTAGTAGCCTTGTGGGAGCACAAAATGTAAAGATAAGGGTAGTTTATTGGTAATATGAATGAAGGAGTGAGAAATGGTAAAATTTTTAGCTTTTTGCAAGGCTTAAATATTAAATTTATCAAAATTAAGACATCTCCAGTATAGGATAATCGTAAATAGATAAATAGGTTAAGAAAGGGAATTTAGGTTCCCTGATTTATCGAGAAATCCGGAACCGGATACGGAACCGGGGGTTGAATCTGGACTTGTTCAATATACCGGGGCCAGATATAAACATGTACCGGAGGATACCAGAGGATACTGGAGATCCCAGAAGAAACCGTTAGGGCAATTCTGCGATCCAACGGCTCTACCGGAAGATAAAAAAGACCGTTTAACGGTCACAATCCTCCAGGATTTCAGCGGGAACGGAATACCCTAACGGCTGGAAAACGGCTGGACGAGAGAGAAGACCCAAGGGTCGGATTTTCTTCCCTCACTTCTTAGTTGGAAGATTGTGGAGACCTTGGAGCGCTTGGAGTTGTTGTGTGGAGAGTCAGGTTGCAAGGAGAGAAAGAGCTCCGAGTTTCCCGGACCCGAGAGAAAGATAGGACCAGGACTGGGACGGAAACTCTGTAGTTTTGCATTAGTGAGGGACTGTGTGAGGATTGTTTTTGAGGGTATTCGTTAAAAGTTTGAGTGCAATGGTGAAGGGCAAAGGGAGCAGAGTTGTTACCTTGAAGTTCAAGAACGTTGTTCCGATCATCCCGCAAGATCCGGGTTACCAGAAGCAGTTGGAGGAGGACCTCGCGCAGATGGGGTGTGTGAACTTTCTGCAACGACCCTGGAAGCTGAGGAACGAAGACATGATCCAGGAGTTAACGAGAGACCAATCAAACAAATGGGAGAAGACTTCCCGGGCGCTTCCCAGCAGTTGGATTGTCGATACCTGGAAACGGGTATACGATTTCCAAGACCGGGAGAGGAAATGGCATCCCGGACGCTCAAGTTTCATGAGGGTAAGTTCTCTGAAGCTCCTCATGGCAACAATGGGTACACCATAGCAGATTGCAAGGATCAGAGGGAGAAGAGAGTGTTAGAATTTCTGCTCCCAATCCTGTACCCGGAACGGCCAACCCGGATTACATTAACCTGGGCCAACACTATATTTGGGGCACTGAGTGGAGATAGAAAGGTTTTCTGGGCTGGTATTGTTAAGGAGAGAGTGACAAAGATGGTCTCCTCTTTAGGGAATACCAAAGCAACAGCAATAGGGCCGTTTATATTTCACCTCTATGAGTATTTAGGAACTTTGAGAGGTCCGGAGAGAACTGCCTATAAGGCTGCCGCCACGTTCATGAAACTGAACATCACTCCAAAGGGAGAAGAAGAGGTAGAGGAAGAGAAAGATGAGGGATCCGAGAGAGAATCCTCAGAAGAGAAAGAGGAAACCCCAGAGAAGATTCCAGCCTCAGAGAAGAAGAAGGGGAATAAGAGTGAGTGTCAGGAATCCACGGAACGGGAAGATCCCCATGATAACTCGCTGGATAGTATCATTGAGGATCTGGAGAGACTCAGAGAGGAGTTTTGTGTGGAGAGAAGAGCAGTCAAGAGTGCATGTGGGCTGCTAGGAGGGATAAACACATCTGAACTCGCTGAGAGGATTGAGGATTTACTCTGGGATAGAGAGAACCGGAAGTGGGAATCCCGGGTTAAGGAGTTGACTGAGTAGAACCATGAACTAACCCGGGAACTTGAGGAGAGCAAGAGGGGGAAGAAACTTTCCCCAGAGTCTGAGGAGACCCTCCGTAGAGTTAGGGCTTTTGTGTCAAATTCAGGAAATGTCATTAACAAAGCCAAGCTATTCGATGAGGAGATCCATGAGGCCGGGTCAGAGGCAGCAGTTAAGTCAGTAGAAGTTCTGGCTGAGTATTCCGATGTTACGGAGAAGTTCATGTTCGAGATCCGGGATGTTCTTCAAGAATCGGGGCTGTTCAAAGGTTCCAAGAAGGTGCCAATGTCGCCCCCAGCAAATGTGAAGCCGAAGAGTAAGCCCAAGGAAGAGAAGACACCCGCAAAGGAAACTTCTAAGCGGAAGTCAGAAGGAGGAGAAGGATCAGGGCATGGATCCGGATCCAAGGAGAAGGCCCGAAAGTCCGGATCAGAACTTGGGACACCCCAGAGCAAGGATTCAAAGCCGTCTCCAACAATGCCCAGCACCACGAAGAAGAAGACAACACCAAAACGAGGAAGGGAGGCAACTTCTGCTAGTTATCATTCAGAGGAAGGCGAGTCGCCAAGTAACTCAGCAAAAGAGGGCAGCCAGTCGGGATCCGATTCCCAGTCCGAGTCACATCCGGGCTCTGAATCAGAAGAGGATACAGAAGTGGAGACCATCTCGCCTTCGCAGTTCAAGGGTAAGACGGCCTCAGCAACTAAGGGGAAGTATCCCAAGCCGCCCAAACCATCACCAAGCAGGAAACAGCCAACCCGGAAAGGAGCTGTCAAGTTGGAGGCACCTTCTCCGAAGCGGCAGAAGAAGTAGTTAGGTAGTTCCTTGAGTTGACCCTAGCATGGTTAGTATTAAAACTCAAGTTTTTGATAGGTAGGAAGCAGTCAGTTAGCTGCTTTTCAGTTGGATGAACCTGGACTTCACTTTCCGGGTTTTTAGGATCTGAGATCCACATTTTGCGGATCGGCGGGGTGTGGTAGGAAAGTCAATGTGGGAAGGATAAGGGGAATGACAGGTGTCATTCTCTGGTCCTTTCCTTTTGATTCCCAGGGGCCTTTAGGGTTCTCTGGGTGTTTGGTATTTAGGGGGGCTGATTTTGGTTTGAAGCCCCGGGGATTCTTATGTGTATTTTTCAGTACTTTGCAAATTGATTTCAGATTTCCACTTCGCAAGTACTGGTCTGAAAAGTCTTAGTCTGTGTTAGTATGCCATCAGTGTGTTAAGCATTGGTAGTGCGGGTAGCTGGTTTGCAGGTGTTGGAGAAGAATAGATGACCCCCGGATTCTGTCTGGATCCGGTTCTGGGAGTATTAGGAGTTGGTTTATGAAGAGCTGGCATACTAAGGGGTAGTTTCATCTGCCGATTTTCCTTGAGAGTCTTCTGAGTGAGATAGCCACTCTTAGGTTGGGTGAGTTCTTCGGGTGGAAGTACGAATGCTAGCCGACGTTTGATGAGGTCTTGCTGTTACCGGAAGATAGGAACTGGAAAGTAGTTGGGATCCTTTAGTTAGTTGGTACTAGCTCTGCTCTGGGAACTATGTTTTGGCAGAGTCTGTCGTTGTAGTAAGTGGGATAGTAGGGGTTTCCTAAGTGACCTTCTTGTCTGGAGTAACTTCTCGGATCAGCTGCAAGGAAATACTTGCCTTCCAGTTTTCTTTGTTTTCTTTGATATTTCTCTTTTAGTGGAACTTCAGCCACTTTAAACCAGTGGAGGGTAGGATTTACGTGTCCTTCCTTAAGTCCAAGAGCGGAACTCTCTGATGTAGAGGTTAAACTATACCCTTGTTCGCATTGCTTGCTAGATCCGGATCCGGAAAAGGTACAGGATCAAGACACTCCTTCCGTTTCTATGTTTAGCTAAGCCGGATACTAAGTTACTGCTACTATTGTGAAGGAATACCGATCTCTTTCTTGTTGATTGGTAATATGTTTGAGAGCTAGGTTGATACAGGAGAATGTTAAACGAATACAGATCGGGAAGTCTAATTCTACATTTTATTCCCGGATTCTGTTTGTCTTTGGTTTTGTGTTCCGGATCCTGTTCCGGGTATTTTGAGGATAATTACTACTAGTTGAAATCTTGTGGGAACAATACACGAGTCATCTTAGGTGTTTTTGCACTAGATTAACACTTAAAGGGGGATTTGTGCTTTGCTGTGTTACGACAGGCCTCGCTGTGGATCCCTCGAACCGACCTAGCCATGAATCGCCACATTCATGGTGGGATTTAGCCCTTTTGGGGCTGTGTGACTCGAATCCTCCAAATCTAACCTTTTCGTTATTTCTACACTATTTTTAGGCAAGGTTTGGGGGATTCTAAGTAAAAAACACAAATCTAGACCAAATACTATAATGGGTATGACACAACCCTATTTTGGTTCTACACTCTTTTTATGGATTTTTCTATACTTTTATCAACTTTAAATTGCAAATTTCCAAAAAAATAATTCTACGAGTCCCAAGTGACCAATTGGGAACTCACACCCTATGATTCAAAGGCTTGGCGGCACTTCCACAAGAATGCGGATCCTACTTTTGCGACTAATTCCCGAAATGCTCACTTTGCTTTGGCTGCAGACGGCGTGAATCTGTTCAAACAAAACAGGTCCTCTTGGTCAACATGGCCAGTCCTTCTACTGAATTACAATGTCCCCCCATGGCTATGCACGAAGAATTTTTTTGTACTTCTGACCTTATTTATTCTGGGAAAGGAGTCCGTCACCTCCGAAGTGTTTGACGTGTACTTAGAGCCCGTTGTGGATGAGTTGCTGCAGATGTGGTCGGGAGTTCCGGCATACGACATTACTAAAGACGTCGGGTCCAGGGCTTTCCAATTCCACGCCATGTTGCTGTGGACTATCCACAACTTCCCGGGCTACAAGACAGTGGGCGGTTTTTCCCATCAAGGCTACGCTGCATGCCCTTGGTGCGGCATGAACCTAGGTGCCGAGCATTCTGTGGAACCGGGGAAGCAAATCTACAGTGGTATACGCCGCTGGCTACCTGAGCACCATCCATTGAGGTCTGCGCGCATGAAGGACCACTTCAATGGCGCAATGGAAACCAGACCAAAGCTTGCAGCAGTGACAATGGAGGAGCAAATCGCACATGCGGCCACATTTGAGGCGTGGAAAGCATCTGGAAACAGAGACGCCGTTGCAAGTGACCCTTCAAAAGTGCACGGCATGAATTGCATGAGCATTCTCTTCAGACTGCCATACTGGAAGGTTAGTGCGTCTGAAAAGCCAGAAGCCTCCTGTAGTTTGTTGGGTACGACTCTGAAGCCACTAGGGAGAGACTTTGAGGTTGCATTGCAATCTTTCCGCAGTCGGATAGGAGTCCCAGTGACATTATGTGACTTCCTGGGGTCTTCTCTGCAACCAGACGTGGGAAATCAAGCGAGGACCCTGAAGCGGAAACCATGCGTCGGATCCTTATCTTCCTGAACCCTGACCACTAATTGGATTTTAATTTATGTTTATCCTGCATGTGTAGGTGTCGCAAGGTAAATTTTTGGTTTTTTGTAAGTTATCTAAATCTTGGAACGGAAACCGTGATCTGGGATCCGGATTCAAGTAGGAGGTAACCGATAACCGGAAATTAACTAATGGAACGGAATAGATGACAATCCGGATTTGATCTGAATCTGAACCGGATTAGAGTTAGAACGGATCTGAGTTGGATCGGAATGGGTCAGGAATGGATTTGGTCATGATGACAGATTAGACTATATATGGGCTGACCAATCTAGTGGCCACTCTTTTTCAATCTTCATTTGCGGAAATCTCGCTCCAGCGCGTACTTAGTCTCTCTTCCCAGCGTTTTGCTTTCTTGTTTTGAGTTGGTTTGTGTGTGCGTGTTAGTGTGTTAGGGCGCGCAGCGCTTTAGTGTGCGTTGCAGGTTTAGAGGTATTCCGGTTGAGATCGGAAGAGCGAAGGTGAGAAACGGGACGTGCGGCTAGGAGAGGGAAAGGTAGCCACAGTCAGGATCCGGTTAGCACAGTTCGTGTCCATGCCTCAGCTCCGTAAGAGTAGAGCAGGGCCGTCCAGTTCCTCCGTAGCAGAAGTAAAACTCCGGAAGGTGTGTCCGGTTATTCCAACGGACGAGAAGGAAAAGGACAACCTGATGGAGGATTTGGCCAAGATGGGATGCGGAGGACTGATCGATAAACCCTGGGGGTTTAGGGAGGAGCAGATGATTCGAGAGTTACTCGGAAAGCTCTCCAACCAGTTTGAGAGAACTCTCCGCGGAAGTCCGGGCAACTGGACGGAGGAGATGTGGAAGGCCGTGTATGAATTCCGGTCTGGAGGTCGAGGGATGGCCTCCTCGAAGGAGGGTTACACTCGGGGGAAATTCCGGTGCAACGTGGACTCCAAGGATGGGCACGCAGTGGCAGATTGTCTGGACGACCGGCATCGGAACCTTCTCCAGTTCCTGGTTCCGATCATCCACCCGGAGAAGCCGACGAGGGTGACCATCGCCATCGGGAACCTGATTTTCGGAGCCCTGAGCGGGGAACGGAAAGTGGACTGGGCCAGGATTTTGTTCGACCTGGTCAACCGGCTAATTCCGAAGATCGGAGGAAGTAGACCGACTCCGTTGAGTCCCTACCTCATCCATCTGTACAAGCACAATCAACTCCTCACGGATACGGAAGAGAAGGAGTGGAAGATGCATGAGTCACTCCTGAAATATGGGGAATCGGAATCGGAAGAAGAAGAACAGGAAGAAGTATCCGGTTCCGAGGAGGAAGAGGAGGAGCTACACCGGCCGCAGCACAAGCGGCAGAAGACGACGCCTCCTCACCGGAGAGGAACCCCAACCCCTCCAGCTGAGACCTCCAACCCAGGGAAGAAACCGGTTTGTGGAGAACCGGGTCCTTCCGGATCGGATCCGACGGATCCATTCAACCAGCTGATCAACATCCTGAGTGATGTGCGAGCAGACTGGACGGTGAAGAAGCTGATTCTGAATCAGATCAGAGAGCTGGTGGGAGCATCAGTAAACAGCAACCTGGCAGGAGTGGTTGCAGATTTTATCTCCAGCCCGGATGAGATCCGGAAGCAAGAGGCGGAGATCCGACGACTCCAGGAGGAGAACGAGTCGTTGAAGACGGAAATGTTGCTCCTCAAGGAGGACATGGCTACCACCCGGGAGATGGCAGAGGCTACCCGGAAAGTAGCGGAGGACGTGAAGGCCACATTCGGAGCAACCGGAGAGGCCATCACCAAGTCAAAGTTGTTTGACGAGGGAGTCCTCAAGGAGAATAAGATATCCGGGACCAGGTTGGTCCGGATTTTGACAGACTACTCCGAAAAGGTGGAGTTAGTCATGATGGACGCGCGAGAGGCTGCAAACCGGATGGAGGAGAGCAGCAGAAAGCTGAACGGAGTGACGTTGTCACGGTCATTCCATCTGTCCGACCTTTCAATGCCCGGATCTTTTCCGAACGTGGGCATTCCAACGGAAGGAAAGGATCGGACTCCCCAGTCCAAGAAGAGTGGGAGGAAACTCGCGCACACCATCAACCTGGATTCGTCACCGGATCTCCCAGAACGTGAAACAGGGGAGCGGAACCGGAACCTGACGGACGTTTTCGAGCAGCTTGGAACGGAACCGCCCAGAAGTCCCACACTGAACCCGGGGAAAGATCAAAGTATGGATCTGACCCCAGATCAGGGTGAGGATCAAGAACAGAGCGTGCACCAAGGCAAAGACGAAGTCATGGACGAAGGAACGGATCAAGGAGTAGATCCGGTTATGGTAGGGTAGTTAGGATTTTAGTTGTAAATATTTGTTAGTTAGGACCGGACCGGATTTGATCCGGATGTGCCTGGTCTGGATCGGATGTTTTCCGGTCTGGCCGGCTCGGCGGGGACCGAAAGTTCCGCGCGGACTTTCCGGGCCGCTTTATGTTGACTTTTTGAGTTTTAAAATGTATATAGTCAGTCTCTGCGAAGGAGACTGAGAGTCTTTTCCCTTGAGTTTTCATGCATTTTCTATTGATTTCTTGTTGTACGTCTCTCCCGCGCGTGGCAGGGCTGTTTTGGTGAGGAGTTAGGAAAATGTATGCAGATTCTAGAGAGATTTCTCCCCTTGGTGTGTTTGTTTTGCTCTTATGTGCATGTGAGTGGGTTTTCTAAGTGTTGGGAGCGGATTTCAGTTCCTTAGCGCCTCTACAGTTCACAATTCCGGGCGAGAAAACCGTTGTTAGGCTAGGCGGATAGGGAAGGAGTCCTTAAACGCGCTAGAACTCCTGGATAGGAAATCCGGTTGAGTGCCCGATCTCCCGTGAGGTCTCGCTGCCCTAGTTGGTAAACGGAAGGACTTTAGTTGATGTTGGAACGGACGAGTTCGCTTGTAACCACCTAACTCCGCAAGGAGGGAACTTGGCATCAAGATCGTTATAGTATGAGAGGATCGTACGGGGGGTCTTTGTGTGACCTGCAAACCGGATCGCTGTCCGGGTGGCTGTGAGAGATCAAACCGGATCCGCGCTAGTGTAGGAAGTAGTGGATTAGAGAAGTGGGTCTTCAGCCACTATAAGTCACGGAAGGAGTGGCGGGCCTGCCACTCTCAAAAGCAAGCGGCGAACCCTCTGATGGTGAAACAAAGGCTAAACTAAACCGGAGTGGAGTGAGAGTACGTGTGTGAGGACCGGATCGGATCGGTCCAGAGGAGTTCCAGGATCAGAAGTGTTAGGATCCTGGGTTGTGGAAGTTTTACGGGACCGAATAGCTTGACAGATCGGAAGAAATAGAGAGAGGTCTGGTCGTTGTTTTCGGTGTGTTGTTATTTCCGGTTTTAGATCTAGGACCGGAATGTAGGAATTGGATACTGGCTAAGCTTAAGTTGGAAATAATGCTAGACACTTCACAGAATCTCGTGGGTTCGATCTTTAGAGTCATTTTGTTATGCTTTAAAGTGGTTTTTGGGAGTATAACAAGGAATTCGCTTACTCTGTGCTGCGACAGTAGGATCTCCTCATTTGCAACACATTGGATGTCATGCACTTTGAAATGAATTTAGCAAAGAATTTTTCCCAAAACCATAACAAAGAAGAAGGATATTGTGAAGGTAAGAAGGGATTTGCACAGGCGTGCGATCAGGAAGCACTTGTGGCTGACGCCACATACTAGCAAGGCTGGGAAAATGGTGAAGCCCAGAGCTAGTTACGTGTTGACAAAAGAGGAGTTTGAGAAGTTTGCAAGGTACATTGAGACCCTGAAGACACCTAGCGGGTATTCATCAGACCTTGGGAAGTGCATGCGGAAGAAGAATTTTGGGGGGCTGAAATCCCATGACTACCACGTGTTGATGCAGCAAGTGCTGCCTCTAGCGCTGCACGGGCTGATGGAACTTGGTCCTCGCATGGCTGTAATGCGCATGTGCAAGGTTTTCCGCCGTCTTTGCACAAAGGTCTACAATCCTAGTGACTTTGCCTCACTAGAAGCTGATGTAGCCGAAAGCATGACAATGCTGGAGATTGAATTTCCCCCTTCGTGCTTCAACATAATGACACATCTCCCCTACCATCTAGTTAAGGAACTAGGCTTATGTGGTCCAGTGAGTGCGAGGTGGATGTATCTAGTGGAGTGTTACATGAAAGTGCTGAAGAATCATGTTCGGAATTTTGCCCGGCTGGAGGCTGTGGGCGCAAGATTATCCACCCTTGGTAATAGAGCGAACACCGACCAGGTTCTTTGCCTTTATCCACATTTTTTAATATATGAGGGTGATGTGAGCGCGGTCCACTGTGCCTTCTAAGCAATGGATCTTTTTTGCTAACGTTTCCTAAGTGTCATGGATGGCAGCAAATAATTAGAATGCATGTAATAACTCACAAGGTAACTGCAATGCTCAGGGATAATGGTAAAATTCTAACTCCCTAACTATCTATCCTATGTCAAGGGTAGACTGGGTAGTTGGCGTCATTTCTAACGTCCCTAACTACGCAAAAAGGGCAACCCCTATGTTCCTTCCATGAACCTCTAAGGCTCTTTGGGTTTTGAAGACCCCACCTAGAAGTTCTTCTTTTAAAATCTACCCCTAAAGTTTCAACTCTTATTCTAACTTTTAACTTCTAAGTGTACTTTAGGTTTTTAACGTCCCAAACTAATTAGAGAATTTAACTTCAAAATTTAATGCTACCGTTTGACTTTGTTTTAACTTTTGACTCCAAGTTTTTGCTCCTAACCAACTCTAAAATCTACCTTCAAAAATTAACTCTATGTTTTGACTTTAACTTCAAGTTTTCACTTCCCTATTTTATTCTAAATTTACCTTCTACGCATAACTCTAGGTTTTTGACATTTTACTCTAAATTTTTACTTCTCAAATTAATCCCAAATTTTAACCTCTAGGTTTGACTCTACGTTTTCACTTTGACTCTAGATTTTTCCTACTTCCAACTAACTCTAAGATTTACCCTCTAAATCTAACTATAACTTTTCACTTTTCACTTTAGCTTTTTACTCTAACTTTTTACTTTCCCCCTTGACTCTAAAGTTTAACCTTTAAATTT
Organism: Pseudisothecium myosuroides; assembly: GCA_951799445.1. NCBI lineage: Eukaryota > Viridiplantae > Streptophyta > Bryopsida > Hypnales > Lembophyllaceae > Pseudisothecium > Pseudisothecium myosuroides. Next base: position 15,772,758 of record OX637290.1, on the reverse strand, counting down.
AATCTTAACTTTTGACTTTAGGCTTTTGACTTTCTACTTCCAAATTTAACCCTATCATTTTAATCCTAGATGAACTCTAAATGTTACTCCAAGTTTTACTTCTAAATTTTACTTCCACAATTTACTCCAAGTTTTGACTTCTAATTTTAACTCTATTCCTAACTCAAAAATCTACTTCCTAAGTTGATTTTTAATTCTATTGTTGACCTCTACTTTCTACTCTAATTTTTGACTCCCTAATCAACTCTAAACTCTTATATGAACCTACCCTAAGATTTGACTTGAGAGTTTAAACCCCTAAGTTAAAATTCCAAACTAATTCTATTTTTTAACTCCCCAAAGTTAACTCTAGATTTGGACCTTAGAAGTTTAACATTAAAAATTAAAATGTAATTTGACTCTAATTCTAACTGCTAATTAATCCCTAATCTTAATCTAAATCCTCTTTCTACCCTAAATTCCTAAGTTCCGTCCATGGTCCTTTTTGGATGAAATTTTATTCAAAATTCCTCCGTCCTACCTCCTATCGCTTAACTTAGCCTAACGCGGTCAGTTTACGGTCGAATCTTAATTATAAGATGTTTTTGGAAACCTCTATTCCTAATCTATAACTTTTTGACTCTAAACTTCTAATTTGCACTAATCTCGGATGCTAATCACGCTCTAAGGGCTGATTAGGAAAATAAATGCTAATTAGGGAGAACATCAAAGATTAAATTAAAAACTCACCTCTTCACTACCGGTGTCGGAAATAACTTCGTCCATGTCCACGTGTACATCCTCACGCTCCATAGTAGTCCTTGGCTTTGTTTTGAATTTTTGCCAAGCTCACCGCTTATTTTAGAAAATATTACAATTTTTGATGATCTAAACTCCTTCTTTCCTCTTCCCCTTTCTTTTCTTTCTTCCTCTTTCTTCTACTCGAGCACTATTCCACCTAAGCTTTTATGAGTTTTATACTATAGTTTCAAACTCCAAGGAGGTGTTTAAGAGGCCAACTATCCTCTTATACAATTTTGCCTTTGTGTCATCCTAATCCTCCTCCCAACGGTCACCACAAATTCTCAAGATTTCCTTCCCTAAGTCTACCTAAGCTTAGGCCTAGGTCACTATTTATCGTCTCTCTCCTTTTTGTTCTCTACTTCATCTCCTTCTTCTTAATCTCCCTCCATTGCTCATGTGTGTATTTGGTTGGTTAGAATGGAGGTTTCAAGTGTGCGTGCAAGTGTGACGTGGAGGTTGCAAATATGTGTGTAGGAGCGATGTGAGGTGTTGACTCTCTTTCTTCCCCTTCCTTTGTCCTTTAGTCACCACTTGGAAGTTTTGGAATTTTGGCCTTGGACCCCCACTAGGTTTAACTGGTTTTCTAAACTAGCTTTATCTTTGATTCCCTAAACTAGATCTATCATTGGTTTTCTAAACTAGATCTATCACTAATTTCCTAAACTAGGTCCTGATTAGTGGAGAGGTTTTTTCAAACAAAAAACCAAAGTTGGGGCCCCGCAGGGCATCATCCCGTTTTTGGTCTGAAATCAGCCATGATGTATGTGAGTTATGGTGGGTGAATGCATGGTTGAGTGGCTCATTTTTGGCAAAAGTCCAAGTCCAAAAAGTCCTTTCTTGTGAGTAAAATGTTTGGGAGTGAAATTCTTGGGAGTGAATTCTACAAGAAACAAATTCTAAACAAATTAAAAAATTACCTAGCTTTTTGAGCGCCCCTAGACCTTGAAAATCATTATATTTTAGAAAAAATTATTTTTGAAAAAAAAAATATTGGCTATAAGAAAAAGGCTTCATAAAATTTAGTGTTTGAACAGTCATTAAAAAGTCCTTTGCCAACATTCAATACATATCTATACAACAAGATTATAATTTTTTTTAAATTTATTCAAACATCCACTAGAATCATAGTCCTTCATATGAATTTAAGTACCTAAACCATCTTTAAAAAGTCCTTGAAAAATGTGCTGACAGCAAATTTGTCACACCCATCTTTTTTTAAAAGTCCCCTACATTTTCATGAAATGCTTTAATAAATAATGAACAACATAGATGTATTTAAAACTGTGCTTTAGTCTCCCAAATGAACTTTTTTTTTAATGTTTAATTTTTGTAATGTACCTTTTAGGCATTTGAAAATTGGTTGTATGCAGTTTTTGACATTGTGACACAATTTTGAGCCCGTCAACCATGCATTCACCCTGGTCCAGTCTACCGAATCACCAAACCGGCCAAAGGTGGGCGCTGGGACAGGCAGTGTACCGGCCTCGGTACCGGCCTTGTACCGGCCTTGGCTGGGCTCCTTGTTATCGCCGCTGGGCTCCCCGGTACTGTCGGCTGGCTGGTACGTTGGCTGGCTTGGTACGCTGGTCACCACCAAATTTTTAATCACCTCAACGGGTTCCCTCAGGGGAACCCACTTAGCAAATAAAAATTGGAATTTTGGAAAAAATTAGTGCTAGAACCAAGGCTTCGCCGTCCGGGGGGTTAGGCCCGAATTTGTGAAGCAAGACACTCGGCTTAAAAAATCACGTATACAAGGGCTAGGCAGCTAAACTTGGACCATCCCTTCCTACTTCATGCTAAACTCTAATATCTTGGAAGCTAAACTCTGGAGGTTTCCACAAAGGTCTTGGAAACTAGACTTTGGAACTAAACACGGGGGAAGTGCAAAGCTTCGCCGTTAAGTTGGTTTTAACACAACCTTAAGGACTTCTTGACACCTCGGGGGTTTAAAGCTCCGCTGTCTACACTTTTAACACACGCTTTAGGACTTCAACTTTGTCACTAGTTCAAAGCTTCGCCGTTTCCAAGGGGGGTCCACACAATGAGAGAGACTTTAGAAGAGGGAAAAAAACTAAACTTTTAAAGAAAACACACACAGGTTCAAAGCTTCGCCGTCCCGGAGGGGGGTCCACTCAACAAGGAGAAGATTAGAAGAGGGTTTGGAATAACTTTAGAAAAAAAAACATGCACAAAGGAGGTTCAAAGCTTCGCCGTCCCGGAGGGGGGTCTACTCAACAAGGAGAAGGTTAGAAGAGGGTGTAAGAAAAAAAACACAAAGAGAAAACACACAAGTTAGACCACGTGGCAACACAAAGCTTACACGCTAAAGGCCCTCCAAAACGGCATCGCCAAGATACGGTGGGGGGTGACTTTAGGATTAGTGCAAGATACAAAAAGACTTTTAAAACTTCACAAGTTAGACCACAACACGTACAAGAGAGAGAGAGGCTCTCCACTTACAACAAGGTGCCAACAACTTCACAAAAGAGTACACAAAACAAGGTAGAAGGACCCCCAAGGACCTTCAAAGCTTGAAAATAAGCAACAATGGAGCCAAAAGTGCTCCGAAAACACCGTAGAGGTTTTTGGCTTCAAACGCCAAAATATCCAAAATAACTTAGACCCACGGATCCAAAACAAGAATTGGGGGTGTTCTAGAGAGAGAAATGCGGCCCTTATATAGGTTTCCCAAAGGCTCATCCCTCTCTCTAAAGCTCTAAAGTAACCTTATCAATGGGGATTTTCATCCTCATCCTCAAAGATTTTCATCCTACATCCTAAATTTCTACTTCTACCATCTATGTTGGACCAACATTTTAACTTTTGGAGATAAGCTCCAATCACCAAACGGATTGCGCCGTTGGATCCAGATCGCCGTGTTTAGTCCTAGATCCCTCTACCTCCCGTACCGAGGCCAAAAACCCATCGTAAGCTAATTTAGTTTAAAAACCAAATCGTGGTAAAATCCTAGATCTTGGGGGTCTCCTATTTTGAGAAATGTGAATAGCCTAGGGTCTCCGGTAGGTGCGAGAGAGTCGGGAAGGACTTTTGGTTGACTTTGTTTCGCCATCGTATGGTCCCGGAATGTCGGTCAACGCTGCGGGGACCCCACCACGTGGTTAATTCCCGAGGAATCTCACCGGTTCGGGTACTTGCCGCTATCGGAATGTCGTGAAACTTCACGGAGCGCATTATTAACATAAAACAAGTTAGTCTAATTTTTAGTGAGATTTTATTGTAACCTGGGTAATTTCCATGAAATTCCCGTTGGAGGTTAGGAGGGTTGACCACCCGGAAAAGGTTCTTCTGCAAGTCGGAAGATGCCGGGATTTTTCACGTGACCTCTCAGGGAGTCGCATGAAAGACATGCGGGTGTGTTTCCGTACCTGGTACAATTGATCAATGGAGATTAAAAACTGGACATCTCCTTGAATTAGTGACGGTGCGGGAATCTTCTGCAAGTGGAGGAATCTTGACGAACCGATTTCGCCGTTGGACTCCTGGCATGGGATTCACCCTAGAATACCATCCTTGGGCTGTAGATTCCTCCACGGGCCCGGTCTTGCGTGAGTGGCTCTTGCATGCTAACAATCGAGATTTTGGGAATTCGTCGATCTAATGGGGAATTCTAAATCTAACTCTAGGACCCGACCTAGTGGCCTCGTTGTGGATCCCTTGGACCGACCTAGCCATGAATCGTCACATTCATGGTGGGATTTAGCCCTTTTGGGGCTGTGTGACTCGAGTCCTCCCAATCTAACCTTTTCGTTATTTCTATACTATTTTTAGGCAAGGTTTGGGGGATTCTAAGTAAAAACACAAATCTAGACCAAATACTATAATGGGTATGACACAACCCTATTTCGGTTCTACACTCTTTTTATGGGTTTTTCTATACTTTTATCAACTTTAAATTGCAAATTTCCAAAAAAATAATTCTACGAGTCCCAAGTGACAAATTGGGAGCTCACAGAGGCCTGCATGGCAGAGGGTTACCTGAAAGATGAATGTATAGGCTTCATTACGGAGCACATCCAGAGGTTTGAGTTCACCCAAAGACGTGTCTGGGGACGAAGACGAAGAGTACGGGGACGCAGAGGAGGTTTTGCAGGGCGCAGGGAAGCCGTATGTCATGACCTTTGCGCTAAAAGACACCGCACACCAGTATGTCCTCACGAACGCGTCCATCATGGAAGAATTCTATGCATAAGTGACTCCGTAAATCAGTGCACCTGGTGAAAAAACCTTTGACCGGGTTCAGGCATTTGTAGTTGGCCTTTCTGTTTGCCCCAGTAATAGAAAAGTAATGTGCAGTCGTCGTGAAGTTGGTCAGGAGTTATCACGGTGTCATAAAGTGGGTCTCAGTAGTAAAATGCGACTCTCTGTCGACTTCTTTGAGTCGAGCCGAAGTTCCGTGGAAGTTGTGTCCCACCAAGGCATCATGTTGCTAGAGGTTGTGAACAATTCCTTGTACGTTGCTGCCTTCCTCCTTTGACTGTTACCTGATTTGTTCACCCCAATTTGTAGGAAATGGAGGGCTGAAAGCAAGGAAAACCCATCCACTCCAGTGCTGGCAGACTGGATGGTGGGCGCCGTACGAAATTCCGATCAGGATTTGCGGAAGCCTAAAGACAGGGATCGCCTTTTGTTGATTGCAAAGCCTTCGCAAAGAGCCATCAAGTACACCCAAATCACTACTTTTGGTAACCACTTCCGAGTGGACGATGCAACTATTGTTGCACTACGAAGCTACAACAGCGGCGTGGCGTCGCTTTTTGAACAACCATCAGAGAATGCTAAGGACTTGTCCGTGAACTACGTCGGGGTGCTCAAAGACGTACCGCTCTTGGATTACGGCGGCCTGAATACACAAATCATTCTCTTCCGTTGCGATTGGGTGAAGGCCCATGACAATAGAAGGAACCCCTGTTATACACATGATGACGCTAGTTTTCTGGTTGTAAACTTCCGCCACACAGCACCTCGCATGGTAGATCCTTTCATTTTCCCAAGTCAGGCCACGCAAGTGTTTTTCTCAGATGTTTTAGACAAACCTGGATGGAAAGTTGTGCTTCGGAAAGAAGCGAGAGCAAGGCGGGAGGTTGTTGAAAAAATAGATGCTTTCATCACAATGACCTCGGAGAGTGCCGGCCTCATCGCACCTCAGATGTGGCCAGTTCCACTAGAGGCAGTGAATCTTGTCGGTGCAATTGAGTTATCTAAGGAGGAGAACTTACTAGGGTGATTGCACAAAACACCTGTACTGTCTGGTTGCGGTTTTTTTTGGGACCGCTCTAACTTTTGCTATAACTTTTGATTTATAGGTTCAATGCCAAAACCAAAAAAAAACTTCCTAGATGTCCTAATTATAATTGTATCCCTTATTTTTCAGAAATTAAAAAAAATCAATTTATATTTAAAATTCAATTTTGTTAATTTGTCACACTTTGACGTTTAGGGGTTTTTAGTACTATTGAGCAGTTTAAATTAATGATTTTCAGTTGAAATTTCTATGGTATATTTCCCTAGTAGGTAGACATCTTCTTGCCAAAGATCATTTAAAAATACATTATTTTATACCCTCCACAGTTGTGCAAGTAGGCCTCCTTTGCGTGCGCACTTGTGAATAGTAGAAATAGTTTTCACTTCATTTTTTTTGGTCAAATCTCATCACCAAGAAGTCCTCCCAAATGGCCAACTTTTAGTTTTGTTCAAAATTATTTTGTCTATTTTCTACAAATTAAAATGTCGAAGGGTGTATTTTCCACTTCGCTAGAGTAGTCTGCAAAATTGTTCCAGAAAATACATTCTTCGACATTTTAATTTGTAGAAAATAGAAAAAACAATTTTGAACAAAACTAAAAATTGGCCATTTGGGAGGACTTCTTGGTGATGAGATTTGACCAAAAAAAATGAAGTGAAAACTATTTCTACTATTCACAAGTGCGCGCACAAGGGAGGCCTACTTGCACAACTGTGGAGGGTATAAAATAATGTATTTTTAAATGATCTTTGGCAGGAAGATGTCTACCTACTAGGGGAATATACCATAGAAATTTCAACTAAAAATCATTAATTTAAACTGCTCAATAGTACTAAAAACCCCTAAACGTTGAAGTGTGACAAATTAACAAAATTGAATCTTAAATATAAATTGATTTTTTTTAATTTCTGAAAAATAAGGGATACCATTATAATCAAGACATCTAGGAAGCATTTTTTTGGTTTTGGCATTGAACCTATAAATCAAAAGTTAGAGCAAAAGTTAGAGCGGTCCAAAAAAAAACGCAACCAATAGTACAGGTGTTTCGTGCAATCACCCACTAGCGCATGAACATTATTAGTACTCAACTCTTGTGTAGTAGTCATGTTGTAATGTCAATGCAAGCTTATTGTAGTATCCTAGGAGTTCCTCCGAACTTGTGGCATGTGCGTGCAAGTCTGGCGCCCTTAAAGTGCCGATCAGTTCAGAATTTAGTACGTTCACGTTCCAGACCTGAAAGGAAAGCGCTATTTGCGTACTACAAAAGCTTTGTTGCCAACGTTGAATAATCCCAGTGAAGTGTGTATGGACCGTGGTCAATTCTGGTGCAGTCGGTTTAATTTTTACCCCTTCTTGCTCTTGTTGAGTTTGTAATGTGGACGGTACTACTCCCCACATCGACTTGGACACATTCGACCTACGGAGTTCCGTAATAGCGTCCAGTAACTCGCCCTGCAGTTGCCCGGATGCGACTTGCAATGGCATAAGACGACTTCCCTTCACTCGCAAATGACTCACCCCTGGGACATGGCCACGTCAGCGTGTGAACATCCATGTAGACGGACTCCAATCCCATCTTTAACACTTGAATTAAGATAAGTCATTTTGCAATTGTATACCAGTCGCTTGAAGTCATGAAATGTCACTGTGACCATCACGGAAGTAAAAGAAATAAACCATGAACGAAGGGGCCTTCTAGGACCTACGCTGTTCATCGTTTTTTCATCCCCCAGTTGCGATATCGACAAGGAAATGACTCGGACACTGCCAGTGAATGCCACAACGTGCAATTACAGAGGTACAGTCACGGAAATGATTGTAGCTTTGGAATTCAATGACTCCGCAGTCATTTATACCCCCTTTTTCTTGTAGTGAAAGGAAGAGAAACCTTACTCCATGGACTCGTATTTTTTTCCTTTGAAGGTGAATGAATTTAAATCATTCTCCATTAAGAATTAATAAAGGGGCCCTCATTCAATTAAACCATATTTTTTTGCATTGTAGGCAAAAAATTACTAATTCCTTTTGAATTTATGAGCAATAAGGGGGGACCCATGCTTACGTGAACCACATTTTTTTAACCCCTAGAGGACCAATGTCCCCTCGGGAGACAAATGGGATTTTGGGCAGATACCTACAGGCTGAATTTTTGTCCTGATTTTTTGAAACTTTTTATGCAGATAGAAAAACTTATAAGCTTTGTGGGAATATAATTTTTTTTTCAATGGGTGCCTAGGAACAAAAATTATGCCCAAATAAGCTCAAAACAAGGGAGAGGGGTTTCAGCAAAAAAGAATTTGCAAAAATTTGAATTTTAGGTTTTTAGTTTTTTTTGCCATAGATTATATTTTTGTCTAACTAGGAAGCTTTTATTCATTCCATTTGGATTTGTTATGAGAAAGTTATAGACAATCTTATTTTTCAGGCACTTAGAGCATCTTCCTAAGAAAAATAACTTGTAGGACTCATTTCCAAATGCAATTTTTACAATTTTAAAAAAAAAAGTTCGTTGTAGTTTAGACTTTTTGCTAGAACAATCTCACCATTGGGATCAATGCATTTTAATTCCATATAATAGATATTAATATTTTAGATTTTCCTACTATCTTGTACTTACTTCTACTTAACAATTTTTTTAATAATGAAAATTATGTTTTTTTTTAATTTCTTTTTTTTGCTAGACTCTCAACTCAATTTTCCATTGTAAAGATTCAAAGCTCAAAACTTTGTAGTGCAAAAATTAAAAGTTTAAAATGTTCAAAGTCAAAAATTCTAGTCCCACAATGTGCTGAAAAACTTGTTTTTTGCACTTAAAAATGCAATGGTCAATACTTTTTATAATTAATTCCACACATCCTACTATCCTAGACATAGTAGTCTTTTTTTTTGTACGCTCCTATTAAAAGTTTCAAATACATCCCATACACAAAAAAATATCAAAGTGGAAAGATTCATTGGGAAATTTCATTGTCAAAACATTGTTAGGCCTTCAGGGGTTGAACATAACTATCTTGCAATCTACTTGCTCAAATTTTCAGGAATTTTGTCCAAAATTTTTTATACTAGTCTAATACAATATCCTACAGCTAAACATGAAAAAAAAATTCAATTACGTACAATATCTAAGAAAAATTTAAAAATAATTTATCATCTTGTTTTGAATTTTAGAGTAGAAAGAGGAGCTCATTATATGTACGTATGAGGTAGTAGGAGGTACAACAACCCACATGAGAGATGTTAATTACAATTAGTGCTTAGGAGTTCCATTGCTCATGGTGAGCTCAAATTAAAGTAGGATTTTAGAGGTTGAAAACTTGATGTACTATCCTATTACCAAATCCAAAACCGTTGAACTTTTCTGCAAGCAAAAAAACGATTGTATTTTACTTCAATTCCAAACATAAGTAGATGTCTAGATTACAATTATCAAAGGAACCATTTAACTTGAATCCGAAAATTAAAAAAATTGTATTCGATTTTTTTCCAAAACAATTCTAGTATCCAATTTTTTTTGTTTTTAAAAACAATCTAAACCCAAAAATAAAAGAAGAGGTATTTGATTTCAATTCCTAAATCCAAACATAATTAGACTCTTGTTATTGAAATGAAGCAATGAACGTTTGAACTCGAATCCAAAAAACAAGTAACTTGAAATTGATGACAATCCCTAAATCCTTGCAGTAGTTTTATCCTCCAATTACAAAAATATAACTTGTAATTGCTAATTACAAAAATTGACCCTTGAACTAGAACTGAAGATTTTTCATTCTATATTTGAATTGAATACCTAGCCCTTGTAGCCTTTGATTATAGAAGTAGACCCTGCAAGGTTGCAATTTGAATCTCCAAGAACTATATCATGTATTTCATAGGAATTCCAAAATCTTGTAGCCTCTACATAGTGCTTACAAAAGTAAACCCTTTAATCCTAACCAAATATAAAAGGGTGATTGCAAGAAACACCGACTATTATTTGTCACACCTGGGTAGAATAAGTTGTCCTTTGCTATAACTTTTGAATTATAAACATTATGCCAAAAATAAAAAAGCTATTTCTAGATAACTTAATTTTAATTGTATCCCTTATTTTTTTTTTAAATTTAAAAAATCATTTACTATTAAAATTCAATTTCTCTAATTTGTCATAATTTCAAATTTAGGGGTTTTGAATACTAATGAGCGGCTTAATTTAATGATTTTTAGTTGAAATTTCTATGGTTCATTTCTCTAGTAGGCAAACATGTTCCTATCAAAGGGCATCTAAAAATACATTATTTTATGTCTTCTACGTTTGTGCAAAGAAGCCTACTTTGCGCACGCACTTGTGAACAATAGAAATGGTTTTGACCTCATTTTTTTGGTTGAAACTCATCACTAGGAAGTCCTCCCAAATGATCTATTTTTAATTTTTTTAATAATTTTTTTTCCTATTTATTACAAATTAAAACGTCAAAGTATGTATTTGTTGGCCATAATTCTCGAACATAGAATTTGTCTCAAAAAATACATACTTTGACGTTTTAATTTGTAATAAATAGGAAAAAAAATTATTAAAAAAATTAAAAATAGACCATTTGGGAGGACTTCCTAGTAATGAGTTTCAACCAAAAAAATGAGGTCAAAACCATTTCTATTGTTCACAAGTGCACGTGCAAGGGAGGCCTCTTTGCACAAACGTAGAAGACATAAAATAATGTATTTTTAGATGCCCTTTGGTAGGAACATGTCTGCTTACTAGAAGAATGTACCATACAAATTTCAACTAAAAATCATTAATTTGAACCGCTCATTAGTATCCCAAACCCCTAAATTTGAAAGTATGACAAATTAGAGAAATTGAATTTTAAATATTAAATGATTTTTTTTTAAATTTGAAAAGTAAGGGATATAATAAAAATCAAGACATCTAAACAAGTTTTTTTTTGTTTTTGGCATTGGGTTCATAATTCAAAAGTTATAGTAGAAGACAACCCAATTTTGCCCATGTGTGACAAAATCGGTCGGTGTTTCTTGCAATCACCCAAAATAACTTGTATCTGGTTTGAATTCCCAATCCTTGTATCTTCCATTAACACAAATGAACCCTTGAAGTAGAACCCAAAAATATTAACTTGTATTTGAAGGAATTTCCAAACCCTTATAACCCGTACTTCAACTTGAAGCGCTTGAAATACAAGCACATAACATTTAACTTGTATTTGATTTGAATTTTAAATATTTAGAACAACAATTTACCAACACCATAAAGGCTTCAACTATAACTAAACAAAACATAACTTCTATTTGATTTGAAATCAATACCCTTGTAGCATCCAGTAACAAGACTAAAGCCTTGAACTTGCTTCAAAACCACTAGAACTTGCATTTTGTTTCCTTTCCAAATCCTTGTAGCCTCTATTTTCAAAAATAAATCCTTGAACTACATTTGAATACATTGTAATACGTTAATGATGTGAATTCCAATTTCCAAACCCTTGTAGCCCCCATCACCAAAAATAAACCCATTCAATTAGAACTCTACAAAATATAAGATGTGTTTGATTAGTTTTTTGAACTCTAAATCCTTTTAGTTTCTATTTGGAGAATTCAAAAATGCATCCTTCAACTTGAATTTAAAAAAATATGTACCTTGTCTTTTGTTATAAATCCAAAAACTTTTAGCATCTAATTTCAAATTTTTTTTTCTTGAAGTGTACAAGTTAATTTTCATTTTCTGAAATCTCCTTTTTGGGGGGTGGGGACTAGTTTTCAAGTCCTTGGGGAAGCCAAGAAGGACAAGTGTGGCCCCAAGAAGGGAGCAATATGCTTCCATACATTGTCTTTGAACTGAAAAAGTGGTTGGACCTTTTAATGCAGCCATTGACTTGAAGATATTCCCCGAACTCAAATGAAGGGCTAGCTGCATTAATGGGTTCCCCCTCTCCATGGGAAAGAAGAATCCCATGCCAATTTCAAATGTTGAAGTTGAATTTTACTCCCCCTTGTTGTCCTGCTCAACATCCTCACCCCTGCGTCCGCGCCCTGTCCAGGCATCTGCGCCCTGACCTGGGCGTATGTGTGAAAACTTATTCAAGTGACAGACCTGAATTCCCTCCAAGCCAAATTTGAACTCCCTCCATGACAAACTTGAACAGGCAAACTCACAAACTTGAGCACACAAGTATCTTAACTAGTACTTCATTTCAATCCCAAACCCTCTAGTAGCCCTTTACAAAAAGAACCCGTTGAAGGTGAATTCCAAAAAAATCTGAACAAGTATTTCATCTCAATTCCAAAGCCTTCTACGATCCCATTACCCAAATACACCGTTGAACTTGAATTCTAAAATAACTTAACTAATATTTGATTTCAATACCAAACCCTTTCAGTATCCCATTACATAAATAAAATTTTCAAATGGAATGATTGAATTCCAAAATAACATGACTAATATTTCATTTCAATCCCAAACTGCTTTGGTATCCCCATTAAAAAAATGTCCCGTTGAACTTGAATTAAAAAATAACTTAAGTAGTATTTGATTTCAATCCCAAACCATTCTAGGATCCCATTACAGAAATAAAATTTTTTAGTTGAATGATTGAATTCAAAATAACTTGACTAGTATTTCATTTCAATCCCAAACCACTTTGGTATCCCCATTACAAAAAAGTACCGTTGAACTTGAATTAAAAAATAACTTAAGTAGTATTTGATTTCAATACCAAACCCTTCTAGGATTCCATTACACAAATAAAATTTTCTAGTTGAATGATTGAATATTTGAATTCCAATAAAACTTAACCAATATTTCATTTCAATCCCAAACCGGTTTGGTATCCCCATTACAAAAATAAACCATTGAACTTGAATTCCAAAATAACGTAACTAGTATTTCATTTCAATACCAACCCCTTTTGTTATCCCCATTACAAGAATATACCATTGAAATCTTGAAGACCCAAACCCTTGTAGCCTCTTTTTCCAAAAACAAACCTTTCAAGTATATTTCAATGCATTATAATTTGTATTTGATTTCCATCCAAACCCTTGTAGCTATTTATTTCAAAAATAAAGCCTTGAACAAAAAGCCAAAAAAACATAAGTTGATTATGATTTGATTTGTAAACTCCAAATCCTAATTCCCAAATAGGTTCTATTTAGAAGAATAAAAAATGAATCCTTGAACTGGAATTTAAACAAATATGTACCTTGTCTTTCATTAGGACTCCAAACCCTTTGGGATTCTACTCACACAAATTTTGTCCTTCTTGTTTGGAAGTTGAGTTTCATTTTCTAACTTTTTTTTTTGGATGGATCCTAGTTCTCAAGTGCTTGATGAAGGCAAGAAGGAGAAGTCCGGCCCCAAGAAGGGAGCGACATGCTTCCATACATTGTCTTTGAACTAAAAAAGTGGTTGGACCTCTTAATGCAGCCATTGACTTGAAGATATCCCCGAACTCAAATGAAGGGCTGGCTGCATTAATGGGTTCCCCCTCTCCATAGAAAAGAAGAATATCATGACTAAGTTCAATGCAAATTTGACTTCCCCCTACACTAAAGCTGAGGAGTGGGACGTCCGCGCCCCGACAAATCCGTCCGCACCCAATACAGTCCCCGCCCTGACAATGACGTCCGCGCCCTGATTCCAACGTGGACCGCCAGCGTGGAAGCGACTTGCCAATTGCAAAAATTTCAAAAATGGAAGGCGTCTGGACTGTTCGGACAATCCATCCGGTCCGGTTTGCCCATCCGTCCGGTATGACAACCCTGTCTTTAGGGGTTAATTCCACAAGGCTTTGGCACCCTTTCTCAAGTGATGCATTTGTTACCCAAAGCAAATCCAAAGATCCTAGTTATGCAAATGATTCATGTGATAAAATTTCTAGCACAAGGAAAATGCATCCTAAACCAACAGATTTTTGTTGGTTCAAACTGCTTCATTAAGACTATTTGATTTCTATTAATTTTGTCCAAATTAAATGGTCCAAATCATAACATTCAGTAGCAGTCACTGGCTCTGCCCTCCCCCGAATGAAATGGTGTAGAATATACCACACCATTTCATCCAAGGGATGAAATGGTGCGATATATTCCGCACCAAATCAGTAGTTACGGGGATAGTTGTCAATAATTGTCAGAACTTAACTTGGTGCCCTGCTACAACTATACACTGCTAGTAGTGGCAAATTGAAAATTTCCAAGTAAAACTGAAAACTAAACAATAGGAACTTTAAACAAAATGCTAATGAAATCATTGAGATTATTGATTTCAATGTTATTGTAGAATTACCTTGCTTTGAATTAGAGTCCATTTATGCATTTTGCTTTTGAATTGTGAAGACAACTCTTTATATGCACATGGAGTGGTAGGAGGTAGAACAACCCATGTGGGATATGTAAATTAGAATTTGTAGGTTCTCATGCACTCATAGTTAAGTCAGAAACAAAGAATTGTGTTGAAAGTAGAATTTCAGACCTCATTTAGGCATAGTAAAATAACTTTTCTCAAAAAACTTTGAACTAAAAAAAATTGGTAAATGAAGATGAGTTTCACCTCCAAAAATCCGTTTGGGATTTTGAAACTCCAATCAAAAGTTATGGACAAATTTTGGAGAGGATTTTAATGGACATTTTCTATAACACTTTTAAAAATCCATTCCAACCCCTCTCTGAATTTGTCCATAACTTTTGATTAGAGATTCAAAATCCCAAAAGGATTTTTGGAGGTGAAACTTATCTTCATTTACCAACTTTTTTTAGTTCAAAGTTTTTTTAGAAAAGCTATTTTACTATGCTTAAATGAGGTGTGAGACTCTACTTTTAACACAATTCTTTGTTTTTGACTTAACTATGAGTGCATGAGAACCTACAAATTCTAATTTATTTATCCACATGGATTGCTCTATCTCCTACCACCCCATGTGTATATATAGAATTGTCTTTCCACTTTAAAACCCAAAATCAGTTATTGATTGCAAATATTAATAATGTATTAGTTTATTACTCGTTGGACTTTTGGCTAACATCTTTCACTACAAATATTTGTTGATTTGTATGTCTAGTCCTAAAATTAAGAAAAGAAAATGGAACATACCATAATGTACTATCACTATCCCGGTACCGAAGCTTACATTAATTATATTGGGATGAAAATCGTGGATGAGGACTCCAGAGATGGAAAGGCAGCCTCTCTCAAGGCTACGGAATGTTGTGGTCAACATAACTCTATTAGCTCAAGGTGCATTTTCTTATAGAGCAAATCATTGAGTCTCTAATTCTGGCATTTGAACTCTTATTGGGACTCATAAGCAGCAATAGAATGCCATTGTGACGATGATCACGACGAAGAAGAGCATTATATAAGGACACTACTCTTTGAGCCACATCACGATTTATCGGTAATTTCGGATGTCATCATGATAACCGGTCAAGCTGCAAGCTGTGAATTGGTTAGCAGACATAAACCTCTCCTTAAACCTCTTTTGCAAAATAGTTACAAACCACAGTCCGGGGAGGAATTTTAGCTTTAACCGGAAAAGATCCTCTTATCTTCTTCTTAAATGATCGTTTTTTTTCCGAAAATTTTGAACTCAATTTGGCAATTCTAGATTGCAACCGGCTAACTTGTAACTAAATGCCGGTACTCCTGGACATTGATACAAACTAAGATGAAGATCGTCAAGATTCTCCTTCCATCAAAAAGCATATTACATTCAAAGCAGTGATTTTTCACCAAACAATGTAAATTTCAACACTTAATTTCTAAGGTATTTCTTGGTGTGATTCAGTGTGGAAATTCACAATGTTTGGTGAAAAATATTGCTTTAAACGTGACCTTCTTTTAGATAAATGTAAAAAATTGCCCCCTATTTTGTGTAGCATTAATTTTTGTATTTCTTCATTGCTTCTACTTAATTTGGGGCCTCTAGTTATAAATATGAATTCAAAATTTCCAAATTTTATTTTGGGTGTCAAATAAAAAATTCTAGTGGTTCTCCAAAAGTAAAATCTAAGGGAAATGAGAGGGTGAATTGACAATTACAGTGAACCAATTCCCTTGCTTGTCGTTGTTTTTACCTCCTGGAGAAAAGACATAACTTTTTTATTTGCCACACATGATAAAATTTGGAAATTTTGAATTCATATTTGCAATCAAAGGCCCCAAATTATCCAAGATAGGTGTAGAAGATGAATTAATCAAATACAAAATAGGGGGGCTTTTTTTTAACTTGCACCCTTGGAAAAAAGTTCGGGGACTTGGGGAGGACAAACAAAGTGGCTAGTAACCCCCCCCGCTCATCCTCCCCAAGTCATTTTAGGGTGTATGAAAAAAAAGGACCCCCTATTTTGGGCCAAGGTGACCCCCCCCCCTCATTTGTTCCCTTGGAAAAACGCTGAAATCTTTTATTTGTCGTGCATGACAAAATTTGCAAATTTTGAATTCATATTTGCAATTACAGGCCCCAAATGAGCTAGGAGAGGTATAGAAGGTAAATTAATCAAGCCCAAAATAGGGGGTCTTTTTTCTTACATGCACCCCTAGAATGATTGCAGGGGACAAGCAAGGGGGTCAATTCACCCTGGCCCTATTTTATGCCCAATTATCTTCTACATCTCTTCTAGCTAATTTGGAATCTCTGATTGCAAATATGAATTCAAAATTTGCAAATTTTATCATGGGTGAAAAATAAAATATTTCAGCGTTTTTTCCCAAGGGGCTGAACAAGGGGTCAGGTCTCCCCGGCCTGAATTTTGGGCCTCTGTTTTCAAATATGAATTCAAAATTTCCAAATCTTATCACGGATGGCAAACAAAAAGCTCAGTTCTCACCCCGATGAATGTCCCCTGCCACATTTCATCCAAAGTCCGGACGGAGCCGCGCGCTACAGTCTGCCGCGTGTATATCCGTCAGGCCTTCTCGAAGGCGGCAAAAGCCCAAACATCCGAAGGTCGCGGCTCCTTCCGGCCGCTTTCGCGTCACCCGGCGTCCCGCTTTCCAAGCGTGGCATCGTGCATCCTGTTCGAAATGACCGTCCTTCCCAATGCGTCTTTAAAACAGAGCTCCAGAACTCAGCTCTAGAACTCTACCATGCACATTCCATTTCTGAAGAATGTCCATTAGACTACAGTAGAACAGTTACGCAATTTGCGGCTTCTAACATCCTTGCGTTTCTAGACAACAGAATTCTGAGAATTTGAGTCCCGATTTGAATTGCACCCAATTCGATAGCTGAAGGCATACAGTACCCTAGCTAGTTAGAGAACGTCCGTGGATATGGAGACAATTGGGTCCCGAATTGGGTTGAGTAACGGTACTGCAGCTTCTGTGGTGAAGGATTACGTTGCTGATGAGAAGCTTTGGATTACGGCTGTTATTGGAGCTGTGATTGTTTTTTCAGTGTTGCAGTGGATTTATGGAGAGGCGCACCAGAGGTCGGGCCGAGGGCCTGTGATATGGCCTGTGTTGGGAACAATCGTGGAGATGCGGCGGAACTTCGACAGAATGAACGACTGGTTTCTGGGCTTCTTCAGTGAGGATGTCAAGACGTGGAGATTGAGGACTCCTTACCCGCTCCGCCAGGACATGATTGCCACGGTTGATCCTGTGAATGTGGAATACATCCTCACCAACATTGACAAGTACGGAAGGGTGAGGATCTCAGCAAACTTACAGAATTGCAAGTCTGTGAGGAGCTTAACGAAATTTGTATCTTGGAACGAAATAGGTCATGATGTGAGGTAGAGACTCCATTCACCAAAAAGGTGTCTGAGCTTTGATTTGTGCTAAGTGAATAGACTTAATCTACTGAGAATTTTATCTTAATTTAGTTTTGAGAAAGTGATTATTCGCTTACGACAAAATAAGTGTGCAAAATTGTACAAGGTGAAAGCTTCTAGATTGTTGTAGGGAAAAGTTCAAGGTTCAGCTGCGGTAGTGGTGAATGGAACCTCTCCCTTACTCTACAGTACAGTACGGTGAATGGATGCTTTACATTAGGCGAAATCGTGTCAATGTTGAATTGAAATTCGGTTAGTTTCAGTGTCTGGTTAATGTCCGAGAAATGCCCCAGGCTGATTAGAACTGCGTGGAATTCTAAGCCATGCGAAAATGCAATTACTTCGAGTAGCTACCAGCAACTTTGATCATTGTGCAAGTGATTGACGGAGGATGCAGAATCGGTTGACTGCGTAGATTGTGGCACAGGAGCAATCCAGTATGAAATGTCCTTTTGTGTCTGTGGAAATCAGAGAAATTTCCTTTTCTGTCCAAATTCCATTCCTAGTGTGTTCTAGTGTATCCCATTCAATCATCACTTGACATTGATCATGGAATTCTTCAAAAATTCCATAGATGGACATTTTGGATTTCTCGTGAATGGACAGATTCATGGGTTAGGCGAGAATGTGGAGGCAACGAAGCAGGCTTAGGCGTTTCAGAGACAAAGGAGTCTTAGTTAGTTAAATCAGTCTTTAACTGCTAAAGCTCTCCTTCTCTTGTAACTGTATTTTCTTCGACATACCGACATGTTTTTGTCGATGTGAACCTGCAGGGTGGCACAAGCAAGTCCAGAGTGGAGGATTTCTTGGGGTCAGGCATTTTTATGTCGGATGGAGATGCGTGGCGACGCCACCGCAAAATTGCCAGTTCAGAATTCTCCACCCGTAAGCTCCGAGAGCACAGCAACACCGTGTTTCGAGAAGATGCAATTAAGCTCGCCAACGCCTTGAAACAAGCCATGGCTGCCCACAAGTCCGTCGACTTTCAGGTACGCAAAATCTGAATTCCAATATTAACACGTCTACAGGCTTCGAAATGCATGCTAGATCAGTTCAAGAAGAGAGAGGACGATCTCTGCAGCCATAAACGGTGGCAGGGAACCAAATTTGCAGTTTCCACGATTTTCCCGGGGCTAGCTCTTAATTTAAGGACCGTGAACTCGTTCCTCCAGCAATTACTACAATAGGAAGTAGCAGTTGCGACACATCATCAATTATTTTGCAATGGTTTCGTAACGATTCCGTACTTCGCTTCAAACTTACGGTTTATTGCGAACCATTGCAAAAGTGCAGCAAACTTGTTGCAAAATTTTGGGCATGGAACCAATGTATATGTTGCCTAAACTGTTGTAAAAAATATTGTAATCTCAAATAGTTGCAAACACATTGCATGGTGCTGTACTAAACCATTGCAAAATTGTAAATAGATTTCTGACAGTCATTGCAAAACTACTACAAAAACTATGACAACATAAGCCTTCTGTAGTACTAGTGAAGCTTGTTTCAGACTCTACATAAGATATGTCTCACAAATCTGATACACATGTTTTCGACTGTGCAGAACTTCGCGCAGCGCATGACTTTAGACAGTATCTGCAAACTGGCGTTCGGTGTGGACTTGGGCGGAATCTCAGCTGGTCTGCCTGACGTTCCGTTCGCCACAGCTTTCGATGCAGCGCAAAGCCGTCTTCCTGAGCGACTAGTGAATCCACTATTTCAAATTCAAAGGCTGCTGAACGTCGGTGCAGAGCGCCGATACCGCAAGGCTGTTGACGAGGTGAATCAGTTCGCGTACCAAGTCATAGCCCATCGACGTGAGGAGATTGCACAAGCACACAACGCGGGCCACGAGTTTGTGAGTTCACGATTTAGGGTTTACATTCTATTACACTCCATGTGCCGAATCTGTCACCCTGGAGTTCATTGCAGTTTTTATCACAATCTGCTGCATGTACAAATTTTATGGAATGGACATTGTGTCCAATGTGCGAATTGATGTAACTCTATGTTTCGTTGCATGTCTGCATTGAATCCTTAGGACCGGGAAGATCTACTTTCCAAGTTCATGGCTCCCGCGCGGAGGGTCGAGGACAACTACAGCAACAAGGAATTGCGAGACGCGACGGTGGATTTCTTGCTGGCCGGGAGGGACACCACTGCCACCACTCTCGCATGGTTTATGTATGATCTGTGCAATCACCCGGAGCTTGGAGAGAGAATCTACAAGGAAGGGGTCGACGTGGTCGGTAAACATACCGACTTCGAGTCCATGGCGGAACATTTGACGCATGAGAACTTGGGCCGCATGCATTACCTGCATGCTGCACTTTCTGAGACTCTGAGGTTACATCCACCAGTGCCCAAGGTACGCTTGCTCAATCGCTTTTTCCATACATCTCTATTTGCGAGTCCAGATCGCTGCATTGTTTACTACGTCAAGATTTGGGGTTTAGGGTTTAGATGTGAATGCTCGACGGTGTGACCTTCATAGCCTAATTCAGACCTTTGCTAAACCCGAATGAAGCATCGTAATATCATGAGCTTAACATGGTGGGCTTGAATAGGATGGCAAGACGTCTTTCGCGAGTCCAACTAACTCTTTTTTACACTACGAGATTAAGGATTTTACGGGTTTATGGGTTTAGGGTTTATGACTTTAGATGTGAATGCTCCACTGTGGGACCTTCGTAACTTACTTCAGACCTTTGTGAAACCCGAATGAATTACGGAGCATCATGAGCTTTAATCGATGTGCATGAACAGGTCGGCAAGACGGCTCTCATGAATGACGTGCTCCCTGACGGAACAGTGATGAAGAAGGGAGATATCGTGTTTTATGTTCCATACTCCATGGGAAGAATGCCCTTCATCTGGGGCTCCGATGCACTGGAGATTAAACCTGAGAGATGGCTAAACTCGGACGGAATTTTCCATCCTGTGTCGCCATTCAAATTCACTACTTTTCAGGTACTAGACCTAATACTTCAAGCTCTGTCCATCAAACGTCCTTCTAAACTTGGAGAATTCACGAATGGTTTGCCAATTCTTCAGATTGAGGATTGAGCACTGGAACTGCTGGTTTTGAATATTGTTAAGGATTCTAGCTTGCACATATTTACAATAACCAGATGTTGTGGAGCATGAAGGAGATGAATGAGTGTATTTGGTATTAACGTCAATTTCGTTACAGTTGACTCCATTCTGAGGTGAACTCTCAAGAAAGGAAGGAGACGAAATGATTTAGGAAGTCAGGATGGGGATAGGGTGGAAATCCTGTGCACAATGTTGTGGGTGAAATGCAATTTGCAGATTAATTTGCATAAATGTCGATGGCGCATGAAATGCTGCCAATTTAACGAAGTTTGATGTTTATCAATGTGGCTCTCACAAATGACTGACTGAATGTTGCTGTTGTTGTTGCAGGCGGGGCCTCGCATTTGCTTGGGCCGAGATTCTGCATTCTTGCAGTTGAAAGTAACCCTGTCACTTATCATTCATTTCTTCACGTTCCAGGTGGTTCCCGGACAAGAGTTGACCTACACTTCCACCTTGGTCATGCCGATGAAGAATGGGATCCAAGTGACAATGGCCCCTCGACAGTAATGGGCAGTCTCTCATAGAGGGAATCAGAACTGTGCATATATTAAGATGTCCGACAAATCAATTCAAAGGATGGCCTTGGACAGTATTGGTTTATATGGTGGAGAGGAGGCTCAGGGCAGTAAATGCTAGAGCTCTGTACCACAATCAGAACCTTAGAGTTGACTAGTACGCTGATTTATTCAAGTCGAGTATGTTTTTCTTTCCGTTGTGGACAGATATAGCTACTGTAGTCTTGGTAATGTGTTCTCGTGCGTATAGCCTGTAAAGGACGATTAAGTTAGATATTATTGTGAAGAATTGTTGTGCACATTATCAATAGAAGTAGACTATTCCTCTGTCATGTGTCGTTGAGTCTGTGCTCATTGCTATCATAATTATGTAGGTCTTGCAAGTAGACAGTCTACTTTAGACTGTGAGTATGGTTTTTGTGTTATGAGCATTCAGAATACGTTGTATTTACTGAAGACGGCACTTTATTGGGAAGATTGAGGTGGATTCTCCAAAAGGAAGTTGCATCTGGTGTAAAGCTGGCCCAGTGTGTGTAATTTCTTATAAGACTCTTGGATTCAAGAGCATTTGGTGAATTGCTTTGAATTTGGCCTTCATGGCAAGGACTTCTCTCTTTTGCATTATTTCCTCACTCAATTATAGTTTGAACTCCAGAGTTTCGTGCTTGAATAACTGTTACTTATTCAGATGCACTATAATAAAAGTTGTTAAAAAAAATTGCAGTGTTTTTTTACGAACTTTTTTAGTAATGCATCCTACAAAAACTCGTATTCTTTGTGAAAAACTTCATGGTTGTCAAGTCCTAGGCCTCCCAATGTCTGTTGGGATGATGAACAAAGTGCTATGAAGTGATATTTTGCAAACAACTTCTTATTCTTACTTAAAAGTAATGCTTATATCATCATCAAGCATCATTCTTTATAAGTGATTAACATCGATTTTGTTAAATTGGCAATATTAACCCCTATGGAAATGGAGAATCAACGGAGTCCTTGAAATGTGTAAAAATCCATATTTGACAAAGGAAACAAGTATAATGGGTATTTGGCAGGATCTCAAAATAGTTGCGCCATGGATCAATGCAAATTGACCAATTTTGGGAAAAACAATTGGGGTTGTGAGGTGTATTCTATACCCTATTACATGGTCACGTATTTGTATTCTAGGTCAAATGTAATATAAATCACTGACGCATGTGAGATTAGATAGAGGTATCAAGACATGACTACATATATAGGTCAAGGTTGTAGTACTTCCAATGGATGATGGGCATAGCGTGTAATCATTGCATATTTTGTTGCATGCTAAGCACTTCTATCCCTAAATCCACTCATTGCCCTCATGTCCTATAAAAAATAAATGCCATTATTCAAGGAATGAATGTCACTTCTAAATGCCATGAGGTCACTATTCCCACATAGGATCAACACATGTTCATATGCATACTCTAGTCTCCTTGTATGAATCAAGTATATAGTGTTTTCAAATTCAATGCCATATAAATAATTTATCACATTTTCTTGTAAAAGCAATTGTATGAATGGCCTCTCTTACAACCACTATAACAAAACATGATAAAAAAATATTGCACTCAAAATTGAGAGTAGTTGTTTTGACCATTGTTTTTGTGTAGTCCCTGATGACTGTGAATATTTCTTTTCCATTTTGCAGTTGCGATTTTGAAAATTTAAGGTGTGTAATGTACCACTGGAAAGGTCTTAAAAAAATCACACCAATTTTGAGTGCAATTTCTTTTAGCAGTTTTTGTTACAATGAACTGATATATTTATATAATACAAAAATCTGCAAGTGATTTGGACCTACCTTCTATTGTCTATGCCCTAACAAAGTGACAATACATGTGGAATTCCACCCATTTTTTATTGTTTTGTGAGTACAACATTTTATGAAAATTGCACAACAAAGTCTAAGAAAATCAATAATATTCGGTAAACATTTCCGTTGATATTTTTTGAGTTCACAAAAAATTCAAATTAATTGGAACGCACTTTCTTGCATCTCCAAAGACAAACTCATATCCTAAAATGCACTTTATACACTACATAGGCAAATGTTTTCAACATCCTTTACGGGTTAATTCCACAACTTTGGCACCCTTTCTCAAGTGGCGCATTTGTTTATCAAGCAAATCCAAATTTCCCAGTTGTGCAATAGTGAATATGGCAAGCCAAGAGTCTTGGGGACCACATGACAACAGAATTTCTTATAACGTTACAATATGTCGCAAAGAGAATATGTTCGAATAATCGACTCACAGCTCCGCAGCTGATCAACCGGTTATCCTGACGACATCCGAAATTACTGATAAATCTTCATGTGGCTCAAAGAGTGGTGTAACGCTCTGCTCCGTTTGTGATCATCGTCACAATGGCATTATCTGTCTCCTGAAGAGTCCAGTAAGAGCTCAAATGTTGGAATTAGAGACTGATTTGCTCTACAAGAAAATGCACCTTGAGCTAATAGATTTGTGCTAATTTGGACCATTTAATTTGAACAAAATCAACAGAAATCAAAGAGTCTTAATCAAGCGGTCTGAACCAACATAAATCTGTTGGTTTAGGGTGCATTTTCCTTGTACTGGAAATTTCATCACATGAATCACGTACATTATATTATCATAAACCCTCCTTAAACCTCTCCTGCAAACTAGATACAAACTAGGTCAAGACCGTCAAGATTCTCCCTCCATCAAAAAGCATGTCACATTCAAAGCATTATTTTTCACCAAACAATGTGAATTTCTACACTGAATTTCTAAGGTATTTCTTGGTGATGTGTGCAAATTCACATTGTTTGGTGAAAAATAATGCTTTGAATGTGACGTGCTTCTTTCACTAGAAAAACATGTGTACAATGCGCACGATGAAGCCAGTTGATTAGGAGACGCTAATCAACATCGCGGTTGTTTCTAAATTGACGATAGGCAATTTAGTAACCAATAAAATGCTGGTTCTTCCGTCTGTAACTGGTAGAAATTTGGACGGGCCAGCCAGTAACAAGCACGCCCAGCTCACTTCCTAAAAACTTGTCCGCCAGTCGAGGTACCAAGGGCGTCTTGAGGATGTTGAAAAAAGAGTGTCGAAAACAACTGCCTATTTGGTAGTGCAGATGCATTTGCCTCTTGTATCGTCCACCGAACTACAGCTTTTTGTACTGTTCAATAAGCTTTGATGCATGCAATCGAGATGAGGGTTCCGTTGTGCAACCAAGACTCCGCAAGAAAGCGATCTGTGCATAAGAAGTAAAAGTTTTAAGTAAAGAATCGAATTTTAACAAACAATTATACGTAGAATATGCAATGTCATACCAGGTTTCAGGGTAATATAAGATATATAACCTGCTTTGCTGTAGCAGCTGCAGTACTCATGGATCGCTCACTGCCCAGTTGCTGAAAATGATCCTGTACACGGCGAGTCGTCCAAAATGCTGATACAATTGTAGGCTCAATGTACTCTAATATATTCAAATCAAATTTCGGAAGTTGAATGCCTTCACTGCATGCAGCTTCGATGTAGTATTCATATTCATTATTCATAATTTCATCATGGGGCTCCTCTGATCTACTCGAAAAATGCTGAACAATAAAATGCGCTACTTACTTGACGCTCAGCCTGGAGCAATGCACGTTCTTCCGGTGGCAATCGTCCCCACTTGATTGCCTGAGTGGTCAACACATATCCTTTGTCAGCGCTTACCCACATATATCCTTGTGCAAACGCTTCTTTGAAAAGTGTAACTGATTGATAACCAAGGATCAAGAGGCAACACTTACGTTTGTTGCAAAGGCAAGAGCTGCATTATCCCTCAAACAGCACTTCAGAGCGATTAACACCCCCTGCAAGGTATCCCAGCCTATGTCAGCATTCTAGTTTTCCAGGTGATGATTAACTCTAGAATAATCATGCTGGAAATCTGCAAGTTACATACATGTGAACGATGGTAAATTCAATCAAAGTAAACGAGTATGTGTATTCGAAGTCAACCGACCATTTGCGACAAATGAAGCCAGCAGCTCAATTGAGCTTGAAGTTCATGTAGCAGCACTAACTTCCATGGAAGAAAATCATCGAAGCTAAAAACCTCAGAGTGTGGGATTGCAAAGTTGAACAACACTCAAAGTAATTGACACTTCTTTTCTGCAGCAAAGCTCGCCTTTGCTTACAATATTTGAAACATTATTCACAATCCATGGTGACAAATTCTAGCAAGACATACTCCATCGGTCAGAGTAGTAGTTTAACGAGCTGTAGTACCTTATTCTTGGTAGTCTTGCTCCGCAATCGCTCGTCCACAACAAAACCTACCTGTATTAATACGATTACCCGACATAGTTGTCAGCTTTGAAACAACCTTTAACCCCTTTAGGATCGAGGGGTAGTCCAAATTTCCAAAAATGAGATGAGTTAATAAAGTAAAACTTGTGCTCTTCAATTTAAAAAATATTTGGAGAGAATAGTTTATAAAATCTATACCATGTAATGTTAGAAAACTAACACAAGAATCTAAAAGCATTAGAGGATGAAGAAAACAAGTTTCTAATCATTCACTATTCAAATTTAAACGCCTGGTCTTTAAGCACAAATACCAGCAGACGGAATATACAGCCCCTGTTCGCTACTATCTAGCTACGCATACTATGGCATCGAAATAAATTTGATCCAGATCATCCACAACGACCTGAGTGGTCAAACGGCGTGGTGACTGAGAGAAGTGAACACGTATAACAGGAGTGAACTCATCTTATCTGTGACAATTCGACATCACATAACGGTTCAGTTATGACACATCCAACTGATTTGCGACATAAAATAACATGCTAATTATTGTAGCTCTAATACCTTCGATAGCAGGCGCTTAGGATCCTGAAATGCAGGCTTCCTAGCCCAGGTGTGGAATAATGCAGCAACTGTAGAGCGTGCCTCCATGTTGAACCTGCAAGAACGAATTTTCATTTCAACTTACATGCCTGGTACACAATTCTCGTAAGAAATGTAACACTCACTCAACTGAACAACCTCAACAAGTCTCGTAATAACAATAACCCTAAGAAAATTGCAATGAAGTAGACAATTTCTATAGTTTCAGACAGTCATGAACATTTTCGAAATTTCACCCTTTTAAAAAAGTGCTTGCGGTTGCTCCATAGTCAGTGTCTGCGAATGGTACACTTTCCATATCTTCATTTTTTTTTTGTTTCTCACATGCACCTTCCTCGCATGAAAAGCTATTATGCACAGCATTCAGGTCAACTGGACAATCGACGTCCTGCATTTCTGTACTCCCCAACACGCTTCCAGTTGACCTTCCGGACACGTCGACAAGTTTAGGGTTTAGATGACAGCCGGAAGAAGAACCGCTCACTGGTATTGCACCCGTGGAATTCTTTTGCTCGGAATCTCCCTGTGCCTCATCAGGCAGATTAACAAATGTTTTAGCTTAAAGAAGAATCGCATCTAGAAGAAAAGGATAAGTTATGGCAATCACAGATAGAAAAATAAAATGATTATCACTTCTTTATAGCTGCATGATACAGTTAGTATGTGTCGGATAATTACGTATGTAGTCTATTTACATGTATATTCACTATCTCAGGATAGTAGTACTCCTATAATCTGCAACTAATTGCTTCTTTTTCAACTATTTGGTTATTCAATTACGAATTGCTCAAGAATTTCGTCCACCTGGAAATGTAGAAGATGGCGTGGCAGCTCTTTCAAAAATCGAGAAGGCTGTAGGACCTGAAATAGAATTGCTCCCGTCAGAAGAAGTAATAAAAAAACTGCATGGGGATAATAATTTCTATTGTCAGATCGAATAGGCAGAAATGCAATGGCGTTTACTTAATTTGCAAATCATCAACTAGTCACAATTTAGAATTCGTTAAACATGTGCTAGCTGATGATACTACGCCATCTAGCATTGCACTGTCTAACCTGGCGTTGACTGTCTACCACCACATAGCAGATAAAGAGCTTTTTGCGTGCACGAGTCATGGCCACATAAAAGAGGCGCCTTTCTTCCTGTTGAACAAGTGATATTATACAATTCAGAAAGAAATCAAGCATAGTCGTCAGCTGCTACTACGGTTCTTGAACACAATAGGACGAACAAGCATGACTAGTCAGAAAATCCCTGACCCTGGGTCTGACCTTGCACATGCGCTCGAGAACATGATGAGAATCCTAGAGACTCTAAAATAAAATTTCGTAAATTTAACACTACATTTCCGATTGACCGCACAATAATTCTGCCATTTTCAAATACAGCAGTCGAAAGTAATTGATAGGAACTAGACGGAAAATTGTCTGTACCTCGAGGGAGCAGGCGCCTTCTCCGACTTGACCTCTTCCCTCATTCAGCAAGGGCGTCTCTGTGTCGTTCGCCTTCAAGTAAGCCATGCAAAAATTCGGCACGAGCGTTGGCAACATGCTTGAATGGACGTTATCAATAAATTGACTTAAGAAGACACAGAGACCTTATTAATGTGTGCTACTGATTCAGGAGGAAGACTCCGCACGAAGTACAATGCCCTAGGGATCGGAAGGAATGTCCAACAACTGCAATCTAAGTCTAGCGGCCCACCAGTATGAGGCTTAGAACTACCAGAGACTCAAGCTTCAAGTCAAAACACATCTAGAAGTGACCTCATCTTATCTATTTTTGTCCAAAACCACACTCTCAAACTTTGTATCTATGAAGCAACAAGTGGAAAAAGAAAGCATAAACAACCTAAGCATGCATGTTCCTCCAATGCAACAACAGCACCAGGCAAGCGGCCATGAACTTTTGCAAGCGTTGATGAAGTTACCTTTACAATGTAGACGGAGTCCCATTCCAAACCCTTGGACTGTAGCCATAAAGATGAACAAGATGAGTACCTTAACAGAACACATTTCACGAAACGTTTTCTTCCAATTTTGAACCTTGGATATAGGAGACGTCAGATTAGGCTTCACCAGACTCTTACTATGCAATTAATAGAATCTCAGGAAAATTAATAAATAAAGACAGGTCAGTAAAAGAAGTCCGGGCATTTACGAGTCTAATTCAAAAGAGATAACATTTCAGTCGGTACAATAAGATGCAAGCGAGATCAAGAAATAAGATTTCTAGATCCGTCAATCCCGAGGTAAAGCCACCCTATTTGTGTCACGATTCGGTTGTGACCTTTCAGTGCCACTATGTGCCAGTGCTATAACATTTCAAACTTTGGAATGTAAACTTTTCGTAAGTTGATCATAATGTGCCACAAATAGTCTCATGGCACAAATAGGGTGGCACGCATGGAGCTCTACCCATGCCAGTCGCAAGACAGCATTTGTCACCCTAACTCTTAGAAGTGGGCAGTTGGCTTCAATAATTGGGTTATAAGGAAACTAAAGACCGAAGAGGCACCTGATGCATTGTTGTTAATGTTACCGAATTCTTGTTATCTTGTCTTCTCTGATGAAAATTGTTTGATTCTCGACTCACTAGATGATCCAAGAAAGCTTTGAGTACCGGCAGACAACCGTCTGCCACGTTAGGATCTTGACAACACACAATTAACTCGTCTCCGTCTTCGTGTGAGGATGATCTGTAGAAGTTGCTCAAGAATTCGTTGACGTCATCAAGGAAGTACTCGAGGACCTACAATTCAAGCTACCACGTGTCATTTCTGAGATTACTGCTATCTTCAAACTATTGTGGACAGACCATTCGTAAAACGAAGATAGTATTAGTTAAAAAGAAAGAACTAAGGGAAACTCTAGAAAGCCATAATTAAAAATCAAAATATTATAGAAAATGAAGAATTATCCAGGGTTTCATTACCAAGACCCCGAAGAGTGCGACCAATGATTCTATAGAACCTGGCATTATTCTGAAACTCTCAAAGTCGGATCTCAGGCGATTTGCCAGGAACAGTAGACTGACTACGACATGTCTTAGGCCACAGTGAAAAAACTTCTTCAACATCATCACGTGTTCCCCCGCCTCGGAATAATAAGAGCTGTAAACCTACTGTTCTAAAGTGGACGTGAAATTACCGTTCGGGGGTCGTCATCCTCATTAAGGAGCTTTCCTCCATCCTCGTCCACTACTGCGCGTGAATTAAAGACGGGCTTCTACATTCCATGATTGCAAGACATATTAAACTTCTTCTGGTGCAGTTGTGTATGCTACATACTGTACCTATCGTTGTAAAATACGGAGTATAACGTTTACGTATAATCAAGTAAAGATAATCTCCTCTTTGACGGAAAAAATATTAAGATTGACCTAGAAATTATATCACCCTTTTAGCTGAGGTACAACGAGCTTACTTGAGGCAGCAAGTTGACGACAGCCGTGATTAACGCAGACAATGAACGCTCCTGGTAAAAGAACAGCACAAAACAGGTCAGGTTGGCACCTCATATAAGTTTTTTACGATTTCAGACATTGAGTTCTGTCAGCAGCACTTAAGGACGCAATTCTAAGGTTCTATTGTAGAACAGGCAATGGTTCCAAACAGTACAAAGAGCAGAATCGCGAAATATATAGGTGCTATTGTCGTGACGTGGTGCATTAAGTTCAGTTTATAGTTACGCTTTTCAACTACCGGTACCTTGTGTGCAAGGCGGTGCACCATATCAACAGAGGTGAGCACTCTCCTCCCCAGAGCAAGCTGCTTCCTGCCCAGGCTCAAACACGGAACCGAAAACGTGGGGTGAAAAATCTAAGATCAATCAAGAGGACCTTAGTTTGCATTTGTTCCACCTATTCTTCTGCCTTCCAGTGCGAATTGCTAAAAATACTATTTACCATAGAAAACTTATAAAAAACACTCAATGAGCTAGGCAAATCACAAACGTACAGGAATCCCTTGGTCTTGCCCGTCATGTTTGAAACTTAAGTTAGAATTTCGATGTTAATAAGAAGTGCAAATGTCAGTTCAACAGGAAGAAGTCGGCGAAAATTTAGACCTGCTGAAAGTGCCCGAAACCTTAGCAGTAAAAATCGTTCTTGCAGCATGGAAGAAACTGGACTTACTACTTTTGGCAACTTTGTCTACATATTCTACAACCTGCAAATGGAAGCACAAGAAACCATCAATACAACGTCCTAATTAGACTAATTCATGCTCAAAAAGTCTGTTATGAAGCTCAAAATAATTAATGTAATATTGAAGATTCTATACGTCGAGATCAGAGAACCATCTTATACCAGTGATCACCTTGTACAATCCTTGAGTGAGAAACTACTTCGCTCAGAGTGTTTCAAACGGAAAGAATAAGATGCATTTTAACACTGACCCTTTTAGATTCGGATCTGTCTCCAGGATACAACGCCTTGAGAACTCGGCGCCAATAAATGTCCGTGTGGCCTGGAAGAACAGTCCAGAGCATTGACATCACGTTCTTTATAATCTGCACCAAATTTACAATCATACAGTCAACATGCCTATATATTTGGATGGTCATATGAGCTTCTGACAATTCGAACTCAAATTTCCTTAACATTGCATCTCAGAGAAAATGGGCGGTATTTACTTTCTTGCGATAGAAAGCAACTCCGTGTACATTAAATGGAATCTTTCGAGATCGAAACGCAGCCTGAAACATTCTTCCAGTCACCTGCACACCATTGAATCAAATGTCACTATCTAAAAGTAGAGGCAGAAAAATGCGTGTATGAGAAATAATAATATGATGTCGAATCAAATTATGACATAAGATACTCGGGACGCACATACCTGGCGACGGTACAGTACAGCTATGGTTCCAAATGCAGGGACCGACGAATCCTTATCAGAACAATTCATAAGAATGGAGTCCACGACGAATGAACATTCTGCTGCCTCCGTTCGACACTCCATCACCGCAATCTACTTGCAATAACCCATAAAAATTAGCTTTGTATGCAAGGCTTGTCAATTCACTCTTTAAATAATCGTTTACAAATTGGGATAAGGAAAAATTTCGTCACATTAATATGAGAGCGGCATAAGGCAGCAATGAGACGGAAGCAAAAAACTATTAAAAATTGAAGTTTCCTGAATCTCTAGGCATAAAATTGATTAACAGGTTCCATTCGATAGGCTTGAAATCTAATAATTGATTGAATTTAGAAGTGGCAAAACATCGAACTGTGTTTTACGATAGGATACCTTTTCTCCAATATCGTTGTCTGTATGGGCTTGTTTATCTTGGCAGCGTTGCTTATTGCACTTTATTAATGAGGTGGCAGCGTCCACGATACAGCGCGTGGATCGATAATTCTGATGCAGTCTTACCTGCCAACAGAGTGTATCAGGAAGGGGATTCAATCAAACAAATCTAAAACAAACATAATAACACAGTTTTCCTCCAATGTGACCAATACATCATATCCTACAAAAATATTACACATCACATTGGCTTGAACTCATTGTTATGATGTAATGATCGAGTCCGAGCAAGTTTATAAAACACCCCAGAAATGCGGGCCAGTTTCAATAGTAACAAGCTCCATGATTGCCGGAAAATCTGATGTGTTAGGATTACAAACATAGTACGGAGTACCTCCTTGAGGAGAGGAAAATCTTGGCGAAAAGAGTCAAATCCAGAAGCATTCGCTCCGTTGAAACTAAAAATGGACTGCAAACAGTAAGAAGAACGTAACATAAGTGAGTGAGAAGTTTCTGCCTGTCCGTATGACTGGAAAAATTGATCACTCACAAAAAGTGACTCAGCATGAAGACAAATGCATCCAAATTTCTTGTTGGCTTAATTAACATCAATGCCTCGCTGTACTCTTTCCTGGTCCAAATTAGCGAAAAGTGTGTTGAAATATTTACAGTAATAATGTTGTTCAAATCCCACATTGCCAAACTTGCATTAAAGCTACTGAACGTTGCTCATGTCCGGATTGGGAAAAAATGGAGATAAAACAAACGGCGCCTTTTCTGCAAGTCACAACGATAGGAATCGTGGATAGAAATAAACCTGGTCATCATCACCAACAACAGTGACGCGATTGTGTGATGCAAGAAGCCGAAGGAATCGATATTGCATGGTGCTCGTGTCTTGAAACTCGTCCACCAGCACACAAGTCCATGTTTTCTGACATTCACTCAACACTGCCATAATACTTCAGGTACTTGAATTTCGTGTGATACATCACTCACATGGTACAAAATACACATGGCGAGAAGGACTAAGATTTCCACTGATCTGAGATTCGTTGTGATGTACCTTCGGAATTCTTCTCAAGTAGAGATACCGCGAAAGTGATGAAATCATGGTAATCAAGTGCATCACAAGCGGCCAAGGTCGCCTCATAATGCCTCAACACAACGGCCTGCAGCAAAAAAGATCAATAATCGCAACGCTCTATAACACTAGCGAAATTCTATGGTCTTTAGACAGCTGAATCGCTGTCCTTCTGAAATAAAAAATACATAAGCAAATCAAATCAATATACAATCGACCTTACCCCAAGTGCATTTCCCTTTTTCTCGTAATCCAAGGAAGTCGTTCCAGCGGCTTTGGCCTACAAGAACACACATCAGCTCCGAGTAAAAACCTTCACTACAAAGACCGTTATCAAAGAGACATAATTGGTCCAAGATCCTACTGGTATATGAGGGCTCGACAAAGTGACCGAATCAGGAGAAATGATAAGGCATATTTTGCTGGGGTTTCAAACTTACTTGCGTGATAAACTGTTGCCATTTCTTGGCCTTGTCTTTCCACATCGCCGGACTGAAGTCACTTCCTGTTTCATTTTCTTTTGCTCCTAAAGAATCGTTCTCAACCGCACCACCCGGAAGAGTCTTAATTTCTAACGAAGCTAGTCGAGTTGCCTCAATTACAGCCCTCCTTTGTTGCCCATGCCCGTACACAAGGAACTCTGCGGAGCGTCCTAACCTGCCAATACGACGGTTACGGCTAGAGTTACTGCTCTCAAACTAAACCTCGCGACTGAATCGTACATTTATATAAAGCATTAGAAGGCAGAAGGGAGAAGGTAGAATTGTTTGTTTACAAATCATCGCCCCATTAAGCTAGACCTATTCTATACGGAGTACATTATAATCTGGAAAAGAAGTGATTTTTCTCCTGTGTTCGACTCACTCACTTATCTGCATGAACCCGGCAAAGCTGTAGACAAAAAGAATGAAATGTTGAAATTGTGAGCTCCTTTGAAATAGTTTTGCCGGTTGCTACCGCCACACGTTGTCTCATCTCACTCGCTGCAGCGGTGGTGAAGGTCATGGCTAATATACTCTTTGCTTCTACTCCCTGCAGAATACTTGAAAAGTGAAAGTATGAGCTCGCTAATCCATCCATTCAGAACTCAGAATCACATACAGAGAAATATAAAACCTGACGATGCTATTCCATTTCAGCCATGGACGCCGAAGTATGTGATGCACCCGCAGTAATGATAGAGACGGCCATTCGCTATACCTCTCTTAGAAGAGTCAAAAGTCTCGCAACCATTGTGGATGTCTGCAAGCACATTCTGGACGGCATTAGGGAAACAGGAGCAAGGCCACATATATCCGATGAAGTTCTCAAGTAGCACAGGAATTAAAAAAGCCATTTGTGCCCAGGAGTTTGCGACCACACCTTTCCACTTCCAGGCCCTGCCAATATGAGTAACGGCTTCAAGGTATCACTAATAGCTGCCTCCCTTTGAGACTCGTTCAATTTTGTCAAGTAGTCTGCTGGAAGTACTGTCTGACAAGTGGTTTTGTCATTTGCTGCAACAGTCAAAGGTTGAGAGACCGAAGGACAAGAACTGGCAGCGATCACTCTAGCAGGAGAGGACTTAAAATTAGAAACAGCTGGAGGGATTCCTTCAGTCGTAGTAATAGAATTCACTGTCGAATACTGCGTCTCCCTGATATTAGCAAGATCTTCATCAGTTACGACATGCAGCTTATCCAAAGCAGAGTCTCCTGCGATTGTAGGCTCTCCTCCTAGTTCTCCACCTGCTAATGCAAAACGCTCAAGGGCGCGAGAAGGTACACTTAAAGATTCCGTCACACTTAAGGATGCAGAAGAAGCTGGCATTTCTTTAGCTCGCATTTTCAGGTCAAGGAGTCCTTCTTGCGTAATTCCTGATTCCAGCACGATAGAATCATGCAGAGGAGAGCGAGAATTGATAGAGCACGGCCTTGACAAAATCTTGACCGGGGACTCGATGGATGACACAGCAACCGTAACCGGACAATTTGACTGTTTCGTGCAAATGTCGTCTAATTCTTTCAGAGTTTCTTCGTCAAAATCCTCGCAAATATCTCCAGGCAAAACATATTTGAAGCCATTTACTTTCGGTATAAAAATTTCGGATGATACATCAAGCGCAGGGGAGGGAGATGACATTTGCGTCTTGCTCGAGCCATCAGAAAAAGGTTCTCCACTGCCAGTACCTTTGAAGTCCAAGCAAGTCGCGGGTGAATTGCGAGCTGCTCCCGACTGAAAATTCGGCAAGAAATTATTCTCTGATAAAATTCCAAGGGGTGTCCTTTCCCTTCTATCTGGCAGAGTTGCAATGCACATCCTCTTAGCAGGGGCCGGACTCCTGTTACAAAAATCAGGTTAATCAAGAGTCTCAGAATAGCAGCAATACGTACACCACATGAACGTGGATGCGTCAGACATCATCATAACTCTCAAGAGGTTCACTTAGTCGTCTGATGCCGTCCAATTGATCGAGAATCATTTCCAAACAAATTCTACGCATTCCAAAACTTGCAGGTGTTTCAAGAACGCACTTAGACTATTGAAAAATTGATGTGCCGAAGTGTAGTTTGAATGAAATGTGCATCATAATGCCAGCAAGAAAATTGTAGCAAGCAATTGAATTGATAGCGAAGAATTTCCAAACAAATCCTTTGCATTCTAACACTTGCAGGCACACACTTAGGCTATTCAAAAATTCCATTTCCTGAATTGCTGTTCAAGCTAAATGCTGTTCACAGTGCCAAGAACAAAGTTGTAGCAAATCATTGAAAAGTAACACACCTGAAGCTTGGAGATACTTGAGGACACCATCCGCCGTGAGATACTTCCAACGGAGATTCATTTTCTGATTTGCAATGCACTAGAGGTAGCGGCGACTGTGGACTTGAAGAAGAAAGGGAATGCGGACGCTTCTGCGCGAGTTTCGCTTTCGCCGCACGGAAATTGTCGGTAATCCTCCGTTGCTGCTGCTCGCTGAGCTTAGAGCTCGACATCATAATTGACTCCTCCTAAAACTGCACGCATTGCGCGCCATATCTGGCCTACGCTTACAAGAAAACAAAGTTTCGATGTTTCATCCTCCAAAGAAAATCTGCACGGAGGACTTCAACACTAATCGTTCTGCAATTTCGGTTATCAATGGAGACAATCAGGCAAATCGTTTACATACGTGCTCTCGTCATCGAATCGCTGAGCTTAGAGCTCGACATCATCGTTGACTCCTCCTAAAATTGCACGCATTGCGAGGCATATCTGGCCTACGCTTGCAAGAAATTAAAGGTTTCGATGTTTCATCCTCCAAAGACAATCTGCACGCCGGACTTCAACACTCGTTCTGCAATTTCGGTGATCAATGAAGACAATCACGCAAATCGTTCACATTCGTACTCTCGTCATCGAATCGCTGAGCTTAGAGCTCGACATCATCACTGACTCCTCCTAAAATTGCACGCATTGCGAGGCATATCTGGCCTACGCTCATAAGAAACCAAAGTTTCGATGTTTCATCCTCCCAAGACAATCTGCACGCTGGACTTCCAACACTAGTCGTTCTGCAATTTCGGTGATCAATGGAGACAATCGGGCAAATCGTTTACGTTCGTGCTCTCGTCATCGAATCTAAAAGAAATTTCGTAACTGTAAGAGCCGGGACACGCCAATCGAAAAGCATGAAGTATCACATTTCTCGAGAAGGACGCCCGACGAATTTCTAAAATGGTCAAAGCCGAAAGCTTCACCACGAAGCTAGCATTCAAACATACCGGTAAGTTAGTTTGGCGGGAACTCCAACAGTATCCACCACGTGGACTCCAAAGGTACATTTCTCTCTCTTTCCTTCTTTGGGTTTAACGGTTCCAAAGTACCGAAATATGATGTCGGTTGTCTTTGACATTTTTTAAATACTAAAGTGTTGGGAAAAAAATGCTTAAAAAATGTAATGGATGTCACATCTTTGACAAATTTTTCAATTCTAAAGTATTGGGGAAGAAAATGTTAAAAAGATGTAATGGATGCCTATTCTTAACCCCAAAGTGACATTCAATTTCTAGGGTTCAAAAACATCATTGCTTTGAAGCTTTATGGATCTAAATGTCTTCAAGTTATACAAATCTCAACCGTACAATCTTGTAGTGTACATGTTGTAGATGACATGTACAAAATTTGAAGTCATTTGGCCACACAGATTGCAAGATCATAATGTTTTAGTGTTGAAAATGGATGCTGAAATTTTCCCAAAAACACATTTGGAGGTGAAGTTTGATTTCTAAACCTACTCAAATGAAAAAACTTTACACTACAAAAAGATTCAAAACTAGTATACAAACACATTGGTGAAAAAAAAATTCATTCAATTGAATCATTGTGTCTACAAAACGGCTTTGAAATGTCAAAAATCAGCAAGAAAAATTGCAAAAAACACATCTAAAGCTGAACCTCCTTCTACTAGAATGCTTCTCAGTCACTCATTAATTCTTGGATTAACATGAAATTTTAGCCACAAAAACTAGACTAGTATGCGCAACTTTTCCAAAAAGAATTATTGAAAATGGACTCTGTATGAAGAATAAACAAGCCGCCAAATTTCACTACACTCCAAAAATGGCAGGATTTGAACTTCGAATTGCTCTTAAACATTCAAAACAACTTGGATTGACATGAAAACTTTACCACAATAAGTATACTTCAAGGGGAACAAAATCCAACAAATTTTATTGAAAATGAGCAATGGATGAAGGAGATACAAGGCCCCGAAGTTGCAGCCCTAAAATGCAGTTTGGTGAACTCAAATTGAAGTTGTGAACTTCGATTGGCTTCCAAAAAATCAATACATCTTGGATTGATCTGAAAATTTTACCATACAAACTAGAAGGGATAACGCAACTTTCCCAAGAAGTCTTATTGAATTTGGACCTTGAATGCAAAAGTTATAGCACTTTGAACTGGACTTGAAACTTTGTGAGGACACTTTCTGTCCTCTTTGTCACTTTGGGGTTAAAGGCATTCCATCATATGAACGCTTTGCCTTGTAGACAAGGATAAAGTCCAAGCTTGAAGGATAGGAACAACTGTGAGTGTAGGCATTCCACTTTTTTAATACATACTTTTTATTCTACCTGAAAATAGAATGATACAAATATATTGTGTCAAATGTGATATTTTTTTATGGCCTCACAAATTGAATTTTTATAATATGTATATAATAGCCACGATTCTCTAAAAGAAAGGATTTGAATAGTGTTTAACAAGTGTTCAAAACGTCACATTTTTTGTATAGTACCAAACCTACATGCATTAAATCTTTTCTAAATGCATGGGTTATATGTTTAACATAAAAATATACTTTGGTATTTACAAATTCAATTAGACACCTCTACATATGAAGTTGTAAATACAAATGTGAATGCATTTAAAAGCCAATTTGTTCGTCCAAGATTTACAGAGGGATGGTTTTATATTTTAGGATTCTAAAGTATTCTAACTATAAAATGTTAAAAACTTCAACATTGTAATGGAAAAACTAAAATAGACATGAGTTTTAAATCACAAAACATAAATATGAATTTTTAACATTGAAAACTTTTAACCATCATTTTAAGATAGGAAAAAACTTCTAATATTTGAATAATTGTCCAAAAATGTAAATGGATGTGCTATAAAAAGGTTTCACCTAACAAAAAGAACCTTCAATAATGAATGTAGCTACAGTGATTTATCCTATGTCAATGAATAACTAAATCACTAAGTAATACTAGCCAAATGTATACAAGAATAGGGCAAGAGACATAGGAAATGTGTGCATGACAAATCACATGAATATTTGTCATGCTCTAAGTTTTCATCGGGAACGTTGGATGAAATAATTGGAATATATTCACCGGGATGAAAATATAACGGATTTTGTAACATGAGTCATAACAAGGGTTGTGACATGAATGTTTCTTGTGCTCTTACATCACACCTATAATCCATATCCACCCAGCAACTTTAATCTTGGTTACTTTTAACTAGTTACTTGTAACTTAAATGTCTATTCTCAAAAGGGAAGAGTAGTCTTGCATCAATGGCCCTTGATCCGGTGGACATTGGCTCATTGTCATGATGAACAGACACTTTATTCACGCTGGCCTTCTTCAAAGACCGGAGTTTCTATCTATCTTTGTTGTGTTCTAAGTTTTCATTGGGAATATTGGAGGAAATAATTGGAATATATTCACCAGGATAAAAATATATATAACGGATTTTGTAACATGAGTCGTGACAAGGTTTGTGACATTGCATGCTTAATATAATAGATTATAGAACTTCAAATGAAGTAATTCCACCTAATTGCAAACCCTTTCTAAAACCACCC
Source organism: Pseudisothecium myosuroides (assembly GCA_951799445.1). Taxonomy (NCBI): domain Eukaryota; kingdom Viridiplantae; phylum Streptophyta; class Bryopsida; order Hypnales; family Lembophyllaceae; genus Pseudisothecium; species Pseudisothecium myosuroides. Next base: position 15,733,769 of record OX637290.1, on the reverse strand, counting down.
TTACACATTCTTGCCTCAAATATTCTACCTCTATTTGAAAGCTTAGGGTTTTTTTTAAGTATACAATTTTTTTAGCACTTAGTTTATCCATATGGAATTCAAAGTATGTATAGAAAGGAAATCCAAAATATCCTTTTGACTTCCAATAAGATTTAACAAAAATCAAATAATTTAATAACAGGAACAATAATCAATTGTTTATTCAAATACAATTAGAACAAACTTCCATGTTGTATCTAAATTGGAAATGAATTTGATCTAGAATCAAATTGCCTTTGATGAGTGTCATGATGCTTTCACTTCAACATGAAGAGGAAAAAACTACGGAGTACATTATAGGAATAATTTTGCCTTGTTGTCAAATAAAAAACAACCAAAAAGTTCAAATCCAATATTTTCCAGAAGTTGGAAATTCAACTCCCCCACTTTTTATGAGCCTCCCTAAAAATATTTGGTAACAATTTCCACAATTTCATCTCTTGCAACTATTGCACACTTCCATATAGAATTCAAATTTTTTGTCATTTACACTAGGTTTGGTGGTTTGGCTAATTCTGAAGTCCATCCTTAGGTGTACAGTAGTTACCTTATAGGTAGGGTTTTTTTTAGGCGATTTGGTGCAAAATTGCACCAAATTTTATGGCCTAGCACCACGCCTATAGAAAAAAAATGGTACTTAAAAGAAAGAAAATCGCTAGAAAACTTCAAATAAACAAAAAATCTTGGATGAAATCGCCAGATTTTGGATGAAAACTGAATTATGGATATGTGATATGTGCTAATATGGTATTTTCTATCCAATATGTGGATGAATTTTGAAATTTGGAGCACCACTAAGACATTCTATATCGCCACTATGGCACTTCACTGAAAATGAAAAAAAAAACCCTGCTTATAGGCTTAGTTTTCCCTCGGACACAGACCAAAAATGAGCGCTCTTGAGCAATAAAATTGTTCCAATAAATTTTTATTTTTTTATTTTTTAAAAACGACCCGGACTGACTCCCCCTTTTGATTTGTCGAGAAACTTTTCTTTGTGCATTTCGGCCACGTCGTGAGCACCCATTCAAGTGACCAAGTGACAAGCTTATTAGTGTCAGTTTCCTCACTTGATCAGTTTTGTGCAAGTTTCGCAGTTTTCGTCACTGGCTATGGCGACCGGGATGCTGCGCTGCGCGGCCACAGCAAGTCCTGTTGCGATTCCACGACTCGTGCGTTGTTCCAATGGAGGTCCGTGTGCGAATTCCGATGGCGCTTGGGTTTGCAAGCGATTCTCGAAACCGTCATTGCTGGAGCTCCAATCGCCTCTGCGTTCCCTCTTCCAGGTGAACCTCTGCCATACTCCGCTCTTTCATGTCGTTCGCATTCATCTTCCCTTCATGGAACCCTTCATGTCGTGTCACGCATTGGGAATCTGAATAATTTCCTAGGGATGAGGGTTTTGTACAGAGGTATTACGAATTAGGTAATGGCCAAGTTGTGAGCCAATACGGTCTGTAATTGAGCTGCTCGTGAGTAGCGGAGCAACGAGAGAGGTAGCAGCTCATTTACAGACCGGATTGGTTCACAATATGGCAATTACCGTTCGTAGGCCAACAGCAGGAATTGAGACACTCGGCCTTTAATCATGCCAATCTGGAAAAGAAATCTGTAGTTATTCTGCGTTCTTCATCACCAATCCCATCATGTCTATGCATCTCACGAAGAACCATGATTACGGTTTGTAATATGGTTGCTCGGAGTCAATCCGGAGCCAATCCAAGCAAGCTACGTCGTCGAATTCCTGCTGTTGGCCATTACGAGAATTCTCCTTGTAAGACTTGTAAAATGGTGTTCACCGGATTTTGTCTCAGTTGGTAAACTGCCGTACAGGTGTCTTCAAGTATGATCAATTGCAAATGACTGCTGACCTTGCAAGTCAATCGTGGTTTGGGTCACCTTAGGATTGAGGCTTTGCGCGAAGTCGTTATGAGAATTTTCTGTGTAAGAATTTGTAAAATTGTGTTCGCCGGATTTTGTCTCAGTTGGTAAACTGCCATATAGACGTCTTCAATTATGATCAGTTGCAAATGACTGCTGACTTTGCAAGACAATCTTGATTTGGGTCATCTTTGGATTGGGGTTTTGCGGAAAGCTGTTAGGAGCCAAAAACCCTATCTGTGTAGATAGTGTGAGAATTGTCTTTACGGGATTTCCCTCGGTCGATAAACTGCCGTATACACGCGTTTCACGGAGGTTTAGTTGCACTTGCCTGGTGATTTTGCCGTGACCGTATTTTGATCAACCATTCTCTTTGTTCTCAGGGGCAAAGGTTAGCAGTGAATATTGGGAAGGCGGTTCGCCCCTGTCGTCCTGTTACTCGAGGCATGGCGAAGGATTCCGATTCTAAGTTACAAGCTGCTACGAGCAAAGATAAAGGTGCAATATTTACACACAATGCATTCGATGAGTATGTATGTTCTAGTTTGTACTATAGAGTACCCGGAGGAGGAATTCCAGGATACTCTAGGGTCATGCCCGATCAGCACTCTATTGGAGACCCCTGCAGATGAAGTCCTGATGACTCTGATCCCGTCCTCAGAGTGCTCTTCGAAGACCATCGAAAGCGCAATCCCTAAAAAGCGGAGCATTAGGTTGTGATAGTGACCATTTAGGCCGTCCTGTTGAGTGTCTAATAAATTTTTTACAAAAGAATCCTCTTAAGAGTTGATTTTATTACCCTTTGGTTATGAATACGTTTGGGTCCTATATACTTCAGATAGAGATTTGTTGCATGGGTGCATGGCAGGTTTTCTGTACTACTCCGGTCCTGATATCTGTTCCCCTTCGCTGCGTCTACTGGCAAGATTTTAAACTTTGCGTCAATACTTTGATGATGCCCCTGGAGTTGGGTAGTCATAGTTCACTGATTGGATCCAGGAATGGACAGGGAGTTTGACTCAATTGGAGCTTGAGTCATCGGTGAGCACAAAGAAGAAGGCCTCGTTCAATGGAATTTTTACCCTTCTGCTCATTAATTTCTTGGCATTTGCCGCCGATAACTGGCTTCAGGTGCGACTGCTGAACTTTTTGTGTACTTTAGAAGCAGAAGTTTTGTTGGAATCCCCTTTCTTTAATGTTTAGTCGGGTCTGCTGCGTACTCGTGTATTATATTTCCAACATAGTGATTCATCCCCATGAGATTGACGAAGTTCTTAATGTTAAGTTAAATTGTTTTAGTCCTCATTGGATTCGGCATCTGATTCGGCATTATATTCATTCAGTCCTCATTTTGGGTTTCATTAATGTCATTATTAAGTCAACTTTATCATGGAATTACTTTAATATTATCTTTCTATCGGGTTAATGTCCTATTGGATTAACATAAATTTACCATTAATAACTTTGTCAATCTTATAAGGGACTTTTTTACATGTTCCTCCTTTGAAATACTTGGCCGTTGCTGCCAGGGACTCTACCTGGTGGAATTAGGCTTGTGTAGTATTAGAGGAACCACTCATTGTATTACCTGTAATTGATTCAAAGTGGGCGAAGCTTGGGATATTGCCTGACTCGTGAAATGGCTGGGATGGATGTAGCTGCCTTTTATGAGGTCTCTTTATCTTTACCACGACTATCCACGTTGGTATCAGTTTGTCACGTCTACATTCATCCATGCGAGTTGGTACGTCTCTCTTTTCTTCATCATAAATTTGATTTGTATTACAGATGTTCTGTGATTAGAATCTGACTTTTTTGTTGGTTAATAGTGATTGGAATATCGATAGAAGCATGGTGCTATCAGAGTTGAAGTGTTGGATATGTGGTTGATGCAGAGAGCCGTTGTTTGTGACTGTCTGTAGTATACCCACATCTGCATCCTTGCTTTTGCAGGGCCCACCTTTCCAGCAACCTGTTCTTCTTGTACATATTTGGTACTTTTCCCCCTACTTTTCCCTCATTGTCTGGAACTTGATGAAATGTAACATCCTTCACGATACCTTCATAGTGTATGTCGATTTTCCTGCTCCTTGGGACCTATTCTATAAACAGCTTCGTAATGAATTAGAAATTTCCAGTTCTCACATTCTTGTCTCTTGAAATGCTTCAAGGGGTTAGTGTATTATTATCTCTGGTATTCTCCCGTTTATTGGGCTTATTCGTGTGCTTGTGTTGACAGGCAAGCTTGTGGAGGAAGAGGAAGGAAGCTTTGCCGTGTGGTTGTCTTATCTGTTTACAGGTGTTGGAGCCAATTTGGTCTCATGGTTAATATTGCCCCGCACAGTTGTGTCAGTTGGCGCATCCGGGGCTGTATTTGGCCTGTTTGCTATCAGTGTGCTTGTCAAGGTATTTCTGGTTTTATGTTTTCTAATCTTTCAATCCTGTTGAGCGTTTTTTATTTCAGTTTATTTCAGTAATATCATGGTTGGTTAGTTACATTGATTTTTTAATAAAATATCTGATGTTTTCTTTATCCGTTTGCAGCTGAGCTTTGATTGGCGCAAAATATTGGAGGTTTTGATCTTGGGGCAGTTCGTGGTGGAGAAGGTACTCATTGGCTTTCTTTCATACAATATTTTTCCTTGACCATGGACCTCACTGAGTTGAGCAGTCGAGTAGGGTACCGGTCTCTTAATATTGACAAAGAAGAGGCATGATGAGGAAATCACCTTTTTCTTTTCTTTTCTTTTCAATATAAATGGCTTCTGGATCGTGATCAGGTGACCATGAGATCCCTAAAGTAGCAGGTAGCAGGATTTAGAAATCTATCTTAGTGCTTATTTTTGGTTGTCTCTAACCCAAAGAGACTGTCGAAGCAATGGTTGAGTAATGTAGAGAGATTATTTGTTCAAGGATATTGAGACGTGTTAAAAGCAGTAGGAATATGTTGAGCCCATCATTCCAGAGAAGGAATTGCTTATGTCTAATGGAATTGTGATACATGGTTATAGGAAGAGTGCCGTTCTAAGATTGTGGAAGACGGTTTTTGAACTTTTCAATTAGTGAGGATTATATTGAGGAAATCTGTAAAGATTTTAATGAGGACTATATGGAAAGAGATATCTGCAAACTACACGTTTCTTGCAATTAGCCACTTGTTTGTTTGCGAAGTTGTAGAATATAATTTCTCATTCGCCATTGGAATTCTCATCTATTGTGTAGGTCATGGAAGCAGCACAAGCTTCAACGCAGTTGGCTGGGAAGACGTATATGGGAGCGGCGAACATCAATCACATCGCCCATTTATCAGGGGCTCTTGTGGGAGTGGCCCTCATTTGGTTGCTGAACGGTATTGCACATCTGGGAGATAAGTCTTCAAGCAAATGAACTGTCCCACTAGACTACTTTTATTTGGTACACGGTACCAGTCCCAAGTTTGCAATTGGGGTGGCTAAATCTTGCGACAGGTTTGAATTTTAACCCCAAGTGTCCTCAGGCTTTGGGCGAGCATCCCTGAAATTGCAAACCTTTAGGTAGTCGTCTTGAAAATGGAGAGTTTTTGAATTCACCTTTCACGATGATTTGAAAACCAATAGGGAGTTGTGCTTTGCTTATATGGCATGGCTTACTGCCTTGTCATGAAAAATGAAACAAGAGCATGAAAATTTTACAAAGGCTATTGAGCACTACCTCCCAGTCAGGGAATGCACATGAGCTTCTGCTGTCCTTATCATTGCTTCACTCATTCTTGAATTGAGTCATGACATTCTTCAGCCATAAGCAATGCTAGCTCACTTTTTATTTACAGATGCTATCATATTGCACAGTCTGAGTATTCTGCTTGGTTCAACAGCCATTCACATTAACGCTAAATAAAAACCCAGAGTGGAATTGAGTTTGACGAGCAAGATGCATAGAGTAGATGCACATGCACAAATACAACGCAGAAAATCAAACGAGATGCCGAGAGGAAATAGGAAAAAGACCCGTAAGAAACGGGGCTGTATCAAACTATACAACTACTGGTTACAGTGAACAAGGATGACTCATTTTCTAAGTTCAAGGAAAGGCCAAATTTGAAATCTGCTCCCATGTGTGAAATCAAACTAGTGTATATGCCAATCTGAACCCATTTCTAACTTGGCCCTATTTTCCTGATCCAAGACATCAAAGAAGATGGGATCCACCTTAAGATCACTGTCCACATGCACCTGTCATATAAACCACTAGCGTGAATGACTAGAATGAGATAATATTGAGTCATATGAAGCCAAAATAAATGAGGTGATGCAAAACAATTGCTCTATACTGAATACTAAAAGTAGAGAAACAAAGGAACTAAGAACTTCTGTTGCGCAATCCAGAATTTTGAAAAGCAATGCAAGACACCAAGACCCTAAACTCCTGAAAAACTCACTCGCTTGGTTGGCACATGGATAACGTGGCTTCATACCTCAAATGGATGCCTCCACCTCCATACTAACGATTCCCCGGTAATGGTGACAACCGAGTGGAGCATCATCTCGCGCTTGGTCACGTCGCAAAAAAATTCCTTGATATGGTTTGTCAATTCAAGACCATCCATCTTACAAGGCAATGCCATTGTCGTGGCGGATAAGGCTTCTTGATCTCCAGCAGGGACCTTCAAGCGACAAAGAAATTTGATGAACAACTAAAGCTTACAACCAAAATGTTACCAAGAATAAATTCATTAGCCAAGTGCAGGAACTGGTGCTGGAATAAACCCATTCTCCTGGTGCGGAAAAATACATTCAGTTAGAGCAAACGCAATCAAAGAAAATGAACCAATGCAACTCATTATAGCTCCAGCACAAACATAATAAGTCATCGTATCTGAACCGAGAAGAAACTTCAGGTAAGCTTCTAAAATCCTCGCATTCAAGAGAAACTAAATAATATCAATGCAGGATTTTGAAGCTGATGTGCCGCGGCCAAGGAGGATTTGAACCCATAATGCCAACCCTTCTCAATTGTTTTTACAACCCACTAAAGACTTTCTTCTAGGAGATAGTGCACAAACTTAACCTCAAGCTCAAAGTACTGATTATTTGAAGTTTGAAACTTGATATTTTAGCATATAAAGAATCCATAGCAAAAAAATTGAGGATAGGACAAATACAACAATGATAACAAAGATCCTTTAGTTTGATTTTGCTTATTAGGTACCAGAAATTGAATTTTGGAAGGATAGCATTTTGGCTCTGCCTTAACAAAGCAACGATACTCATTTGAAACCATCAACTTCGCTTTGAAGAACATGAGGTGGTCTCATAAGGAAGTCCGCCGTCTTGCAAAGCAGCGAGATTACTTTACAAAACAGAAGACTTATAAACGACATGACTCAAACCTCCTGCAACCACTTTCTATGTATTACGCCACTCTGAAAGCACCCCAGATCCATTGACATTATGCTTGGTAAGGGCAATCGAGGCCACGGTTGTCAAGATCTATTTGCAAATTGGAACCTTGCTTGTGACCAACTTGTGAATTATTTATGATAGCTAAACCCTTCATTGTCATTACCTGTCCATTTCCTGGGAGAGTGCACATAAAAGGGGAAGAACAAAGAAAGCTCACCTTAGCTTGCCCGAGCAAGTCACCACGATAGTAGATGTCCATGATGGCTTCAGTGAACACAATCGGCGACACATTCGGATTCGTCGAGTTCACGTGCAGAGTGAGCGAGATATCCACAACAGCAATCAGCAGCGGCGAATCCGTACAAAACCGAAGATTGAAACCATCAAGTGTGATGAGCTCCACTTTAAACGCCGGATCCCGAGGCCGAATCGAGTACATCCACAAAGCCACGCTCCCCAAAGCTCCAACGGCCACGGCGGCTATGGCCCCCACCTTCGTCCCTCGGCTGGTCCGCTTCTGCAGGGGTGTCACAATCACTACCTCCTCCTCTACGCGATTTCCACTGAAATCCGCTTCGTCGCCAGCTTCGGAGACTGTTTTCGTTCTCGACTTCGTCCGAGGCCGCCATGGCATATCTTCTTCATTTTCCCCATCCCGCTCAAGATCGACGGACGCAACCTGACTCGGGGACGCTTCAACGCGGGAGATTTTCAAAGAAGAATCGGAGATGATGCTTGGTTTTATGCTCTTTCCTCCCGTGGGAACAAAACCTGCCTTTCTTGGAAGATCCTCCATCGCGTGCAAATCCAATCACCGTCCCCTACTTCCTCGAGTTTCCAAAACAGAGCTTCTACTGCTAGAGAAGACTAGAGAAGACTAGAGAGAAAGAGAGAGAATATAAAACGCCAATGTCCAGCACATATAACTTCCTCATAAACACAACCCAATTCAGCAAGTGACGACTCAATCTTCCAGCAGCTTCAAAATTGTCAATGGAAGCAAAAGCGGTGAGCATGAACTCCCAAGGCGTCCCAAATGATGCACGCCCAATCAATCCCCTTCCACAGTCCTCTCTATTCAAACGAGCTTCTCCCCAAGCACAGAGCTTCTAAGCTTACTGCGAGAGAAGCAGAGCAAATCTCAAACGCCAAATTCCAACTCGAACAATGAAAACTAACTTCTTCAAAAAAAACACCAAATCCAGCAATTGTCCAGTCAATCTTATTGCGAATTGTCTACCCTCTCCACACTAACAAATCAAAATCGCAAATGGAATCAAAATTAATGAGGCGAAACCCCCCAACGAAGAGAAATCACTCTACAAAGAATCGTTTTCTTCACAAAAACAAATCTCGCACTGTCCTCATGCTCGTCATTTGCTGTCTCGCCTCACCGCAATTGCAACCAATTAATTAGTACCCCGACGGTGGGGAGTAGCATGATTCGTGACAGCAATTGCTCAAGTGACAAACCCTAAGAACACCTGGCCCACAATCGAATAGCAAGACGCGGATCAGGATCGTAAGGAGCTCCGTGTTGGTGGCCACTTGTCTGGTTCGCAACTCGCTTCGATCCTGTCGCCGGAAGTGAGTCAGCGGCGACGAGATCGCACGGTTTTGGCATGTCGTTCGCGGGACCCAATTTTTTTTTTAAATTTAAAAAAAAATTTAAAAATTCGTAAGGAAATTAGAGTGAAGCAGATTTAGTGTGTGTAAACTAAAATCTAATTTGAAGAATGATTTTATTTTCCCATGTAAAGAAAGTGCCAAAAATTGGGCAGCAACCAGAAAATGGCTGATTGGGTGCGTGTAACGGTTAGTCTAGACATTCCTTTTGGAGCTAAATACCACAAGCTTTAAATGAGTATTGTGGTCTTGCCACGAACCCGCATGAAATTTAAGGAGGGAAATGAATATATTTAGCTGGATTTTATACCAAATTGTGTGGTTAATTGCTAGGAATTGAAATGCAATTACCGAAATTTAAAAAAATGTCCTTGTGCAAAATTGGTAGTCACAACTTCACTACTGGAGCTGCCTAAGTGAAAAACAAACAACAAACTAGGAAAAGAAGAACATAATACCAGTAAGATAGGAGGTCCATAAATCGCTCATTTAAGAGCTGAAACTAAATTTGGGGGAGGTGAAACACCTCGAAATATTTTTCAGTAAATTTTCCTTGAAAGACAAGAGGAATTGGCATCTATCCCAAGTCGTTTCATATTTTTTGGAGCTTTCTAGAATTAGTTATGAAATTTTGAAGTTTAAGTGGCATAGGGCTCTAAAATCGCCCACCCCCTAAAATGTACATTGTTTGTACATCGCTGAAGGCTATGGAAAAGCAACATGTACAAGCAGTGTACATTTGAGTAGGGTGGGCGATTTTAGAGCCTATGTGATTTCAAAACTTCCTACCTTACTTAGACACTCTTTTTGTGGGTGGTATGCACAGGACTCTATCTTAGTTAGGCAAGATTCAGAAGAACCACTATATAACCAAAAAAAACTTTAAGAAAGAATATACTAAATGCAAGGGGCTCGGAACCGAGCGCGCCATCTAGCTCCTTGTAGGGCCTTTTCTGTTAGTTTTGTGTCAAAGGTTCTTTGCCATTGATTTGTTTGGTCGAGCTAGTTTGGCGAGTTGTTGTAGGGTTACTCTAATAAAAAAAATTTAGACAACCACATGAAGGAGGTAACACGGTATTGATTGAAATACTGCACCATGGTTAAATTAGAAACAAGATGATATAGAAATGCCTAGAATGTCCCTGATTACTAAGTATGTTGAAGGTAATTACCACCTTCCTTGATGATTCATTTTGTTCATGATTCCAATCAACTGTATTCTCTGACTCATAATTTAGTTGTTTTTTTCCAAATGCTTTTTTATTTTGTTATTTTTAACCTCTAAAGTTCTATGACTATGTTTTCACCAAAAATGCTCAAAAATTGCCATTTTTAGTACAGGTACCAAATTTTTGAAAAAAAACATTTTTGGACACATGTAACCATAGGAGCTTGTAGCATGCTAACTTGAAAAGACGTGGTAAAATTTTCAGAAATTTCCACCACATGCATGGATTGCAAGGCATAAGCATTCAAATTTATTGATATCATTTTTTTGGCCCTGCCAAAAACAAGGCAACTACACTTCACAAGCTCACTTTTCTATGAAAAATGTCCAAAATGGTAGTGCTTCTTTGAATATTTTTTCCTAGACAAGTTGGCTAAATACTTGAAAATTTTTACATTGTTTGGAATTGTACAACATATAGGAAAAAAATAGTAAGTAGAAAGAAGTAGAGAATGATTCAAAATACAAAATTGTTAAGAATTTAGTCATGGAATTGAAAAATGCCAATCCCAATGGTTGTAATGTTGTACTAAACAGTCTACATCCTATGATTTTATTTTTTTCAAAAAATATTGAAAATTGAATAAGATATAGGACTTCAAAGTTTATTTTAGAGTAGAAAATCTATATATGCCTGCAAATTAAAACTCCTCATAACTTTTGACTCCTTGATCAAAATAGATTGATTCAAAACTTTCCACGTATACTCCATATATATAACAATAGAAAATCAATTTCAAATTTTTGTTTTTGAAAAAAGTAATTCTCTTCGATTTGCCCGGATTGCCCATTTACAAAAAAAATAACATATTAGGTCATAACTTTTGACCCATATTTATAAATGTCATGAAATTTAGTGCATATGAAAGATATTCCTTGTTTCCACCTTCTATTAAAATTTCAGCCTAAAATATGCAAACCCCAACTTGCCCAAAATTTCTATGTTGCCAAAAAATGCATGTTGGTCCTTTAGAGGTTAAGATGTCTTAATTTTTAACCCGTAAAGGACATTACAAGCCACATGAGCATTTTGAAAGTGAAAACCTATATTTTCACATAGTTCTTGGTTTAAAACTTTTTAAGCTTAACTTAGAAAATATAGCTTCAATAATCTACTTTGTATCTCCATTTGATTTTTTTTCAAAATTGTTAAAATTGTATTTTTTGTGACACTTTAAAGATAGCATCTTGAAAGCTCAAAATACATCACTATCAAACTTTTCTACCAAATTTCTCTTTGCATGAGCTCAAGGAATACATCAATTAGACCATAATGTTTGTCACTACTATTTTCATATTTTTCTTTATAAATTTCATATTATTTTAAGCATTATTGTAATTACTATAATTTTTACAAAGATTTTTAAAAAAATCTTATGAATTTCAATTTGATGTTTTTAGTTATAAAAAAATGAGATTAAATTTTAGACATATACTAATACATTTCAAAAATTATCAAATTTTTGAAATGTGTGTTCTAATATAGAAATCTAATGAAGTTTGACCAAGCCCGTACATGAAATGTCCTTTAATTAAGGATTAAAGAACAAATCAACTTCTCGCTTGGTTAACCCTTAACCCCTATAGGCCCAAGGCCTTTTTTCTGCCAAAAAACCATCAAAACTGCCATTTCTATAGCAAACAGTAAAAAAAAATGAATTAAAATTTTAACCGTAGGATCTTACACCTAACTAGTATGAAAATGTGTGGAAAAAATTTCAGAATTTTTGACCGCTCAGATTGCAAGATATCTGCGTTTAAAGTGGAAAAAACAAGTATTTCAGCACATTGCGGGACTAGATTTTTTGACTTTAAACATTTTTAACTTAAAATTTTTGCACAATAGAGTTTTGTGCTTCAAATCTTTATAGTGGAGAATTGAGTTGAGACTCTAGGGAAAAAACCAATATTCAAAAAAACTTAATTATCATTTCTAAAAAATGTATTAAATAGAAGTAGGTACGAGATAGAAGGAAACTCTAAAACATTAATATATTTTAGATGGAATTAAAATACACTAATCCCAATGGTGAGATTGTTCCAGCAAGTAAACTAAACCATGATAATTTTTATTTTTTTTAAATTGCAAAAATAGCATTTAGAAATGAATCCTACAAGTTATTTTTTTCAAGAAGATGCTCTAACTGCCCGAAAAACAAGAATGTCCATAACTTTCTCATAACAAATCCAAATGAAATGAATTAAAGCTTTCCAGATAGACAAAAATATAATCTACAAGAAAAAAAATATTAAAAAAAAAAAATCAAATTTTTGCCAAATTTTTCTTGCTGCCCGGATTGCCCAGTTACGAAAAAAAGTAACATATTTGGCCATAACTTTTGCCTCCTATTTCCAAATGTCCTGAAATTTAGTGCATATGAAAAATATTCCTCGCGCCCACCTTCTATTAAAATTTCAGCTTAAAATATGGAAATCTCTAGTCACACGGACCTGCCCAAAATTTCTATACGGCCAAAAAATGCATGCCGGTCCTTTAGGGGTTAAAAGGCCAGCTTGCTATTTTTAGCAACATAGCAATTTTGGGCAGGTACTTGTGACTAAAAATTTGCATATTTTACGTTGAAATTTTAATAGAAAGTAGAAACAAGGAATATCTTTCATATGCACTAAATTTCATGACATTTGGAAATATGGGTCAAAAGTTATGACCTAATAATATATGTTATATGTTATATGTTGTTGTTTTTTGTAAATGGGTATTCCGGGCAAATCAGAAAAAATCACATTTTTCAAAAACAAAAATTTGAAATTGGTTTTCTATAGTTTTATATACGTGGAAAGTTTTGAATCATTCCATTTTAATCAAGGAGTCAAAAATTATGAGGAGTTTTAATTTGCAGGCAGTTATGGATTCTCTACTCTAAAATAAACTTTTAAGTTGTTTATTTCACTCAACTTTCAATATTTTTTGAAAAAAATAAAATCATAGGATGTAATTACAACCCTTGGGATTGACATTGTTTAACCCTTGAAGGCCCAAGGCCTTTTTTCTGCCAAAAACACTCAAAACTGCCATTTCTATAGCAAGGAGTAAAAAAATTTGAAAAAAGTTTTTTTGCAAATCTAACTATAGGATCTTACACCTAACTAGTATGAGAATGTGTGGAAAAAATTTCAGAATTTTTGACTGCTCAGATTGCAAGATATCTACGTTTAAAGTGGAAAAAACAAGTATTTCAGCACATTGCGGGACTAGATTTTTTGACTTTGAACATTTTTAACTTAAAATTTTTGCACTACAGAGTTTTGTGCTTCAAATATTTATAGTGGAGAATTGAGTTGAGAGTCTAGGGGAAAAAAAAATATTCAAAAAAACTTAAGTATCATTCCTAAAAAATTTATTAAGTAGAAGTAGGTACGAGATAGAAGGAAAATCTAAAATATTAATATATTTTAGATGGAATTAAAATACACTAATTCCAATGGTGAGATTGTTCTAGCAAGTAAACTAAACCATGAGAATTTATTTTTTTTGAAAAATTGCAAAAATAGCATTTAGAAATGAATCCTACAAGTTATTTTTTTCAAGAAGATGCTCTAATTGCCCGAAAAACAAGAATGTCCATAACTTTTTCATAACAAATCCAAATGAAATGAATCAAAGCTTTCCAGATAGACAAAAATATAATCTACAAGAAAAAAAATATTAAAAAAAAAATCAAATTTTTGCCAAATTTTTTTTGTTGCCCAGACTGCCCAGTTACGAAAAAAAGTAACATATTTGGCCATTACTTTTGACTCCTATTTCCAAATGTCTTGAAATTTAGTGCATATGAAAGATATTCCTCGCGCCCACCTTTCATTAAAATTTCAGCTTAAAATATAGAAATCTCCAGTCACACGTACCTGCCCAAAATTTCTATACAGCCAAAAAACGCATGCCGGTCCTTTAGGGGTTAATCCTAAACATTACAACCTTTGAGATTGACATTTTTCAATTCTATAATTAAATTCTTAACAATTTTGTATTTTGAATCATTCTCTAATCTCTACTTCTTTCTACTTACTATTTTTTTCCTATATGTTGTACAATTCTAATTTCCAAATGATTTGAAAATTTTCAAGCATGTAGCCAACTTGTTTAGGAAAAAGAATTCAAAAACATACCACTATTTTGGACATTTTTTTCATACAAATGTGACCTTGTGAAGTGCAGCTGCCCTGTTTTTGGCGGGGACAAAATAATGATTTTTGCCAATTCAAACACTAATATCTTCCAATCTGCATGGTGGAAAATTCTGAAAAAATTTCCACATCTTCTCAAACTAGCATTATATAAGATTCTACGATTACATATGTCAAAAAAAAATTCAAAAATTTGGTACTTGTACTAGAAATGGCAGTTTTGAAGCGTTTTTGGTGAAAACATCACAATAGACCCTTGTGGAATTCCCTGTGACTATTTTGGAGATTTTGTAGGTTTTCATGCAAGTTTCTCCTAGTTTTTATGTTTTCCTGTGTTCTAATGTCATCATGAAGGGATTTTCAAAGAGTTTCTATGCAAAAGGAAATTGTGGGTTTTCTTTGCAAGGATTTTCATAAATTTCCCCCAAATCCCCTATGTGCAATCCAAATTGGTAGACTTTGCAACACATTGACACATCTTACATTTCAATGTTGTTTCCACCTAATATTTGGTAGATTTTAGAAGACTCAAATTGTCCCATATCGATTGTCAAGGGTACCATGAGGTTGGACACATAAGACTTGTAAGTTGTCAATCTCCAAGTCAATGTATTCAATTCTTCGAAATCTAATATTTCTACAGTTGGTACATTTTAGAAATCTCAGAAATTTTACAATACATGAAATTGTAAAATGTTCAAACAAATGAAATCTACATATTACTAATATTTTGAACTATTGAAATCTAGCTAACGGTCTAGGCTAAAAATTCTGAAATGTACAAATCAATAAGATTGGAAATTCAAAATCTATATATCTGTTAGATTTCAGCTTCCAAAATCTACAAACTGAATTGATTATGCAAACTAAAATCTACATTATAATTAGATTTTAGAGGCTTAAATCTACATTATAGATTATTGAATTCTACAAATTGAGTTGATTTTGAGGTGGGGACATCTTCAAATAACACTAAAAAATGCACAAATTTCCCCCTTAAAACTCCCTTAAAATTCCCTGTCTCACATTTCCCTGTGACTCGGGGGGGTCACTCCCTCTTACATTTAGCATACACATGCGCAAATGACATATTTAAAGGGGGGCTATTTACCTTGTTCTATAGATTATAAGGCATGGTATTTTTTGAAATAAAGGTAAAGGTTTGTATTTTAGGGCACCGTATTGGTAGTTACAATTCTTTAGAGGAGGTATTAAAATTACCCTTGTTTACTTATACCCATCTTTTTTTCTTGGTCCCTTTTTTTTCCTTACACATTTTTTTTACTTATACATTTATACATTTTTCCTTAGATTATCTTTTTTTCCTATACATTATTTGTCTTTATACATTTTTTTTGCTTAGACATTTTTTTCCTTCTAAGACATTTGTTCCATTCTACATTGTATTCTTTTATACATTTTTTGCCTTCAACCTGATTCATATGTGTGTGCTAGCTTTTTTTCCTTAAATCAGACAATTCTTGAAGCTTGCCTCTGGTGAATCATGCTTTGGGGACATGGGTGTCAACAAAACAATGAAAGTGCAAAGATGGAGTCGTGCAACAAAGTTTGCCACGTTAACCCCTAAAGGACTGGCATGCGTTTTTTGGATGTATAGAAATTTTGGGCAGGTCCGTGTGACTAGAGATTTCCATATTTTAAGCTGAAATTTGAATAGAAGGTGGGTGCAAGGAATATCTTTCATATGCACTAAATTTCAGGACATTTGGAAATAGGAGTCAAAAGTTATGGCCAAATATATTACTTTTTTCTTAACTGGGTAGTCCAGGCAGCAAGAAAAATTTGGCAAAAAATTGATTTTTTTTTATTTAATATTTTTTTTCTTATAGATAATATTTTTGTCTATCTGGAAAGCTTTGATTCATTTCATTTGGATTTATTATGAGAAAGTTATGGACATTCTTGTATTGTGGGCAGTTAGAGCATCTTCTTGAAAAAAATAACTTGTAGGAATGATTTCTAAATGCTATTTTTGCAATTTAAAAAAAAAAATTCTCATGGTTTAGTTTATATACTAGAAAAATCTCACCATTGGGATTAGTGTATTTTAATTCCATCTAAAATATATTAATGTTTTAGATTTTCCTTCTATCTTGCACCTACTTCTACTTAATAAATTTTTTAGGAATGATAATTAAGTTTTTTTGAATATTTTTTTTCCCCTAAACTCTCAACTCAATTCTCTACTATAAAGATTTAAAGCACAAAACTCCGTAGTGCAAAAATTTTAAGTGAAAAATGTTTAAAGTCAAAAAATCTAGTCCTACAATGTGCTGAAATACTTGTTTTTTCCACTTTAAGATATCTTGCAATCTGAGCAGTCAAAAATTATGAAATTTTTTCCACAAATTCTTGTACTAGTTAGGTGTAAAATCCTATGGTTAGATGTGCAAAAAAAACATTTTTCATTTTTTTTACTCCTTGCTATAAAAATGGCAGTTTTGATGGGTTTTTGGTAGAAAAAATGCCTTGGGCCTTTAGGGGTTAAAATAACATGAAGCAATACAGAAAATCACAAGCTTGTATTGAAGAACACAATTGAGTAAGGCAACAACAGTAAGTCACAAGTGTACTTTTCACATCCATTAAGTCTTCACAAGTCCCTGTATGAACTTCATACTTCCTACATATGATATATAGAATCGCAAAATGTAAAATAGCGTATTAACAGCCTCCCAATCCCTTACTAAGATGCAGGAGGAGCTCAAAAATCCCACACCTACAGCAATGAGTATCCAGGTCATGGGATGACCACCCTGACGAGTGCAAGTGCTACAGAGTATTCTGGACATAATTTGCTTTGGAGCAAGATCCAATTTTTCCACCCTACACCGCATTCGTAATGCAAGATTCCGACATTCAAAGAACACTTAGGATCCTCGCCTCGGATACTACTAAGTCTTGATAGACGTTGAGGTCAGTTCTACTACAACAGTCATACATCCGCGTCACTAGTATCAATAGAAAACAGAACTTTTTCATCCACAACAAATAAGCCAGAGGTATCAGCCATTTGAGCCTACCCCTAAACCCATATATTCTACTCTCTCCATGGTATTTTATATCTACTAGTTACATAAATTTAAGATTTTACATTATAGTACTTATAACCACGTTTTCCATTTTAAAGCTATGTACATTACATCTACTTTCTTTACAAAATTTATCTCCAATGAATATTAAATACCGTATTTTTTATCGCACATTGTTCCTACGATTTTTGACAGTGACCCCCCCGAGCCCTGTGAGAGTGACATTCCCTGTGAACAACAATTTGTAACATTTCTTTGTTTCTTCGGAGGGGATTTGGAGTACAATGCCTGCGAGGAATTCAAAAAAGGCTTCCTGTGCGTAGTCAAGGAACTTTAGGGATTAAACTTCATTATTTTCTATATCAAAATACACATTTTAAAATCTTGATATTTCTTAATTTCTTTTGTGTAGTAATATATCCAAAGTTTATTTTTAATTTTTAAAATTAAACCATTAAAGAAATTCTATAAGATTTTTTTAACTAGTTTCTTTATAAAAGCCATAATGATTACAAAAATGTCTTAAATAGTATGAAATTTAAAAAAAAATTGAAGATAGTAGTTATCAACATCATAGTGAACTTGGTGTACTCTTTGAGCTTAGACAAAGAAAATTTTGATTGAAAAGCTCGTAAGTGGTGTATTTTAAACTTTTAAGATGCTACCTTCACAATGTTACAAAATCACAATTTTAGCAATTTTGAAAAAAATAAAACCAAATAAAAAATAGTTTACTAGAGCTACATTTTTTTAGTTATTAGAGCTACATTTTTTATTAGCATAAAAGCATTTAAAATCAAAAACTACCCTATACTTGACTCAGATTTGTTAAAAAATAATTTAAAATATAATAATATGTGGCATGTAATGAAATTTTTATAAATTATAACGTGGCATAATTGAATTGTGTAGAAAATAGTAATGAGAATAATTTGAATCCTAAAAAAAACGTCGATGAAAAATGAAAAATGAAAAAAAATATACATACCAAGGCAATCGCTTTATAAATGTAAAAAGTCCATAGAATACATAAATTTAGTCCTTTTTAACCCCCTTGAAGAGAGATTGTATTCATTAAAAGGGATTGGAACTCAACTAGTCATTTTGCTAACTTACTAAGCTGTGAGGACCCTACTACTAAAAGTCATGAAATATTCTAAATCTTGTGAAATGAAATTTCAAAAATTCTAAATCCATTTAACTCCTAAAGGACCAATTGTCCCCTTGGAGGACAATTTGGATCCAGGTAGGTTCCTAATATTGTCTCAATTTGTAGTTAAAAAATTTGGGATTTTTGAAGTTGTGTAGTTTTGCAAGAGCTTTGTGGATTTATAATTTTTATTTCAATCGGTGCCCGGGAGTAAAAGTTATCGCACAATAAGCTAGAAACAAAGATTGGCGGGCAGCACAAAAAAATCACAAAAAATCAAAATTAAATTTTTAAATTCTTTTTTCTAAAACATTATATTTTTGTCTACACGTGAAGCTTTGGTTCATTCAATTTGGACTTGTGATGAAAAAGTTATGGACAATCTTAGTTTTTCGGGCAACCTAAGCATCTTCTTGAAAAAATAACTTATAGGATTCATTTCTGAATGCAATTTTTACAATTTTCAAAAAACAATTGTCAGACATGGCTAAATTTGCTTGCTAGAACAATCTCACCGTTGGGATTATTGTGTTTCAATTCCATCTCTAAGCTATTAATGATTTTGTTTTTCCTTCATTTTTGAACCTACTTCTGCTTAACAATTTTTTATTCAGTGAAAATTAAGTTCTTTTTCCTATAGTTTTTTTCCTAGATTCTCAACTCAAATATTCAACATAAAAAGTTAAGAAATCAAAATCAATAGTACAAAAATTTTAAGTTAAAAAGATTCAAAGCTCAAAAATCTAGTCATACAAGGTGTAAAAAAACTTGTTTTCTTCACTTTGAATGCAAATATCTTGCAATCCAGATGGTCAAAGTTTCTAAAATTTCTTCCACGCATACTTAAACTAGTCTACTATAAGATCCTACGGTTAGATATGCAAAAAAATACAAAATTTAAAGTTTTTTGCTCTTCGCAATAGAAATGGCAGTTTCGAGTGTTTTTTATGGAAAAAAGCCTTGGTCCTTTAGGGTTTAATGAAAGATAATTCAACCCAAAAAGAAATGATTTCATATAGGATCTAATGAATCTAACCCTAACAAATGCTATGTGAAAATTGAACTTTGACTTTTGAAATGTGCCTTGGGCTTGTCATGTCCTTTAAAGGTTAAAAACTATTCAGATATAATATTATAATATTGGTGTTAGCTATGGTATAATTTCACGTATAGATATAATTTACAATTTACAAATTTACAAATTCTATCCATAAATTAGTTCTAAAATATCCCTCCTTTTTATATTTAGATTTAAGTCTTTGCAAACTTTCAAAAACAAAAAGATTTTTAATTATTTTTTTATTCAAACCACAATTTAGTCCAAATTTCCAAAATTGTGAAGATATATTAGAAAATGCAATTTAAAAATGTATTTCATAATAATGTTCAAACCAAAGTTGTAAAATAGTTTCCATAAATCATGTCCATACAATTAATTTCACTGCTACACGTGCTAAAATTATCAATAACAAATTTAATCAAAAATTAAGAACTCCTTCTGAAATAATTTGTAGATATAGCATTTGTTAATTTTGTATAGATTTTATCCTTTGAGTAATAAAAAATTATAATTATAGTTATAGTACCTATTAAGAACAATTACTTAATAAATTTATCCAAATCAATTTTGAAGGTCATTATTCAAAAAAGTTATTTTTTGACGTCAAACATACTTACATCCTTTATACTATAGAATTTTTGCAAAACAAATAATACAAATGATAGAGAACTACTCAAGAATTGATAAGAATGAGATGTATGCAAAATCCAAGATTCTACTATCGGTGCTTGACTGCTTGGTACTTATTTGCTATCATCCATTGTTCAAAATTTGAGTGCGGTTTTTGAGGTTTTTTGTAGTTAGTATGCATTATTTATAAAATATAATAAGCTAATAAGTATTAGATAACCGATGAACCGCACTAGCGGCGAATAGGTTATTGGACATAACCGGTTGTTCATTTTTCAATCACAACCTTTGATCTTCATGATCCAAGGGTGTAGGAAGCAAGTTGAAAGGAAAGAAGGTTATGAGTTGCAACTTGTAGTGGCAATGGTGGCGGTTTCCCAATGGGATGGTGCCACATTAGCGTTGAAAAGTCAACAACCAGTTATGATCACCTCCATTACATATATAAAAAATACATTTAAAATTACATCATAAAAAAAACAAAAAAAACAAATCCACATTCAAATTAGTAGAGAAGCCTATCTGCTAGCCTATCTGCCTAACTACATTGTGTAGTGTGAATGCAGTTGTAGATAGGATTTGAAAACTCAAATTCAGAAACCAGAGTATCAATGCTTTAGTCTTTCGGTCAATGTATTTTTAGAAAAGTAGCCAGCTATTTCTTCAATATTCATGTGATATTTGGGTGATACTTGGTAATATCTTTAGTTCTTCAAAATTTGAGTTTATGCTTTGTTTAGTTTCACTCCGTATGCCATATGTTGAAAATGAGTGGAAAAAATTCAAATGATCAAACATGAATGTTGTAGTATCCTTTGTGCACTACAATCCTAAAAAAACTTGAAGCAAAAAACAATTACAGTTAGGAAGTAAATGAATTCCAAAGTCAACAACCTCTAAAGACGTACTCATTTGTTGAGGTGGGTATCATAATCACTCCCAAAATTGCCTATGCTTCTTTTTTGAGCCTTGATGCCTTGAATATATTATTGTGTGTTGTTGTATACCATTTAAGACCCACCCCCATTGGTATTGTAAAAAATTGAGATATGTGCTCCAAAAAATTATACATATAGAAAAATGTAGATAATATTTATTTGAATGGAATTTGAAGATTCTAAATGATTCAAAGACTTGAGATTTCATTTACAGTCAAAGATGATTTATAGGTTGCAATTTGAACTGTTGTTGCATCTACTCTTTAAATAGATTTGGAGATATTTGTCTTAGAATACAATTAATGCAAATAATTTTAATTGATATTTAGCAACCAAAACAATTATTTTCACTGCAACTTTTTTGAATTCAACATATTAGTTTGTAAGGGTTGTATATAGTATATTTGTTTACACATATCTCAACGTTTTTCAATACCAATGGATGTGGGTCTTAATTGGTATACAACAACATGCAATAAAATGTTCAAGTCATCGAGGCTCAAAAAAGAAGCATAGGTGATTTGGGGAGTGATTATGATACCTGCTTCAACAAGTAAGTCTATGGGGGTGGTTAGCTTTGGAATTCATTTACTTCCTAACCATAATTGCTTTTTGCTTCAAGTTTTTTTAGGATTGTAGTTCACATTTGCTCATTTGAATTTTATTCACTCATTTTCAACATATGGCATATGGAGTGATACAGAACAAAACATAGACTCAAATTTTGAAGTGATTGTAAGGTAGGTGGCTTTAAAAGCGACACTTTAAGAGCTGATTGCATTTTGGGAGAAGCTAAACTCCTTGAAACAATTTTCAGTAAATTTTCGTGGTAAGAAAAATGGAATTGGCATCTAACCCAAGTCGTTTCATATTTTTTGGACATTCATGGAATAGTTATGAATTTTTGAAGCTGAAAACACAGTGGTTTCTAAAAGCGACCCTCTCCTGAAATGTACACTTCTGATACATGTTAGAGGCAAAATCTACCAAATCGCTTTTAGAGACAAGTCACTTTTACAGCCCCCTACCTTATATCAAAACTGCGTGATATGACCTATTGTAGGTAAAATTTGGCTATTTTTTAAAAATACAACATTATCTGACTATTTTGACCAAAAAAATGAAAATTTTCTTTGCAAAAAAATAGCCAACGTCTATTGGCTTGCAGCCAAATGGCGAAAAATCATGTATTAAAAAAAACTCTCTGTCCAGAGGACCATCCCTGATAATAGGCAGCCGAGAGTATCAGTCTTGTTCAGTTTTCTTCGAAGACCAGAGCTTCTATCTATCTATCTCTTGCTCAGTTCACCACTTCACTGTGGTTGCACCTTTGTCTCGTCCATGGTCCGCATCTTCGGAGAAAACTGAGCGAGACTCATACTCTCGGCTTCCAAGCCTTCCAAGCCTTCCAAGCCTCCGGTCCCTTCGCTTCACTTCATAGGCGCTTACCTGCGCAAAACTCGGGAAACAGATCGTGCGTTGTCATGCTGTGAGTCAACAAGAAAGAATATCTTTCCTAAACCTTGGAGTGGGGGACCTATGCTGGCGAACCAGGGAAGGGAGGGTCATGTACTGTACTGTTGTAGTCGCGCTTCATGACATTCAGTAGCCTTCATGAAGAAAGACGGTAGGCATCGGTCATAAAAGAAGACGGTAGGCATCGCCTTCATGCCTACCGTCTCTCTTCATGCACCCTGTTCATCACACTGAGCTTCCACCTGTCCACATGCGACATGGCTAGTACTTATGGGTGTGGAATATTCTATACCATCTATTATAGAGGGTCGGGGTGAACTGGCCCCTTCGCTTGGCACCTCCAAGTCACTCCAAAGGTGCAAGTAAAAAAAGGGACCCCTATTTTGTGCTTGATTGAATTGCCTTGTTCACCTCACCTAGGTAATTGGGGGGCCTCTGATTGCAAATATGAATTCAAAATTTGCAAATTTTATCATGCGTGAAAAATAAATAAATAAATTCAGCATTTTTTCGAGCAGCTGAGCGAGGGGGTCAGTTCACCCCGGCCCTGTAGAGTCAGCCAAGGTAGTGCCTTGTTAGCCGGGGTGAATTGACCCCTAGCTTGTTTGTCCTCTTGAAATCATTCTAAAGATGCAAGTGAAGGAAAAAAACAAACTATTTTGTACTTGATCAATTTATTTTTTACACTTCTCCTACCAAATTTGAGGACCCTCTGATTCCACTTATGAATTCATAATTTCCAAATTTTATTGATCATGCGTAGCAAATAAAAAGTTCTTGTGTTTTTCCCGAGGGTATAATCGAGGACAAGCGAGGGAGTCGGCTATGATAATGCATGCTACTGAATGTTATGTTGCACAAGTGATCAAACGAAAGAGGGTCTTGTGGAGCAAGGCTAGGGTGAACCGGTGAATTGACCCCCTAATTGCCCCGCAATTTATCCCTACAAAAAACTTTGGATTTTTTTATTTACCACCCATGATAAAATTTTAAAATTCATCTTTGGAATCAAAGGCCTTAAATGAGATAGGAGAGGTGAAGAAATACAAAAAAAGGTGGCACAAAATGGGGGTAAGTTGTTTTTACATTTACCCTTACTGGGGCTTGCCTGAGTGGGGGCAATGGGTCAATCCTCCCCGGCGCTCGTCATTTTGTAGCTAAGGCGTCAACGGCGGAATCAAAGAATAAAAGCGTTAACGACGGATTCAAAGAATAAAAGCACTCGTAAGGTTACTGCTCGCCGTCTACTTCCTAGCTCGCAGCGGCGTTGCATCGGAGACAAAGGCCCCGAAAACAAGATCAGGTACTCTCAGTCTGTATCGACATGCTCTCCAGTGTTCTCTTCAATTGGCAACCATTTCTTTTTCGTATACAATGCTTCAAACAAGCAATGCCAATTCATTCTGAAGTCGACTGCAGAAGCTAGCTAGGAATTGAAGACGTTCATTTGCTAGATAGTTTCTATGCAGATTTTCGCATGTGCGTTTTTTTTCCCAGCAAATCCGGTGCTCGATCGGAGAATTCCTTTTCTCGATCGATACAAAGTCACATTTTGATCTTTAGCTCCTCCAGCTTTCTCCCTCCGAGTGAACTTACACGTTTTCTTCTTTGGCAGTATTCCGGATTGCGTATTTTTTTAATTCGCGTAATTCGGATTCAGAACTTACACGTTTTTACACAATATGGTGGTACATATTGAAGCTGGCTAATAGCAAAGCCACTGATTCGGCACGTGAAAATGCAAAAATGCAGTTCCTGTTTGAGATGGATTAGGCTTGTTGTGACGAATTGGCTGGTCTTCGTAATCTCACTGGTACTAACTGTTGCTTCTACACTCGGTGTTTGTGTCTGCTTTCAGTAATCTAGTAATCCACCAATTGCAAATACAGCTGATTTCGAGCTAGCACAGCCACAGCAGAGCAGATGGCTCCAAAGACGAGGGCAAAGAGCGCACGAGCGAGCGCAAAAGACCCCAATCCGAAGCAGACGATCAAGTCCAAGTTGCACATCAATACGCGTGAGAATGACTCCAAAAACACCAAACGATACGGTCATTGCGGTGCTTCTGTGAGGTAGGCCAAATAACCAGAGTACGACGTTGCGTTCTCCTAGTGGTCATTTTTTTTTTGGTTTCAACCGGGGCAGTTTTGCACTTACTACTCATGAAACTCAAGTGTAGAATTTTTTGAGCCAATTGCAAATTTGCAACCAGATCAGAGGACACGGAAACCACGTTACAAGACACCGCGACTGCTGCCGCAAATGTTTCTGCTGAGCCAGTCGATTCCATTCAACCAACCGAGCCTCGGGAGTCGGCTGGAGTACCATCCGCAGCTGTGCAACCGGTATGGACAGGTAGAAGGTAACTATTTCGGGAACATAGTATTATATTCACGTGAATGAGGTTCACAACATCTATAGATCGTCCTATGAATTCACTGATTCACACTAGCTACAAGAAAATTGTGGAGGCATGGAATGGCACCTTTAACTGAATGACATGGTTTGGGGGAAATTATTCGCTCACAACTAGCAGGAGCTGGAGTAGTTTGAGACCCTAAACCGTAACCATTTATGTGATGACATTTGATAAGCTAGGGAGAGGCACCCAATGGCGTCTCTTTCTAGGAAGGGGTGTCATTCTAAGATGCAATTCTAGGTGGCCCATACATGGCATATTATTTTAGTCAAAAAATAATAAGCCATATTTGGTCTGTCTACAATTAGGTTCTGAAATGACACCCCTTCCTAGAAAGGGACGCCATTGGGTGCCTCTCCCTTAAGGGCATTCAAACAACATTATGGCCAATGTCATTCAAACGGCGATATTCCTTGACTTTTGGCACTTTTAATAGTTTAGAGCTGGTCTAAAATCTACATTTGTCCTACATTTTTGAAACCTACATTTGTCCTAGATATCTAAAATCTACATCAGTCCTAGATGTTGTAGAACAACCAATCTAAAATCTATATATGTTCTAGATGTGTGAAATCTACAATAATCTTAGATGCCTGAAATCTATATTTGTTCTAGATGTTCAAAGCGGGCGGTCTAAAAAAATGGCAAAGGAAATATTGCTCCCGTATCAATTGTCTGATAAATAGCTGCCAATCTGGAACTAGTATGTCGAATTCACCTGAGAAATCCAGACAGTCCATAGGGTGCAACTATGGAAATTATGAATCAGTATGGAATTTCAGCCTTGAATGAGCCAGTATGGATTTCAGGCTCTATATGTTCTAAACTCAAGTTGGGAAATTCCAGAATTGCTCTATGGAATAGGCTAGGGTTTATGGAATTTTTGGATTTCTCTTATGGTTAACTAACTGGGACTAACCGACTAAGAGTATGAGGTTTCGTTTTCAGAAGAAGATCTGCATGCTCTGATTTTTGTCAATATACTGTATGTGTAGAGGACGCAGTAGACTGCCGACAGAGAACGTCGAGCTGGAAGTCGCGGACTCCTTTCGCAGTAGATGGGCGTCAATGTCAGTTGATGAATTGGTCGCCGCGACTACCTTGGTGCAGATGAAGAACGATCCGCACTATTTTGCTCCCGTGCAGAGAAAGTCTCGTTCAAGGCGGGGTCGCCGTTCATAGGGACGTACGTGATCGATATCCCAATTCAAGCCTACAGCTAGCACAATGGCTTCATCAGGCTTGCAGCCGAAATTTTGCTATTGTAATACTATTGCTGGATCGATCATGCATGCAGCCGTGTATATATTGATGGCTAGATCAGGAGCCTTAGTTATTTGGATCACATGAAATTACAATAATGACCCGATCTGCAAGCCCAATATTGACAACGGATTTGATTTTGGTTTGAAATTGCAATTCACGCTGCTACTGGATTAGGACATGATGCAATATGAACAATTGAAGACTTGTAAATTATATGCAGCAATTCATTGCAACCTTCATGCGCTTGGTTTGCCGGCGGATCTGATAAAGCAGTATGTTAATTAATTAATTAGAGGACCAGGAAATTCTATAAGCTGCACGCGCCCTTTGCTAGAGATTGTACAATGCAAGCCACCATGCTCAATAAGTTTTGATATCGTAGTGGTCATTTTAGTGGTTATGCCTTCAGTTTCCTCTAGTATTTTAACTTAACCATGATTGATTATTTCTGTATTGGTAAGTTGTTAGGGTACAGAAATACCTACCTTACTCCCAAAAACATTGACAACAATGCACATCATTCATATATATTCATTAAGTAATTTGATTGCAAAGTAGTAAATCCATTCCGATGGAAAACCTCATGCCGTAAATAGGACATGAATAAGCCATAAGTAGAGTAAATGTAATCACAAACATACAAGGCTAGTGAAGTTGAAAACGTACAACTGAAGAGTCAAATGCAACACCGATTCTACTCATAGTACAAGAAAAAACTGAAAAATAACTTCTACAATATCCAAATAACAGGCATCTATGTGTGGAAACCATATATGGGCAATTTCGTTAAAATGGCGGGTATTCCATGTGCCATCTTCGGAGCAGACGCTCTGCACTGCAGAAGAGACATTTAAAAAGGCTATAGATTTCAGAAATCTTGGTCGTTTATAGATTTCAGAAATCGAGCACTGTTGTAGATTTCAGACCGCATGGTTTGAACTTTGAAAGAAACATCTATGACACTTGTAGATTTTAAGTATCTAGGAAAGTTACAAATTTCAGAGATCTAGGACAGTTTAACATTTCAGAGCGGCCGCTCTGAACTGTGAAAACTGCCAAAGTTACAGAATTTCCGCCATTTTAATGAAATTGCCCATATATCAAAAAAGGGGACGACTGAGACCCATAATAAAAGATTCCATTCAAGTAAGAGAAAGCTAAAAATTGCTCAAAGCCAGGAAATAAATCCCCGAATAACTTTTCTTAAACTAGAAATTTTCCACCCAAGTCGTAAACATTTAACCACCCAAAGTTGCCAGTTAACTCCGAAAACCTCAGAAGAGTGTTGCAGAAAGTTTCAGGTTTTAAATTGTACAATGGAATGGAACTCTTTCCAAAGGAGAAATGCACCCGGGAATTAAAATATGACCAGAAATTCTACAGCCTCAGGTGTACAGAAGGAGTCATCTACTTGCAGCTGAATATTGTACAGTTGCATGGCACAGTGACAGCTCAACTCCATAGCCATCAAGCTAAACAAAGAACTCGAGAACAGTTGATTAATTATATAGGAACTTCCAAACCATATACGTCACTCGCTTCAAAACATTTGGAGCATGATATCTTCGTTCAAGTGCTACAGTTCATTGACTTCCTTGAAACGTCACCTATATGATTCGCTTCGACTCCTACAAATGGACGAGGTCACTGCTTCGCCATTTGAGCACTTCAAACGTTACTGCAAAATAATACCACGTATTATTTTGCACCTATACCAGTAATAACGACATTATTCAGAAATATGTCAAAAGGGCATACTCTGTCGTTCTCTTACTTGTGATTCTGCAGGCACTGTGCGAGTACCGCAGCAGGGAACCAAGGTGTGTCGGTGGTGTTGAATGGTGCAGACTGTGGAAAGGCCGGTGGGACTGCCTTTCAAGGACGTCTTTCCATGTACAAGGCGTTGAATCAACAAAGGATCAGGAAGATGTCCAACATTGTGGTTGCCATCGACCAGGCGATAAGGATAGAGTGAACTTGTCACTGAGGGGACCGAATGTGCACTAGAGGCGAACCCCGTCGTTTTTCATTTTGGAGATGTCGCTTCTCACTGAAAATGATCTAATGTTAGTATGCAACTAGGCCCCACGATTTGTCCTTAGTGATCTTTCACTCGTCTCACGTGTTTTTCGCTATTTCAGGGAATGAAAAGCGATGGGTTTCGCAATAGTGGTGGGCGACAACACTCTCACACTCTCCATGGATAGTAGGGGTTGTCACACCTTCTTCTCCCCATTCTCAATCTTCAGAGAATGAGGATATGGGCACTCTCTCCTTGAATTGTGAAGGGCCTATTCTGTAAAGATTGAGAAGTTTTTTTCTTCTCTTCTCAAGGTGTAGAATGGGTGTGAAGAAGTTTCTCCATTTTCTCCATTCTCCATTCTCAAAAGGAGCTAGTATCACACCTTCTTCATAGATAAGGGCTCCTAAAGTATCACTATATAATTGTTCAAGATTGTAGGATCATAATCAAACCTAGTTGTGACAAAATCAGGATTGGGCTTTATTTTTATTGTAAGAAGTGCCAAATTTGTCAACATTCTAGTTAGTAAGGTAGTCTGCTCTAAAAGCAAGCGACCTCTTCAAATTGACCCTATATTTAGGTCTGAAATGGACATTAGGTGGTCCTTAGATGGACGCCTCAAGTCATTGAGAGAATCGAGAGAAAAGCATTACAGAATAGGCCCTTCACAATTCAAGGAGAGAAATGGCAGGCACTGAATAGAAATATATTACACCTTAAACTTTGCTATATAAGTACAATGCAATAGCTTTGATCATTGGAACATCCATATTCAATTAACTCTTAAAGGACAAGGGGTACCCAGATTTCCAAAATTGTGAAGATCTATTATAAAATGCAACTTAGGACAATATTTTAATGATGACTCTCAAACAATAGTTGTAAAGTATGATTTATAGATCACATCCATATGGTTAGATCAACAATTACACAAACCCAACATTTTACAATAAAATTTGAAGCCAAAAATTGAAAATTTCTTCTAAAATCAATTGTAGATAGAATATTTATGATTTTTACAAGAATTTTTTCTATGAATTCAAAATTCTAAGTTCTAATCCTAGTAATTTTTGAAGATTTTTTATTTTATTTTTTTATTCAAATCGTTTTAGAAGGGTCATTTGATGAACTTAAAAAGTTACTTTTCGAGGCTAGAACTACCAGTGCACTTTGATTTATAGAATATTTGCAAAGAAAAATCTTTATAATCTATAGCGTACAAATGTTAAAGAACTAATACAAGAATCTTTAAGAAAAAATGATGGACAAAAAAACGCATTTCAGTGAATTTGGGACGTGTTTCCGTTCCTTCTTTGTTCAAAATTTGCACTCACAGTCCTCAAGGTTAAGTGCCATGCATCAATTTTGCATTTTCACATGCACAAACAAGTTGTTGTTGACTAGTAGCATTAAAAATGTGTTGAATTGTTGTTAGCATCAACAAAGATGTTTTATATATAATACATGGTTCTATTACTGTCATTATGTTAAAATGTAAGTTTCAATCAATTTAGAAATTGAAAGATGGAAAGAAAGCGTGTTCTTTATAGAAGTGATGCTTGAAAATCCATATGGAATATGTCAAAACGCAAGAATTGCAAACCAACATGAACTTTAGACCTCATTTAAGTATAGAAATCCAATTTTTAAAACTTTCAATTATAAAAATGTGGGAGCTTATATTTCCTTTCAGATTCGAAAATCAGTTTGCGATTTTCATCATCCATTCAAAGTTATGGACTTTGAAGTTAATAGAGAGAATGAATATGAACCTCCATGCCCCTCTTTGATTTTGTCCATAACTTTCTAATGTCCAAAAGCTTCAATCACAAACAAATTTTTGGTATTCAAAATTAACTTGAATTCCTACATTTTTATAGTCAAAATTTCTTGGAATTTGTTTAATTATCATCTACAATGAAATGAGGTTCAAAGTTTTGCTAAGTTCTCTATTGTTGTGAAAGTAGTGGAAGCTTTGCCCTTCTTCCAAATTATTCCATATTCTTTGTATGCTTGCAATGTATGTAGCTAGAGACACTATTTCCATTGTGTTTAATATATCATGTTGTATGCAAGACTATATGTCAGAGTTTTGTTTGGCATCTGTTTGTAATGTCAATAAAGATTAAGACCAATACATCAATGCCACAATTGTTTTGATTTATTTATGTTATGGACAACAAATATGTTATTTCTAATGAGCTTAACATAGAAATAACAAAATTTTATACACTTTTAAAGCTAGATTTGTACCAATGGAAGGAATGCATTATTAGATTATTATACCCAATAGTCAAGGTCAAATTTTTTTTCTATAAATGAATACCAAAACTTTTGAAAATTGATTTTGAATAAAATAATTTTTGGATGTATAAAAGAATAAGATTACAAAATATTTAGGACTAATTTTGGGCAGATTACTGATAAAGAGTATTGAATCTACCTTTTGGATATGGTAGTCTCTAAGACTTGTTGGAAATGGAAGTTTCAATGTTAAGGTGGTTTACATTCCCAAGAACAATTTGTATTCAATTTGTCAAATTTTGGAGTTTTTAGAAGTTATGAGGTGTCAGAAATAGGTGTGATTATCGTAACCTCTAGGTGCCTTCATGGCCCAAAACATACACTTGCATGTCTATAGGAATTAAAGAAGGAGTACCAGAATGAGGGTTGCTGTTATATGAGCATAGAAGTGTGAGCCCATGAGCCTAAAATACTACACATCTATGTTATAGGTATATATATTATAGAAATCGTCTATGATTATAGAGTATATATGTTACAAATACCCATATTATAGGTGTTTGTGATACATAGTGTATGGTGTATGGTATCTATATTATAGGTACCTATATTGTAGGCTCAATACTCACAAACTCGCATTTTGGACTCACATACTAGCACCATTGGTACCAGAATGTATGAGTTGAAATTATACCCCTACACTTTGGGGGGACAAGCAAAACTTTATTTTACTAGATTTGACTAAAATCTTCCAAAATGCACTTTTCATTTTAGTTCAAGCATTTAGGGCTTAAAAAAATAACCAAATGTATTAAAACTTGGCGATCATCATTTCAGAGAACGAAGTTCTTATAATATGTGGTTTATAGGAAGTGTGATACCTAAAGATTTTCAAATAGTCAGTATTTGAAAACTACAACCATTTACAACTACAATTTTATGAAGAATCTTGCATATTTCTATTTGGGTAGATGCTTGTTTTGTTGCACATCCACATTGTGTTTTGCATAGAGATTGACAAAGATTTCAAATAGAGCTTTTGGAAATTTCAATCAATGGAGACTACAATATATTGTTGAGTCTTAAACATTTTATTTGGGTAGAATTACTTGCAATTAGTCACTTGTTTTATTGCACCGTGTTTCTCCATAATGGTTGGCAAAGATTTCAAACAAAACTTTTGAAATTTTCAATCAATGTAGACTACAATGTATTGAAAATTATACATTTCTATTTTTTTAGCAATGCTTGAGAAACATTTGCAAAATTGTTGGTAGCTAGAATAGTGGGCATGATAGATTACACCTTCAGTGATAAGCGCCAAAAAAACAATGTGAAAACATCAATACTTTTTTCTAAGAGAGTAGGTGTAAGCTAGAATAGTGGGCATGATGGATTACACCTTCAGTGATAAGCGCCAAAAAAGCAGTGTGAAAACATCAATATTTTTTTCTAAGAGAGCAGGTGTAAATTTCTTAGTACTAAGCAAACATTCAACATTATGCCATGTTCTTTTGTAAAAAGGTTTTAACCATAGACATCTTAATTGTATTCCAAAGTGAACCAAATACTTGTACCTATTATTGCATTTGAATAAACAATTGAGCATTATTCCTATTATGAGTTGCCTAATTTTATTTTTAAACACTTATAAGGAGGTTGGAACTAGACAAGGAATATATATTTACATAGTTTTGAATGATTATAAATATTGTCCAACAAAAATTACAATTGAACAATGCATAAACAAATGAAAATGATCCATATCAGCAAATAGAGATTGTCCACTAGTTAGGTGAAAATTGCATAATTTTTGATTGCATGGATTCGCCTCCAAAGCAAAAGATTACGATGAATATTCTACATAAAAAATAAATATTTTCTCCCTAAATTTTCCCACATATGATTTGTCATTTTCTTTTGCACAATTGTATAAACACAAGTTCAATTACACATATAATTATATATAAATTATTGCAATGGTACGACTAAACTTACCATTGTATTGTTGAAGGCCATTTTCAAGGAAGTTGCTTTTCAATGTAAAGCTATTGTGAACTATAATGTTTTAGCATATTGAGGGGTGTAAAAATATTTAATTTCATTTATTTAATTACCAATTAGATCATATTGTGTTTTTTTGGCAATAATTGGCCCATGAATGTGGACATATTCAATTATCAATATAGAATCCAATACCAAAAAATCACATTTTATTGTCTAATGGCCACATGTATATTATACATCCATAAAAATATTAATAAACATAATAATTTAAAAGAATGCAAAGGTTGAATTTTGAGTGGTTTAGTAACAAATTAGATTGCAAATAATGTATTCTAGAGTGTACTTTAATGATTTATGGATATTAGTGATAAACAATTATCTATTTTAAATCATATAATAATGTTTTATAATCATATAATTTATTGAAAGAATAGTGGAGCATACATTCACCTTTAATTGGCCAATATACGTTCACTAAATGCTATGCCACTAAATTCTAGTTGTAGGAAAAATAAAGAAATTAAATGTTGACAATGAAAATGATTCTTCAAGATGATTAGAATATCATCATGTCAAGATGTACATTTTATTTAACATCTAACTAACATATCAATGAAGTTAAATTTTAATAATTAGATATAGAAATAAATGTGGCTAAAGGTTAGATATCTTTCATAAACATAGATGTTTTTTTTAATATTAGATGTGTTATAAACTAATGGAAGAAGTAATTTTTTATATCTGACATAATTATTATAAATATAATTTATAACTTTTAAGTTCAAGAATACATCAATATGGTTGAATTATGATTTTCATTATTAAATTCAAAAAGTTCAATTGACAAGCAATGGGCTTATTTTGTTTTTCTAAATAGAAAATGAATTATTTTACAATGAAAAATACAATTTTGTTTGTCTCACATTTGCTAATGAATAAAAGCCAATTTATTTATATGATAATCTCTAGTATAAATAATTTGTTTTACATACAAAAATCACATCTTACAAAACTTAAAAAAGTAACTTATAGAACTCATATTTTCATATATATCCAAAATAATATTAATTTTGTTATACAAGTTACTTCAATAAATATAAGAGTTTCAAGGATAGTTGGATCCTTCATACTAATTGGGATGAATGTGGGATAAATGTGGTTTAATTAGTGTGAATCTTTAAATGATGTAAAAGAAGTGAATGAATGTAGATGAAAAATGGATAAACATAGATGATAATTGGATGTCATTACAATATTTGAGACAATATGAAAATAGTGTAGCCCACATTATATTGATTTTGTCTAAAATGCAATGAGCTATTGCAGTATTTAGTGCACTTTGAAAATTTGCATAATTCTCCAATTAGTCCAAATTAGTGTTTATGTTTTGGAGTGCACTAATTTAATTAACTTGTGTAGTGAATATTTGCCAAAATTTTTATTTCCTATACACACAAAATCAAGCCCTCCTATCTTACACAAATTCCTTATAGAACTTCTTAAGGCATCCTCAATGGGACCACCATTTAACAACAACAACAATATTATTTTGGTGGAGCTATATTATCACAGGGAATTTAATATTTGCCTTGGAGGAACTACTCCAATGCTTTGTATATTTGTAGGCTCAACACTTTTGACAAGACTAGCACTTTGAACTTTTTAGAATAGCCGGCCATAAGAATGCTCTCTATATTACAAGATTAATTGTATGGCACCTTTTGCATTTTATATGTGCCTCTCGTACAACTACTCTGCACCACCCTATATATTCTTCCATCATGGCAAATGTCATTAGATCCATTGTTGTCATATTGGTTTAGTTAGAATTATTGGACGTCTCAGACAGGCGGACATATTAGACAAATTGGGCGGACTAGACAAACATTGTAACTACCTTAATCCATTAAGGATTGTGGTTATAATAAGGGGCGGACAAGGCATTTTGGGGTCATAGGGATAAATGAAGTAATAACTAGAGAACATTAATGCATTTCAGAGATTTGATTGTACAAATGGAAGATGTATGCATGCTTGGGGCAACGAAGTGAATTTTGTGGTAAAAATACATTCCCTTGTACACCCCTAGAATCGACCCATGTATGCCCCTAGAATGCTAGGTTGGAGTGTACGCCCCTAGAATGCCACGTTGGAGTGTAGCATTTTGGAATGCAAATGCCAACACACAAATTTAGCTGAACCTCAAGACAATGCCCACCAAAAGAATGAAACCGCAACCTAATCACTACCGACAAAATTTAATGGCCATATTAGGAACACACAAACAAACTCGAAAAGGCGGAGATCATGAGCCTAACACAACTACCAAAGAGAAATCACATCCTCCAATTCCCACTACCTCTAGACCTGAATAAAGTCTCTTGTAATAAAATGAAAACAAAACCACATATTCAAAGAACCTGCAAGTGCTCCTATACAAATGCTCACACCATTTATCATTGCCCTTTCATTGTTCGCCAGCTCCCCACCTTGGTTGTGCTTGGACAAACATAGAGTTTCACCTTGACGCTCAATGGACCTCGGATCCGCCTTCTCCCTTCCGCATTATTAGCAGAAAGGTAACACAGCAACAAACAACCAATGGAAACTTCGTGGTTTCTAGACCAAGTTCTCAGTTCCCATCGAGCCGTCCTGTGAACCCTGAATGCCTTGTTAGCATGTAGAATGTATTGTCTCTTTTGCGTTTATGGCCATCTTTCTGCATTAATTGTTGTATTTACAACCACCCCTTTGTTAGTTATTTCAATCCTATTTCTGCATGCCAGCACAAATTGTTGTAATCTTTGGTCCAATGAATTTGGTTTCCAATCCCCTTAGCCGTCCCCTTTGGTCCTTCTCCAAATTCCTTGCAAAACTCTAACCACCAATCAAAAAGTGGCAATTTCGACCACAAAGTGGTCGACTAGTCCTTAATGGGTTAGAGTAGTTATATTGGACAGGTTAGTGTCATTGGACGGGGGAGCAAATCGGACAGTCTGTCCAATGTAACAACTATGATTAGATTTTCTTACAATTCCTCAAATAGTAGGATTTCATTTATAAACCTTTTTCTATTCTATCTCTCATTAGTTAAAAGCACCGATGTTTTGTCCATGTCTATAGTGAAGTCAAGACTAGGCCCTCTTATTTACCGTTCCAAACTTTGGTCCAAAATTCCGAGTGTAGATGCCCTTATACATATTTTTGAATGTAAACATCAAATTTTTTCTATAAACATCAAAGTACCTACTTTTATCCAAGTCTTTTATTTCAATTATGTTATCCTATTAGAGTGGGCATAAAATTAGTGTCACTACAAAAAAAACAATTGCATGGAGAAATTAGTTTAGTATCAATGTAAGGTAGGAGGCTCTAAAATTGCACGGGCATTAAGAACCGCCTCTATAAATAGTTGTAAAATAGACATGGGGTGGTTCTAAAATTAACCTCTAGTTGTTGAATGAATAAAAAAAAAAAGTATTATTAATTGCAAGAGCCAATCATTCTCTTTGCTTTCCCCATCTTTTTTCAGAATTGTAAGTGAACGGTTTAAAGTAGAGGCACCCAATGGCGTCCCTTTTTAGGAAGGGACGTCATTCTGAAATGCAATTTTAGGTGGACTGTACATGGCTTATTATTTCAATCAAAAAACAATAAATTATGTTTGGTATGTCTACATTTAGGTTCTGAAATGACGCCCCTTCCCAGAAAGGGACGCCATTGGGTACACAGATGCTTTAGGGTGCCTCTACCTTAAGGAAGACCTACGGTCATGAAAAGGGACCTACGACCCAGCTCTTTTTAAAATTCATAAGTAATTCGAAAATGCTTGGGAAAAATATGAAATCACTTGTTTTAGAATCCTCATCTAATTCTCTTTGTCTGAAAAATGAGCTAAAAATATTCCCATCCAAGTAAGAGGCAGACCAGCCCTAAGAGCATCGCCATCGTAGACGGGAACCAAGACGGGACTGCAACTGTTGTGCGAAGGTGGAACTTTTGGGCTCCACCGCACCAACACGAAAGCCTTTCCGGTTTCCGTGGGCAATGCTATACAGCTCCGTGGACGCCAATTTCAAGGTCTTTTCCGCCCACGCAAAGAGTTTGCGCAACAACTCATGGGAGGAATCTTGCTTTTCTTGTGGCTTACAAGCAGTGTACGACGAAAAAGTACGAAAACCTCGGAGCTCTGATCATCGAGTACCACCGTCGATCTCCAACATTGTAATTTCTGTAAATTCCTATTGTCCTGTAAATTTCGATTGTGCTGTAATTTCTAACTGTGTTGGGTTGTTCCGATTCTGCTGTAAATTCTGGGTTGTTCCGATTGTGCTATTCCATCTTGTTCAGTTAAGTTAACTTTTAACAAAATTCCTTGAGGTTGAACAAACGGATTCCATCTTGTTCGATAGATGTAATTTTTAACAAAAGTCCTCAAGGTTCAACAAACGGATTGTACTGCCGGGTTTTTTTTTTTTGTTGCTACCCAACTTTCAAAAATTTCCAATGTTGAATTAGAAAATTACACAAAACATATCAAATTTTCTACTAATTTTTTGACATTGAGACGCACGCTCACTAATTGTTTCCGACTTCTCGTAGCTTGGATCATCAAGTTTGGATTGCGATGAATCGATCTAAGGTAGGAGGCTCATAAACCGACCGGGCTGTAAAACCGATCATGGCCCAGAGGTACATTTTGCTTTCTTCAATGTACCAGCTATGCACATTTCAGGAGGTGGTTGCTTTTGATGACCACAAATGACCACTTTTTCCCAACTTCAAAAATTTGTAACTAATTCCACAAAGGTCCAAAAAATATGAAACGACTTGGGTTAGATGTCAATTCCACTTGTCTTTCAAGGAAAATTTACTGAAAAATATTTCAAGATGTTTTACCTCCCCGAAATTCAATTTCAACGCTTAGATGGACGCTTTATGGACCTCCTACCTTAACTGGAGGTGAATTGACTTTAATCGCGGTGCCGAGGGGTGTCGCGTGCGTAGCAGTGCGACAGTTACGGAAGAGAGAGGAGACGGAACAACAAGTCCCACGCGACAGCACTCTGGAAAAAGGATTTTACGTTTGCGGTCACATTCATGCAGTGGCGATGCTCTTAGAGCATCGCCACCCATTCACGGCCAAGCTCTCGGCCGGGGGTTTGGGCGGGTCCGGGAGGAAAAAATGAGCCATCCATTCACGGGAAAGCTCCAAAAAGAGACCGGTCACGGGAAATTTCCCTCTCCAAACAATAGGAGAGCGTCCCCGCCACCCAACCCGCCTTGCATTGACTTTGCAATAACTTTGCAATATCTTGTCGGATTTCTCGATTTTGGGGCTATTTCTTATACTTTTTTTAATAAACCCTCATGTTGATTGGTTCTTTACAATGACAAAGCATTAATGTTTGTAATTGACTCCCTTTGGCATGTCTTCTTTCCCATGAATGGGTGGTGGATGGAAGCGGCCCGGCTTCTTCCGTGCCCGGGCTACCCCATTCCCTGAGCCGTTTTGGCCGTGAATGGGTGGCGATGCTCTTAGATGAGCGGTTTCAGAGCCTCCTGCCTTACCATACAGTCCATATGGAGCATGGACTGTTTCAACTGACATCAATTTAATTAGTGAGTGACTTCGGTTAATTAGTGTCAATAGCCACTTACAGGATAAAATTAGTGACTCATAAATGAATCCTCCACCTAAAAGACCAAGATTCTGGACTTACGGAAAGCAACAGAAAGTAACTTTCCACGAAACGAGAACGCGTTCACACCCACAGCGAACTCGCCCCCCGCCAAAAAAAAGACGAACGAGGGAAAATTCTGCGCGGGAACGTACAGAACGAAGCCACACAAGCGCAAACCCTCCTCCTTCAAATTTAAAATTTAAAAATGACAAACTCATGGGATGCCGCGGCCACGGGCATGGGAGCGCGGGAGTAGGCGCTTCAGTGGCCACAGGCCCCCATGACTCTCAACGCTATGAGAGAGACGACGACGACACTAGTGCCGCAGATAGACAGGAGGAAGCCCAAGCAGCAGCAGCAGCAGGCAGGGCTTGCCGCTTGCATTGCCGATGGAGAGAGGGTTTACAGCCCCGTGAGGAATTGCTGCTGATTAGTTCTGTGATTGCCATTTCGCAGGTAAGTTGAGTTTGTTTAGGTGCATCGGCCGAGTGGTTATTAGGTTTTTGGTTTCGTCTCCGGAGGTGGTTTGTGGTGGCCATGCGATGGCGGGGCATGGCGCCAGGGTTTGTGGAGTGTAGGAGGGGGTTTGGTTGAGTGGAGTTGAGAGGGAGGGAGTGCGAGAGAGAGATGGATTCCATGAGTAAGGTGCGGATGCAGAGCAGTCCGAGACCGACGTGCGGTCGCCGCATAGTGGCTGGGAAGCGGACGCGGCCGGACGACTCCAAGAACTGCGTGCGGAAGCTGCTGAAGCGGGAGATTAGTCGCGCAGGGAACTGGGCCTTCACCCGCAGCAACTCGGAGGAGAAGTTCCGGAACTTCCACTTGCAGGTGGGTTGGTTCTTTCGGTCTTGAGCCTTTGCGTTTTGGTTGCGTCGATTTTTAAGTGCTTTCTTGATCGTGTCCTTTTCGATGGCAAGGCTGGCTGAGTTGGTGAGTCACGCGGAGGGTGAAGCTAAGTGTGTCTGATCACTGAAATGTTTCGTGGCCCAAGTTCTTTATTGTGTCTCTTCTCTTCATTCGGAGAGCAGGAACCGTTTCAGATGCGACAGTAATTTGGCTGCCAGCTATGTTTGTAAGGTTATATTATGCAGTAGCAGGGCTAACCCTGGTAAAGGACTGTGTTCTTTAGTATGAATTTTGAGACCTGAGTGTCGGTCTCGAGAGTGCATTCGGAGAAACATACTCTTTCTTAGCTCTCGCTTTTGTTTTGGGTTTATTTCCATCTTGATTGTGAAGATTGTTGCGGGGTGATAGGAGGTGTGAGATTATACTCCTATCGGTTTGACTTCTCCTTGACCTAATTAGTTTTGTTTTTCTAACGTGTAAGCTCTAGTCTAAACGACTGCAACCAGAAGCTCTGCCCTGCCAAGCGTAGTCTACAAATGACAATGAGCTTATTATAGATTTTCAGAATGGTCTGGCAGTGGAATTTGTCGCTTTCCAGTCATTAATTATGTGAGCAGGTCAGAGTCTCAATTTCCGTGGGGGAAGTTTACATAATCAGCCCTCCGGGTGCGATGGCCGCATTCTTGGGATTTAGATACGAAATTAGGGAGGAGTATTTCACCTCGGTAACTTGCTCATGAATCTAGCATTATCCTTCATGATACCTTGGGTGTTACGAAATTGTTGAACTCTCCCTAGTTATTTGGTTCTGGAACAGACTTGGGTGGCAACCTTTTGCATGTATTTATTGTATATACGTTTATGTTTAGTGTCCCTCTAAGGGGTTTGAGTGCAAACCTGTTTCTTCCTCAGTGAGAATCCATTTCAGGGGTAGTCTCTGTCCTCGTGTAATTGACGATTGTAGACGTTAATTAAACTATTTTAGAAGATCGTAGACGAAATCTATGTTTCCAATTGACTGGGCGGATATTCAATAAGTCCCTTAAATGCTTTCATTCTCATGCTTGCAGGAGGAATTTGATACACATGATCCCAAGGCTCATCATTTCTTGAAGTTGCCGTTCTTGAAGAAAAGATCAAGGATAGTAGAGATCGTGGCCGCGCGAGACACCGTGTTTGCACTGACACACTCCGGGATATGTGCCGCCTTTAGTAGAGGTTTGACATGTGCTACCTGTGCTCAATGCATTACCGTATGTTGATGTATTGAGTTCTGACCTGCATAAGATGGCTAACTTTATTGACAGTGTAATTTTGAGTCTTGGCAGACACAAACAAGAGGATATGCTTCCTCAATATCAGTGCTGATGAAGTGATCCGCAGTCTTTTCTACAACAAGAACAATGATTCATTAATTACTGTATCTGTTTATG
Organism: Pseudisothecium myosuroides; assembly: GCA_951799445.1. Classification (NCBI taxonomy): domain Eukaryota; kingdom Viridiplantae; phylum Streptophyta; class Bryopsida; order Hypnales; family Lembophyllaceae; genus Pseudisothecium; species Pseudisothecium myosuroides. Next base: position 15,693,239 of record OX637290.1, on the reverse strand, counting down.
CCTCGGACAACTTCAGCTCCTTAAAATGCAGAACAACACCCATCGAGTAAGTGGTACAGTTGCACCTAGAGATTTCTATGTGGGATGTGTAGATTGTTCATTGTGCATGCCTTAAGTTGTACAGTGGGACTGATGGCTCTGTATTCATGCGGAAAAAGTCTCGTCTAGAAGACTTGCACAGTTGATGTAGACCATCTTGAGGGGTACCGATATGGTGAAGTCAGGTGCATATCATTGTAACAGGGAGTTTCGAAATTGATAGGTTTTGTGCTCTTATAGCTGTATTGATGCGGACCTTGTATATCAGCCAGTGACTAACCAAAATTTCCGTTCACAGGTATATCCGGAGGGGACAGCCGGATGCAGGGTTCCCTCTTTTCGAGTCGGAATCACTCAGATGGCCTGGGTTTGTTGAGTTTGATGATGTCAATGGGAAGGTCCTCACGTACTCTGCACAAGACAGGTATCTTTTTCCTACTTCTAGATTTTGAGATAAAACTCATCTTGTAATTTAGTCTTAAAGAGAATCTGGAGTAATTTTAGGCTGTGGTTTCAATGCCTAGGGAATAGTAGTCCTGTTTTATATTTAATTATTGGTCTTGTTGTGCTTTGTATGCAAAGCTTTTATTGCGTTTGTCAGATGCTGTGCTTGAATTCTAGTGGAAAGTAGCTTACTCTGTACTAACATTGGGAATGGAGTGTTTATTACAGAATCTATAAGGTGTTTGATTTGAAGAATTATACAATGCTGTATTCTATATCTGATGAGCATGTGCAAGAGATCAAAATAAGGTGTTCACCCTTTTCCTTCTTCTAAATATCGGTACTCAAACCCCTCATTAGATTACCAGTGTTCGCTGTGTTTGACGACCAGCAATTGGTTTAGTTTTGATTGAGTATTTTTCAACTCGTACGGCATACTTACCTGCTATGTGCCGTTTTGTTTGCCAGTCCTGGCATTATGCTATTGATCTTCGACAGGGCACAAAGCCATGTGCCACTGAAGATACTGTCTATAGAGGACGGTTCGGTTCTGAAGGCCTTCAACCATCTGCTACATCGCAACAAAAAAGTAGATTTCATTGAGCAATTCAATGAGAAGCTTCTTGTCAAGCAAGAGAATGAGAACCTCCAAATTCTTGATGTAAGCAATTACTGCAACATGCAAATCCCTATTTTTTCATGAGGTTTAACTTTATTCTGCTTTGAAGAAGGAATTGTTCCAGTCCCTAGATAGATCATGTAGTATGTACGCAAGAACATGATGTTAGTGCGTCGGGTGATCTGTCCACAAAAAGCTTGATTAGGTTTTCTGATCTCTTTGGCAGGTAAGAAACTCTCAACTGACAGAAGTCAGCAGAACAGAATTTATGACACCCTCAGCATTTATATTCCTATATGAGAATCAGCTATTTCTTACATTCCGCAACAGAACAGTAGCTGTGTGGAACTTCAGAGGAGAGCTTGTTACCTCATTTGAAGATCACTTGCTGTGGTACCCTGACTGCAATACAAATAATATATACATTACCAGTGAACAAGATCTCATAATTTCCTACTGCAAAGCTCATCCGGACAACTCTGCTGAGGAAGGTGCGACCATTGTTTCTTCTGATTGTGGGAGTGAATTATGTATATGGTGCTTCTGAGTTCTGATGTTATGGAGATCGAGGGTACTGACATTCTCTGGCATTTTGACTACATGTTGGCCTTCAATCAAGTAAAATCTTATTCTGGATGCTTCTCACGTGTTAATTGCTTTGGTGCAGTTGGTTCTATCAACATCAGCAACATCTTGACTGGAAAGTGTCTCGCAAAGATTAGGGCAGATGACCCAAGTCTTGGAATCAGCCCTCGTGCTCGTGCCAATTCCTCAAACATCCGCAGTTCAGTGCAAGAAGCTCTGGAGGATGTTACTGCCTTGTTTTATGATGAAGAAAGAAATGAGATCTATACAGGAAATCGACATGGATTAGTTCATGTTTGGTCTAACTAGGTACATCTGGGGTCTCTCGTAGTTCATTATTTTTTCCCGTATCTGTTTGGATATACTCTTACAATCTGCAATTTGCACTTTAGCCCAAGTAAAGGCAGGTTGAAGCTCTCATCTCTTCTATCCTCTTTGTGTAAATCTCAATCTGTTCAGCCGATATCAATATGTGCAGTTTGGTAATCTATCGCCATTGGATTTAAGTGATATGAGTATCTCTTTTGTCGCTTCTCAAGGCAGATGATATGTAGTGATGGCCTACTTATCAGGATGATTTTTAGGTGTGGAGGCAGGTTGTGATTCAGCACACTGGCTTCCTCGTTCTTTCAAGAGAAGAGAGGCAAAGTAATAGGGCTCCTGTATCACAGAATGATACTGGTATTGTGCATACGATTTTCAACTCTGGATGGAGTATGTCGTTAGCATTATGTTATGAAATGAAGTAGTTGAATTAGCTGTGAAGGTTTAGTTTCTGGATAAATTTATAAACACTTTGTAGATGAGATGGGGTTCAAAAAACATTAATGTGGTTCGTTATTTTTTATCCGGAAGCTCTCTCAATATTAACACCGCGAACATGTGGGTTCTTCACTTGTGTCCGCTGCCATATATTGTAGCGATACAGTTACTTCACTCTGCACCAGTGTTGAGGATATTTTTTGAGTCTTATCAGCTATTTTCCTTTAATTCCCATATTGAACCAGTTTTGCAAGTAAAGAGTCCATTTATTTTCTGTACTTTTTACTCTAAATAGTAACATTATTGAAGTTTTCACCAATTTCTCCCTGATGTTTTCAATTGCAACTGAACTTTTTTACCAATTCCATTGGCTAACATTTAACTAGCCATTTCTTTTTCCCAAACATTCTTCACTTTTTCAGAATTAGAATGATTACAGTAGAATTTGAAGAAATGATTGTTGTTGCTAAATGGGGTCTCTTTGCACTGAAAAAAGCTTTATATGACTTCCTTTGTCAATAGAATTTGTCCATGTGTTTCAAGTAGTAAAAAAAAACGAAAACAAAAACCTCTATATGGTATGTAGTTGAGCATTACTTATTGTACTTGGCCTTGAAAGGATGGAGCCCATATTTGTGAGAACAACCTTTATACCTTAGTTGTTGGGTAGGGTTTGTACATTGTTGCCAAATAATTAATTAAAGCTCAAAAAACAGATTTGGTACTTTAATTTTCAAAACTTCAATAATAAATTCAAAATGTAATCAAAATATTGGGAACCATCTTACATAGCTTTGAAAGCCACTTATAGTGCATAGAAAAACTAAGTTAGCTCTCCAAAAATGGAAATTTGAACCTCAATTGTACACATTATAATGTATTAAATTTTTTATTTGAACTTCAATTGCATACAATACAAAGTATTAAAATTTTATTGTCAATCTATAGTGCCATATACATAAGTTCAAATTAAAAATTGATAATGCAACTCAAGCACATGGCATGATTTAGTTTTGCATGCCTTCCCCACATTAAACACAATGAGCTTTAGGATCACCATATCAATTCAAAGGTAGGTGGACTATGAGGTTTAGGACTCAAATGCTCATGCACATTGCATAGTCTGTCAACAGAAGCTCTCTAAATACTTTTTTGTAGATCTTGTTGTATCATCATGGTGTACCTGAAGGAACTTTCTACTAGTGCTAGAAGAGACCTCGATAATTCTATTGTTGTCAAGTTGGAAGCTAGAGTAGTTCTATAAGGAATGTAGCAAATGAGTTGCAAGTGACTCAGAGTCATATTGCACGAATTAGAAAGAAGAGATTGCTGGATTTTGAAGCTAGTTGTGGTGGTAGACTACAAATGCACAAAAAAGAATATGCACCCAAGTTGCTACATTAGGAGCCATTGATGTTGTGACACAGGTTGCCCAATATGTCACTATAAGAAAATCGTGTTTTAAATGTGAGATTTTAAGCAATGTCTAGTGTGACAACCCATATTTTTATATCAACTATAACATCTAACGTAACATGAAGATGTTATGTTGGACATTATAATTGGCATAAAAACATGGGTTGTCATAGTAGACATCACCTAAAATTCATCATCTAAGACACTGATAAGACAGGGGTTTCTTATAGTGTGTGCTTAACAAATGCTAAGTTAGTGTAAGTGTTGATACAATAAGAAGGGCTTTACGTGCTACAGGGCTTAGATTGAAAGTGAGGCAAAAGAAGCCAAAATTAAACCAAAAACACTTCAAAGAGCAACTTGAATTTGCTAGACGCTATAAACATTCAGTTGGACCATTTGTGACTGGGAGTCCATTATCTTCTTTTGATGAGATAGAAGTAAACTAATTTTGCTCAGATGGTCGCATTTGGTATTGGTTTTATGGTAGACAATCTTGTGATTCAAGACAGTTTCAATAGACAATAAAGTTCGGTGATGGTATAGGGTTGCATGACGTTCCAAGGCCTTGGTATTTATTGTAGAGTTGAAGGAAGAATGGATCAACATCAATAAAACGATATCTTACAAAGAGATTTATTGTACACCATGATAGCTTATAATCTTGGTCCTTCCCATTTGATTTTTCAAATATGATAATGATCCCAAACATACACAAAAAGTGTCTGCCAATGGTTGAAATCACAAAAGTTTAATGTTCTTTAATGACTTGTGCAGTTTCTTGATCTAAATCCAATTGAGCATCTTTGGGTAGGGCTAAAACGCCGTCTCAATCAATATGAAAGTGTTCCAACAAAAAATTTGGAGTTGTGGGAGCGTATTGAAGAATGTTGGGCTTCCAATACACCAAAGGAGTGTAGAAGGCTGTATGAAAGCATGCCAGAACGAATCTAAGTTGTTTTAGCTAGTACAAGTAGGTGGACAAAGTATTAAGTTGTTTTGTGATAGAGGATGCAAAAGTTAGTCAAAGAACATAGTTTCCGTTAAATGTAATTATTTTATATATATTAATATGAAAGAGATTTTTTCCATAGAATTGTAGCTTGCTTAAACTATTATCTTGCACAATTTATGGCTTCTGATGACTTATTACCAAATTCTCTACATTGTTGATTGAATCATAAATTATAAGAGTTTGACTCACTTTTGCTACACACTGCAATTGGTGGGCATAAAGATGAGAAGGCAAGCTCTTTGTGCAAGTGCGGCAAGAGGAGATAAAACAACTCATGTGGAATATATAATTTAGGAATAGTAGGAGCTCAATTGCTCATAATTAAGTCAAAAGCAAGATTTGAGTTCAAAGTTGAATATTAGACCTCATTTTGGCAGTGTAGAATACCCTTTTTCAAAAACTTTGAACTAAGTTAATGTAGAAAATCAAGCTAAATTTCATCTTTAATTTTTTTCTGAGATTTTGAGACTCTAATGAAAGTTATGGACAAAGTTCAAAGAGGGGTTGGAAGGAACATTTTCTTTGACATTTTCAAACATCCTCTATAAATTTTGTCCATAAATTTTTGGGGAAGGCTCAAAATTACAGGCAAATTTGTATAAATGATATTTAACTTGATTTCTCAAATTTTAATAGATCAAAGTTTTTAGGAAAAAATCATTCTACTATATTCAAGTGAGGTTTGAAATTCTACTTTAAACACAATTCCTACATTTTGACAATGAGCGGTCAAGCTCTTTTCTTCAAATTATCTCATATCCTTTAAAGATTCATGACAAACAATGGATTTTATTATAAAAATGACTCCTCTCCGATATTCACCCTCTTTAAATGTCAACAAAGTGATTCCTTCATTTTTCCATCAAATTTTTTCCTAATGGTAGATAGTCAAATGCATTAGAGGAGATTTGGGCCTTTAACCCCTAAAGGCCCAAGGCATTTTTTCTGCCAAAAAACCATCAAAACTGCCATTTCTATAGCAAGGAGTAAAAAAAAATGAAAAATGTTTTTTTTGCACATCTTACCGTTGGATCTTATACCTAACTAGTATGAGAGTGTGTGTAAAAAATTTCAGAATTTTTGACAGCTCAAATTGCAAGATATCTGCGTTTAAAGTGGAAAAAACAAGTATTTCAGCACATTGCGGGACTAGATTTTTTGACTTTAAACATTTTTGACTTAAAATTTTTGTACTACAGAGTTTTGTTCTTTAAATATTTATAGTGGAGAATTGAGTTGAGAGTCTAGGGGGAAAAAAAATATTTAAAAAAACTTAATTATCATTCCTAAAAAATTTATTAAGTAGAAGTAGGTACGAGATAGAAGGAAAATCTAAAACATTAATATATTTTAGATGGAATTAAAATACACTAATCCCAATGGTGAGATTGTTCTAGCAAGTAAACTAAACTATGAGAATTTTTATTTTTTTTAAATTGCAAAAATAGCATTTAGATATAATTTCTACAAGTTATTTTTTTCAAGCAGATGCTCTAACTGCCCGAAAAACAAGAATGTCCATAACTTTCTCATAACAAATCCAAATGAAATGAATCAAAGCTTTCCAGATAAACAAAAATATAATCTACAATAAAAAAATATTAAAAAAAAAAATCAAATTTTTGCCAAAATTTTTCTGGCTGCCCGGACTGCCCAATTACGAAAAAAAGTAACATATTTGGCTATAACTTTTGATTCCTATTTCCAAATGTCCTGAAATTTAGTGCATACGAAAGATATTCCTTGCGTACACCTTCTATTAAAATTTCAGCTTAAAATATGGAAATCTCTAGTCACATGGACCTGCCCAAAATTTCTATACGGCCAAAAAACGCATGCCGGTCCTTTAGGGGTTAAGAGACTGCAAGTTCCCGGATTGTGGGAACTTTGCAGGAATGCTGGGACGCTGCCAAATGGCCAGTCTGACGTGGCCAAGCGACTGCCACGATAGATTTTATTTTTATTTTTTTGAATTTTATTTTTAGTATTCTTTTAACATTTTAATAACTTTTTTTTCTGATAGCAGTGCGTTGTTCCCAGCATCAGGAATAGCCTTGAAACGGTCTTTCAAAGGCTCAAATCTCCTCTAATGATAGAATAGTATTGAATGCACTAGACTTTAGATTTTATTTTTCTATTTTGAACTTTTTGACTAACATTGGACATTTTTTTTACTTCAACAATTTGGTCATTTAATTCTTGTTGACTTTGACAATTTTTCTTTTAATTTAAAAAAAAAATTCTTTAAAATAATTATTTTTTACTGACCTTGACCTATAGCTACAATATCCCAGTTTTATTGTCATTCTATAATTAAAAATCTAGTATATTTTATTTTTCATACATCCAAATTCAAATTTGTTGTAAATATTTTATTTTTAGAAAATTTTCAATTTTTAGGTTAGAGTAGAAGAAAATTTCATTTGCTTGATTTCATTAGTAAAGTTCAAATTTGAAAATGACTATTTTTTTGGATTAAATTCTAAATTTTGAACATGTAGAAGTTGTCAAAATATGTTGAGAAAGCAACTTTTGAGATAGTTTAAAAAAAAATGAATAATACCTCAATGAGGGAGTATTGATCGATCAACAACTGGTGCAAACATATTCCAAAAACTCTCCAAAAATAATTGGATGCAATGTTACAATTCTTTATAATGTTTTGTTCATTTGAAATCATCTCAGTGTCTTTTAAGGATATCAAAAATTACAATTATCTTTTGGATGATAAAAACTCTTTTTTCATATTAAAGAATGAATGATTTTCATCCAATTATTTGTGTGATTTATTGATGCTATATCTACATCATTGAGTTATATTCAATTCATATTGCAATTGGTTGTCTTTTTAATTGTACATGGGATGGTTTATAAATAAAAATAGTGTACCTACATAGTGTATTTTAATATTTTGAACTATTTTATTCTAAAGGACCATTGTCCCTTCAAGGGACAAATGGAGATTTCAGGCAGATACCTACAGGCTGGAAAATTTTCTTGATTTTTGGAAACTTTTTTTGAAGATAGAAAAGCTGATTAGCTTTGTGGAAATATAATTTTTCTTCAATCGGTGCCTGGGAACAAAAATTATGCCCAAATAAGCTCAAAACAAGGGACAGGGGGCAACAAAAAAAATTTGAAAAAATTTGAATTAAATTTTTTTTCTCACAATTACATTTTTGTCTATCTAGAAAGCTTTAATTCATTTCATTTGAATTTGTCATGAGAAAGTTATAGACAATCTTGTTTTTCCGGCAATTAGAGCATCTTCTTGAAAAAAGTAACTTGTAGGATTCGTTTCTGAATGCAATTTTTGCAATTTTTCAAAAAAAAAAGTTTGACATGGTTTAGTTTGCTTGCTAGAACAATCTCACCATTGGAATTGGTGCATTTTAATTCCATCTAAAAGATATTAATATTTTAGATTTTCCTTCTATTTCGTACCTACTTCTACTTAACAATTTTTTTAAGCATGAAAATTAAGTTTTTTTGAATTTTTTTTCTAGACTCTCAATTCAATTCTTCATTGTAAAGATTTAAAGCTCAAAATTATGTAGTGCAAAGTATATAAGTTAAAAATGTTCAAAGTCAAAAAATCTAGTACTGCAATGTGATGAAAAACTTATTTTTTTCACTTTAAACGTGGATACCTTGCAATCTAAGCTGTCAAAAATTCTCAAATTTTTTCCGCACATCCTCATACTATTTAGGTGTAAGATCCTATGGTTAGATGGGGAAAAAAAACAATTTTTAAATTTTTTTACTCTTTGCTATAGACATGGCAATTTTAAGTGATTTTTGGCAGAAAATAGACCTTGGTCCTTTAGGGGTTAAAACTTGATTTTGAAATTCAAAATGATTTTTCTTTTGCTTGTAAGCAAAACTAAGAAAATGAAACTTCTTACTTGCAGTTTCTACTCTGCTTATAAAATTTGAAAAAATCTTTACAAGAGCATTTCATTGAGGTTTGAAGTTGAAGACCTATAATTATATTTTTTATTATACAATGAAAGGGATTTTTTTTTAATACTATAATATTCTATATTAAAATTTATCCCTACCATAGTGTGACATGGCTTTTTTATTTTATTAATTCATTAATGTCAAAATTGGATTTTTATAAAATATTAAAAAACAAATAGCAAAATTTGTAGAAACTAAATAAGAGCTTTATTGAAAACTTCACTAATAAAGGGCGAGTATTGGAAGGGTTTAGAATTAGTGGCCAATATGTCTATGGTAATATGTCAAAGTGTACAACCTCTTGGCACTTGCTCAAATTAGCAAGTATTAGCGCAACACATAAATCATACCATTTGGCATTCACTTTCACAAATAATTGAACCACTATCGGTACCTTGAACCATTTCAAAGCCCACTTCTTCCATGCATGCATATCATTGGTAAAAAATATAATAATTACACTGTTTCTTGCTTTTATGATTCTCTTAAATTTGAAAGGACGTGACATTTCGTTCACAATGAAGAAATGATGAATTGTGAAATAGTTACAAAACTACAAAACCAAGATCATCTTTAATTCATATAATTGTAAATGAACCACTTTGGGTGAAAAAAATAATTTTTTTGTCAATGCAAAGACGAAAGCCATGTCACACTGCGATATTCTAAAAATTAAAACTCTTTTATGCATATTTTGTATTTGATATGAATTTTATTCAATTGATCTTCAAAAATTCATGGTGATTTGAAATTTTTACAAAAAACTTTGAAAGTTTTATGACGTTAGATATATGATTTTGTCTCTGAAAAATAAAAAAATAAAAAATTATTTATATACAACTAAACATTGGAGAATATATAAAGGAGGATTTTGAGGTTTGACTATATAATCATAAGTTCTATCCTTTAGGGAGCAAAACCATGAATCTTTGGGCCATTAGGAGTTAAATAGAAGATAATTCACATTTTGAATATAATTAATCACTAAAAAAAGAACCACACTTCAATTCCAAGTGATTAATCAAACCTATTTACAAAAATACACCAAACTAACATATATACTTTCTAACTAATATCACCCATCCATTACTAAAGTGGATACACCCAAAATCGCACCTTGCCTAAAACCACCATCATCACTCCAAACATATCTCCAAAATCAATATGTATGTATTTTGAAAAAACGATTTTAGAGCACCTACCAAAAAAAACTTTGACCCTTCATAGCTTTTGCATACGGTATTCAAATTCATTGTTCTTTGGTGCATTGGAACCTCCTTTCACTTGCTAACACGAAAATCTGAAAATCTGACCACTCTAATAAGAAGAAGAAGAAAAAAGTAGGCATAACTTTTGCATACGATATCCAAATGTCACGTTCTTTGGTGCGTTGGAACCTCCTTTCACTTGCCAACACAAAAATCTGAAAATTTGACCAATCTAATAATAGTATCCAGGCACAGCAGCAAAAAGGGGGAGTTTCGCAGGGTACCTACCTTAACAACGTTACCCTATCCTTTGCAAGTTAGCATGAAAGGGTCAAGCAACTCCCTAATCGAGAGAGCAGAGATCAGCAAAGACGGTTTGGGCATCCTTGACCTGGCACAGATACTATTCCCGTGCCTTGCAATTTTTGGAACTCCGTGCCCAACTAGAAAGAAAAATCCTGCACTTGGTCAAGAGGAAAGGCCTTGGAATTGGTGCCTGAAGCAGACACTCACGCAGCTCACACAGAAGCGCACAGAAGTAATATAATAAGCTTATTATATTAAGCTTAACTTCACTTAGTCTAAGCTTAAAGTCTGAACTCTGAAGTTCCTCACCCCGCAGATGCTGCTCTCCCTGTGTAGTGATTCGGTGGCAAGATTCGCTGCTTGTCTCGTTGCGAAGTGCACAGCCAAAAGCACACCCACGTGCAAGCTTTTCAGGTGAGGGAACTACCTCAAAAGCCTCCAAAGTGAAGCATCTCAACATGTCAATATTATTATTCATGTTTATTAAACGGTCTTCGATTTTGCTGAATCTTGTTTTTAGAGCATCCCCACGGCGGCTCTTCAAGCAGACCAAACATAGTGATCGGCCATGCCTGGGTTGTAGTAGTGCCCCACAACGGCTCTTCAAGCAAACCAAACATAGTGATTGGCCGTGCCCGAGCTGTAGCAGTGCCCCACGGCGGCTCTTCAAGCGGGTCAAAATTGGCCGGCCTCTTCGTATTTTGAAGAATACATGGCCAAATGAGGAGTCTTGCAAGGGCGCACTGTCTGCTTTGTCACAATTTTTGAGATATGAATTGCAAAGTTTGACTCTAGCTTGGAAACACAATTGGCGCAGCACACACGACACCCCAAGCATGCGCAACTATTGAGAAGAAGGCGCAGTAAATGAAGATAAGGTGGCGATCATCCGAGAACTGTGCAAACCCGGTTCCGTGCCTTAGCCCGTGTTGCCGTGGGGCGTAGGAGGCCGGGCTCGCTAGTCATGCACGCAAAGTGGTGCCTTGGCGTCCCTGCCTTCCCTGTCAGTCGTGCGAATGCCCTTAGCAAATGAAGAAAGAAGATTTGGATGTTCTCCAAGAAGCTCGAGATCTCTACAAGAGACAACAAACTAGACTTTTGCAAAATTTGTGATAACATAAGAAAATTTTAAGATAATTTGAATCTTATATAGGTCTAGATTTGACAAATTCACCCACCTGCACACCCACTTGCAAGCTTTTTAGGTAATTATCCCAAAAGTGTCCAAATAAGCATCTCAACATGTTAACATGGTTCAAGATTATTACATGGGCTTTGGTTTTGTTGCATCTTGTTGTTGGCAATTGAAAGAAAGAAAATCTAAGGTTGGAACACCCATAGGCTTGATCACTTAAAGCGATTCTACAATACATTACGAGCAGTATGAGGCAATGCAAATTTTATTTTCATGTAGAATGATAGGAAATATAGAGACTGTAGATTTTTCATAATTTTATTCCCAAAATTGAAATCACTATGAATTTTGGGAGCCACAACTAAGTGCTTCAAATCCATAGTCAATGTCTAGACTCTTCCATTTCCGATCATTCAAAAATTGCTTTCCCACTCGCTACTTCCTATACTTTCTTGCTCACTACTTTAGGACATTTGTCATGACCTTATTAGTCACAACCTTGAAAAGGAGGAAAAAAACACATTCCAAGCTTCGGTTGGAAATTTGTTCCAATTGTGGTTGGAAATAATTGTATCCTATAGGTTGGATATGGGTCCTTGGTCAGGAATGGGTGGTCCAACCTTAAATGTTCTCTAACAATCTCTAAACCTCTACAAAAGACAACAAATTGAATGTTTTCAAGATTTGTGATAACATAAGGAAAATTATAGATAATTTGAATCTTATAAAGGTTCAGATTAATTTGACAAATTCACCCACCTATACACCTTGATTTTGTTGAATCTTGTTGGCAATTGAAAGAAAATCTAGATGTTCTCTAATGAGCTCTTGACCTCTATAAGAGACAACAAATTGAACATTCCAAGATTTATGATAATATAAGGAAAATTCAAAATGATTTAAATCTTATAGAGGTTTAGATTTGACAAATTTATCCACCTACACACACCTACAAGCTTTTAAAGTACCCATCCTTAAAGTGTCCTAGTTAGCATTTGGACATGGTTGATGATTATTAAATTGTCTTCAATTTTGTTGAATCTTGTTTAGTATTAGTACTGTAGCGTAAGATTTCTCGAGAAAACAAAACCCAAGGAATCCCTTAGTGGTGGTTCTTAGTTTTGGGAAAGGTCAAATAGTCTATCGTTTTGTATCTAAGGTCACTTTTACATAGGATATTCACTCACGTTCTATAAAAGACTAATAAAATCCCATTAAAATGTTTACTAATAAGGTATGGGTATATTTTCAGTCCTATCTTATACTAGTATCCGTCCATTAAATATGAATGCAGACTGACAACATGTTGTACCAGTCTTACACTAGAATTCTATGTCAATTTGTCAAGGGATTGTCAAATAGTCATGGCTCCTGTTCTATAGACTTAATTAGACCACAATGTATATATATATTTGCACATACATCCATTGGCCATTTCCTTAATTACTTCTTCTATTTAATTTATTGTCAATTGGTCATTTGTCAGATAGTCCAGTAACTATTTAATTAGCCTGATTGCTACTTATGCAAGGATGCAAAAACACCATTCAGTGTTGTCAAATTGTCCATGTATGCAAAGTATGCAAAGGTTTAATTAATCCTTCCTGTTAATTTCGTTCCAGTCAATTAGTCACTCTAGCTTTCTTTCTCCAAGCTCCAACAGCAAATTCATTAATTAATTTAACAACCAGTTAATTCCCATATTCTAAGTAAACATATTGTTTGGTCAATTAGTCCAGTCTTGGCAGTTTGCATTTACAAACAAATCGGTACTTACTACTTGTCAATTAGTCTTGCTGTTCTAAACAGTAACTAAACTGGACAACATTTAACACATAATCAATTTGTCCAAGTTCCAACCTTAAAATCAAAATGAAATTTGCATCAATAATTCACAATGGCAAACTAACTCCATAGTTTCCTGCATCAAACACTTGTTATACTTTGTTATTCCATTTTCAAACCAGCTTCAATTATCAACAAGTTACTTTTATCATTTCCATATTGTCAATTAGACAACAACATGGACTGTAATTCTTTCTTAACCAAAACTAACTACAACGACACACTTACTTACTCAGTCAAATAGACAAAACTATATGGACAACCAACACTTGGTATTCCATAAATTAATCAATGAACCATAACATCAATATCAGTCTATTAGACATACTGTGATCATATTACCTTGACTAATAGACCAACAACCACAAGGCACCTACTACCAATCACTGGCTTTCGTAAGACTTGGAAGTTACAGACTATTCGATTTCCACAACTATGTGGTTACTTTGTTTTACTAAGAAGCTATCTCAGCCTTCTTGACTATTTGACATTATTAAATCAAACTATAATTTTATATGATCTTAATATTCGAACTGAGCTTGACTATTAGACCAAAATAAAATTACGACGAGACAACGCCAATCTCTGGCTATTGCTCAAATTTACTTACAACCAATCCCTGGTAATATAGAAATTTATATAGTGATTTCATTCACAAAGATCACATCAAAAATAAGTTTACTAACTTATAATATTCAACAAGATTTAATCTGCAAATTATCAATTGATGGTTTAATGAGTAAAAGAGACTTACAGTCTATTTGTCCTTCAAGGTTTGCAGGTCCTTCAGTCTTCATCTTGCGCTCCCAGCATCGTCCATTTGACCTCGAGCAGCGTCCTCAACAACTTGATAATTTACTTACTCACTCAAGAAACCAACTTTTATGGCTAATAGACTGTCAACTGAAATTAGGAGAAGCACCAATCCCTGGTTATCTTACTCCAAGATACACAAGGTTGCCACTCACTGGCTAATAAACTGTAGTACAACTTTCCTTCACAACTGAGTTGCTTATAACCAAATAAAGTCTATTTGACAAAGCAGTTATTCTCAACTAATCGTCAAACAACACCGAGCCAATCCCTGGCTACTCAACTGTTTACCACATAACAAAAGTTCAGTCTCTTTATCCTCGTCTAATTGACCAGCAAATGAAATGACCAAAGTACCGCCAATCACTGGCAAACACACAACTTAACACAGAGCCAATCCCTGGCTACAAGATCATAAGAAGTTCAATTGACAAAGTATTCAAACTGCACAGCTCTCGACTAATAGACTTCACAAAAGGAAATGAAACAACAAAGTCAATCACTAGCAATGAATGCAAATATAAGACGAATAGACAAAATTCACATTAAGCCTGAAGGAATGCACAAGTACAAAGAGGCGAGCAATCCCTGCAACGCCGAGAGAGAGAGAAGAACATCAGTCTATTCGACATTTTATCTTCTTGGCTGTAACTAACCGGGAGTAACTGCATAGTCTATTTGTCCATCTATTTGATCGGGTAGGGATAACTTCCTTAACCAACTGTCTAATAGTCCTTTTAGTAACTACAAGTCTAATGGACCTAATTCACACTGTGATTCGTCTTTGAGTTAACTAAATTGGACTATTTGTCTTTTACTTTAGAAAGCTTCAAAATTATCCCAAAAAGTTTATCTACAAGTACTAATTGATAAAAGATTTAGATTCTTGAACAATCTTTAGACCTCTACGAAAGACAATAAATCAAACCTCCCCAAAATTTGTGATAATATAAGGAAAATTCAAGATAATTTAAATCATGACATTAGTCACATCAATCAATATGTACAATAAGAGTCATTTGGTTGTCTATAAATCTACCTTATAAGGCTTGATTCTATTTTTAAGGGCTAGACCTCTTTAAATTTTTTTTCAAAATTAAAGTTGCATTTAACACAATTTGATTCATATTTATGGAATTTTGTAGAATTAGTTATGAATTTTTGAATTATGAATTTTTGGTCTATAAAAATAATCAAAAAGCATTTATACTTTTCAATGTTTATTGTCAATAGATCGAAGAATTTAATGTCACTTTTGGAGTTAAAAGTGTTTAAGGGCACTTTTAGAGCAAGGGTAATTCAATACTCCCAATCTTTCAAGAGAACAATAATTTTATGCAAGAACTGAAAGCAAAATGTTACTAATCATGTTCAATTACATATATGCTAAGATGTAGACATTTTGAGTTTGAGAGTATATGATTAATCTTTAGGTTAGATGAAATCAACTATTTGAAAATTACTAGTTTAGTTTTTCCGGTGTTATAAATAGTCTTAGAACTACAAAACTTTATTTTTGAATTTTTAGATATTGTTGCTTATGTATTTGCTTAAGTATCTACTTCAATTTCAT
The DNA here is from genome assembly GCA_951799445.1 of Pseudisothecium myosuroides. Taxonomy (NCBI): domain Eukaryota; kingdom Viridiplantae; phylum Streptophyta; class Bryopsida; order Hypnales; family Lembophyllaceae; genus Pseudisothecium; species Pseudisothecium myosuroides. The sequence goes on along the minus strand of OX637290.1, from coordinate 15,677,516 downwards.
CAAATTGGTCATGAAGAAAGGTTATTTTATGAAATTCAAGCATTAATACAATAAATGAGAAGTTGCTTACACAAAACAACACCTCAAAGCCGAGGTGGCGACCTTCTAAGGTTAACCCTTGAAGGATGTTGAGGCCGAAAAGTGGCCAATGGATGACTTCATTGTTCTTTGTAGAAAGAAAGAATGCACCTATTGGTCCAATAATCAGATAATTTTGGTGACTACCTTGGTCATGGGGAGCCGTGTCCTTTATTCCTTAAAGGTGAGACTGGCCACTGTGAAAATCAACCTTTTAGGTACCATGTAAATCATTTGCTTAAAGAAAAACTAAGAGCATTCATTGGAGGTCAAACTACTGTGCAAGACCTCCCTCTTTGCACACAAATTTCCAAGGATGAACATTGGCACTTTGTCCTACATAGAAGTATTCTTTGTCATCCATTTGGACACTATATACGTCCATGGTGTCTTTTAAGGGTCAAGGGTTAAGGTAGGTGGCTCAAAAAGCGACCCTCTTCTTCAAAAATGGGAAGTAAGTGGTTCTAAAATGGAATGCCAACAATGTGAGAGTATAATTAAGACTTGTCATATATTGCTTCATACTTCACCAATGGATGGAATAAGAGCCAAGGAGGGTCCATTTCAAAGCCACGATGTATCCACTTAATTTTTGTAAATGAGAATTGATTGCTCAATTGCCTTCTTACAAATTTTAAAAGAATGTAGGGTCCATTCAAGTTTAATAAAGGTCGCATTTAGGAACCTTGTATATTATTCTTTAAATGCGGCAGTGCTGGTTTTTGGTCAAGCCATATCTTTTTTTAGACTAAGCGTGTGTGGGTTTTGAAAGGCCTATGAGTCAAGAATAGGTACCTATCGCATAATTATTTGAAAATTCATAAATAATTCGTACATGCTCCAAAAAACATGAAACCACTTGTGTTAGATTCCGCATCAATTTTTCTTCAAGTGAAAAATAAAGGAAAATATTTTCAGGCATCTGAAACCCACAAAAGGTCCAACAGCCCTTAAAGGGTCGCTTTTTAAGCCACCTACCTTAATAACTGAAACTATGCTCAGTTGCTCACACTCTCACAGACTTCACTAAGTAGGGGTGGTTGGAAGTGCAGTAGCCTCAGTATTTTTTCATTCATTTCATCAGGCACAAACAGTTGAGCTATTCATCCCAGTTCCAGTACAACCCCCCAGCAAAAGACGATGAAAAAATCAAAACGGATGATAATCGGATGAAAAACTCAAAGGATAAGATGAAATTATCACTGACGCCAGGCAGTCGAAAGTCAAACAGGTCAACAGGGAGAGCCCGCCGGCAGGCCGCGCGAGTGACCGGTGAGTCATCAGCCGGTCGCGGTCTTTTCGCCCGGCCCGGTCCGGGCAAGGCCGAAATTAGGGTTTGGTGGAGCAGAAAATGGAACGAACTAAACGAACAAACCTTGCGGAGCCCAACAGCATTCGTGGTGATGACGATGACGACGGCCATGGGAGGAGCAGGAGGCTGACCCCCGCTCGAGTAGGGTGACTGAATGGCGTTTTGACGACGACTTTGTTTTCAGTCCATTGTTCCCGGAGCAATTTCCAGTAACTTACTGGAAAACTTCTCCTTCCGGTAACGTCGCAGCTCTCGAAGCCCGTCCGTCGCCAGGGTTTGCTGCAAGGAGACGAAGGGGTCTGAAGGGGTTGCCCCTTGTTGGAATTTCAGTTCGTACCAAAGGGCTTTGCTCTTTGTGGTTGGGAGCTCAAGTGAGGGTTTTTGAGTGGTGGTTTTGGGATTTTCGCTGAGGAGGTTTGTGATTTGTGATTTGTGATTTGTGATTAGATATGGATGCCGCCGCACATACCGCCTCCTCAAAGTCGATGCTTGCGCCGTCCGTGTCGTTGCGGCCGGGAGGGGGGAAGTCCGTCGCGTTTCGGCCGTTTGGAGGGAGTGGTAGCTTGAGTGGCGGGTTTCAGATTGGCAGTCACGGCAGTGGGGTGCAGGAGGAGCAGAGTGGGAACCCTAATGCTCGGAGGTTTGTCAGGGCGCCGGAAAGTCGACCTGCGAGAAGCTACCGAGAGAGGATCCGGTACAGTAGGGAGCAGTTGTTGAAGTTCAAAGATGCGTGCACACAGGTGCCTGCGGAGCTTGAGGACTCGGGGATCGATGGGTTGATGAATACCGCTGGTGGAGAGGATGATTGGAGTCGGAGGGAGCCTCGGGATTTGCCGCAGCAGGAGCAGCAGCAGACGGGGGGGCGAGTGGTGGAGCCGGATACAAGAGATTGGAAGGCACGGGCGCCCGCGCCCGCGCCTGTGGTCGAGGAGAGATCGTTGTCGCAGCAGAGGGATAGAAACCCTAAGCAGCGGAATGAGAGGAGTGAGAGGAATGAGAGGGGCGACAATCGGGGCGGGCAGCGGGAGCAATCGAATTCGGGTTCGCAGGCGATGCAGCAGCGGCAGCAGGAGAGCGCGCCTGCCGGGCCTGCGCCGGCAATTGTGAAGGCCGCGAATCCGTGGACGGCTCGCCGGGGCGCGTCGTCGGAGAAGGAGAAGGTGTACCGCACGGTGAAGGGGATCCTGAACAAGCTGACGCCGGAGAAGTACGATCTTTTGGCGGAGCAGATGGTGCAGGCGGGCATCAGCAGCGCGGAGGTCCTGCAGGCCGTGATTTCGCTCATCTTCGACAAGGCGGTGCTGGAGCCGACGTTCTGCGCCATGTACGCGCAGCTGTGCGTGCACTTGAGCAAGGAGCTGCCTGAGTTTCCCGGGGAGCACGCCGGGGACAAGCCGATCACTTTCCGTCGCGTGCTGCTGAACACGTGCCAGGAGGAGTTCGAGGGCGCGGACGCTTTGCGCGAGGAGATCAAGAAGCTGACGAAGGCGGAGCAGGCGCTGGAGCGCGACGAGAAGGAGAAGCGCGTGAAATTGCGCACGCTGGGGAACATCAAGCTGATCGGCGAGCTGTTCAAGCAGAAAATGCTTCCGGAGAAGATCGTGCACGCGTGCATTCAGGAGCTGCTGGGTCAGGACCCGAAGGCCACGCCTGCGGAGGAGAACGTGGAGGCTTTGTGCCACTTGTTCACGACGGTGGGCAAGCAGCTGGAGGAGAGCGCGAAGTCGAAGATGGCGTTCGACACGTACTTCGCTCGTCTGAAGGTGATCGGGGAGTCCCGTGGTCTGCCTTCTCGCATTCGGTTCATGGTGCGCGACATTCTGGACATGAGGTCGAACAAGTGGGTTCCCCGGCGTGAGGAGATGAAGGCGAAGACCATCAACGAGATCCACGCGGAGGCGGAGGCTAAATTAGGTCTGCGACCTGGTATGATGGCTTTGCGCAATGGGCGAGCGGCGGCCATGCCCGGCTTCATGCCTGGTGCGGGAGGGATGATGCCTGGCATGCCAGGTATGCCTGGGATGCCCGGAATGCCTGGAGGCGGAGGAGGCATGCCTGGTGCCCCGATGATGGGTAGCTTCATGGGTCCTGGTCTGGAGGCCGACGGCTGGGAGACCGTGAGCAACATGCGCAAGAGCCGTAAGGACGGCACGGGTGTGCTGCCTGTTCCCGGCTTCAGTGGTCCGATGGGCGGGTCAATGCCCGGCGCGGGTGGTCAGGCCAGATTTGGTTCTCCGGCCATGCGTGCCAGCGGCGTGGGTACGAGGGTTCTTCCCCAGGGCAGTGCGTATGGATTCGTGGGCAAGACGAGCGCTTTGCTGGGCTCTGGGTCGCCGAAGCCAGTGGCCGAGCCAGCCAAGGCTCCGGAGCCCGCTCGGGAGGTGTTGGCACGGCCCGCACCTGCAGCAGCTGCGGCCGCCACTCCTGCTGCGGCTGCATCAGCTCCGTCAGCGGATTTGACGAAGAAGTCTGAGAGTCTGCTGAAGGAGTACTTCTCGATCGTGGACCTGAACGAGGCTCTGCTGTGCGTGCAAGAACTGAAGAGTCCCGGGTTCCATCCTGAGTTTGTGCGTCTTGCGATCGCCACGGCCCTGGACATGCGAGACAAGGAGTGCGACTTGGTGCTGAAGCTGCTGGTGCACCTTCATTCGAGGGATGCGATCTCCAGCTCGGACTTGAGGGGAGGCGTGTTGCTTGTTTCGGAGGGAATGGAGGATATTTCGATGGATGCGCCGTTGGCTCCGAAGCGTTTTGGAGTCATGTTGGCTGGTCTGGTGTTGTCCGGGTCTGTGGAGCTGCGTCTGGTGGAGGAGGCGTCTCTGAAGCTGGAGGACGAGTTCTTACAAGAGGACGTGCTGAAGGCTGTGGTTGGGAAGTGGAAGTTGAAGGAGAGCGAGGTGCAGCTGGTCGAGGTGTGTCGGAAGGCTTCGGTGGACAAGGAGGGTCTGTTGAGCGTGGCTGGGGTCAGTGACCTGGCGAAGCTCTTAAGTTGAGGTTTGGTATTGAGAACGGTTCCATTATTGAGATATGGTTTTGAGCATAGCATTGGTGGCGGCGTTTATCTGCCAGGTTCTATGACTCATGGAGATAGGTATAGGTAGGTGATCTAATGTCTATTAGGATACTCTCTCATGTCCTAAGGTATGCTAGTGATGTAAGTTCTGTCTTATCTCTGTTTTTGAGACCTGCGATACTTCTTTTTGCACTGAGTTTATAGCATACACTTTGCTTGATTGACCTAGCTCCCCCACTCGGACTTATAAATTTGATTTTTTCAAGAATTTATTTCGTCTAGAGTGGAATGTAGTTTTTTTAGCGGTTATGTGAAAGTATCCAGTGTATTTTCTCTTGATGTTTGGATGTGCTTGTGTCTCGCTGCAAGCCTGCATGTCTTAGTTGTGACATATTTATACAACCTAAATGGAAGGTGTGAAACTCAAATTTGAGTTCCGCTCGAGTTTTTTCTCTTTATATTTGGACTTTTCCTTGTATCTGGTTCTCAGTTTTGGGTTAAGGTGCATGTGTTCTCTGTGAGTTCTTGTTTGATATGTCAGGAAGTTTGGAATGCAAGGGCCTCGGGTTGCCCAGTCTGACTTGTGGGCGCCTTTACAGATTCCTGAGTTTCTCATCCTTGGGAAATGAATCGTGCTATGTTGAATTTTGCTTAAACCCTAATGGGCTGGGGAAGTTCATTTCCAGGACTTGTTTTTTTTTGAGGCACTCTGAAAGTGGCCTTTACCTCAAATACGATTAGCTCTTCGGTCAATTTTCAAACCAAATATGAAAATATCTACTCGCGTGAACCGGATCAATTTCAAATAAAATGCAAAAACTCTTCTCAATTGAATTGGACCAGTAGGTTGAATGATTACCGGTTTGTTGTTTGACGCTGCAATATTCTTTAAGTAACACTTTATTATGCTTGGGCAATTTGTGGTTACCCATTTGTAACTCCAAAATCTTAAATTGAAATTAAAAGGTCAAAATTTCATTAGAAAGTAGAGTTAGAATAGGGGCAATGCAAAAATATGCAACTCCAAATTTCGGTCCGTAGTGAAAATGGAGGTCAGGAGCAGGAGTCGGTACCCAGGCCACGCCATAGCCGGCATGTGCAACGTCCGAGCTCCCAACGTCAACGGCCCCTACCCCGTCGCCTCACCTCGTTTGGGAAGACGAACCGTGTACAGAGGGCGAACAAGACCACCAGGGTCTCGGGCAGCTCGAGCGTGAAAGGCAGGGTCGGAGCTCCGATCCGAGCGATGGCTGCGCCCATGCATGCAAACCCCGCCATGCCATATATTACAGTCTGTGAAACGTTCCACACTTGCGCCTTGGCTCATCATCTCGGGATAACAGCAATGTCACACTTAGTTTCAAGTCACGTTGAATTCTCCAGCGGGACGCCAACTGTTTTGTTGCCACCACTCGTACTGTATGGTTTCCCTTCTGTGAGATCAGCCTTCGGTTGGGGGTAACTTAATTCGATTCAAGAGGTTTTCTGGCCGGGTTTGTAGCTGGTGGTGAGAGTGTGGAGCGATGGTGCAAGATGAAAGAGAGGGAAGCGGGAACGTTCATGGAAATGGTAATGCAACTGCAACTTCGGGGTGTGTGCATCCACCTGCGATAGCGCCTGTTGTTGCTGCAAATGGGGGGAGCGGAAACGGTAACGCTGGAAACGGAGGTGGGGGAGGTTTAGCTGTGGAGAAAGTGAAGTTTACGGTGTCTGTGAGGGGTCACCAGTGGAGCTCGGCGCGTCATGTCAACGAGACGCTGGAGGAGTTTGCTGCTGCCATTGAGGTTCGTTTTGCAAGGCTGTTGTTACGAATTGTGTGATGCGTTGTGTGCGCTTGCATGCATGTGCAGTTGTGTACTTACCCGTCTGTGAGAGAATGCTGATCGTTAGTGAAGCTTGATCAATGTGGCGCGTAACTACGGTGACAGCCCAAGTAGGTGCTGAATTAAACTGGTTAAGAGTGGTTGCTGTATGTGTTTGTCATTTCGGTTGTTTTGGACGCATTTGAGAAATGTTGTTGGAGTTCGCTACATTAAGTGGTACATGCTGAATTTTGGTGGGTTTTGATGAGGGGCTTTCGAAAGGGCACTGAAATTTTTTTTGTGCTTGGTCTGAGGATTCACTGGTAACGAGTCGTTTGCGTTGCGGTTACAGAATAGAGCGAGTTGACATGGAATTGTGGTCGACTATAAAGAGCCTAATGTCGTTGTGAGTGGTGCTTGCTGATGTTCGGTTCCCTGTGTGACAGCGCAACGCGCGGCGTCTGGCCTTCATCGACAACGACGATAACATCCAGCGCTTGCAGCTGGCGTACAGCGATGGCTCCGAGCCCGAGGATCTGGATGTGGACGCCACGCTCGGCGACGTGATCATCTGCATGGGCGGCAAGCAACTTCTCGCCATCGTGAACTCCACCCAACCAACTCCCCCACCACCAGTGCCCAGCAACGGCACCCCCACGCAACGCCCAGACTTCGAGTCCACCCCGCAAATCATCAACGCCATAGCCAGCAACTGCAACGTCAGCGTCGTAGCTCCCAGCAGCTCCCCCGACCTCCTCGCTCCAAGCGCGGCGCCGAAGTTCCCGTTCCCCAATTCCAAACCTCCTGGCACGTCCGCCCTAACCACCGACGCAAGAGCGTCGAAACTCAACATACCGGCTGAGTGTGCGTACGCTCTGCAATTCCAACCCGTCGAAAGAACATGCTCCCTCCATCCGGATTACGTAGCAGGCGCGGACGCCAGTCTGCCGCCGTTACCAAGACCCAATGGCAAACTCAACACGGGTGGCGCAGGCAAACCAGCCAGCGGTCCCAGCGCGGTGCAGCAGCAGTTCTGCAATCCAACACCATCGCCAGCCGCGCTCGCCAACATGCTACTGCGAAGCTCCTCCCACCGCATGCAAGGCCCCGGCGTCGCCGGCGCCACAGGAGTGAGTGCATCCACCAGTACTCGTTCCCCTGCGTTGCCTGCGCCCACTGCAGATTTCCATTCATTCGCATCCGCGTTGCTGAGCCGGTTGCCAATGCGTCCCAAGCAGAACATCAAGTGTCCGCATGGCTCCACCACCAACATCGCGCTCCTGGCGCAGTTACTGGCGTTGCAGTTGCGAGCGTTTTCAACTCCCGGCGCCGCGCTCCCCACTCCTGTGTCGTGTGGCGATCACAAGGCGCCCAAAGTCACAAATCCCGTCGCGAATCCTGTCGTGAATCCCGTCACGAATGCTTCCCCGGCTTGCAACCTCCAAGCTGAGAAGGAGAATCGCCCTGACCCCGGCGTGCAAGCGAATAATCTTGGTTCCCCCAACCATTCTGATGGTGCGAATAATGCGCAGCGGTCGGTGAGCGGCGCGACTAGTCATGGCAACTCTAAGGAGAAGTCTTCGTCGTCGTCGTATTCGTCGGCGAATGTGCACAACTCTTTGGCGCCTCAAAGCGGAGATGGCGAAGGAGTGAATAGCGACCTGCCCAATAGGGGTTCCGAGCTCGTGTTTCTGGTGAAGCGACGCAGCAAGACGGTGCGGTTCAGTATAGTCTATGTCGAGCTTTGGAATATATAATGTCTACACATGCTATCATGGTCTGTAATTGACTGTGAGTGTTGTGAAGGTTGTGAAGGTTGCGAACGTTGTGCAAGTTGTGTTTTTGTATTGATTTTATGCTGTTGTTATTGTTTTACCATTTAGTAGCTGCAGGGAGTTGGAAGGCATCATTTGAAGATGTCCGATCTGTCTGCGTACTTCCATCTGAATGTTGTCGATGCTGCGAAGAAGCTGGGAGTCTCGCCGACGACGCTGAAGAAAGCGTGCCGGTTTTTCGGGTTTCCACGATGGCCTGGACGAAAGGTAGCTTCTATTTTTTAGAATTCATTCAAGTTCCATGCTCTTGCATATTATTGAAATCAATCACCGTGTTGAGATGAACCAAATGTGTGTTGTGTCAAATCTGTTTGCTCATGCTCGAGTTGGTGGTGTGAACTGCTCACACTCAGGGTCTTGAAATACTATAATGTGACTACAACCAGTGGAATCATGTCCGATTCAGGCCATCCCCACGGAGTCCACGCAACTTGATGAAACAGGACATGATTTCCCCTAGTGAATATTGCTTTAGTTTTTTTATACTTTGTTTTTCTGTACACAAGACTTGCACAAACAAACTGCCTTAGTTCGTGTATTTCTTTTATAATACAACAAATGCTAGTTAATACTACAGCCGATGCTGTTCAGTACCCAAGACTTTCTCACTTGCACATACATACTGAGAGCCTCTGATATAACAGTCTTGCTTCTGTACTTCAATTCCATGGTTGTGGTTTAGCCTTTTGACGTCAATTGCATTATATTGGCAAAATTTAGAGCGCCAAAATTGTGACATCAACAGCAGAAAGCTCAAATAATTAGGATTGGTATAATTATTTACGATTCATAACGCCCACCTCGAATAGTGAGAATGTCATGTATTTTGCACAAATTAGTGAGCTTGATGTCCATTGAAAAACAATATTGAACACAACTGATGGCTTGCAAGCGTTTGTAACTATTATAGCATCTTGTAGTAACTTGGTTTCCTCGTTATGCATTTAGGTCAGGAGCTTGGAGAGCACTGTACATGGGCTCCAGCATACAATTGCCATGGGCCAAGGGTCTGGCTTGGAGGAGTTGAACGAAGCCTACATGCGGTCTGAAGTCTTTAGGCTGGAACAAGAAAAGTACCAGCTAGTCCACGGTACTCCGGAGCAGGTAACACAGCAAATGGTAATGTATTTACTCACGAACACTCACACACCTCTTGCTCTTACTATTGGTAATGCTTGATGTTCCAAGGATTTCATTACCAATACCGAATTTCATATACCTTGTTGCTCAATTAACCATGCTTACATTTACTCCTTATACTAATGACTGCCATACTTAAACGTTAATTTGGTGGAATTCTAAGCCACTTCAGGACACTCGGCCAAAAACATAAATCTATACCTGTCCTAGTTTCTACAACTTTTTGCTGATTTGTATCTACCATTTTTGGCTATTTAATCCATTAATGAAGCTTACTTTGATTACTTTGATTGCTTTTATTGTTGGCCACCTTGCTAATCAATAAACCGTCATTCATTACTTTACTTTACTTCTTGTATGTTGATGATCACTTTGCCTTGCTTCCTTAAATGTCAATTTCATTATATTGGCAAGGTTCAGAGCCCCAAAATTCTAACCTTCAACTACAAAAAGCTCCCAAATTTAGGATTGTTACAAATTTACTGGTAAGGGTCCCAGCATGGGAAGTTCCAAAGCCATGAACTTCCGCGAATTTCACAAAATGAAGATTCTTTACCTCTGTTGATTCAACTGGTATTACTGATTCAACTAGGTCTTTCCTTGATTTTGCAGAATTCTCCATCTGTGAGCACTGCAGATTTATACAAGCGTCTCTACTTCCACGGTTGGCGCTCCAAATATCACAACGCAGGTCAACATGACATGATCACCCTCGACACCGGCAACCCCACCAAACAAGCCTCCGGACTTCCACCGCCAACCACTCACAAATGCAAATACAGAATAGGTGCCAAAGAGAATCAGCAATGCAAGGGACCTCGAAAGGTAATCGCCCCTTCCAAAGTGGTAACTCCAACTTCACGCAAGGACAGTCGTCGTCGGGACACTGTGATGAAGGATTATGATATTGAGGGGTTGTTGCGTGAGGTTCATGTGGACGGAAATGAAGCTCCAGAGACAGCTTTGTTCAAGGCGGAGAATGGCAACCACAGTGGCACTCCCGAGACAACCAGTGGTGAGAAGGAGCACTTTGAACTGGTGTTTGAGGTTCATGACATTGATGTGGATGGAAATGAAGCTCCAGAGACAACTTTGTTGGTGGAGAATGGCAACCACAGTGGCACTCCCAAGACAACCAGTGGTGAGAAGGAGCAATCTGAACTAGTGTTTGAGGTCCATGACATTGATGTGCACGGAAATGAAGCTTCAGAGACAGCTTTGTTGGCGGAGAATGGCAACCATAGCGGCACTCCCGAGACAACGAGTAGTGAGAAGGAGCAAGAAGTGGTGTTTGTGGAGGGTACCACGATTGATGAACGAAGTCCTAAGCGACCGAAAACGGAGACAGTGTCGTATTGATGCTGAAGCTGGTGGTGTTGTAGTGCAAGGCTTGAGCTAGCTCCAACACTTGTGCTGTATGATGGAAGCAGTGCAGTGTGCCCCAGTTGTTTTTTACAGCGATTTCTAATGTTGATCAATGTCAGCTGATTCATGGAAACTTGGACTACGCACTAGATATTCTTGTGTTGCTGATAGACGAATGGAATATCCTTTTTTTGTAAATATTCCTAGTGAAGTTACAAAGACATTGTAGATTCTTTTACGGTAAGGTAGGAGGTTTATAACTTGCTCATTTAAGAGCTGAAACTGAATTTTGGTGAGGTGAAACTTTTTGAAAAACAAGTGGAATTGACATCTTACCCAAGTTGTTTCATATTTTTTGGAGCTTTGTGGAATTAGTTATGAAAATTTGAAGTTGAAGTGGCATAGGGCTCTAGAATCGCCCACCTCCTAAAATGTACATTATTTGTACATTGCCGAAGGCTACAAAAAAGCAACATATTCTAATCGTGTACATTTGAGGAGGTGGGCGATTTTAGAGCCTGTGCGCTTTTAGAACCTACTACCTTAGTGTAGTTTTCACTAAATGATTGTTGAAGCTTGTTTAACCTACTACCTTAGTGTAGTTTTCACTAATGATTGCTGAAGCTTGTTTTATAAGGCAAGGCTTGTTTTATAAGGCAAGGTTTTAACTCCAACACTTCTATCGTCTGATAGTAGCATTGTTGTGGCCCAGTCATATACGGAGTATAAAGTTGCTTAATTTATTTTACATGGGTTATATTTTTAATTCTTCTTCATCCCCATAAAGTTGTAATGTATATCTCACATTTTAATCCCTAATGGACTAAGCCGTGTTTTTTTGGCAATATAGCAATTTTGGGCAACTTACTACAAATGGAATTTTAAGTTTTTTCTTTGAAGTGTTTTTTTGGCAATATAGCAATTTTGGGCAACTCACTACAAATGGAATTTTAAGTTTTTTCTATGAAATTTTCACACAACATGGGTACAAGGTTTTTCTTTTAAGGCTCAATAATTTTCATAAATATTGACTAAATGGTTTAAAAGTTATTGTATCATATGTAGTTTTTCTTTGAAATTTTCCTTGGGGGATGCAGTAAGTGGTAGAAGTAGCAAAATACATGCAAACAAATGATAGGGTGCCCAAAAAACATTGGAGCTAAAATTTATAATCTTATTGGTTATACTATAGCGTATGTAAAATTTCATTAGGTGTATTGTAAATACTATAGGGTGTGGAATAATGGGATGCATCAGGAAAAAATTAGACCTAAAATACCCCCTTTTTATTAGTTTAGTGGGACAAAAGTCTTAATTATGGGTTTAGGGTTGACATTTAACCCACATTTTCACTACATTGTGTTTTTATTCTAGATTCTTTAAGCTATGATGATCTATTATATTTTACCTACCACTCTTAGTGTCATAATTAAATGAGGGTATGAGCCTACTATGTACAGGTTGTGGTTATAACTCCATGTGAGTAATAAATTGTGAACACATAAGTTATGAGAGTGCATTTAGAAATGCATTTTCCCAAAAGCAGCATCATCATAAATTCAAAATGGAAAGGTTGACTAACTAAAGTTTACAATCCAGGTAGCCTAACTTAATGTCCATTTCTCTTCCCTTGGTTTGGTCTTGTACATGGCTTTTTTTTTGGCTAGGTGCCCCCCATGTTGGCCGCTAAGCGAAGGTTAGATTTTGGAGGGACGTGGTTGCAGAGGTCAGAGATTTGACCAATCTAGCAAAATTTTGCCAAAAAAAGAAGCCTTAATCTTGTATGATCTGGTCCTATCTGTCTCTCTTCTCACCAGGCCACTTGTAGGGCCAGGGTGAACTAACCCCCTCACTCGCCCCCAAGGAAAAACGCTGAATTTTTAAAATTTGCAATGCATGATAAAATTTGCAAATTTTGAATTTATATTTGTAATCAAAAGTCCTAAAATTAGAAATGAAGATTATACAAGATAAATTAGTCAAGCACAATTGAGGGGGCCTTTTTTTTACATGCACCCCTAGAGTGACTTGGGGGGAACAAGCGAGGGGGGCAATTCACTTTGGCTACTTGTGGCTAGCCGGCTTGTCAACGATGCTAGCATGCAAGCTTGGAGCGGCGAGCTTGTGAGCTGCGAGCATGGAGCTTGTGAGCCTGGAGCCTAAACTTTTATTTTTTTATAGAATTATTTCAAAAAAAAAAATTCTAAATTTTTTCATAAAATTGGAAGAGAACTTACTATTTATAGTAAGTTTTTGGACCTATGACCGCTATCCCTATGACCGTGGATTTAGATTTATAAAGCTATTATACTTTGAAAATTGCCATTTCCTATGAAATAAGACCCTACTAGTTCTATGCATAATTTCAGACTTTTTTCACCCTTTGCAATTCTACTCTATATGCAATAACAGATTACTTGTAGAACACAATACAATCAGCAACTAACACTCACAAAAACAAAAGTGGGTATTACATAGCCTCCACTGCAGCTGTTGTACATCAACCTAAAGACTTAGCTCAGTATTCAGGTGCGCGTACTGGCATAATTTGTAGCCTCACGGGATTTGAACCCGGGCCATCAGCTTCTAGTCTCTTGGACCTCTCGCAAATATACTCCTATCTAAAGGAATGACCACTCATTGGGACTTGTTTTTAAAAAAATGCAGAAGAAGTCATCCCAAAAAACCCAAAAAATTAAAAGAACATTGGAAACAGAAGTGAAATTAAAGAAAAAAATTTGAAAAGTGTTGGGAATAAAATCAAATTAATAGAAAATAAAAAAGAATACTAAAAAAATAAAAGAATGGGTGAAAACTCGGGGGGTACACTCCCCTTTTTTTGATGTTACCGTGCGAACAAATGCAGGGTTGCTATTCTGTGAGCGTGCGAGCATGAGCTTGTGAGCCTATGAGCTTGTGAGCGTACAATTTTTTAGAGTGAAGACCTTTGACCGTGGCTAGTGGGACCTATGACCGTGGACATTAGAATACTTTCCGTATAGGGATAATTCACTCATATGCAAATTTAACATCTAATGCCTCAATATATTAGGGCAATATGTATAGCTTAATTTTTTAGGCTTAGAAAAAATCTTGGCAAGGAGTAAAACGAACGATGAACTACTTTAGTGGATATCATGCTGTAGAAAAAAAATGCAGTATTAAAGATGGTTTAAGATAGGTTGAGGCTTGAAACTGAAGTCAAATGAATATGAAAATTCAAGATAAACTTCTTTACTGAATTGAGATTTCTTCAAAATGTATAAAACCACGACATCCTTCGCATCTAGGTCATTTGAGGTCAATGTTATAAGTGCAAATGATATAGGAACAACATCAAGTGCACAAATTATAGGGGCAAGCAACACATCAAAGATCTTATGGTAGAAAAAATATGTTCTTCCAAATGGTCCCCCTCTGGTGTATCCACCTTGTACATCTGCACTATTACATCACATGCGGCAACAATCTCGTATTGTAATATCAAATGGAAACAAAAAAGAGGGATAAGGCACTACTGCACTAGAGCAAATTTATAAATCACAAAAATGAAATGTTATTCAAGATTAGAGTAAATCTTACATGATAAATGAAAGCTGTGAAGACATCTGTTCATATAGTGTACCAACTTTCCTTTAAGTTCTGTTGACACTATCACATCTCAAAGGGACTGAGATGTTCTAAGAATTTATTCAAAAGCAAAACTATGTATTTGCAGATTTGGTACAAGGTGTGCACCAAGCTAGTCTTAATGAATTTTTAGTATAAGTGGTGACAAGAGCAAATCATTTTAGACAAATTCATAGAATTCTGAACAACAAACCAAAGATAATAAACAATGCAAGCTACATGTACTTGTTGATGTCGTGCATAATATGAATGACAATGTCAAAACGCTTTTTTGTCTCCAAGATCTAGTGGAATCTACAAATCTATGCCAATCTTGGTCACGTTTATGGTGACCAGATATACAAAATGTCTAAGAAAGTAGATGGTGGTTTCCATCACAAACAAAGAACTTTGAATTTTGGAGATGTTTACAACTTAGAAGTAGAATTTAGAGTGGCATTGAAAATGCCATTTTCCTGATTCCATAAAGGATCCTATTTACTTTTTTCTATGTCGGAGATATGTTCATCTTCTCCCTACTAATTTGTAATGGAAACATAAATCAAGCAAGAGCCATCTTTATATCTATGTACACAAATTCCTACTTAAGCTTAGTCAAAGTCACACTGCAATTGAAAGTTGATTTCACTATAGATATCACAACAAAATGATACAATAGTATACAAAGATGAGATGTAAAATGGGGCCTCATGCATTCAAAGACTAGAGATATAAGCCACAGAGTTAATCTTCTACAATCTTCTGAGAGTGTCCTTAATAGTACAATAGTCCACAAGCTCATCTTCATCCTTTGTACCATCTTCCTCAACATCTTGATTTCTACCAATGAGGGGTTGCTCAGAGCCATGGAACTTAGAGGTCTCAAATTGTTGACAAACCTCTTGAACAAGAATTGATTCTGACTGAATTTGTGAAAAGAAAAATAACCATTAAAAATATCAAGGGTTCAATGCATCAAACAACATTTGTTTACACCACGGCATCCACATGTTATATAAAAACTTCTATTCAATATATTGAGTCTCCGAGATCATTGACTTGGGGCTTGGGGCTCCAAACCAACAGCCTCACAATTTCAAGGTACAAGCTAAAGCTACAAATGAGAACAAATAGTTTGAAGATGAACTAGCATCAAAATTATTCTTTTTGATTTGGTAACCCATATTTTGATTTTGAGATCACTGGCTTGGAGCTCTTGACTTCCATTGGCGCCAACAACTTCCCCGAATCTAAAGCTAGTTGATCAAAAGACTCGTCAAAAAAAAACCTAATCCTACTAACAAGTGACCGTGAGTTAAAATTGAAATGGCATCATAATAAAAATTGTTTTTGACTTGAGATCACTTGAGCCCTGGCCCCTAGCTCCCATCGGTGCTACAAGGTACCTAGATCTCAAGCTAGGTGATCAAAAAAATAACCAAATTATACTACAATCAAGAACTGAATGAAAGAAGTAGAATACAAATTTTGTTGTTTTCTTGATCATTGGTATGTGGTTGGAAAATTCCATTGGCGCCAAGAGTTCCCTTGGACAACCTAGCATGTGATAAAAAAACAAACAAACAAACCCTTGTATAAGCATAGTCAGATTAAAACCAAGCTTTGTGCCAAATTTTTAAAAACCTTTTATACAGAAACAGATCCTCAAGAGTTGAATGAAAGAGCTTGAAACACATAATAATTCACCATTTTTGCACTTGGCCATATAAAATTGAACTTACTAATCATGTGGAAAATTTGTCTCATCACCAATAAGGGGGGACTTGGCATAGTTTGCCCCACAGCAAACCCCAACCTCCTACAAATTTATTTATTAATTTTTTCGTCCGCAGTTAGGGGCCTCCCATTGGGGTTGGCACATTGATATCAAATAATTAATTACAGCTCTATTGTGCCAACTCCAACATAATTATCACATTGATTTAAAATAAAAAGCATTGAGGTAAAATGCAATTTTTGCCAACTGTGACAATGTAAATAAAATTCAGAACCCTAAAATTGACACCTTGTCAACGAGGTGATGATTAGAACTCAAGATTACCAACAGAACCATACCTATTGGATAGGGTTGGCACATTTATACCAAATAATTATTGAAAGTTCCCAAAGTAGATTAATCACTTTAACATTTTTAATTTTTAAAATTTCAACACTATATTAAACAAAATTTGAAATATCCATCGTCCATCTTCCAAAGTCATTTTGTTTGGTGTGCCTAGAGTTGAGAAGACAAGCTCTTTATACAAGTGAGGTGGTAGGAGGTAAAACAACCCATGTGGGATATGTAGGAAGCTCAACCGCTCATAGTTAAGTCAAAAACAGGAATTGTGTTTGAAGTAGAATTTTAGACCTCGTTTAGGCATAGTAGAATAACTTTTTTCAAAACATTTTGAACTAAAAAAAGTTGTAAAATTAAATTAAGTTTCATCTCCAAAAATCCGTTTGAAATTTTGAGCCTCCAATCAAAAGTTATGGACAAATTTTAGAGAGGGGTTGGAGGGTCATTGCAAGAAACACCGGTACTAGGTATTTGTCACAAAGGGAGTTTTGAATCTTTCTTTTGCAATAACTACTTAAGTTTGACTCGAATGAATTTGAGATTTTTATTGAAGATGTATATCTTGAGTGTATTTATATTTCATATTTTTCAGAAATAAAAAAAAACATCTTATATTTAAAAATCAATTAAATTAATATGTCACGTTTTTCGTTTTAGGGGTTTTGAGTACTATGGAGTCCCCAAATTTAATGAGTTAGAGCTGAAATTTCTATGGTCTATTTGCGTAGTAGGAACTCATGTTTCTACCACGGGAAATTTAAAAATATTTTATTTTATGTTGTCTACGTCCATGCAAAGAGGGCTCCCTTGTGCATGCAATTCTGAACATCGAAAATGGTTTCAAGAACATTTTTTTGTTGAAATCTCTTCATTATGAAGTCTTCCCAAATTTTCTATTTTTAGTTTCTTTAAAAATGTTTTTTCCTATTTTTTCCTAATTAAAACATCCAAGTATCTATTTTCTGACGATTCTGCACTTTTCTAGTTCTCCCACTTAAAGAATTTTTTTGGACTTTTCCTTCATAGGGAACCTTCTTCTTATAAGTCTATACATTGGTCATATTTTTCATATTTTTTTAAAAATGTTTTTCTAATTTTATAGTACTCCCAAAAAAAAGGCTCAAAACTGCTCAAAACTGCCAAAGTGGAACAAAAACAGCCAGTGTTTCTTGCAACGACCCTGGAAGGGACATTTTCTTTGATATTTTCAAACATACTCTTTGAATTTCATCCATAACTTTTGATTGGAGGCTCAAAGTCTCAAACGGATTTTTGGAGATGAAATTCAGCTTAATATACCAACTATTCATAGTTCAAAGTTTTTTGAAAAAACTTATTCTACTATACCAACACGAGGTCCAAAATTCTACTTTGAGCACAATTTTTATGTTTTTACAATGAGGGGTCAAGCTCTCCTCTTCAAATTATCCCATACTCTTTGAGGATTTATGACAGACAATGGATTTCATTACAAAAACAACCTCTCCACCCTTCACTCTCACTAAATGTTAATGAAGTAATTCCTTCAATTCACCATCAAAATTATTCTTAATGGTAGATGGTAATTGGACTTGGAAAAAAATGAAGACACTCATTGAAACCTTGAACATTTGAAAAAACTCATTTGAAGACCCTAGAATTGTTGCCTTGTCAACAAGGTGACAATTTACAACCCAGTCAGCAACGCCTAAAATTAAAACAAAAAATTGAAACCATGCACTTGTTACATTTACCTTTCGAACAAGACATTGGAGCCCTTCAAATTGATGCCTCGTCAACGAGGCAATGATCTACAACCCAAGCCAGCAATGCCTAAAATTAAAACAAAAAATTGAAACCATGCACTTGTTACATTTACCTTCCAAATGAGACATCGGAGCCCTTGAAATTGACGCCTCGTCAATGAGGCGATGATCTACAACCTAAGCTAGCAATGCCTAAAATTGAAACAAAAAATTGAAACCATGCACTTGTTACATTTACCTTCCAAATGAGACATTGGAGCCCTTGAAATTGACGCCTCGTCAACGAGGCGATGATCTACAACCTAAGCTAGCAATGCCTAAAATTAAAACAAAAAACTGAAACCATGCACTTGTTACATTTACCTTCCAAATGAGACATTGGAGCCCTTGAAATTGAATAATTGATGCCTTGTCAACGAGGCGATGATCTACAACCCAAGCTAGCAATGCTTAAAATTAAAAAAAAAAAATTGAAAACATGCACTTGTTACATTTAGTACCTTCCAAATGTAACATTGGAGCCCTTGAAATTGACACCTCGTTAACGAGGCGATGATCTACAACCCAAGCTAGCAATGCCTAAAATTAAAACAAAAAATTGAAAACATGCACTTGTTACATTTAGTACCTTCCAAATGTAACATTGGAGCCCTTGAAATTGACACCTCGTCAACGAGGCAATGATCTATAGCCCGAGCAAGCAATCCCTAAACTAAAAAAAATTAAATTGAAAACATGTGCTTTAAACTTGCACTATCCAAATGAGACATGGAACTACCCAAAATTGACACCTCGTCAACGAGGTGATGTTTTACAGCCCAAGCAAGCAGTCTAAATTTTTTTTCTTAAAAATGAAAAACATACATCCTAATCTTGCACCATCCAAATGAGACACCAAACAATTCAAAATTGATGCCTCGTACGTTCTACAGCTAAAGCGAGCAATCAAAAATAGAAAAAATAAATTAAAAAAATGCAAGGAAAACTTGCACCTTCCAAAGGAGACACAAAAGATCTTGAAATTGATGCCTCATCAATGAGGCAATGATCTTATGCCCAAGCAAGCAATCCAAATTTTCAAGATGTCAAAAGAAGGTCCGGAAAGCAAGGTGGATTTGATTAGGCGAATGCAATTTGGTAGAGACCTATAAAACTCTTGTTTCATATTCAATCATGTCAAGAAGGTTAAGGGGTGGACATTGATGTCTGCCTACGTCTATGACCCCAAGTTTTGTCAAATCCAAACAATTTGTATTTGCAACATAATGATTGGGCAAGGATATTGAGTTACAAAAACAAATGTGGAGATCACTAAACTTTGCCATGGTACGGCATAAGATTTCGAATCCATACTTCTTGAAGGGCTTCATGGTTGACAATGCCATGGCTAATTGGCATGCTGTTTGTGTGGTCTGTAGAAGTGGCTACAAGCAAAAGGCCTAAAGGTTAAGTAGGATCGAGAGTATTTTTGTCTATTTCATTGGACCACATCGTTGAATAGACACACAGAGAAGCTCATTCAGACAAAGTTCTAGAAGACTAACAAGAGGCTTTGCAAGCAATACAAAGATTCAAAATCTATAGCAAAAGCAAAAGAGAGATACCTTGGAATCAAGGGTTGGTGGCTTTCTTCAAGGGTTGCCTTATAGGAGGTTCTCTAGGAACTCGATGATTGGTTTGATTTCTAGCACTTTTGGTATCAATCGTGGGGCTAAATTAGTAGGTCAAATCGATCCTTCAAACCAAGACACCTTTTTTTACTGCTAAACTATTTTGTTCACCTAATTTTTTAATGAAGAAACAAATTGTAATTGCTCACCAATTTTTTCTAATATACAAATGTATAATTTGCGCAAATTTGAAGTGAACATGCAAAACTCTATATATTGAAAGAGGCAACTTGGAAACAAGAAATCTTATCCAACAAACATCCACACTTGTCTTCAAGATCTTGGTACGCCCTCTTCAAACCAAGGCCCTTATTTGTGGCGCCTTGATGATTACATGTTCTACTTAATGTCTCTCAAAATTGTTGTTGGTGCAAAACTTGAATTTGGAGGAACTAGACAAGATGCTTCTTGCAATTTGGTAGAGACAATTCACAACAAGTGGCTCCAAATGTCACGGAAGAAGGGAACCTGCATGTACCACGTATTGCCACCACAGGTGACATGATATAGGCCATGATGCAATCGATAAGTTATTGGGCATTTTTCCAACTAAAGGCTATGCATCCGGTATGGGTCTCCACTTGGACGAAATTTGTCTTCGACACGACAAATAAGAAACCCAACAAAGTTTGCCAAGGTCGCCACCAAACTTCCAAATGCTCACATATTTATCAAATGAGTTCTTCACTTGGAAGACAAGGAGGTATTTGGCTCTACCGAAGTGCAAACAGGATCTTCCACTTGGGTTAGACAACAACTCTCACCACTATGACGCAGTAAATTTATTTCAATCTAAAGTGCAAAGTTGGTCGAGAAGAGCCCATACAAAAATAGATGTGTCAATGCCAACAACAACTGAGACAAGCAAATCAAGCACAATATGTCTTCACGTGACAAAAGTGCATGAAACAAACTGCAATCCTTCTTTGTGGAACATTGCAAGGTGTAAGAAGGAAGGAAAAAATTATCACAGAGTTCAAAAAGGAAAGGAGAAAAAATGCAGCGCTAATATAAAGAAGTTCAAGAAGAGTAGAATTGCAGCATCCATCTACTATAGGTGCATGACAAAATATGCCACCAAGGTTGTCATTAACTTTGACTTTTAGTTTTCCACACATGACCTTATGTGTTGCGTGGGAGGCTCTAAGAAGAAGAGGGTCCACGATTGAACCTCTCTTTCAAGGTGTGGCCTGTGGCATATGAAACACATCTTACAAAATCAATTTATTTGGAAGAAGAGTCTTTTCTTGAATTGCAAAGTGAAGAGGTAGGAGCACCAACCTTCCATATCTTCAATGAAGAAAATACAGTGAGGTGTGTCTACATTTAACTTGAAGCCATTTGATAGTGACATTCAACCATCTAACGGTGACGTGCTCCCCACAAAACAATTGAGGAGGACCACTAAGTGTAACCCTAATGTGCCCAAAGTTGACCACCGCAACAAATGGAAGACTACAAGGAACATGAAAGCAATTGTTGAATCTGTTACAATTATTCCATATCCTAGCTATGGTAGAGTGATAACTCTAATGTCCAATATCTTTTTCTACCAAAAGACCTATTGGATTACAATTTCAGACTTACCTTCTTGTACCTACGAAGACTTCATTACTATGAATGTAGCTGCATTAGGCAGGAGGAAATTATAAGTGAATTGCAAACCCCGCTGCAAACATCTATAATATGTCTTCAAATTTATTTGCAAGGCAAACTCCAAGGATGAGAAGTATATCCATGCAAGAAGTCTAAGCTTTGATGAATTGAAACTACTTCTTAGAGGTAGCAATCTCTAAGACAATGTATATTCCTCTAGCTATTGATAGTAAAAACACTTGTATTTAGAGTACGTTGGTTAAATATTGGTCGATTGGAGTAGGTAACAGATGCCTTACCAAGCTAGTTAGTTCAAAGTAGAAGCAGTATTTGGCACAACTGAAATCATTTGTAAAACTATAAACATTAAAAATAAACATTAAAAAAGGTCAAATTCAGCCAAACAACATTGTAAAATTGAATGTCTAATTTCTAAAAAGTAACCTTAAAAATACTCCTCGATTCCAAAGAGCACTACACCAGCCTTGGAAGAGTAAACAAAGTCTTTTGGAAAAATGCAAAGTTTTCCTAATATTTGTAAATTTTCATTTTCTGATAAAAAAAATTTCTTCAATTTTGTACAAGAAGTGCATGAAAATTATGCTAATGTTTTCCATTTTTTTGTGCTTACACTAAAACTTGTCTTCAACTAGATACTCTTTTATTAGTCAAATATTTGTAATCTCCATTTTAAAAATTAAAAAAATTTGGGCCTAATTCAACCAAGGTTTACGGGAAGGTGTTATGGATTATTTCCTTACAATTACTTGAAAGGTGACCTAAGGTTTTTAAGGCTCCTAATGAATGAAGTGTCTAATTTGTAGTAGGCATACACTTATTAGCAAGGTTTGTGCATTCCACTTTCAAGACATTCATAAAACAATAGATGTAGAGAACCATAGAACATGTATTGCACTAGCTATGCAAATAAGTCTTTTTATGGATGGATGGATGATGGATGGATGGTATGGATGATATTCATTAATACATCATATTTATGATTGCAAATTTTTGTTGCGGGAAAAGCTATGCCATTGTTGTTGGCCCTACTTGCAACATTCAAACGCTAAATTGAATCCCCAAAATAATTTAAAAAAATCCTAAACCAATTTTTTTGAAATTCTATTTTTAATTATTTCTATTTCAATAATTTTAACATTACTAATTTGGGCTATGACATTACTATTTGTTACTCTTATATCTCTATTTTTAGTAAAAAAGTCCTTATGAACACTCAAGTCTAAACGCTCATCGCCCCCCACTTGTGCACTCTAGTGTTGTTGTCCACGGTAATAGATCCATGGTAATAGGTACTGAAATTTACTAAAAATCGTAAATTTTGATCCAAAATTTTAGATAGAATCTTTTTTTAGAAATATTATTGACTTTTCTAATGCTTTTTCAAATTTCTGAGCTCCATGCTCACATAATCCCTGCTCAGTGCTCATAGGCTCATGCTCGCACGCTCAAAGAATAGCACCGCTGCGAACAAATGAAGGGTTATTTTAATTCATTAGACCTAAATTTTCGACAATTATTCAAAGTAAATTAGCATCCCCATAATGGGCTATTAGACATTATAAATAAAGAAGGGTATAAAATAATATTGAATTTTATCCAATTTTTATTTCTAAAGTACCCCCCCCCAAATCCCCTCCAAAAATTTGAACTTTCTAGTAGTATACTTAGTACAGTACTCGGTACAGTATAAATGTTGTAGAGGTACCCGAGGTTGGAATCCCATGTGCTGTACCAAATGACAGCGGATGAGGCTGTGTATGGTAATGTGTGCATTGTTTTGTTCAAAGTTTTTGCTTCAAAGTTGTGGTTTTTTTATTGCAATTGGTGTGATTTTGTGTTGTTACTCTCAGTTTGCAAATACATCATTGATTTCAGGCTTGTATATGGAGTATATTGTAACGTCAATGAAGCAAAAATATTCTAGCAAAAATATCCCTCCTAACCCTTTCAACTGATTGTATGACATATTCCACTATGCTGTATATATAATGAACATAGGATATAAAAAATTGGCACCCCAAAAAAATTTAACTAAAATATAGGGTACATTAAATTAGCTCACTTTAGAAATTTAGGTAAATAAAGCCCCCCATAAATTAAAAAAACACACCTACATAGCCCCCAAATAATAGGGGCTTGTTTGCACGTGATCAATGAACTTCCTGTATAGTGCATCCCCCGAGGGTGAAAAAAGAAAAAAGCAACACAAAACACATTAAGAAAATTCATTTGAAAATCATACGTTTGTTACTAGATAAGGAGTGATCATTGCAATTTGTGGCCATATACACCCTCATATTGCCAAACATCTTCTCATAAATGACACATCTTTCTATACTTCACGAATGTATAAACATGTTCTATTCCATAAGCTCCAAATCATTTCAATTGTACCAAATGTATATTAATACGATGCAAATGAAGTACAAAGAAGAATGTCGCTTGCCCCCCCTACTCTGGAATATTGATGATCCCTGCTCGAAGTAAAAGAAGCTTCAACTTGTTGAAGCTATAACTAGGTGCATGGATGAATTGGTCATCATGGATGTCCATCTTGCAGAAGTATCAGTATAGGTAGTACAAGTGCTTACAATTAACGTACGCTTGACGCCCTCCAATAGCAGAAACGGACATTTGAAGAAAGTCCCGGCATGTGCACGAGGGAAACATACCCAATGTAATTCGGTATACATTTCTGTTTGGGTCTACTCCGGTCTCTAGTGACACTATTGCACCTAGACCTGGAAAAGGAAGCAAGGTCACTCCCACAATTTCGCCTTTAATGTTTCCAGCACTTTCCCACTTGTTTCGTTGCTCTGTAGTTGGTGCATTTGCATTCCACCGTATGGTTCGATTGTTCCTAACCGTTGGATACACACCTGCAACTTGTGGCGGTGGTTAATCATAGAAGACACTCTTGAATATGTTGGACATGGTGAAGAGTCGTCGTGGCGACAATGTAGGGCGTTCTTGGAGACGAAAGCCAGCATGTTGTAGATACAATGTCTCTTCTCGGTTGAGGTTGGTCCCCGTCAAGACAGGCCAAACCTCGGGCACCTCAGGCCTATCTATAACATACTTGCGTTTTGTACCTCTCACACATCGTTCAATGTCATCCCAACAGAACCAAAAGTCCACCACTACCTCTTGCTTAGTCCCGTAATCTTCTTTTCTACTACGATAGGTGGGAGCGGGTGTTCCCTTCCGTCCTCTTGCAATTTTGGCAATGCATTTGATGTTGGACGTTCGTTGCTGAGCTTGACATTTTGCATTCGATTTGTGGCTAATCCTTGCAATGTGCCACTTTGACGTATCGCAGTCGCTTTCAAATGCGATTGTAATATGTCGGTCCAATTGCACCTCAAATTGCTTTCCTTTGCCTTTGGAAGTCTCAAATGAAGTCGTAGTGGACCTCGTTTGAACACGAGGTTGCGAGAAATTGACTTTGTCAGGTCGATGTGAATCTCCTTCATCACCAATTGGAACGTCCAATTTCCGCTTTGTGCTTCCAAAGATCTCTTCTCCTTCCAAATGCGGCAGACGAATTCCCAAACCCTCACTTCCTGGTAATGTGTTCAACGCCTCTGCCATTTTCTTTGGGTCTCCGCTTCTTCTTGCAGCTCTCAACTTCAACTCCCCCTTTGATGGACCAGATCCACATGTATGTCCTTTTAAATATGCACGGTAATTTGTCATTTGTGTCCATGCACGGATGCTATCATCACAAGTGGCATCAAACAAATTGTTGCCTCAATTGCCAGACATTTGAAGCCACTTGTTATGAATTGTTTTCGACAAGTTGCATGACAGCATGTCCGCCAATTCCTCCAAACTCAAATCCTACACAACCATTTCCACAAAATCATTACTTCACTATAATCACTAATATCATTTCATACATCAAAGCTCAAAATCATTGTAAATTGAAGCAACCGAGTCCATATAATTGAAATCATACCAAAAGCATTTGAATGCTACAAATTTATATATGTACATAATTTCTTGTTTTTTAAAGGAACATTGCAACTACTATCCACTTTCACTCCTTAAAGAATTACAAACCCATTTTGAATGCCGTTTCTTGATTTTTTTTTCCTGGTACGTGACCAAAAATAGAGGTACTTGGAGGCCCCACAAATAATACTGTCGGATCCGATGGTATTATTTGGTTGGCTTCCAGGTACCCTCGTTTTTGGTCACGTACAAAAAAATAAAAAAATAAAAAAATAAATAATGACGAATCTACACAAAGTATTCATGCCTGCATACCCTAAACCAAATGAAAACAAACTTACTTTTCACGCAATAATTTAAAACAAGAAAATTAATGACAAGTTTTTAATTTCAGTCTGGCGGGTGTACTTACCATTTGCATGAATCTTCCCCATTGCCGATATCTGAAATGCCAAAATGCAAGCCAATGCTCCAAGTGGTGAAGTGCATCTTTGCTAGCAGCTCCAGATGATAATCACCATGATCTGATGTGGGCGCAAGATTACCCACCCTTGGTAATAAAGCGAACACCGACCAGGTTCTATGCCTTTATCCACAATTTTTAATATATGGGGGTGATGTGAGCGCGGTCCACTGTGCCTTCCAAGCAATGGATCTTTTTTGCTAATGTTTTCTAAGTGTCTTGGATGGCAGCGAATAATTAGTAATGCATGTAGTAACTCACAAGTTAACTGCGACGTTCAGAGTGATGGTGAAATCCTAACTCCCTAACTATCTATCCTATGTCGAGGGTCGACTGGGTAGTTGGCGTCATTTCTAACGTCCCTAACTACGTAAAAAGGGGAACCCCTATGTTCCTTTCATGAACCTCTAAGACTATCGTGGGGTTTTAAGACTCCACCTAGAAGTTCTACTTCTAAAGACTAATTCTAAAGGTCAACTCTTACTCTAATTTTCGACCTCTAAATGAAACTCTAGATTTTACTTCTTTAACTTGATTCTATATATTAACTACCAACTTTGGCTCGATGTTTTGACTTTTGACTTCTAGGTTTCTATTCCTAAATTAACTCTAAGATTTACCCTTGAATTTTAACTCTATGTTTTAACTTTTAACTCTAAATTTTTTACTCCTAAATTAACTCTAAAATTTACCCTTGAATTTTAACTCTATGTTTTAACTTTTAACTCTAAGGCTTTACTCCTAAATTAACTCTAAAGTTTAACCGTTAAATTTAATCTTAACTTTTTGACTCTTGACTTTTGACTTCCTACTTCCAACTTTAATCCTATCGTTTTAATCCTAGATGAACTCTAAATGTTACTCCAAGTTTTGACTTCTACTTTTTAAACTCAAAAATCCACTTCCTAAGTTGATTTTCAATTCTACTGTTGACTTCTACTTTCTACTCTAATTTTTGACTCCCTAATCAACTCTAAACTCTTACATGAACCTACCCGAAGATTTGACTTGAGAGTTGAGACCCCTAAGTTAAGTTCTAAATTAATTCTATTTTTTTAACTCCCCAAAGTTAACTCTAGATTTTGACCTTAGAAGTTTAACTTTAAAAAGTAAAAGTGTAAATTGATTCTAATTCTAACTGCTAATTAATCCCTAATTTTAATCCTAAACTCTCCTTCTAATTTAAACCTAATTTCCGTCCATTGTTCCTTGTGGATCAAATTTAATTAAAATTCCTCCGTTCTACCCCCTACCGCTTAACTTAGCCTAACGCGGTCGATTTACGATCAAATCTTAATTATAAGATGTTTTTGGAAACCCCTATCACTAATCTATAGACTTTTGAATCTAAACTTCTAATTTGCACTAATCACGACTCGCTAATCACACTTTAGGGCTGATTAAGGAAATCGATGCTAATTAGGGAAAATACCAAGGGTTAATTTCAAAAACTCACCTCTTCACTACCGGTTTCGGAAATCACTTCGTCCACGTCCACGTAGACATCCTCATGCTCCATAGCAATCCTTTGTTTTGTTTGATTTTTCCCAAGCTCACCGCTTAATTTGAGAAAATATTACACCCTTGCAATCTAACTTCCTTCTTTCCCTTCCTCCTTCTTTTTCTTTCTTCCTCCCTTCTTCTACACTAGTACTATTCCACCTAAGCTTTTATGAGTCTTACACTATGGTCTCCAATTTCAAGGAGGTTTTTAAGATGCCAACTATCCTCTTACACAATTTTGCCTTTGTGTCATCCTAATCCTCCTCCCAACGGTCACCATGAATTCTCAAGATTTCCTTTTCTAATCCTACCTAAGTCTAAGCCTAGGTCACTATTTATCGTCTCTCACCTTCTCCACCTATTTCAACTTCTTCTCCCTAATCTCCTTCCATTCTTGCTTGTGTTGTGTTGGTGGTGAGAGAGTTGGGAGGGCTTGTTTGCAGGTGTGTGCGTGGAGGTGCTACTTCTCTTCCCCCTCTTCCCTTTTTAGACTCTTTTCCCTAGTTCCTACTCCCCTACTCTACCCCTAGCCCATCTAATCCAACACCTCTTTTTTGTTTAGGAAAGGAAAAAATTCAAAAAAAACAAGGAGAAGGTGGAGCCCGGGGCCCTGGACCAAGCCTGTCGAGCCAAGCCGACCTCCTGCTGGCCGGCCTCTTGCTGGCTGGAGGGGGGTCGGTTTTTTAAATTAATTAATTAATTAATTAATTATAATTTGTTTTTTTTCTTTGTTACGTTCTGTTTTTCTGAACTGGACTGTTGACTGGCTGTGAACTGGACTGTGACTGGCTGTGAACTGGACTATGACTGGCTGTGAACTGGACTGTGAACTGGCTGTGAACTTGGACTGTGAACTTGCTGTGAACTGGACTGTGAACTGGACTGTGAACTGGACTGTGAACTTGGACTGGTTTTTTTCTTGCAAACTTTGGATAGGCTAGGCACAAAGGAAAAAAAATACTAGAGGGAAAACTAAACCTTGGGGACACTTAGACTAAAAACTAGGGGGAAAACTAAACCTTGGGGACACTTAGACTAAAAAAACTAGGGGGAAACTAAACCTTGGGGACACTTAGACTCACTATCTTGGGGGAAACTAGAACTTGGAGAACCCTAGCCTAACTAAAACTTGGAACCATGGGACTTGCTAAACACAAAGAAAACCTACATATCTTGGAAGCTAAACTCTGGACGTTTCCACAAAGGTCTTGAAAACTAGACTTTGGAACTAAACACGGGGGAGGTTCAAAGCTTTGCTGTCAAGTTGGGTTTAACACCAACTTTAGGACTTGATAGCACTCCGGGGGTTCAAAGCTCCGCCGCCTAAACTTTTAACACACACTTTAGGACTTTGACCTTGTCACAAGTTCAAAGCTTCGCCGTTTCCAAGGGGGGACCACACAATGGGAGGGACTTTAGAAGAGGGTAAAGACAAAACTTTTAAAAGGAAACATACATAGGATCAAAGCTTCGCCGTCCCGGAGGGGGGTCCACTCAACAAGAGAGAAGTTAGAAGAAGGTTAGACCAATACTTAAGAGAAACCCACACCACAAAGTCAAAGCTTCGCCGTCCCACAAGGGGAGGGGTCCACTCAACAAGGGAAACGTTAGATCAAGGGTAAGAGCGCACTTAGAGACCCCACAAGTTAGGAACACGTGACAATACAACAATCTCACACGCTAAAGGCCCCCCAAAGCAGCATCGCCAAGGTACGGTGGGGGGTTGCTTTAGGGTTAGTGTAAGACACCACAAGGCCTCTAAACCACACAAGCTAGCTCTCAAGGACACAAACAAAGATACACACGGGAAGAGAGGGTCTCTCAACTCAAAACAAGAGCACTAAAAGTACACAAAGAGTAAACAAGGCAAGATAGAAGGACCCCCAAGGACCTTCAAAGCTTGAAAATAAGCAACAATGGAGCCAAAAGTGCTCCGAAAACACCGTAGAGGTTTTTGGCTTAAAACGCCAAAATATCCAAAATAACTTGGACCCACGGACCCAAAACAAGAATTGGGGGTGTTCTAGAGAGAGAAATGGGGCCCTTATATAGGTTTCCAAGGGCTCACCCCTCCCTCTAGAGTTCTAAGGTAACCTTATCAACGGGGATTTTCATCCTCATCCTCAAAGATTTTCATCCTACATCCTAAATTTCTACTTCTACCATCTATGCTGGACCAACATCCTAACTTTTGGAGATTAGCTCCAATCGCCGAACGAATTGCGCCGTTGGATCCAGATCGCCGTGTTTAGTCCTGAAACCCCATATCCCCCGTATCGAGGCCAAAAACCCATCGTAGGCTAATCTAGTTTAAAAACCAAATCGTGGTAAAATCCTAGATCTTGGGGGTCTCCTATTTTGAGAAATGTGAATAGCCTAGGGTCTCCGGTAGGTGCGAGAGAGTCGGGAAGGACTTTTGGTTGACTTCATTTCGCCATCGTATAGTCCCAGAATGCCGGTCAACGCAGCAGGGACCCCGCCACGTGGTTAATTCCCGAGGAATCTCGCCGGTTCGGGTACTTGCCGCTATTGGAATGTCGTGAAACTTTATGGAGCGCATTATTAACATAAAACAAGCTAGTCTAATTTTTAGTGAGATTTTATTGTAACTTGGGTAATTTCCATGAAATTCCCGTTGGAGGTTAGGAGAGTTGACCACCCGGGAAAAGGTTCTTCTGCAAGTCGGAAGATGCCGGAATGTTTCACGTGACCTCTCAGGGAGTTGCATGAAAGACGTACGGGTATGTTTCCGTACCTGGCACGATTGGTCAATGGAGACTTAAACTGGACATCTCCTTGAATTAGCGACGGTGCGGGAATCTTCTGCAGGTGAAGGAATCTTGGCGAACCGATTTCGCTGTTGGACTCCTGTGAGTGTTTATTTACCCACCCTTGGTAAATAAACGAACACAACCAGGTTCTGTTTTAATTTAACAGATTTTTATTTTAATTTGGGTGCCTAAGCGTTGTCCACTATTCCTTCCAAGCAATGGATCTTCTTAAATGCCTAATTTGTAGTTAAACTTGTAACTTCTACTACTAAGTATAACTTAAATGCAATAAATAGAACTATTGGCCGAATAGATCAAGCTACTGTGGTTTTTTGTTCAGGTTAAGATAATCTAAATCTAATAGCATGAAGTTCTAGAGAATTTTACGCCCTTTCTAAAAATATAAAATTCGTTCTTATCCGACCTTCCTAGTCAAGGTTATGGACGGATGAAGTTTTGGCCTTTAGAAGCAAAACTTCATCCACACCTTTTACTTAGTTCTCTATTTTAGAATAATTTGGAATTTTACAGATATGATTAAATAATTATCTTATACTTTAATCCTAAGTTTCACTCCATGTGAGTACTTCCTTTAACTTTTCATCCAATTTTGACCCTAATCTTCATCCACCCATATCTTATTTGTTTTAACTCCGATTTCTAAGTATTTTATGTTTTTGGAAACCTCCGTGTATGTTCTACACTATTCTAAATTCACAAATGACCTGACCGCTAGTTTTAGAGGTCTGACTTGCTCCTAAGCTTCGGCTCTACTTAATTTTACTAATAAAATAAAAAGAGAGAGCTTTTAGAAGAATACCTCGGGGCTTGTGTCTTCAAATCGATTTTCTTGAACCTCCTCAAACTCCTCCACTTGGTCCATTTTTGATGGTTTGTTTTTCTTTATTTTGTTTTGTTTTGTTTTGTTTTGTCTTTAATTTCAAAGTCAACATAAACTATCTTCTATTCTTCTAACTTTCTCTTCCCACCTCTTCTTTTTCCTCCTAATACTATCCTACTCTATTTGGAATGTTCTAATCGTTGACTTTGAATATTCTAAGGATTTTCTAACCACTACTTTGCCATTGATTCTTTTCCCCCAATTCTTTGGCTACTTTTTAATGAGTTTCTCGTGCGCCTTCCTAATCCTCTTCTTCTACTAATTTCTCTTAGTTCTAACTTTACTCATCATCTCCTCCTTCCACATTGAAGGAATTGAGAGCTTGAGAGCTTAAGAGTTTGGAGAATGTTTTGTGTGTATGTGTTGTTGAGTTGAAATGTTGGTTTTCAAATGGAATCTGGCAGTGTTTGGCCTGTCAAGTATGCGCACAGATGGAGATTTCCAATAACTAGTATGCAACTTGTTAGCACACCTCTCCACCAACTTCAGTAAGGCTAACACACTTCCTGTGTACCTCAATTTTCTGATATTATGGCTTGAATGTCACAAGTTCCTGCTCTGGACATGGCCTGGATCTCTCCATTCACTCTGTGCTTTAGTCAACTCAGTTTGACCTCTCCATCTGAAATTTCAGACCTCTCTCATGCATTCACCATCTGAAATTGCAGACCACTCCCCTCACAATCACTCCATGGGGTGTCTCTCTAAAAATCTGAATTTTTCAGTATTATTTGAGTTTCAATGCACTCCCTGGATATCTAAGGGACTTCAACCTTCTCAGTCAACTCAGGTTGACTCTCCCATCTGAAATTTCAGACCTCTCCTCTCCACTCACTTCAGTGCTTGGATCACTTGAGTACTCTCTGTAAACATTTTTTTTTTTTTTCTTCACAGACTCTCTGGCGATTGTAGGTGCACAAGGGGGTCACTTTGGTTTTGGTTCAACTTGGTTGACGGCTATAGTCTGAAATTTTGGTTCACTTTAACCTGTGAAAATTCTAAAATTTGGAGAAGGAGAAGTGGAGAATTCTTTCTAAAAAAACAAATACGGAAAAAATTAATTTAGAGGCAAAGCTTTGCTGTTCGGGGGGGTTAGGCCCCAAATTTGACAACAATCAAAGAAGAAAGGAAAGAAATAAGACCAAAATAAATGGACTTGAAGTGATAGCTTCGCCGTTCGGGGGGTTGAGGCCCCAATTTGAACAACAATCAAAGAGAAAAATACAAAATAGGACCAACAAATTAGGCTCGAAGTCAAAGCTTCGCCGTCCCAAATGGGACAAGAAAAACAAAGAATGCACACGAAGGTTAGTACAACACACAACTACCACTTGGTTAATTGGAAAGTTAGTACAAGATAATCACATAAACTTGGTTAGATCAAATGTTAGTACAAAAACACACAATTAAAAGAACCCAAGGCCCCCTAAAGCGGCATCGCCAAGGTACGGAAGGGGGTATCTTGGGGATTAGTATAACACCCAAAGAGACATAATTAGTACACAAAAATCTCCACAAAACACATCACAATTCAACAAAACTTTGAAGGGACCCCAAGTCCTTCAAAGCTTTACAAGATAACAACAACTGAAACCGAAAACACACGTTTTACAAATTTGGAACCGAAAATTGGCCCAAGTAGAACAACGTGCAAAGATTGTTAACAAAAATGGTACAAAGGGGTGAGTTGAGAGGAGAAGAGGTGCCCCTTAAATACTCTTCCAAGGGCACCCACCTCCTCTCATTTCTTTGCGGTAAACCTATCTTTTGAGATTTTAATCTCAAATTACCAATTTTGACTTTCTACGCTGGACCATTTTCTAACTTTTGGAGATTAACTCCAAATCACAAACGGATTGCGCCATTAGCTTCAGAAGTCCATTTTTAGTCCAAGGGTCCCTCTACCCCCTAATTTGACGTCAAAAACTCAATAAAACTTAGCGCTAACTAAACACCAAAATGGGTTAAAAAACCCAGTTCCTGGAGTTTGACTTTTCTAAGAAAAGTAACTAGCCTAGGCTCTTTAGTAGGTTTGAGGGAGTAAGGAAAGACCTAATTTTGACCCTATTCCGAATTCGTATACTCCCGGGATGCCGGTCAACTCCCACCATAATCTTCAATTTTGCCGGTACAAGGAGAATCTTGTCAATTCGGGTACTTCTGGCAATCGGAATATCTTGAAACTTGTTGGAGCATCTTATTAACATAAAAGAAGCTATTCTAATTTTTAGTGAGATTTTACCGCAACCTGGGTAATTTCCAAGAATTTCCCATCTTAGGTTTTGGCGGTTGACCGTTCGGAAAAGCATCTTCTGAGGATCAGAAAATTCCGAAACTTCTTGCAGAATCTCTCATTGAATTCTACAAAAGGTGTGTAAATCCATCTCTTGACTTACACAATGGTCAAGGGAGAATTAAATTTTACAATCTCCCTTAATTGTCAATTTAAGGGAGTCTTTTACATAGAAAGAACTCTCGGCAAAGCAACTTTGCCATCAAGCTTCCAATGTAATTTATCCCTAAAATATCGTCTTTGAATATAAAACCTCCTTCATCAGGTTGTGCTGCGTTTCTTCAACCTGCAAGCTAACAATTGGAGTTTCTACGGAAAGTGAAAATTGATTGGAACTTGAAACCTATCCGTGAACTGGCTTCTAGGTTTCCCACCAAGTTCTCTCGGACCAATTTTAGCCAAATTTTGTTACATGCATGGTATTCTCAGGTAAATTGGCCTTTTCTACTAAATATCTACAATTTGTACAATTCACAGGTTTCTATCTTATTTACATGTGATAATTAGTTTAATTTAGGGAAATACTCTATTTAAGACCAAATACCTATAATAGCATGTGACATACATATTTTGGTTTTACACTCTTTTTTGGGTTTTTTGTATATAAAATTACACTCAAAATAATTAAAAATAGAAAAAAGATGACTGTGAGTTCGAAGTGACAAACAGGGAGCTCACATATGGCGGCCATCTGCGGAGGAACCTAGAGTCTCTTGTTGTTATCTAGAATTGGGCACACGGTCACCTATTTTCAATGTACAAGCTTAATAGAATTGTAGACAATTTTTTGCTTTGTTTTTGATATATCTAGTTTTTAGTTGTTTTCTAAGAAGTGATAAGGATAGAAGACATTGACTAGTAACTGGAAAAGATTTTGATGAAGATCCAAGGTTTTTTTTTTTTTTTTTTTGTTAAGTTTCTATGTTGTTTATAGTTTTTAATTTTCCTGTCTTTTCCCATCCTCCTCAATCAGAGTTGATTTGGATCTATAGAGAATAACTGGTAAAAATCCATCTTTCCGCCCTCAACGGAGTGAGTTTGGAACTAAAGGGGGAGGTAGAAGATAGAAGAAAGTTCCCTGTCCGCCTTTGATGGAACAAATTTGGACCTAAAGCCAAAAAATATTTCAAAACCTGCCTTCCGCCTTCAACAGAGTGAGTTTGGACTAAAAGAAGAAAAAAGAAAAAGAAAAAACAAAAGGAAGAGGGTCTAAGACCTCAAATGTTCAGGAGCTTCCTTCAAAAAGGTGTCTCCAGCCGTGGTAGTCAGTAGCTTCCTGCCGTCTTGTCACTAGCTCAGGGGGTGGCGCCCCCGACGACGATCCAAAGTTCGAACCCTCATCGTCGGGATGGTAATTGAGGGCCTGTGTTCTACAGGCCACCGAGCTGCCGCAGCTGGAGACGTTCGTCGAACTGCTGCGGCGGCTTATATACCGACGCCCCCCCCGACGATTTTTTTTTTTTTTTTTTTTTTTTTTTTTAACAACATACAATTTACATTCCAAAGAATGCTAAGAGTTGAAGCATTGCTTCCAAAATATAAATAGCCCGCCGTTCTCGTGATAAAATGTTAAGGGGACCCAACACAGTGAATTCTTGACCATCCACAATTGGATTTCGAGTGATGGTGGAAAAATCATCCATGTTTGCAAACTGGCCTTCAAGCATAACCTCCAACCTGGTTACAACATCTACTCCATTTTCCAAATAGATCATCAAAAATCTTCTGGTTGGTGGCCAAGGCCCCTGGACCTCTTGATCCAGAGGGATTCGCTCCAAGGGGTTTTCACGTTCGGGCTGCTCTGCTTCTTCACGTGGTCGACGTCGTATATTTGGCAACTGAGACAGAGCCACAATCTCCTCCGGAATCTCTTCGTCTGTTGGTTGGGCGATTGGTTCATGTAGAGGCTCTGATGCTGGTTCTTCTAGAGGTCGTGATGTTACCTCTTCCGAAGATTCGGGTGCTGGTTCCTCAAAGACTGGTGTCAAAGGCAATGCTTCTAGAGCATTGTCAGGTGTGGTCTGTATCAATGTTAGTGTTATAGGAGTAGGCTCCTCAGGTTGTGATGTCGAGGGTGATGCCCTTTGGGCTTGGTCTGGTTGGCCCATCTTCCCTATACTCTTCTAAACCTTTAGTTGTCCGCCCCAAATGGAGTTGGCTTGGACCTATAGACAAAAAAGATTTCAAACCGGCCTTCCTCCCTCGACGGAGCAAGTTTGGACTAAAGAGAGATAGAAACAGTCAGATAGAAATATATATTGGGTTTTGTTGGCCAAGCCCTCTCGTTTCTCTCAAAATGACCTAGTATAATACATAAATCACACAATCCCAAGTTTCCTCGTACGTAACTACCGGAACTAATACAGGCCAAGGGTGCTGCATAACCTGTCTAAGAAATCTAACCCCAAAATGAGAAATAAGATACTGCGTGAAGTTGTGCTTCTGTATACAACAAATTCTAACGCTAAATGCTCCCGCTGGAAAGACTAATGGCGGACGATACCTCCCGTGGTCCATTCGTTCTATCTACTATACCTGCAACAAGCCAACTGCTAGTATTCAAAACAAGAGTTTCCTCTTGCTTTTATACTAGATCAGTTGGCAAATTTAAACACTTCTCTAGCCAGTTGTCATTTTGGCGGTTCATAGAAAAGAAGCGCCAGTAGTTTGACAGATTGGCATTTGGTGAGAGATTCATGGATTAGGTTTTATGAGCCTTCCTTTTTACGCTAATCTTCTAACAATAGTAGGTGGTTTTAGGTAGCTTCACATTGAAGCTTTTGATCTACCATCTTGCTAATTTTGACATGTGTAAGAAGATTGCAACCATGAATAATTGAAGACTGATTTTATCTTTCACACTTTATATTCCTTGCAACGGCTGCCATTGGTTCGAGTTGGAAATTCTGAACCATCCAAGTTTTTTAATTGCAAGGAATTGTTAGGGAACACATCCTTTACAATGTAAGGGCCAGTCCACAAAGCATCAAATTTTCCCGGAAATTCCATTTTTCTAGCATCTTGCACCATAACCCACATGCCCGGTTGAAGAGTACGGACCTTATTTTGTTTATCAAATGCTACCTTTCTTCGACGCTGGATGGCTTCTACATGTTGAGATGCCAATCTTCGAGACTCACTCAATGCTTCCAGTCGCTCAAGGCGGTCTCGTAGTGAGTCAGTATCGTCTAAACGTTCGTCAATGGCAATGCGCAAGGATTGCACCTCAAACTCGATCGGTAGTATAGCTTCAATTCCATACATTAATGCAAAGGGTGTGGTTCGTGTTGTTACCTTATAGGTTGTGCGGTACGCCCATAAAGCCGGAATCAACTTGATATCCCAATCTCGTTTGCTGTCAGTGGCGGTTTTCCGAAGAATGCGAACCAAGGTTTGATTAACCCTTTCCGTATGTCCATTAGTTTGAGGATGGTAAGGTGTGGTCTTCCGGTGATTGATGCGAAACATCTCAGTCATGAGTTCGATAGTCTCATTGAGGAAGTGGGTACCTCGATCACTGACCAAGATTTTTGGACAACCGAAGCGGGATATGATATTTTCATAGAGAAAAATGGCAGTTTGTTTTCCATCCGCTTTCTTTACTGCCTTAGCTTCTGCCCATTTGGTCAAGTATTCAGTGGCTACAATGATATATTGATTTCTTTGCGATGAAATTGGAGCAAAGGGACCAATATAATCAATGCCCCATTTTTCCAAAGGAGAGATGGGTAGAGAGGGATGCAGTGGAAGGTCAAGGCGCGTATCATTGCGTGCGTACCTTTGACAAGCATCGCAACCTTTTGTATGGGCTTCCGCATCTGCAAACAAGGTTGGCCAAAAGTAACCTGCTCGAAGTATCTTTTGAGCAGTTAGCCGGCCAGAGAAATGGCCACCACATGCACTATCATGACATGCTTCAAGAATAGATGCCACTTCATTATAGGACACACAACGTCGAAGGATCCCATCAATACCACGCCGATATAGCCTACCTGCCACTAGGGCGAAGTGAGTACTATTAACCCGGATTTTTCGACGTTCATTTTTGTCTAAGCCCTCAGGATATTGTTGGGAGTTTAGAAACTGTGCAAGATGTTCATACCAAATTGGCACAGCTCTCACCATAAAGAGGCGATCATCAAGAAATTCATCATCAATGTTTTCAATCCCAAGATCCATGGACAATCGAGATAGATGATCTGCTCTCAAATGTTTTTTGCCGGGCTTGTATTCCACCGTATAATCAAATTCTGAGAGCAACAAAACCCATCGAGCTAGTCTACCACTAAGCTCTGGTTTGTTGACCAGATATTTGATTGCCATATGATCCACAAAGAAGACTATTTGGTTCATGAGGAGATAATGTCGGTATTTTTTGACTGAAAATATCATAGCAAGACATTCTCTCTCAGTGGTACTGTAATTGCGCTCTGCTTGTTTTTAATTGGCGACTAGCATAAACAATTGGGTGTTCTCGACCCGTATCTTCTGCAACTTGGCATAGTGTGGCGCCTACTGCTACTGCAGAGGCGTCACAATATACATGGAACGGACGGTTCCAGTCAGGAGCTTTTAAGATCGGCGCAGTTGAGAGTCTTCTTTTAAGCTCATCATAGTGTTGCTGGCACTCAGGAGTCCAATCAAATCTAACAGATTTCCTAATCAAATTTGTTAGAGGTAATGCTTGAGTAGCATAATCCTCTATAACATCGCGATAGTATCCCGTATGTCCTAAGACTCGTTGCACCCCTTTGACATTTGTTGGCGGAGGAAGGTTTATTATAACTTCCACCTTTTCAGGGTCGGCCATTTTTCCTTCCTTGGATACTACATATCCGAGTAGGATCCCTCTCTTAACTGCTAAGAACAGTTTAGAAGGGTTTAAAGCAATGCCTGTAGTTCTGCATCGGTCAAGGCATTTTCGTACCCATAATAGATGGTCTTTGCTGGTAGACTGGGTACTAAAATCATCGATATAAACTGTCATCGATTTATGCAGTAGGTCTGAGAATGCGAAAGACATCACTCTCTGGAATGCCGATGGAGCATTGCAGAGACCGAAAGGCATTACAACATAGATAAAGGTGCCCCATGGGGTAATGAAGGCTGTTTTTAACCAGTCCTCAGGTGCTATCGAGATTTGATTATAGCCGGAATATCCATCTATGAAGGTGAACAATTCATTGCCAGCTACTTCATCTACAATAGTATTAATGAAAGGAAGAGGGAAATGATCTTTTCGGGTATGTTTGTTTAGTTGGCGATAGTCTACGCATACTCGAAGCTTACCATTTTTCTTCTTGACTAAGACCATGGGTGAAACCCATTCCGTAATTTCCACGGGTTTAATGAACCTAGCCTGCAATAATCGCTCAATTTTTGCTTTGACTATAAGTTGCAATGATGGATTCATTCGCCGTTGTCTCTGTCTAACGGGTACAACACTTGGAAGTACAGGTATAGTATGTTGCGTAATGTGTGCAGGGACTCCTCGTAGGTCAAGATAAGACCATGCAAATACATCTCTGTATTCCATGATCAAAGACCTATAGCTCTCAAGTTCATCTCCCTCTAGATGCAATCCTATTTTGATCATCTTAGGTCCTTCTTCTGGAAAAGAAACATCAATCTCTTTCCAGTCGGAATCTTGTACATGAACCGGATCGCTTGGTCCATGGTACCAATCATTAGGGACAGGAGGATATGTGGCTATATCAGACCCTATTTGTAAGCCCTCTGAGGTTTTGCGGACATGGAGAGGAGGTAAAAGAGTCTCTTCAGACATGAGAGATTCCCAATCCGTGGTTTGAGTACCATCAACCTCTAATAGATAACAATCTTGAACAGAAAGATCATCTAGCAATGGTACCAAGCCTAACTCATTTTTATCTTGGATTATCTCTATGTCCTCACATTCATTTAATTGTTGCTTAGTGCAAATGCTTTCACTTGGAGACAACCGTGACAGATCTAGACCAATAGTACATGTGTCGTTTGAATCTGATTGAGTGGTACAAAGGAGGGAGTTTAGAACAGGGCTTAGCTGTTGTATGCCGTAAGAGCTTGGAATTTTCTCCATGGTTTCAACTTCCCAAAATACGTCTTTTTTTGTATCCTCCGATTCTTCAAGTGAATTCACTTGAAGAGTTTGTTGGTATAATATGGAAGAGTTGTGAATCCCGTTTGGAATGACATTGTATGTTGTATCCTCCAGTTCTTGCTCAGCATCTAGGACAATTTCAATTCCTGTAATCAATAAGACAGAGTTTTCTTCTTGGGATTCTTCTTTGTTGCCTGGTCCATTCCCATATTCTCCGTGAACCCCTGCAATCCAACCAATCGGAGGCCTAGTTCCCGAAGGAAAATCCCTGATGGCAATAGGGCCATCGGACATATCGTTAGAGGTTGTCAATTGATATGGACTATGATTTTCCCTTTGTTTGTGACGTCGGACAACCCGTCTCTTTTCCGAGTCCTTGTGAACTAGAGATGGTGATTGACCTGATAGTTTTAGCTTGCTAATATTTTCCTACGATTGCTTGTTAGTTTCACAAGGTTGTCCGGAATAAGGGTTGGTACAAAAACTACATGCTTTATTTTTTTTCTTGAGGTTTAGCCAATGTAGTTTCTTCACTTGAGCCAGGACTATGGACAGATAGCATTTCAAGGAAGAAAGTGTTATCGTTATTAGACACTTCAATACTATGAGGCATTTTCCTTGGTTCTTCCTTATCAAGTGGACCTGAAGGTTCTCCTTCAATAATGACGTAAGCATCGTCACTTGAGTAAGGATGATCTTGTAGCCATTGCGTAAATGCGCCATCATCTTTGTAACCATATAGACCTGGACCAAGATCTTTAATGGTTCCTAAATCAGTCAAAGCTTCTGCCCTAATCGATTGAACAGAAGGTAGTTCATGGATTTTTTCCAATACTGGTCCTTTAGAAATGATTCCTACCATAGTTCTGGCATTTTCAGGTCCATAGGTAAATGTGGGTCGTTTTTCAGCCCAATTTACTACTCCACCACATTGGCGGAGGAATCCACGTCCCAGAAGTAGTGGATACCCTCCGTTAGCTTCTCCTTTCAATCGGACAATCTCAAACGTGACCAGATAATCTACCCCCCCAGTCTGTATGCGGAGATCTTTAATTCGGCCTAAAGTCTTGACTGAGCTTTGATCTGCGCATTTAAGTGTTATGTATGATGGATGAGTGATTTTTAGGCTTAGCTTTTCCATAGTAAAAGCTGGCATGATATTGACACCACTTCCATCATCTACTAGCGCCCCTGTTATAATCTTATCAACAATTTCAACGTCAATTTCTACTGCATCAAATGATTCTTTGGCTCGTATATGTTCAGGTAACGGTTCTATTTTATTGACTTGGGTTGCGCTCTTAGAAGTTCGGTGAACCGTAGCCCCATCTTTCATTTGCTTGCGTAGACTAGGAGCTAACTGGATCAGTTGTCCAAAAGAAATATCAGCCTTAGCTCTAGCTAGATCTTTCCATAAATTATATGGGACGGAAGGATTGCTACTTTTGCGTTTTTTGGACTTGACCCTAGGAATTGGAAGAGGATAGGGGTTATCCTGTTGAACAAATTGATACTCATCATCATCAAGTTCGGTCCGTTTTGGTAGATTTTCATCAAACTTCACCTCTTTGGCTGTGTCTTTTAATGTGTTTTGTAAATCAGAGAGGTGAGGTGATTCATCCGATGATGATAAGTGCGTGTCACTAGACGAGTTAGACTCTGCGTATTCTGCTTCATCTGGCTGAGCTATCTGAGGTGAAGTGGTTTTTGCACCTCCTCTAGTTACTACTAATGCAGGTAGAGACGCCTGGACTTTTTCATCTTCTGAAAAACCGACTTGGACTAGCATGGAATTCTGGACGTTATTATTTCCAGAAATTCCTATAACACTGCTTTCTACAAGCCTAGCATCTTGCGTACTCTGTGTAGATGATAAAGGAATAATTCCTTGATTAGTTTGTAAAGCAGCAGGCGAATTTTGGGTTTGCCTGTGGTTAGCATGGTCATAATACATGTTTGGTGGACCCATTGCTTCTCTCGGTTCTACGATTCGGACACCTCTCTGATTCTCTTGAGCTTGCTTAGGATAATTCCCAGGAGGTGGTTCTAGAGGTATGACTTTATCTGGAACCCTACATCGATTAGTGGGATGATGATCCCCGCAACGCTCGCAAATCACATTATTTTCTACCCAGCATTGTCCAGGAGCATGTCTACCTTTGCAAGTCAGGCAAGGTGGATTTGTTGGTCTATCATAAGAATTGGTAGGCCTTACCTGGCTTGGAGTGATCGGATGCCGATAGGGTTGTTGCTGTAAAGGACCCCTTGTCCTTTGCTGAGATGATTGAGGATTGTCTTTCAAGAGTGGGCAAAATGGTGGTGTGTGGTTGGGTTGACCACAATTGTTGCACCAAACTCCGGTTGAGTGCGATCCCGATTCATGATAGATTGGTGGAGCTTGAC
Source organism: Pseudisothecium myosuroides (assembly GCA_951799445.1). Taxonomy (NCBI): domain Eukaryota; kingdom Viridiplantae; phylum Streptophyta; class Bryopsida; order Hypnales; family Lembophyllaceae; genus Pseudisothecium; species Pseudisothecium myosuroides. The sequence continues at coordinate 15,635,862 of OX637290.1, read as the reverse complement.
GGTTTGAACCTCGAATTAGACCTGCCATCTGCTCTGTTAACTCTTGTACTGACCTGGTCATTTCGTTAGTGACCTGTCTCATTTCTGTACGGAGTTGGTCCAGTCCACTGTTAGGTGCCGTTAGCATAAGCATTGGTTCCCTACTAGCTAATGGTACAGGTACTGCTTTAGGTGGAGAATATGGATAAGTCCCAGCATTTGATGGGGATGGATGAACAGGAATAAATGCAGGAATAGGTTCTTCTACCCTCCTTACCATGCGCTCGTTTTCCTTGTCAATTTGTTCAATTTCAAGGGCCGCTTGAATTGCATCTTCCAATGTTGCAGGCCTCCTTGACAGAATCTCTCGAATGGTTGAAGATGAGTCGATACCTTGGATGAAGTAATGGCGGATGGTCCCGTTATTTAGTAGATTTCCTACATAACGGGTACAAACCATATTGAAGCGACGGACATAGGATGTGATATCTTCAGTTGATCCTCTTCAAATGTTGGTCAATGCCGTCAAAGCTTGTTGTTGTCCTGTCTCTGGTCGAAAATATCGTAAGAAGGCTGCCTGCAATTGTAACCACGTGGTAAAAAATCCCGCCTCATGCGACCGATACCATGAATAAGCGGTTCCTACCAAAGTGTTAGGAAACCATATAAGATAGTATCTTTGGTCAATTACAAGATTAGAAATAAGAATTTCTTCAAATCTCTCAACATGTGCTGCCGGATCATCATCTCGAGATCCAAAGAAACGAGGAAGATTGTGGGGAACTGGTATTTTCCGCAATCTTTGAGGCACTAAGATTGGCAACCCCCTAGGTAACATCATAGGGTCAATAGCCGGATCTATAGCTGCCTCAGGTGGTCTTTCATCCGGTGCCGGCGGTCTTGCCGGTCTAGGTGGGGCATCTCGCCCGATCTCCATCTCCTCTTCAAAGGGTCTAAGGGCAGCAACCCTTTCTATCCAAGGTTCAGGGGAACCAACTCTTTCTTCAACAGTTGTAGCTGGCGGATGTGGTTGAGTAGAACTTCCTCCACCAGTTTTAGGTCTTAGAACTCTATCTGACTTGGGTGTATTAGTAGATTTTGGTGGCATTTAAAGTTATTGTTAGTAGATGAGTCTCAATTCACACCAAACAAATCCAATCATATATAAAAATATATATACAAGTATAAAAATCACTCCACACAAAAACTACTGAGCTAGCTGCTCTAAGCTGGTGCTATTATCTCATCATCGCAGATCAAAGTACTCATGATCTCTGCTAATGTTGGTCGATACTCGAAGAAGTATGGTGCTTGTGATTCTTCGATTCGTTCAATGAACGGAAGCTGACGTTTCCACGTCTCGGCGTCTGTGAAGAAGGTTGCATTCAGAATTCGATTTTCCCGAGACCTCTTACCACGACTTGGATATGAGTAGTACAGTGGATGGAACCGAGGTTGATGCAAATTTTCGCGTCCTGGAGCGGTATAAAGTGAGACTCTGTAATCTTCGGCATCTTGGCAAGGTTCGCAAGCTGAGGCGTATTCGATGATGTACTTGAGTTGTTGTTCTGTGATCAACGTAGAGGGCACAAGGCGAGTCGAAATACCCTGATAACACTGGACAGTTAAGTGGCTAATACCTTTGTGCCACACTCGAAACTGCTCTGGTTCGATGTAGGAATTGTCATGATCTCGAGTTTCACCACAACTTCGTTCATCAATTCGGAAAAGATTGATGCTACGGAGCGCAAGCGGTGCAGCGTATCTGATGTTGAAGAAGGGATGCTCGGTAAGAACCTCGTTTCTACCGTCGACTGGGTGTTGGGCTTCAAAACACTCTCGTACATATATATTTTCAAATCTCCAATAAGCTAACACAACTCTCCAATAGAAAAGCATACACGGGTTAAACACTTCTTCGGGCACTCCAAACTCACCGCCATTAAGAGCACTTGCTATTGAACCAAAGTGTTTATTTGGCTCTAACAGGAATTGTCTAGCCAAATGTGCCCAAAACTCAAATGACACATTCAACTCTTGTGGACCCAAGACAAGATCTTCTAGTGGAAGCACATCGTTGTCTTCGTCGTCACTAAAGCCTAACTCATCATCAAGGTAGTTCTTGATTGGTATATCTCGGAGAGTGCTCCGCCAAACATCAAACTCAGTGTACAAAGGGGCAATTGGAACATTTTCTTCAAAAACTTCCTCAAACCACGCTTCAAACTCTTCGTCCTCAGAAGCAATGTAGGATTCCTATAAACTCACACTTAGTTGGTAGAAATTTTTGCATACATACATTCCTAACTCCCGGCAGACGCACCAATATGTGAATGTTTATTTACCCACCCTTGGTAAATAAACGAACACAACCAGGTTCTGTTTTAATTTAACAGATTTTTATTTTAATTTGGGTGCCTAAGCGTTGTCCACTATTCCTTCCAAGCAATGGATCTTCTTAAATGCCTAATTTGTAGTTAAACTTGTAACTTCTACTACTAAGTATAACTTAAATGCAATAAATAGAACTATTGGCCGAATAGATCAAGCTACTGTGGTTTTTTGTTCAGGTTAAGATAATCTAAATCTAATAGCATGAAGTTCTAGAGAATTTTACGCCCTTTCTAAAAATATAAAATTCGTTCTTATCCGACCTTCCTAGTCAAGGTTATGGACGGATGAAGTTTTGGCCTTTAGAAGCAAAACTTCATCCACACCTTTTACTTAGTTCTCTATTTTAGAATAATTTGGAATTTTACAGATATGATTAAATAATTATCTTATACTTTAATCCTAAGTTTCACTCCATGTGAGTACTTCCTTTAACTTTTCATCCAATTTTGACCCTAATCTTCATCCACCCATATCTTATTTGTTTTAACTCCGATTTCTAAGTATTTTATGTTTTTGGAAACCTCCGTGTATGTTCTACACTATTCTAAATTCACAAATGACCTGACCGCTAGTTTTAGAGGTCTGACTTGCTCCTAAGCTTCGGCTCTACTTAATTTTACTAATAAAATAAAAAGAGAGAGCTTTTAGAAGAATACCTCGGGGCTTGTGTCTTCAAATCGATTTTCTTGAACCTCCTCAAACTCCTCCACTTGGTCCATTTTTGATGGTTTGTTTTTCTTTATTTTGTTTTGTTTTGTTTTGTTTTGTCTTTAATTTCAAAGTCAACATAAACTATCTTCTATTCTTCTAACTTTCTCTTCCCACCTCTTCTTTTTCCTCCTAATACTATCCTACTCTATTTGGAATGTTCTAATCGTTGACTTTGAATATTCTAAGGATTTTCTAACCACTACTTTGCCATTGATTCTTTTCCCCCAATTCTTTGGCTACTTTTTAATGAGTTTCTCGTGCGCCTTCCTAATCCTCTTCTTCTACTAATTTCTCTTAGTTCTAACTTTACTCATCATCTCCTCCTTCCACATTGAAGGAATTGAGAGCTTGAGAGCTTAAGAGTTTGGAGAATGTTTTGTGTGTATGTGTTGTTGAGTTGAAATGTTGGTTTTCAAATGGAATCTGGCAGTGTTTGGCCTGTCAAGTATGCGCACAGATGGAGATTTCCAATAACTAGTATGCAACTTGTTAGCACACCTCTCCACCAACTTCAGTAAGGCTAACACACTTCCTGTGTACCTCAATTTTCTGATATTATGGCTTGAATGTCACAAGTTCCTGCTCTGGACATGGCCTGGATCTCTCCATTCACTCTGTGCTTTAGTCAACTCAGTTTGACCTCTCCATCTGAAATTTCAGACCTCTCTCATGCATTCACCATCTGAAATTGCAGACCACTCCCCTCACAATCACTCCATGGGGTGTCTCTCTAAAAATCTGAATTTTTCAGTATTATTTGAGTTTCAATGCACTCCCTGGATATCTAAGGGACTTCAACCTTCTCAGTCAACTCAGGTTGACTCTCCCATCTGAAATTTCAGACCTCTCCTCTCCACTCACTTCAGTGCTTGGATCACTTGAGTACTCTCTGTAAACATTTTTTTTTTTTTTCTTCACAGACTCTCTGGCGATTGTAGGTGCACAAGGGGGTCACTTTGGTTTTGGTTCAACTTGGTTGACGGCTATAGTCTGAAATTTTGGTTCACTTTAACCTGTGAAAATTCTAAAATTTGGAGAAGGAGAAGTGGAGAATTCTTTCTAAAAAAACAAATACGGAAAAAATTAATTTAGAGGCAAAGCTTTGCTGTTCGGGGGGGTTAGGCCCCAAATTTGACAACAATCAAAGAAGAAAGGAAAGAAATAAGACCAAAATAAATGGACTTGAAGTGATAGCTTCGCCGTTCGGGGGGTTGAGGCCCCAATTTGAACAACAATCAAAGAGAAAAATACAAAATAGGACCAACAAATTAGGCTCGAAGTCAAAGCTTCGCCGTCCCAAATGGGACAAGAAAAACAAAGAATGCACACGAAGGTTAGTACAACACACAACTACCACTTGGTTAATTGGAAAGTTAGTACAAGATAATCACATAAACTTGGTTAGATCAAATGTTAGTACAAAAACACACAATTAAAAGAACCCAAGGCCCCCTAAAGCGGCATCGCCAAGGTACGGAAGGGGGTATCTTGGGGATTAGTATAACACCCAAAGAGACATAATTAGTACACAAAAATCTCCACAAAACACATCACAATTCAACAAAACTTTGAAGGGACCCCAAGTCCTTCAAAGCTTTACAAGATAACAACAACTGAAACCGAAAACACACGTTTTACAAATTTGGAACCGAAAATTGGCCCAAGTAGAACAACGTGCAAAGATTGTTAACAAAAATGGTACAAAGGGGTGAGTTGAGAGGAGAAGAGGTGCCCCTTAAATACTCTTCCAAGGGCACCCACCTCCTCTCATTTCTTTGCGGTAAACCTATCTTTTGAGATTTTAATCTCAAATTACCAATTTTGACTTTCTACGCTGGACCATTTTCTAACTTTTGGAGATTAACTCCAAATCACAAACGGATTGCGCCATTAGCTTCAGAAGTCCATTTTTAGTCCAAGGGTCCCTCTACCCCCTAATTTGACGTCAAAAACTCAATAAAACTTAGCGCTAACTAAACACCAAAATGGGTTAAAAAACCCAGTTCCTGGAGTTTGACTTTTCTAAGAAAAGTAACTAGCCTAGGCTCTTTAGTAGGTTTGAGGGAGTAAGGAAAGACCTAATTTTGACCCTATTCCGAATTCGTATGCTCCCGGGATGCCGGTCAACTCCCACCATAATCTTCAATTTTGCCGGTACAAGGAGAATCTTGTCAATTCGGGTACTTCTGGCAATCGGAATATCTTGAAACTTGTTGGAGCATCTTATTAACATAAAAGAAGCTATTCTAATTTTTAGTGAGATTTTACCGCAACCTGGGTAATTTCCAAGAATTTCCCATCTTAGGTTTTGGCGGTTGACCGTTCGGAAAAGCATCTTCTGAGGATCAGAAAATTCCGAAACTTCTTGCAGAATCTCTCATTGAATTCTACAAAAGGTGTGTAAATCCATCTCTTGACTTACACAATGGTCAAGGGAGAATTAAATTTTACAATCTCCCTTAATTGTCAATTTAAGGGAGTCTTTTACATAGAAAGAACTCTCGGCAAAGCAACTTTGCCATCAAGCTTCCAATGTAATTTATCCCTAAAATATCGTCTTTGAATATAAAACCTCCTTCATCAGGTTGTGCTGCGTTTCTTCAACCTGCAAGCTAACAATTGGAGTTTCTACGGAAAGTGAAAATTGATTGGAACTTGAAACCTATCCGTGAACTGGCTTCTAGGTTTCCCACCAAGTTCTCTCGGACCAATTTTAGCCAAATTTTGTTACATGCATGGTATTCTCAGGTAAATTGGCCTTTTCTACTAAATATCTACAATTTGTACAATTCACAGGTTTCTATCTTATTTACATGTGATAATTAGTTTAATTTAGGGAAATACTCTATTTAAGACCAAATACCTATAATAGCATGTGACATACATATTTTGGTTTTACACTCTTTTTTGGGTTTTTTGTATATAAAACTACACTCAAAATAATTAAAAATAGAAAAAAGATGACTGTGAGTCCCAAGTGACAAACAGGGAGCTCACAACTCCTGGCATGGGATTCACCCTAAAACACCATCCTTGGGCTGTAGATTCTTCCAAGGGCCCGGTCTTGCGTGAGTGGCTCCTGCATGCTGACAATTGGGATTTTGGGAATTCGTCGATCTAATGGGGAATTCTAAATCTAACTCTAGGACCCAACCTAGTGGCCTCGTTGTGGATCCCTCGGACCGACCTAGCCATGAATCGCCACATTCATGGTGGGATTTAGCCCTTTTGGGGCTGTGTGACTCGAATCCTCCCAATCTAACCTTTTCGTTATTTCTATACTATTTCTAGGTAAGGTTTGGGGGATTCTAAGTAAAAAACACAAATCTAGACCAAATACTATAATGGGTATGACACAATCCTATTTCGGTTCTACACTCTTTTTATGGATTTTTCTATACTTTTATCAACTTTAAATTGCAAATTTCCAAAAAAATAATTCTACGAGTCCCAAGTGACAAATTGGGAGCTCACACCTGATTGCAAGGTAACGTGTCTCTGCTTCTTCCATAGTCTTTGCATCTTTATATTGCTTGCATAGGGTATTGTGTTGTTGCTGGAAGGCTTCCTTGATGTGCTTCTACGTATGTTTTTGAAGAGAAGTACTCCAATGTAATAAGCGCGTCCTCTCACGATTCTCCATTTTGTCATTGGCTGATCTAGATTCATAGACTACATGGACAGCATTCCAATTGGCCATAGCACTGTCTGCCATAAATCCCTTGAAGTTTGGATGATCTATTCCGTGTCGTGACATTACTGCATTCAAACACCTCTAGAATTGCACCTGGATCTTTGTATCTTCAGATTGCATGTCGCATGTTGAAATGGTCATGACCTTCTTGTATTCTGGATCGTACACGTGGCAAGCCATTGTGGTCCACTCCTTTACACATTTCACGTGGTCAAACATCATCCATGCATTCTGCAGATTTCCTCCAGGTTGCATGCGCCTAACCAGGTCCACTCCACTTCCTGGTCCTTCAGTGAGCATCTTGAAAACGTACACCTTCTTCTTTCCTTGGCCAGGGAAAACGCTATCGTGAATGTATTCAAACCTACATTCCTTCTTCATGGTCATGATGCTATCGATGATACCTCCCCGATTGTTTGAGCGAAAAGAAGATATTACATTGCATATGTTTGGACTGCTCAAGTACTAGAAACGGTCCACCACCTCTTCTAGCTCCTCCCCCTTCAATATCTCCTTCTCTCCCTCTCCGTTGTGAAATAAATAGTTTGTTAGAAATTCCTTACTAGCAGAAAGAGCAATTGCGGAGTTGGTGGCTGTCGGTGTTCTAGCCACCTGCTCTGCAATGAGTCCGCAAATTTCTTCTGTGGAATCTCTATACATGCCTTTTGCCACAGGGTGACCATGATTTCCAAAGTGAATAGCAGCCCTACTCATTTTAGGATTATCACTATAGTTGTAGTACATCCTAGCATCGCATGTGCTCAAGCACGTAGGTGATTTCTTGCAGATCTTGCAAACTAGAGACGAATCTTTGGGAGGACTCTCTCCTACTACGAAAGGGAACATTGTATAACGAGTCCACTCTGTTTTGTTCTTCTTCAATACTCTCTTCAAATAATCACACTCTGGATTTTCACAAGCAAGATGACCATCGCAATATGACTTACGAAACTTGAGGTTGTCGGAGCTGTTGATGTTTGTCGTCACCAACTTGCACCAAGGATGCCCGTCGTATCGTTTGTCCATTCTTTCCAAGTTCTTCGCCGCTAATGAAGACGTCGATGATCGACATGGAGGCAATTCAAAGATGACATCCTCGTTGAATACTGGTGGGAGAAATTGGACACGATGATGCTTCACGTTGTTCAGATCCATTGTTGACAATTCGTTTTGCGACCGATGTATATTGGCTAGTCTCCTCAAACATTCCATTATGCTCAGTCGGTTAGTTGGAGTTGGATGCAGTGGAGGACATGAGAAACAAGACTGCGCAGGACTATTTGACGGGGTTTCTGATAAATAGTTCACTGTTGCCTTCTCGCTCAAGACGGGTGGAATTCTGGAAGATTGCTTCTGATTTGTCAAGTCAGGGGACTCTCCTTTGGATTCGCTAGACAACTCTATAATTGTATCCAATTTCTCAACCTTCACAGTTCGGAGAATGGCACTGCTTCGAAGAACTGGGAACACTTCACGAGGCGGACTAGGCAAAACGGTTTGAGACATATAAGGCATGTCCACTGTCGAGTTCTCTGACTGGCAACTTAATATCTCCGTGGACGCAGCTAGCATAGACAAAGGAAGTCCATAAGCTCTATAATTCCCCGAGGGCAAATACCAGCACTGAACTTCTTCTTCGACGGACTTCACAACAAGAATAGATTGTTCTAACTCACCGGACTCTGACTTCTTCTCTTCTTCGACATAGATTGAGGACTCCACAAATCTAAAGCGTACGTGAAGGAGGTGGCTCAAAACTCTAGCACGCCCTCCTTCATCTATCGGAAACATTAGTGGAACTTCATGACCATCTACTCAAATTGAAGCCATGATAACAGTACATTCGATGGGGGAAGCAAAGATGAAATGGATGGGTGCTTGCGAGGTTGAAAGAAAACCTCAAACCAAACATGATGCTCAAGTCCCTAAATGTCCGTGACAGCCGATGACAGAGGGATGCCAGCACGACGTAGGATGTCATTTTCAAATTTATCTACAAATAGGACATACCTGATTTCACGCCGCCGTCCTTTACCTTCATGAAAACCGCCTTTTAGGAAGAACTTAAATGACATTGGGAAGCTATGTCAGATACTTTGATGGGTGCATCCTTTCAATTTTTAGAGCCAAGTACTTTAGAAAAATATTGAGTCACAATAGGCGGCCCAGTCAGTTCTCTTTACAATGCATGCATTTAATGTTGGAGCGCTCCGGCAACTGTAATGAAGAATGCTCCACTTTCAATCTGTCATTAAAGAAGTAGACGCTGTCAGAGTCACCATCTGCTGCCACCTACCAAATTTTAGGGGATAGACGGCGCATTCAAGTCAGTGTTCGGCGGCATAGGTGTCAATTATAGGATAGGCTTCTGTCACAGATCTATTAGGGGAGGTCATTAATTCATCACGTTCAACATTGTTTCCAGACAACTACATATTGGACCCTTCTCCTTCAAAGAGTCATTTCAATTTGCTCTCTGAGAGAAAGCAATAGTTCCGCTTAGAGGAGAGTTCAGACATTCTTTTCTCCCCACATGCTTCTAGAATACCATACCTCAGTCTCTATAGTTCCTGAGCACACGAAGAGAAGGAAGAAGTGTAGTTCCTTGTATTTCTCATCTTCAAAGGCACTGAGAAGATCAAGGATGAATCGAGGGAAGAAAATAGTGTCTAGAACAGGTCAAGCGGAGACAGGCGAACTCCGAAAATCTATTCGCTTTGAAGGACGAGGGAGCGCCGGAGAGGACGATGTTGCAATCCACAACGTACAAGCACTACAAGAGAAGACTGAAGACACTATTTTCATAGACAAAGTGGTTGAAGTGGGCAACGTCTTGAATGTAAGCATCTTCCATTCTTCCACTTAAAATTGATTTCTTTATATTCCATTCCATCATCCATGGTGTGTATTCATTGTATTCAAACGTGAATGTGATAATCAGTGAGGGTTTAGGCATTAGATTTACATCTTCTATGTGCATTATGATGATTTAGAAAGTGAAATGATGAATCCTTGGACTTTAAATTAGAAATGGATACCGCTATGGCGCTATAGTACTTTAATATCTGAAGTTCCTAGATAAAACCATTGGTACATCATATACTTGCATATGACTACCAGAAACAATTTTATCCTTCTCTTTCACACCTTCTTGTGTAATATCTGATTTAAAAATAAAGTTACACTGCCACAACTAAAGAACTTTTCAGTAATACATAGTATTTTCTAGATATTGTGTCTTCTTATTAGTAGATTCTGAACAGGGGATTTTAAAAATTAATTTGATTAAATGAGATTGAAATAGAAGTCCACGGAGTCACCTTCTCTAGCTTTATATTTCTTCACACTAAATGCAATTGTTATTATTCATTACATTCAATCAGGACTTCATATTCAAGCATTTATGGATCATTTGTCATTTCATTTGATATAGAAACTGGAACATTAACTCAATAGGTAAGGTTGAAACACCCATTCCCGCACCTGTCCCCATTATTGGTCCCTTGACTCATCGAAATAAGTCCCTAGACTTCGGTGAATGTGTCCTCCACATGCTTCATGTTGATTCGTTGATACATTTGAATGATATTTACAAAATTGTGATTTGTTGACTGCTGATTTTGGCAATGTTCAAATTTGGGTACACCTATAGGACAGTTTTAGTGCTCTAGGCAGCCAACACTTTGAAAAATCATAGGAATTTAGTACCACCTTCTACTTCATAGTTTTTTTAAATATGAAAACGAAAGTGTTTTATCAAACTCATTTTCTAACATAATTATTGAATAAAGTGCGCAAGTTATAGGACATTTTTGTTTTTTTAAATGTTTAAAATCATAACTTCACCTTCTCAAAGGGCTAACTGATTTGGAACCAAGTGGCATACAAGTATTTCTAGAACTAAATCTAAAAATTTCCATAAAAGTCTATGCTCAATCTTTTAAATTTTCCAATTAGAAACACATGCTGTCTAGGTCTGCCATTTTGCTCCAAGAGTCAAAAGAGGATAAAATCTCTATTAGGAAAAATCATATTCTTCAATTTAGGCACATAGAACTCATAATTGGTAGAGATGTTCACTCTAAAATTTTGGGAGGATGTACTTGAACAAGTTAACAAAAGTATCCTACGCTTGGATTTTAAATAGCAAATATATACATGAAGAATTTAGCCTTGCTTTACGAAGGAGCATTTTGAAGTACTACTGGACCTCTAAACATGACCAAACTTTAAGGGTTAAAAACTTAGGAACATCTACCTAAAAAAGTTTGACTCTTCATAAAGTCCTTTTGCACATAATATCTTTAGAAATGCAGAATTAAGGAATAGGAGTTGTTGAATTTGTCAAGATTATTAGCTATCAGTGCTGCATGCCTTGGTTGACCAGAATGCAATACTTTGTCAAAATTATTACCCAGCGTTGCTCCCCAGCTTCCATCTTGTCTCCATTCACGGTTAGTACGGTAGGAGGTTCTGAAATCGACCGGGCATTAAAATCGCCCACCATACTCATAAGTACATTGCTTGTACATGTTGCTTTTCCATAGCCTTCAGCGATGTACAAATAGTGTACATTTTAGGGGGGTGGCGATTTCAACTTCAAAATTTCATAACTAATTCTAGAAAGTTCCAAAAAATATGAAACGACTTGGGTTAGATGCCAATTCCTTTTGTCTTTCAAGGAAAATTCAGTGAAAAATATTTTGAGGCGTTTTACCTCCCCAAAATCCAGGTTCAGCTCTTAAATGAGCGATTTCAGGACCTCCTACTTTAGTAACTTATCCCACAGATCATGGATTTTCATTGTTCCAGTATGCATCCGTAAACAACCACATGTTCAAATATCGTTGACTTTGTTTGCCTTGCAAGGTTAGGCCCTCGCAAAAGTATAAATTTACACCTGTCAGTGTTAAATAGAAAATTCCGTTCAAATTCGGGATGCAAGGATGAGTTTTGTGGCGGATAGCGCTGCCAGCCTGCCTACTCACCGTCAAACAAAGCAGAAATCCTCAGGGATCTCGCCAAGCTGTTGTTCTCATGGTCAGCATGGGTGCTTCCGAAAATTACTTTGCTATAATTCCCCGTTTTTCTAAAACTAGCAAAAGTCAGAGAAATTCCTTGAAAATCAGAATTCTCTTTTCAGAGAATTAAAGCCTAATTTCTAGGATCCGCTGGTGGCTGCCGTTGCGACTTATTCTCCCCTTTCCATCGCGATTCATGAACTCCAGATCTTGTCTCCTTCGAAACCGCCATAGTCGTCATTGTAGTATTCTTGTTCTCTTCTTGAGTTTGAACTTACCACAATGCAACGCGGGCGCGAGATGGACACAAACAGGACGACCAGGAGTCGATCGCGAGCAGAAGTATCGATTCTGTGGGAGCTCAAAGTCCAAGGCAAAGCGATTTCAGTTGGATAGCTTCAAGCGCCGGTCCAGGTTAGGACGGCTTCTCTTTCCTGATCTTTTTTCATGAAATGCTTCCTGCTTGAACTCTGGATTTTTGCAACAAAGTCACCAGCCTTGCCGTACACAACTGAAGCACGCCCTCAAACTCGCCTCCTTCTTCTGCCTTGGCATGGATGATTGATTAGGCTGGAAACAAGTCTTTGGAGCCAGAAAGCAAAACAATATCGTTTAAAAATCTTCAAAGGTACCCGATTCGGGGGTAGCACGAGCCACCCCGAATAGTATCGTCGGATCCGACGGTACTATTCAAGGTGGCTCGTGCTACCCCTGAATCCGGTACCTCTGAAGGAACGCAATTCATTGTCAGTCATGTTTTTAGCTTCCACCGAGAGGACGATTGATGAAGAGGTCACAATTGTTTGATGAGTCCCTATAGTTCTCCTTTTCGGAAGCATTTGGTCACGTGCAGAGAAGCTGCAAAGACTGGCTGTTACTCTTTGTACATAGAAGTTGTCTTGTATCTCGAATTCCAAGTTTGACGGTTACTCACTCAAATCTTGCTGCCAAGCTCTAGCTGCAGTCAATGTTTCTCTCTGATGTCTAGATGCCCGAGATAGCCTCTGTAATAGTCTTATTCTACTCTGACCGCATTCTCCAAGAACTGTCGAAATCAAGTTAGTCGGGATCCCACCGTCCGTACAGTTGTTGCGGTCTGAAAGGAATGAAAGATCTCGTTTGACGCACAATTTTCATGTCCGGCGTGTTCTTTTTGGCACTTCATAACGAGGCTCCTTCTGTCCTAGCAGACCCAAGTCACCGCAACTGTTTGCATGATTTCTCTGAAGTACTGCAGGGCTCAATGCCTTTAGAGGGAGGAGATGATATTTTATTTTATTTCCCCACGCTTCTCAGTCGTGAATGTAAGTTTTGGGCTCTTGATTTTGTATTTCGTGACTTCTTATACCTCATACGGGCCTAGCTTGGATTTCAAATATGAATTCAATATTTGGTTAGTAAACTTGTTAAAGCGTTTCCCCAAAGAAAACTTTTTGTTGTCAACAAATTTTCTCTCATGACGATGAAATTGATTTTCGAGATTGCAGGACACTCACCGTTTTTGGTAGATTGAAATTTGATATAAATCCAGAAGATCAGGATAGTCAGATACTTGTCAGTCGATTGGTATTCTCGTGATTTGTAAAATGAGAGACTTCGTGATTCCAAACCGGAAGAGACAGATGAAATAGATTCCTTATATGAACATGAAGAACAAGTTTCTTCAGAGTTTTTGCGAGTTTAGGTTTCTTATAGATCAAGTTCCAGTCGCATGTGTTTCGCTCTTGTATGAATGCATCTCGTAATTTGGTAGAGAGAACTATAGTACTTTCTTCTTGGCAAGTTCGATTGAGAATTTGATGAAGCATTTTCAGTCACTGGAGAGAGGTCAAGTAAGTTCCATTTCTTTGATCTCGTTGAGACTAAAACTTGACGTTGTAGATTTGGAGAAGTTTGAAGGCCTAATCATTAAGAAGCAGCAAGTTGAAATTTGCAAGAATTGGAAAGTCGTCGAAGCAGTCTTCACCTTAAGAATCAGCGACAAGGTCGTCAAAGAAGGAGCTGGTATCGTACAGGTGGGTGAATGCATGGTTGATGGGCTCAAAATTGTGTCACACTATTGAAAATTGCACTCATGAAATTTTCAAATGCGATTTGGGGACATTGGAAAAACTTTAATTCAAAAAAAAAGTTGATTTTAGATTTCTAGGGTCATAAACTTGATTATGAACACAACTATGTTGTTGAATTTAATTTTTGGCAAAATATGAAAGTGTAGGGGACTTTTAGAAATACAGGGGTGTGACAAATTTGCTGTCAGCAATTTTTTCAAGGACTTTATAAAGATGTTTTACGTACTTAAATTTATGCTAGGGACTATGATTCTAGTGGATGTTTTAGGAAATTTTTAGGAAATGGCAATCCTTTTGTATAGACATGTATTGGATGTTTGCAAAGGACTTTTGAACGACTTTCAAAACCTTCGAATTTATGAAGTCCTTTTCTCCTTTGTATTGATTTGTTTTTCCAAACTTTTTTTTCCCAAGCTTACTGATTTTATGAGCTCTAGTTGCGCCAAAAGAGTTTGACTTTTTGATAAATTTTAATTAATTTTAGTGTATGCAGGTCACAGCTTCTTGTGACTGCTTGCAAACTCATAGTAGCTAGGATACATCTGACCGTCGATTGCCTGGATCATCAACGGTCCACGGACGACGGCAAAGCGCAAATCGAGGTCATTATGTTTCTGCTCCCCGGCGCCCTTGCGTTGCCATCTCTGATCTCCTTTGGCCGTTGCGGATTTGAGCTCTGTGGTCTGCGAGGTAGACAAGCTATGTCTGAGTTGTGTTTTGATTTTGAGCGGTGCATTGTTGCAGACCTCTGGAGAGGTCAAATTTAGGGTTTCAGGGTGTTGTGCATTTCAGTGTGGCAAAATGTGTGCTAAGGATTTAGGCAAGGTCTGCGTGTGCGCAATCTTGTCTTGTTTGTTGTGTGTTGATTTCAAGCGCAGCATAGTGTTGCACAATTTCTTTGTCAAGTTTAGGGTTGTGGTTGGTGTTTCGGTATAGAGGGTTTATGGGGCAACTTCTACGTGTAATCCAGCTTTGCATTCAGCATTGGACCTTCTCGTGACTGAGCGATCTGTGAGTGTTCTTGTTTTTGCGGGACTTTTGCTAATTTACGGGCACTAAGTCTTTGGAGGACTCGTTCTCAAATCCAGAGGCAATGGGAAACAAAGGAAATGAGTGTAGACGTTCATCTCAACGCAAGTTGACTAGACCTGAGAGAGTGATAGAGAAGCGTCACCTTATATGTAGAGAACGACATCACGAACATCAGGCCAGAAAGGCTAGTCAGATGCTTACAAGTGTGATAGAAAATCAGAGGTTACTTGACGATGTGTCTTCCTATGAGATTAGACAGGGTGCTCAACGGATCTTATAAGCAATTGATGAAACTTTGCAGGATTTCCCTACTGCAGAGGCCCGAGGTCGTGTTTTGCAAAGAGTTTTGGCCTGTAGTGTTTTGTCGGGTAATATGCTGGCTAGCTTCATCACTTCCTTTGAGTTCTGAAAGTAGGGTTGAGAGGGATATCGTCAGTGGGCTTCAACAATCTCTTTCTGAGGTTAAGTCAGTCAAAACTTCTGCGCACTTGGCTATGAAACACGCCATTCTAACTGCAATTGTAAGCTCCGGCTGTAGCACGTTCGTCCGAGGCCAAGCTCGAGCTTTGCAGATCCATCCTCGGAACATTGCCAAAGCCGTAGTGCGGAGGAGTGCCATGGAATCAAGTTCAGTGTTCAAATGGACGCTTTCAATCCGCAAACAAAGAGCTGATGTTCTGTCGGAGTGCACTAAGGCAGCAGTTGCATTGTGGTGGGCGTCAGAGACTTGAAACAGTGCAATTGCTAAAGAAGTTGTTCGTTTGAGAATTGATGCCTCCTTGTACGATGTGAAGCCCAAACAATATTTAATGGAAACTCAGGTTTGTGCTACGAACTTGCGATCGATGTACATAAAGCATCTTCTTGTGCGTTGTTTTTTTGCCCTGCTTCAGATTTAGCATCTTAGTTTACGTTTGGCTCGGTTTGGAAGTTTCCATTTGCTTTTTGAACATTGTCAAACTCACTCAGCGTATATTCAACTTGTTGAACTTTTCTTGTTCATGGTACCAAATGGGCACTGTGGCTGCTGTTATTCGATTTTTGGAACTGCACAACAAACTTAGGTAAGCTTCACACCCAATGTGGTTTAGGTGTTTAAGGTACAATTTCCTATTTGCTTAAATAAGGCCCTGTCTGGTAGAGGTATTCGGGGTTTCTTGTTGCTAAAAAATGGACTTTAAGAGTTGCACTCCGTGGCTTCTTGATTGAGGTGTGCTGGGTGTCTCAGTTAGCTTGCACTTGAACTTTGTCAACTTTGGGTGTCTCAGTTTAGGGTGTACTGGGACTGTGTTACCTTTGGGTTGAGGTTGAACTGCTGGGGAGTGTTAATGTAGATTTAGGGTTGAGCATCCTCCTTGTAGGTGTTCACTATAGGTAGTCAAGGGAATTCATGTTCATTAGGGTCTAGGCATTGTGACTGTACGTGAGGCCCAAGGGTGTTAGGCTGATTTCTGTACATTAGGCTTAGACATTTTGCATTGTCAAGGTTCATGGAGGTAGTTTGGGGTGTTCGGGTACAACACTGTCAATGTGGGTGTTCAACAAGGGTGTTGAGGGTCTTCGGGCCCTGTAGGGTGTAACATTTATCATTGTGGGCACATACAGAGGCACTCTACGATGTTCATGGACGCTCTGGTTGGGAAGTGGACACATTCAGAGACTGCTTGTTCATTCATGGTTGCTTGTTGGGTGTTGAGGATCTTCGGGTCCAGTAGGATGTAACATTTATCATTGTGGGTACATACAAAGGCATTCTACAGTGTTTATGGACGTTCTGGTTGGGAAGTGGATACATTCAGAGACTGCTTGTTCATTCATGGTTGCTTGTTGGGTGCTCATTAGGGTCGGGTGCTCTTTTGGATTGTTTGTATACTGTAGGGTTTAGGGTATTGGACATTAGCTAGTTTAGGGTGCATCTAGGCAGAGCAGGGTATTTGTGTACAGTTTGGTTGGACATTGACGACTGTGGAAATTGTTTGAGGCTGTTTGTGCTATTCAAGAGCTTATGGAGGCACTTGTTCTATGGACATTGCTCTCATCCCAATGTTGTGGCTCTTTGTACAGATGGAATTCTTCCTGAGGTTTCAGAGAGCTTACCTCGAAATTATTATAGGGAAGAGGTCCTTTGAGTTGCTGCGCCCTTTCTGGGTGAAAAGGCTGAAAGAATGGAACACTTGTTGCTGCATTTACCACGTGGAAATCATGGAATTACTTGAGGCACTGAACTTGATGAGGCTGAAGTCGGGGCTGCACGATTTTTGCACTTGCACCTGTGACTATGAGGAGATCTGTAAACCAATTGAGGTTAGTGGCAACGGCTGTCAAGGTAAGGAGGT
The DNA here is from genome assembly GCA_951799445.1 of Pseudisothecium myosuroides. Classification (NCBI taxonomy): domain Eukaryota; kingdom Viridiplantae; phylum Streptophyta; class Bryopsida; order Hypnales; family Lembophyllaceae; genus Pseudisothecium; species Pseudisothecium myosuroides. The sequence goes on along the minus strand of OX637290.1, from coordinate 15,618,623 downwards.
GAGGTACACTGGGACAACTGAGCTTTGGAAATCAATCGTATGTCCAAAAGATGAGTTTGCTGAGTGGCATGCTCGGGATTGTTTGTTTGGTGAATGTGACAACTGTGGTGTTGATTACTTGCCAATATGCCCTGTTGAAGAAGAAGGAACCTCCTGCATTGAAGTTTCTTGGAAGAGATTCGAAATGAAAACCATTGTCACTAGCAGAGGGGAGGAAAAACAAAAATTGCATCTTGCTTATAAGTCCACTACATCTGATGAGTTTATAGCATATTTGAAGCCAAAATTGCAATTCTTCGTCCAACACAACTTTGTTGCTAGATGGCAAGATCAACAATTCAAGAAGAGTTTGCAGAATATCCCTAATGATGGAATTGTCTCTGTAATTGACTTTGCTGAGAACTACAGCTTCGAGATACAAAATGAGGTGTAGTCAATGCATTGGCAGAACTATCAGGTCTCCATTCTGGTCCAAATCTGCTGGACCAGAAATCCTAACCCCGACCCTAGTGATCCCAGTACTAATGCACTGATGAAGTATCACTTCTATATTTCGGATGACAAGAAACATGACTCTTATTTTGTGCAACATTGTTTGAACTTGCATTGGAAAGATTTGCTTCAATCAGGCTTTCATCCAAAGCAACATTGGATTTGGTCAGATGGTTGTTCTTCTCAGTTCAAAAGCAAGGTACCGTGGTACTATGTGAGCTGCTACCCTCATTTAACAGGTGGGTGTATATGTTGGTGGAATTTTTTTGGCTTAGGGCATGGGAAGGGCCCACATGATGGAGCTGGAGCTGTGGTGAAACGATTCATCCGGCAGGCTCAGCTTGATTGTGAAGGGCCTGAGCTTGCAAATGCTGCCCAAGTTGTGGACATGTTGCGTGAAAAATTGTCCTGCAGACCAGAAACTTGTTACACCGGGATAAACCGAAGAGATGTGTCCCGAGTGTTTTGGTACATCTCTAAAACAACATTGGCTGCAGAACGAGAGACTCCGTTCACAACCATGGCCGTTGCTGGAACCAGAGATTTGCACTCCATCCGATCTGTAAATGCTATTTCAACCAATAGGTTGCTCACAAAGAGTTTGGCTTGCTTTTGTTGCTTTTGCTTGGACTATAAGTGGGACACATGTGAAAATTTAGCTTGGACGCTTGGGTGGAATGTAGAGGTACTAATTCCTGACAACGTAGTGCATGTCAGAGCAGCTATTTCAGAAAACTTTGATGGCAGCTTGTGGGCAGATTATGGTGGAGATGGGGAGGACCTAGCTGGATGCATCGAACTTGGTGAGAACTTTGCAACCAATGCCGAAGAAAACAATGACGGAAATGTGGACTTTGAAGTTCTAATGTGCACCAAGCCAGCCTTCACAATCCAAACTTCCTTCACTTGCCCTTGGGGTCAAGAGTTCTTGGTGGGAGATTTATGTATTGGTGGATTATATTACCGGAGATACAGTGGAGACACACGAAATTATGTGATTCTGTGGAAGTCACAGGTTGCTCATTTGCATGCTTGCCAAATGAGGGCAGTCAAATTCCCCATGGAGCCTCAAGATTACCGAATGTCGGGCAATGATGTGGTCTACAGGCTAGGGGAACATGCTGCTACTGGAATTCAAAGTGCCATTGTTGCAATGGAGTCCTAATTGGTAGAATTTTTTATTTTAGCACATTGCTGGAAATGTTTAGGTTTTATTGCTTTAGTTATGTTTGTAGATTGATTAGGGTAGACTACACAGTTATAATTCCAGGGGGTTGAGGTTTAGGATTAGCATTGCTTGTATGTTTATGTAGATAGGCTAGAGTAGGACAGTCATGCTGCAAGGGGCAGTTGAAGAGGTTCAAATCCTCCGTGATTGAACTTTGGTTTTACTTTCACTTTAAAGAATTATTGTAGGAACCAACTTTGGTGCAGTTTCGACTTGGACAAACTCTGTTGCAATATTTTGGTCCACCAAAAAATGGCTGGAGTAGGAATAGATTCAATTATGTACACACATTCATGAACAGCGTTGAAACTTCTGCATTGGCACCTAATTGTCGGATTCCAGGAAGGGTGTGGGTGTTACCAAATTTTTGTCAGAATTTGGCTTACAGGATGTTAGAAATATCTTTGGATCCGAATGACAATCTAGGCTGTTAAACTTCTCATTAAAGAGCCCAGATTTGGGACAGATTCTTCCTAATTCTGAATGTTTCTGGCAGATTCCTCCTAATTTATGAATGTTTTTGGCACCCAAGGTGACTCTAGGTTCAGAAATGCAAACTTCCAAAAATATGTAAATGTTTTAAGGCATTGAAGTGATTTTTGGTTCACGAATGTGAACCCCCAAAAAATATATAAATGTTTAAGGCACCCGCATTGATTTTGGGTTCACAAATGTGAACCCCAAAAAAATATATAAATGTTTAAGCCACCCATTGAAGTGATTTTTGGTTCACGAATGTGAACCCCAAAAAAATATATAAATGTTTAAGGCACCCGCATTGATTTTGGGTTCACGAATGTGAACCCCAAAAAAATATATAAATGTTTAAGGCACCCAAAGTGATTTCTAGTTCACGAATATGAACCTCCAAAAAATATATAAATGTTTAAGGCACTTAAAGTGATTTTTGGAAGGACATGTTGGATCAATTTTACAAGCAATTTGAGATCCATCATCATGAATTAAAGATTTAAAAAGCAAACAACTTAGGTCCCCATTTTTGTTTATTTTACCCTATTTTGGAAATTTAAATTAAATTTTAACAAAACCTGGAGGAACAACCAGGACTACCTATCACAATATTATGTGGTAGTTAGTCTTGATTGCTCTTCTAGATGTTTGATCATTTCACGTGGGGCTTCTTAAAGGAGCTCACATTGCCTAAGGCAATTCTTATGGGAGATTTGGATGGTCACTGTTCTACATGTTTGAAACTGAGAACAAATGAAATCCAAATGTAACAAGGTAGATGAACCGTCAATCAAAAGCAATTTGTGGAATTTGAACATTAGTTTGTCATGACTTACCTTAGACTCATGATGTCTTCATCACCCAGATATGAATCTTTAAGATTGTATTAGTTCAAATACATAATTCAAATGGGAGGTTGTGATTGTTAAAATTTAATTTTTAATACTTACAGTGCCTAAAAGAACTCTTACCTCCTTTTTGGTAAATATATTCAATTTTGTTAGTAATTTAGCTCCATATTTTTTGGAAATTTATTTATATGTGCATGCGTAATCTAGGTTAATATGTGGAAATACAATTTTGGATCCATCATGGATTAAAGATTTTAAAAGAAAAAAAATTAGCTCCCCATTTTTGGGATTTCTTCCCCAATTTTTTTTAAAAGAATCTATTTAAACATACAGTACATTGATTTTGTGAATGTAATCTATTGCCACATCATATGGGTACATGTAATCTCTAGGTCATGGTCAAACACTAAATTCATATGTGGGTTTAATTTTGATCCAATTTGTGATCCATAGATTACAAAAGTCTTCAAACCAATTGCATATAAGTCTCCCCTTTTTTTAATTTTTTGCCCAATTTTAATTTAAAATTGTATCTACTTGAACATAGGAATTCATTTTTTTCAAACCTCCATTGTTTTAATGACATGAAGAAGCCTTCATGATGTTCATATTTCATTCAATTATTGAATTGAAAAGAACCTAAAAGTTCTAGAAGAAAGACCAAAAATAAAAAATTCGGTTATAACTTCCCTTCCCTAGCAACCTCTGACATGCCTTCAGCACATGCCTTTGATTAGAAGGTTGCAACCTTTATCCCATATCGTTTGGTGATGGCATCCAAGGCTCCTATAAAGAGGACTCATTCCCTTTGATTAGACAACCCCGGAGACCAAAGGGGCCGGCCCCCATTACTAAATCAGTGAAGGGGGAAGGTCGTATTGGTCTCCGGGACCCCCCCCCCTTTTGTTGGAATCTTTCAAATATTCATTTAAGTAATTAGTGATGGTTGTCTCATTTATTTATTAATGAAAAATGAAGTGTGGGAGATAAAGTAAAAAGTTTTCCCTATATATTTTATGCCATTCTTTAAGATTATTTTACATTGTAAATTATTTTTACTCTAATTTTGCTTAAGCAAGAAATTTCCAAAAATTCATCTATTTCAAGTATTATTTGTCATGTTCATTTTCTAATTGAACAATTTCTAGAGGAGATTTAAATTTAAGGAATTTCCTATAATTTACTTTGTGCAATTTTTGAAGAATACTTTCACTCTTGAATTATTTGTTACTTTCACTCTTGAATTAGTTGTTACTTTCATTCTTTGAATAAAAAATAACATTTGGGTGTAGGTTTAAAATAGAACGTTTCCATTATTTTTGTTCGGAATTTTTCAAGACTCATTTTACTCAATATGTTTGTGTCACAGTCACTGAATCACAATTTAAGATAACAAGTACAAATTTCATGAAGAGCTTCCCTTAATATTAAATTACTAAATTTTTGCAAGCCTAAGTTCAAAAATCCTGTGAACTATGAGGTAATTGTCACATTCATCTAAAAACCCAACATAGAGGGTGCACATTTTAAAACTTACCCATAATTGAACAATTTCTTCAAATTCAAAATAATCATCCTTCTCACACAATATTTTGAACTAGGTGCCTAGAACATTTATATATTTTTTTGGGGTTCACATTCGTGAACCAAAAATCAATGTGGGTGCCTTAAACATTTTTATATTTTTTTGGGGTTCACATTTGTGAACCAAGAATCACTTCAATGGGTGGCTTAAACATTTATATATTTTTGGGGGGTTCACATTCGTGAACCAAAAATCACTTCAATGGGTGGCTTAAACATTTATATTTTTTTTTTGGGTTCACATTCGTGAACCAAAAATCACTTTGGGTACCTTGTACATTTATATATTTTTTTGGGGTTCACATTCATGAACCAAAAATCACTTTGGGTGGCTTATACAGTTATATATTTTTTGGGGGTTCACATTCGTGAACCAAAAATCACTTCAATGCCTTAAAACATTTACATATTTCTAGAAGTTTGCATTTGTGAACCTAGAGTCACCTTGGGTGCCAAAAACATTCATAAATTAGGAGGAATCTGCCAGAAACATTCAAAATTAGGAGGAATCTGCCCCAAATCTGGGCTCTTTAATGAAAAGTTTAGCAGTCTGGATTGTCATTCGGATCCAAAGATATTTCTAACTTCCTATAAGCCAAATTCTGACAAAAATTTGGTAACACCCACACCCTTGCTGGAATCCGACAATTAGGTGCCAATGCACAAGTTTCAACCCTGTTCATGAATCAATTGACCTTGGAAGCCAATGTACAACTTTTAATGCTGCTTGTAGACTGTGTAATTGAAGGTAATCCTACTCCATGTCCGGAGCTGAAGAAGCACAAATCCGTAATAGTAGAACAGCTCGCGTGTATTCCAGCTTCCTAAAGCTAAGTTGCATGTCATAAATGGAAACTTATATTTTAGAGTAATAACAGGATCCGGTGACCACAATCTTTACTTCAGTGTCTAAAAACGTGAACAACCATTTTTGTGCATACTGCAGCTCCTATTGTGCAACAAATTCTGCTCCAAATTTGAAATCAACAAGGACACCCAACAAATGCAACTATTGAATTCAACTTAGAGATCAATCACGGAGGAATTGAACCTCTTGAACTGCCCCTTGCAGCATGACTATCCTACTCTAGCCTATCTACTTAAAAACAATATACAAGCAATACTAAATAATTGAAGCAAAGACTTGCCAATACATTTCAGCTCATGAACTTCACAAAGAAATATATAAACATACACTGAATTGCGCCTTCCTTTGCACAACACACAAATAATGCACATACTTGGACTACCAACTGAACAGGTTCATTAGTAGGTATTAGATCATTGCCGCAGTACTTGGACATTACAGCAGCAGAACTAGACAACCTGGATCTGAAGCCTACAAACAAAGGAAGGCATCCCTAACTCTTCCTACGAATACTCTAAATGTATCAAAGATAAAAAAACAGGCAACCAATACTTTAAAAAGAAAGGAATCACCAGCAAAAGGAAGGCAATCCCAGAATTTAGAAAGGATCCTAATTGCAGGGCTTCCCTTTATTGTTTCCCTGGCGAGTAGTTCGGGCCATGGACACCCGTTCTGAAACATGGGTCTTTGTCTTTTTTTGCTTTCCTGCCAACTTCCCGACTAGGGTACCTTTTCCACTGGCACCTCCACTCTCACCTGTTGACACCTTCTTCATCTTCCGTGCGCCTGTTACTCCAGCGAATACCTCCAGAGGCTCTTCACCTGATGCAGAACCCTCTTGCTCTCCACCCAGCGGTGCTATTCTGTGAGCGTGCGAGCATGAGCCTATGAGCACTGAGCAGGGATTATGTGAGCATGGAGCTCAGAAATTTGAAAAAGCATTAGAAAAGTCAATAATATTTCTAAAAAAAGATTCTATCTAAAATTTTGGATCAAAATTTACGATTTTTAGTAAATTTCAGTACCTATTACCATGGATCTATTACCGTGGACAACAACACTAGAGTGCACAAGTGGGGGGCGATGAGCGTTTAGACTTGAGTGTTCATAAGGACTTTTTTACTAAAAATAGAGATATAAGAGTAACAAATAGTAATGTCATAGCCCAAATTAGTAATGTTAAAATTATTGAAATAGAAATAATTAAAAATAGAATTTCAAAAAAATTGGTTTAGGATTTTTTTAAATTATTTTGGGGATTCAATTTAGCGTTTGAATGTTGCAAGTAGGGCCAACAACAATGGCATAGCTTTTCCCGCAACAAAAATTTGCAATCATAAATATGATGTATTAATGAATATCATCCATACCATCCATCCATCATCCATCCATCCATAAAAAGACTTATTTGCATAGCTAGTGCAATACATGTTCTATGGTTCTCTACATCTATTGTTTTATGAATGTCTTGAAAGTGGAATGCACAAACCTTGCTAATAAGTGTATGCCTACTACAAATTAGACACTTCATTCATTAGGAGCCTTAAAAACCTTAGGTCACCTTTCAAGTAATTGTAAGGAAATAATCCATAACACCTTCCCGTAAACCTTGGTTGAATTAGGCCCAAATTTTTTTAATTTTTAAAATGGAGATTACAAATATTTGACTAATAAAAGAGTATCTAGTTGAAGACAAGTTTTAGTGTAAGCACAAAAAAATGGAAAACATTAGCATAATTTTCATGCACTTCTTGTACAAAATTGAAGAAATTTTTTTTATCAGAAAATGAAAATTTACAAATATTAGGAAAACTTTGCATTTTTCCAAAAGACTTTGTTTACTCTTCCAAGGCTGGTGTAGTGCTCTTTGGAATCGAGGAGTATTTTTAAGGTTACTTTTTAGAAATTAGACATTCAATTTTACAATGTTGTTTGGCTGAATTTGACCTTTTTTAATGTTTATTTTTAATGTTTATAGTTTTACAAATGATTTCAGTTGTGCCAAATACTGCTTCTACTTTGAACTAACTAGCTTGGTAAGGCATCTGTTACCTACTCCAATCGACCAATATTTAACCAACGTACTCTAAATACAAGTGTTTTTACTATCAATAGCTAGAGGAATATACATTGTCTTAGAGATTGCTACCTCTAAGAAGTAGTTTCAATTCATCAAAGCTTAGACTTCTTGCATGGATATACTTCTCATCCTTGGAGTTTGCCTTGCAAATAAATTTGAAGACATATTATAGATGTTTGCAGCGGGGTTTGCAATTCACTTATAATTTCCTCCTGCCTAATGCAGCTACATTCATAGTAATGAAGTCTTCGTAGGTACAAGAAGGTAAGTCTGAAATTGTAATCCAATAGGTCTTTTGGTAGAAAAAGATATTGGACATTAGAGTTATCACTCTACCATAGCTAGGATATGGAATAATTGTAACAGATTCAACAATTGCTTTCATGTTCCTTGTAGTCTTCCATTTGTTGCGGTGGTCAACTTTGGGCACATTAGGGTTACACTTAGTGGTCCTCCTCAATTGTTTTGTGGGGAGCACGTCACCGTTAGATGGTTGAATGTCACTATCAAATGGCTTCAAGTTAAATGTAGACACACCTCACTGTATTTTCTTCATTGAAGATATGGAAGGTTGGTGCTCCTACCTCTTCACTTTGCAATTCAAGAAAAGACTCTTCTTCCAAATAAATTGATTTTGTAAGATGTGTTTCATATGCCACAGGCCACACCTTGAAAGAGAGGTTCAATCGTGGACCCTCTTCTTCTTAGAGCCTCCCACGCAACACATAAGGTCATGTGTGGAAAACTAAAAGTCAAAGTTAATGACAACCTTGGTGGCATATTTTGTCATGCACCTATAGTAGATGGATGCTGCAATTCTACTCTTCTTGAACTTCTTTATATTAGCGCTGCATTTTTTCTCCTTTCCTTTTTGAACTCTGTGATAATTTTTTCCTTCCTTCTTACACCTTGCAATGTTCCACAAAGAAGGATTGCAGTTTGTTTCATGCACTTTTGTCACGTGAAGACATATTGTGCTTGATTTGCTTGTCTCAGTTGTTGTTGGCATTGACACATCTATTTTTGTATGGGCTCTTCTCGACCAACTTTGCACTTTAGATTGAAATAAATTTACTGCGTCATAGTGGTGAGAGTTGTTGTCTAACCCAAGTGGAAGATCCTGTTTGCACTTCGGTAGAGCCAAATACCTCCTTGTCTTCCAAGTGAAGAACTCATTTGATAAATATGTGAGCATTTGGAAGTTTGGTGGCGACCTTGGCAAACTTTGTTGGGTTTCTTATTTGTCGTGTCGAAGACAAATTTCGTCCAAGTGGAGACCCATACCGGATGCATAGCCTTTAGTTGGAAAAATGCCCAATAACTTATCGATTGCATCATGGCCTATATCATGTCACCTGTGGTGGCAATACGTGGTACATGCAGGTTCCCTTCTTCCGTGACATTTGGAGCCACTTGTTGTGAATTGTCTCTACCAAATTGCAAGAAGCATCTTGTCTAGTTCCTCCAAATTCAAGTTTTGCACCAACAACAATTTTGAGAGACATTAAGTAGAACATGTAATCATCAAGGCGCCACAAATAAGGGCCTTGGTTTGAAGAGGGCGTACCAAGATCTTGAAGACAAGTGTGAATGTTTGTTGGATAAGATTTCTTGTTTCCAAGTTGCCTCTTTCAATATATAGAGTTTTGCATGTTCACTTCAAATTTGCGCAAATTATACATTTGTATATTAGAAAAAATTGGTGAGCAATTACAATTTGTTTCTTCATTAAAAAATTAGGTGAACAAAATAGTTTAGCAGTAAAAAAAGGTGTCTTGGTTTGAAGGATCGATTTGACCTACTAATTTAGCCCCACGATTGATACCAAAAGTGCTAGAAATCAAACCAATCATCGAGTTCCTAGAGAACCTCCTATAAGGCAACCCTTGAAGAAAGCCACCAACCCTTGATTCCAAGGTATCTCTCTTTTGCTTTTGCTATAGATTTTGAATCTTTGTATTGCTTGCAAAGCCTCTTGTTAGTCTTCTAGAACTTTGTCTGAATGAGCTTCTCTGTGTGTCTATTCAACGATGTGGTCCAATGAAATAGACAAAAATACTCTCGATCCTACTTAACCTTTAGGCCTTTTGCTTGTAGCCACTTCTACAGACCACACAAACAGCATGCCAATTAGCCATGGCATTGTCAACCATGAAGCCCTTCAAGAAGTATGGATTCGAAATCTTATGCCGTACCATGGCAAAGTTTAGTGATCTCCACATTTGTTTTTGTAACTCAATATCCTTGCCCAATCATTATGTTGCAAATACAAATTGTTTGGATTTGACAAAACTTGGGGTCATAGACGTAGGCAGACATCAATGTCCACCCCTTAACCTTCTTGACATGATTGAATATGAAACAAGAGTTTTATAGGTCTCTACCAAATTGCATTCGCCTAATCAAATCCACCTTGCTTTCCGGACCTTCTTTTGACATCTTGAAAATTTGGATTGCTTGCTTGGGCATAAGATCATTGCCTCATTGATGAGGCATCAATTTCAAGATCTTTTGTGTCTCCTTTGGAAGGTGCAAGTTTTCCTTGCATTTTTTTAATTTATTTTTTCTATTTTTGATTGCTCGCTTTAGCTGTAGAACGTACGAGGCATCAATTTTGAATTGTTTGGTGTCTCATTTGGATGGTGCAAGATTAGGATGTATGTTTTTCATTTTTAAGAAAAAAAATTTAGACTGCTTGCTTGGGCTGTAAAACATCACCTCGTTGACGAGGTGTCAATTTTGGGTAGTTCCATGTCTCATTTGGATAGTGCAAGTTTAAAGCACATGTTTTCAATTTAATTTTTTTTAGTTTAGGGATTGCTTGCTCGGGCTATAGATCATTGCCTCGTTGACGAGGTGTCAATTTCAAGGGCTCCAATGTTACATTTGGAAGGTACTAAATGTAACAAGTGCATGTTTTCAATTTTTTGTTTTAATTTTAGGCATTGCTAGCTTGGGTTGTAGATCATCGCCTCGTTAACGAGGTGTCAATTTCAAGGGCTCCAATGTTACATTTGGAAGGTACTAAATGTAACAAGTGCATGTTTTCAATTTTTTTTTTTTAATTTTAAGCATTGCTAGCTTGGGTTGTAGATCATCGCCTCGTTGACAAGGCATCAATTATTCAATTTCAAGGGCTCCAATGTCTCATTTGGAAGGTAAATGTAACAAGTGCATGGTTTCAGTTTTTTGTTTTAATTTTAGGCATTGCTAGCTTAGGTTGTAGATCATCGCCTCGTTGACGAGGCGTCAATTTCAAGGGCTCCAATGTCTCATTTGGAAGGTAAATGTAACAAGTGCATGGTTTCAATTTTTTGTTTAAATTTTAGGCATTGCTAGCTTAGGTTGTAGATCATCGCCTCATTGACGAGGCGTCAATTTCAAGGGCTCCGATGTCTCATTTGGAAGGTAAATGTAACAAGTGCATGGTTTCAATTTTTTGTTTTAATTTTAGGCATTGCTGGCTTGGGTTGTAGATCATTGCCTCGTTGACGAGGCATCAATTTGAAGGGCTCCAATGTCTTGTTCGAAAGGTAAATGTAACAAGTGCATGGTTTCAATTTTTTGTTTTAATTTTAGGCGTTGCTGACTGGGTTGTAAATTGTCACCTTGTTGACAAGGCAACAATTCTAGGGTCTTCAAATGAGTTTTTTCAAATGTTCAAGGTTTCAATGAGTGTCTTCATTTTTTTCCAAGTCCAATTACCATCTACCATTAAGAATAATTTTGATGGTGAATTGAAGGAATTACTTCATTAACATTTAGTGAGAGTGAAGGGTGGAGAGGTTGTTTTTGTAATGAAATCCATTGTCTGTCATAAATCCTCAAAGAGTATGGGATAATTTGAAGAGGAGAGCTTGACCCCTCATTGTAAAAACATAAAAATTGTGCTCAAAGTAGAATTTTGGACCTCGTGTTGGTATAGTAGAATAAGTTTTTTCAAAAAACTTTGAACTATGAATAGTTGGTATATTAAGCTGAATTTCATCTCCAAAAATCCGTTTGAGACTTTGAGCCTCCAATCAAAAGTTATGGATGAAATTCAAAGAGTATGTTTGAAAATATCAAAGAAAATGTCCCTTCCAGGGTCGTTGCAAGAAACACTGGCTGTTTTTGTTCCACTTTGGCAGTTTTGAGCAGTTTTGAGCCTTTTTTTTGGGAGTACTATAAAATTAGAAAAACATTTTTAAAAAAATATGAAAAATATGACCAATGTATAGACTTATAAGAAGAAGGTTCCCTATGAAGGAAAAGTCCAAAAAAATTCTTTAAGTGGGAGAACTAGAAAAGTGCAGAATCGTCAGAAAATAGATACTTGGATGTTTTAATTAGGAAAAAATAGGAAAAAACATTTTTAAAGAAACTAAAAATAGAAAATTTGGGAAGACTTCATAATGAAGAGATTTCAACAAAAAAATGTTCTTGAAACCATTTTCGATGTTCAGAATTGCATGCACAAGGGAGCCCTCTTTGCATGGACGTAGACAACATAAAATAAAATATTTTTAAATTTCCCGTGGTAGAAACATGAGTTCCTACTACGCAAATAGACCATAGAAATTTCAGCTCTAACTCATTAAATTTGGGGACTCCATAGTACTCAAAACCCCTAAAACGAAAAACGTGACATATTAATTTAATTGATTTTTAAATATAAGATGTTTTTTTTTATTTCTGAAAAATATGAAATATAAATACACTCAAGATATACATCTTCAATAAAAATCTCAAATTCATTCGAGTCAAACTTAAGTAGTTATTGCAAAAGAAAGATTCAAAACTCCCTTTGTGACACATACCTAGTACCGGTGTTTCTTGCAATGACCCTCCAACCCCTCTCTAAAATTTGTCCATAACTTTTGATTGGAGGCTCAAAATTTCAAACGGATTTTTGGAGATGAAACTTAATTTAATTTTACAACTTTTTTTAGTTCAAAATGTTTTGAAAAAAGTTATTCTACTATGCCTAAACGAGGTCTAAAATTCTACTTCAAACACAATTCCTGTTTTTGACTTAACTATGAGCGGTTGAGCTTCCTACATATCCCACATGGGTTGTTTTACCTCCTACCACCTCACTTGTATAAAGAGCTTGTCTTCTCAACTCTAGGCACACCAAACAAAATGACTTTGGAAGATGGACGATGGATATTTCAAATTTTGTTTAATATAGTGTTGAAATTTTAAAAATTAAAAATGTTAAAGTGATTAATCTACTTTGGGAACTTTCAATAATTATTTGGTATAAATGTGCCAACCCTATCCAATAGGTATGGTTCTGTTGGTAATCTTGAGTTCTAATCATCACCTCGTTGACAAGGTGTCAATTTTAGGGTTCTGAATTTTATTTACATTGTCACAGTTGGCAAAAATTGCATTTTACCTCAATGCTTTTTATTTTAAATCAATGTGATAATTATGTTGGAGTTGGCACAATAGAGCTGTAATTAATTATTTGATATCAATGTGCCAACCCCAATGGGAGGCCCCTAACTGCGGACGAAAAAATTAATAAATAAATTTGTAGGAGGTTGGGGTTTGCTGTGGGGCAAACTATGCCAAGTCCCCCCTTATTGGTGATGAGACAAATTTTCCACATGATTAGTAAGTTCAATTTTATATGGCCAAGTGCAAAAATGGTGAATTATTATGTGTTTCAAGCTCTTTCATTCAACTCTTGAGGATCTGTTTCTGTATAAAAGGTTTTTAAAAATTTGGCACAAAGCTTGGTTTTAATCTGACTATGCTTATACAAGGGTTTGTTTGTTTGTTTTTTTATCACATGCTAGGTTGTCCAAGGGAACTCTTGGCGCCAATGGAATTTTCCAACCACATACCAATGATCAAGAAAACAACAAAATTTGTATTCTACTTCTTTCATTCAGTTCTTGATTGTAGTATAATTTGGTTATTTTTTTGATCACCTAGCTTGAGATCTAGGTACCTTGTAGCACCGATGGGAGCTAGGGGCCAGGGCTCAAGTGATCTCAAGTCAAAAACAATTTTTATTATGATGCCATTTCAATTTTAACTCACGGTCACTTGTTAGTAGGATTAGGTTTTTTTTTGACGAGTCTTTTGATCAACTAGCTTTAGATTCGGGGAAGTTGTTGGCGCCAATGGAAGTCAAGAGCTCCAAGCCAGTGATCTCAAAATCAAAATATGGGTTACCAAATCAAAAAGAATAATTTTGATGCTAGTTCATCTTCAAACTATTTGTTCTCATTTGTAGCTTTAGCTTGTACCTTGAAATTGTGAGGCTGTTGGTTTGGAGCCCCAAGCCCCAAGTCAATGATCTCGGAGACTCAATATATTGAATAGAAGTTTTTATATAACATGTGGATGCCATGGTGTAAACAAATGTTGTTTGATGCATTGAACCCTTGATATTTTTAATGGTTATTTTTCTTTTCACAAATTCAGTCAGAATCAATTCTTGTTCAAGAGGTTTGTCAACAATTTGAGACCTCTAAGTTCCATGGCTCTGAGCAACCCCTCATTGGTAGAAATCAAGATGTTGAGGAAGATGGTACAAAGGATGAAGATGAGCTTGTGGACTACTGTACTATTAAGGACACTCTCAGAAGATTGTAGAAGATTAACTCTGTGGCTTATATCTCTAGTCTTTGAATGCATGAGGCCCCATTTTACATCTCATCTTTGTATACTATTGTATCATTTTGTTGTGATATCTATAGTGAAATCAACTTTCAATTGCAGTGTGACTTTGACTAAGCTTAAGTAGGAATTTGTGTACATAGATATAAAGATGGCTCTTGCTTGATTTATGTTTCCATTACAAATTAGTAGGGAGAAGATGAACATATCTCCGACATAGAAAAAAGTAAATAGGATCCTTTATGGAATCAGGAAAATGACATTTTCAATGCCACTCTAAATTCTACTTCTAAGTTGTAAACATCTCCAAAATTCAAAGTTCTTTGTTTGTGATGGAAACCACCATCTACTTTCTTAGACATTTTGTATATCTGGTCACCATAAACGTGACCAAGATTGGCATAGATTTGTAGATTCCACTAGATCTTGGAGACAAAAAAGCGTTTTGACATTGTCATTCATATTATGCACGACATCAACAAGTACATGTAGCTTGCATTGTTTATTATCTTTGGTTTGTTGTTCAGAATTCTATGAATTTGTCTAAAATGATTTGCTCTTGTCACCACTTATACTAAAAATTCATTAAGACTAGCTTGGTGCACACCTTGTACCAAATCTGCAAATACATAGTTTTGCTTTTGAATAAATTCTTAGAACATCTCAGTCCCTTTGAGATGTGATAGTGTCAACAGAACTTAAAGGAAAGTTGGTACACTATATGAACAGATGTCTTCACAGCTTTCATTTATCATGTAAGATTTACTCTAATCTTGAATAACATTTCATTTTTGTGATTTATAAATTTGCTCTAGTGCAGTAGTGCCTTATCCCTCTTTTTTGTTTCCATTTGATATTACAATACGAGATTGTTGCCGCATGTGATGTAATAGTGCGGATGTACAAGGTGGATACACCAGAGGGGGACCATTTGGAAGAACATATTTTTTCTACCATAAGATCTTTGATGTGTTGCTTGCCCCTATAATTTGTGCACTTGATGTTGTTCCTATATCATTTGCACTTATAACATTGACCTCAAATGACCTAGATGCGAAGGATGTCGTGGTTTTATACATTTTGAAGAAATCTCAATTCAGTAAAGAAGTTTATCTTGAATTTTCATATTCATTTGACTTCAGTTTCAAGCCTCAACCTATCTTAAACCATCTTTAATACTGCATTTTTTTTCTACAGCATGATATCCACTAAAGTAGTTCATCGTTCGTTTTACTCCTTGCCAAGATTTTTTCTAAGCCTAAAAAATTAAGCTATACATATTGCCCTAATATATTGAGGCATTAGATGTTAAATTTGCATATGAGTGAATTATCCCTATACGGAAAGTATTCTAATGTCCACGGTCATAGGTCCCACTAGCCACGGTCAAAGGTCTTCACTCTAAAAAATTGTACGCTCACAAGCTCATAGGCTCACAAGCTCATGCTCGCACGCTCACAGAATAGCAACCCTGGTCTCCACCTTGGGAAGACCAGTCTTGAGTTTCTTCGTCAATTGGTTGCTCCTCAGCTGTAGGGGAAAGCCCTTTCTTTGCACCAAACCGCCTTCGCTTGCCTTCAGCATCTACCATCGGAGGACTGACCACTTCCTTCTCAGTTTCAGCTTCCTTTCGCTTCTTCACGGGATAGTTTGCAGTGACTACCTGTTCCGGCTGCTTTTGCATCCCGCTCCCCTTGCTTCCAACTGAAAGGCTCATGGACTTGGAATTCCCTGCTGGCCTCGGATTCAAGTAACGTTGACCTGATTGCTCTAAATCCAGGCATTGGAGGAGAATCGAAAGTCAAACGTGTCATGAAATGGAAATTGAGTACCTTCAAGTACCAAAGATGTTACCAAGCAATACTTTAAGACCTTGAAGGTCCTGAATATGTACAACAACAAAATTTCAGTATGTTCAAGTACCCCCAGAGGTTATCAAAGGGCTAGAGAAGCTCCAAATTCAGAAAGAAGTGATCACATGAGATCTAAGACCCTACACAGCCTTGCAACACCCCAGACTGTAAACAAAAACATCTTTAAGTAGCTTGATGTGAGCGCTTATTTACCCACCCTTGGTAAATAAGTGAGCACAACTAGGCTCTTGAGTTTTAGGTTTGATTCTCGTTCTATGGGTACCTAGCGTAAATCCATTGTGCCTTCCAAGCAATGGATCTTTTCTAAATCCTAAACATACACAAGTTTGCAAGAAACTAAAGAAATCAAGAAAAAAACTAACTTAAATTGCAAGTTTTACTCTAATTGGGTCGTACCAACTAGGCCACGGTGGTTTTTGAAAGAAAGGTGATACAGTCTAAATTTAGCCACATATAAAGACAGAGAATTTCATGCCATTTCCAAAAATATAAAACTCAACATTATGCGACCTTCCTAGCAAGAGTTATGGACGGATGAAGTTCTAGCTTCTATAAGTCTATCCAAACTTCATCCTTGGATTTAGACTCCTTCCCTATTCTATTTTACTTCAAGTTTTTGACTCTGACTCTATATTTCCGACTTCTACCTAAGTTCTAAGTTTGGACTTGGATGGATGAATTTTACCCTATTTCATCCATATTCTAACCCAAAGTTCATCCGTTGTTTGCTACTAAATGATTAAGAATTTCTCCTAAGTTAGACTAGTTCTGGACTTTACTAAGTGCTTTCTACCTATTTCCAAATCTAATTCTTCTCTTTGATTACCTCTTTTAATAATTATTTGATCTTTATCCTACTTATGTGGCTCGGTGCTACTCTGAGCAGATTACTATTTTTAGATTTTTGTTAATTTTTCTTTGTAAGTCTTAATTCTAGCTTTCCAAAATGCTAAGACACGTGCTAATTGGACCTTCCTACTAGGAGTTATCAATGGATGAAGTTTGACCGCTAATCGGTACTTCAAACTTCATCCATGGTTTTCTACTAACCTACAACTTGAATTCTAATTTTTGTTGCACTTCTGGAGTCTATATTTAGGTTTCTACCTAAGTTTCTATTCTTGTTCCATTTGGATGAAATGTACTAACTTTCATCCAATATTACTCCTAAACTTCATCCGCTAATATCTCATTCAATTTGAATCCAAATTCTAAGTGTGAGATGGTTTTGGAAACCTCTAACTAGACTCTACAACACTACTACCCTGGTTCTTGAAATATTCCTATTCTAGACACTCTGAATTGAATTGAGAGTTCGGTCCTACTTGTAAATGTCTATTTTTGAGAAATTGGGATGGATGGTTTAAAGTTAGGAGCTTACCTCGGAGTTGGAGTCATTGTTTAGGTAATTGTATACCCCTTCAAACTCCCCATCATTTGCCATGTTTCGAAATCGTTTGGTAGTTTTGCCCACGGCTTAAAGTAGGGGTTTTAGTACAAGGTTTGCCAATTTCTTGAACTTCACTTTCCTTTTCTTTTTCTTCTAATCTCTCTTTCTCTTCTATACTATTCTAATTCAATTATTTCTACTTCAAAGGGTTGACTAGTCTTGAACTAAAATAATTGAAATCAACTCTCCAATAATAATTAACTCTTCAACTCCTTGGTCAATTATTATTCTATCCAAATTTCGATGGTTCTAATCGTTCTTCCTAGATTTCCACCTAATCCTATCTCTTCCTAAATCCTCTTCAACTTCTAAATTGCCACTTCATAATTCTAAATCATCACTTCATCTCTTCCATTCTAATTTATTTGAGTTTTGAGAGCTACTATGCTATTTTAGAGAATTTTTGGCAATGGAAACGTTGCACCAAGAGTTCTTTTCTTAATTGTTTCCTACCTACTAAATCCTACTTCTACTTGCTAATTCTATTTCACTAGTGTATGTCTCCTCCTATCTTCTTAGAATACCAAGCGGTTTACTTGTAGTGTTAGTTTGCCTTTCTAGTATCAATATTTTGAGTCCGAACTTGTTTTTTCCAAATTTTTGCTCACGGATTGGAGTCCAGAACAAGGCAGTCCAGCACAAGTAGTTCAAAATAAGGCAGTCCAGAACGAGCAGCCAGACAAGGCAGCCAGAACGAGGCAGCCAGGGCAGCAGTCTCTCCTTACGAACCCCCCCGATGCCCTTACACATGGCGGCTATTGGGCTCCCAGGCGGACTTGGCTCCCGTACGGCTTAGGCTTCCTCGCCTGAACTTTGGGGCTTCCCTGCTTGGACCTTGGCTTGGTGGCTTTTCTGGATTTTCTCAAAATTCAAAATCACTTGAGATCTCTTTTCTCTAATGTTTTAAATCAAGGTTCGTTTCTTTTTTGGGTGGATAAAGGTCTAAATCACATGTAAACCTTGGAGACTAAGCACTAGTTTTTGGATACTAAACTTGGAATTCCACAACAATTGTTTTGGAAACTAAACTTGGAGTAAAAAGTGATCACCTCTAATTTTTTGGAGGTTTTTTGGAGTAAAGAAAGTCAAAGCTTCGCCGTGCTTTGCTAAATCTCCAATTTTCCAAGACAACTCAAACGAAGCAAAGTCAAAGCTTCGCCATGCTTTGCTAAATCTCCAATTTTCTAAGACAACTCAAACAAAGCAAAGTCAAAGCTTCGCCGTGCTTTGCTAAATTTCTAATTTTCTAAGACCACTCAAACGAAGCAAAGTCAAAGCTTCGCTATGCTTTGATAAATCTCCAATTTTCTAAGACAACTCAAACGAAACAAAGTCAAAGCTTCGCCGTATAAGGGAAAACATATAGACCCGGGGAACAATGGAAGCCAAAGTACCACGTCAAGAGTTAAACTAGCACCTAACCAAGGCCAAATAACACATAAACACAAACTTAGGGGAACTTCGCAATTAAGGAGTTTCCACTTAAGCCCATGCAACAACAATTAGGCACTAGAGGGCCCCCTAAGCAGCATCGCCAAGGTACGGAGGGGGCGTTCTCTAGGATTAGTGCCAAGTAATAAGAACCACGCAATAAAACCCGCAATAAACCACAACAAGTTAATCAAGAGCAAGCTTTGAAGGGACCCCAATGTCCTTCGAAGAGAGCTCCAAAAACACCAACAATGAAGCTAAAAATGCTTCAGAAACACACAAAATTGGCAACGTGGCCTAAAACGGCCAAAATCCAACTAAATGGACCCAATTGTGTAAAATGAGCCAAAATATGGCTACAAGGGGTGTTTGTGAAAGGAAAATGAGCCCCCTTATATACATTTCCAAGGGTGCTCACCCCCCCTCTTTTCCTAAGTCGTAAACTTATCAACTAAGATTTTCATCCTAATCTTCAATTTTTGACTTTCTACGCTGGTCCAAATGTCTAACTTTTGGAGATCAATTCCAAATTGAAAACCGATTGCGTCGTTGGCTTCAGAAGGCCATTTTTAGTTTTGGAAAACCTTCCACCCCTTAACCAAACTCTAAAAAACGCAACATAACCTACCACTAATTGAACGCCAAAACAAGGTAAAAACCCAAATCTTGGAGGTTGACTTTTCTGAGAAAAGTAATTAGCCTAGGTTCTTTAGTAGGTATGGGGGAGTAAGAAAAGACCTAGCTTTGACCTTATTCCGATTTCGTATGTTCCCGGTACGCAAGTCAACTCCACCGTAAACTTCAATTTTGCCAATTTTCGGGGAATCTCGCTGGTTCGGGCACTTCTGGCTATCGGAATGTCTTGAAACTTGGTGGGGCATCTTATTAGCATAAAAGAAGCTAATCTAATTTTTAGTGAGATTTTACCGCAACCTGGGTAATTTCTAGGAATTTCTCATCGTAGGTTTTGGCGGTTGACCGTCCGGAAGGGCATCTTCTGCAAGTCAGAAAATTCCGAAACTTTTTATGGAAACTCTCATGGAATTCCACAAAAGATGTGCAAGCTCATATTTTTTCTTTGCACAAAGGTCAGAGGAGAATCAAGTTCTGCCTTCTCCTTTCAATTCTGGCAACTAGGGAATCTTTCACATACAAGAGAATCTTGGCAAGCCGATTTCGCCATTGAGTCCCAAATGTGATTTCCACCCTAGAACACCATACTCCATCCGTAGATTCCTCTTACGAGTCCATCTTGAGTTTGTAACTCCTGCAGGCCAACAATTGGGGTTTCTGCTATTTCTTTGATGCTATGGGGAAAGTGAAACCTATCTCTGGGAATGGACTTAGGACCTCAACGGTGTTCCCTCGGACCAATTTTAGCCATAAGATGTCACATGTACCGTAGGTCTGGGCTGTTTGGGTCAGATTAGCCCTTAATTCTACTTTTTACCAATATTTCCACATTTTAACCTACGTACAAGTGGAAATGGGATTTATTTGGGGAGAAACAACCTATAAAGGACCAAATGCTATATTGGTACGTGACATACCTATTTTGGTTTTACACTCTTTTGGGGGCTTTTTGTATATAAAACTATACTTAAATTTGTAAAAATTAAAAAAAAGAAAACTGTGAGTCCCCAGTGACGAATTGGGGGCTCACACTTGAAGACCCCCCAAAGAGAGTTGCAGGTGCCTGAAGAAACTTGAAGTTCCGAAAAAGGGTCCAAGCCAGACTTAGTACTTCCAAGTCCCAAATATGTAATCCAAAGGGGCCTGAACTATCTCTCAACTAAAAAATATTCAAAGAAATTGGACTGCGGTAGCTTCAAGTGCCCGTAGATGTAATCAATTTCACTAATGAACCTCCAAGTTCAGCAAGAAGTGATCAAAGAATACTTGAGACCCTGCACAAGCTTCTAGTTCGGGAAGTTGGAAGCCAAAGCACTTTTCAGTACCTTCAAGATCCAACAAACAGAATCGTAGGTGCATGAACAATCTTGAAGTTCAAAGCCCTAAACCAATGCCAAACTTAGTACTTCCAAATACCAGAGATATAACTCAAGGAACCCTGAATAACCTCCAATTGCATGGGTATGCAAAAAAACCAGACTCCAGTACCTTCAAGTACCCAAAAATGTTATCAAAATGATAAACAACCTTCAAGTTTAGAAATAAGTGATCAAAGAAGATATGAGACCCTAAACAGTCTTCCCGTTTGGAAAATTGTGAACCGAGGTACTCGTAAGTACCTTGAAGACCCAACAAATAGTATCATAAGTAACTAAAGAATGATGAAGTTCCGGAACTGCTACCAAATCCAAACTTAGTACCTCCAGTTATCAAAGATATAATCCAAGGGTGCATAAACAACCTCCAAGTTCCCAAAATATGCAAAGAACCCGGACTGCAGTAGCTACAAGAACTCAAAGGTGTAACCGTAAGGCCTAATCAACCTTCAAGTGCAACAGTGGATTTGGACACACGAGATTCATTACTTAAACACCCTGCAAGCTCCAAACTTTGGTAATCAAAGAAGACCTCAGTAGAGTGAAGTACCCTAAAGCCCGGAAGCCCAAATTGCAGATCCCTACTTACGCAAAAATTCAACCATCTCTCTGCATCTAAGTACCTTGAAATTAAAGACGATGTAAGCAAAGGGGCCTGACTACCCTTCCAACGCCAATCTATACCCTCAAATATGAATTCCGCAAGACACAAGTAGAAACAGATGTTGTCAATGGAAGCAAGAACTTCAAATTGTTTAGAGAGATGTCATAAAAGAAGATTCTGGAACTCACCTTCTTCATTGGAGACGGTGGAAGCAATTTTTTGCAGTTTCTCCTGTCTTGACTTATAACCAGATTGAATCCACCAACTTGGGTGCATTTCCTGGCCACAATCTTTAAAACAACATTGTCTGGTAGTTGCAAAATGG
This sequence comes from Pseudisothecium myosuroides, assembly GCA_951799445.1. NCBI lineage: Eukaryota > Viridiplantae > Streptophyta > Bryopsida > Hypnales > Lembophyllaceae > Pseudisothecium > Pseudisothecium myosuroides. The sequence goes on along the minus strand of OX637290.1, from coordinate 15,596,738 downwards.
GCATTGGCACACCAAGAATGATAACCATGTTTACAAGATGCCACCTTACAATCCTACTCAGGCTCAAACAATTTACAACAAAAAGCACAAAGGTCAGAGATAACACAACAGCCCTCAATCCCAGCAAGAAAGCCAGTAGGATTAGCACATTGCCGTGGTCGTGGGAGGGGAATTTCGATCTGGTGTCCACTCTTGAACACTCCCAGCTGGACCTTTATGGCTTCCCTTTGCCGACCTAAAACTTCTAAACTCTCTCTTGCAAGATTTTCTGCAATTACGGCACAACGGGCTCTCTCACTTGCCTTCTCGTACATAACCTCCCCCTCAGGCCTCAGCCAACATTTCAGAAAACGCATCAAGCACCCCTGATTGAGCATCTAATTTCCTTATCAGAGGACCAACGGCAGGCAAACTTTCAAATGGAACCTAAGAATTCTTCGGCCTTCATCACAATCACTTCAGCTTCTAATTGCTGAAGCTTAGCAAAAGCTATTCGCAGCATTTGGCGCCGATCTGCCAATTGTGCATCCGCCCGCAGCAGCTTCGACGCACATTGGTCCTTCGTCTGCTTCAGCCCTTCCAGACTCGAGGAAGCGGCAGTGACTTTGTCCTCCAAGGCAGCCAAAAAATCGGACCACTCACGAATCAGACAATTAGTACTCAGTCGACTTAGATCACTCGGATGAGGCATCTCCAAAATGCGTGTTTTCTTCTCTGAGAACTCGCGCTTCTCCTCCAAGCTGCGAGTCACGTTCTTGATGTTCTCCTCATCGTTTGTTTCAGAATCGAGGTGCACCGTTGCGGTCAATGCAGACCCTAATCCTTGAGACTGCTTCCTCGCTATTCTCTCTTTTCTTTGGATGCGATCTCTAATGCACCACTCTCCAAACACCGCCCAATTGACAAGAACGGGAGGATCTTTCTTCATACAAGTGAAGCCCCATGCCTTGTTAATGGTCCGTATCCCTGGCACCACCATCTTCTGGTGGCAAATCATCCAAATTTTCTCAATCTCCTTACAAACCTCCTCATCGTCATGGTGATTGTAGTGGTAGGCATTCTTGCCATTCACCGGCCCAAACCATCTCTCTACCTCAGCCTCACTACAATCTTTCCCTATCTTCAGTTTCTTGGGAGACTTTCCTCTATTCGACAGACCATACACTGATTCAAATGTCTTCCTCGAAACTGGAAGCTTCCCATCAAAAACAAGGGTGGGCTCCTCAGCGTATAGAGGCGGAATCCAAGCACTTACAGAATTTTCAATTTTAACTTTGACGTTGTGCTCTTCAACCGCAACTGAATCATCTTCACAACCCTCACTGCCACTCTCTTCCAACATTGCAACCAAACCAGCAAAACTTGAAAACAAGGTACACGAACTCCAGCCGCATGAATCGCATGAACTAACTTGCAATGCCACACGGATCGCCGACCAAAATCGCCCAAATCGCACGAAGCACTCGCCAACGCCACACGAATCGCCAAGGCCAAAATCGCACGAAACGCACGAAGACTCGCCAACGCCACAGACGCGAGGAGCCCACTAAATCCCAGTTCTTTCAACCCCAGCCCATCCAGCCGCACATCTCTAGGCATCGACGGCCACCAGCCCACCACACCCCAACTGCCCTAAACGCGCCATGTGTCTTTGTGTCATTAAATCTCCTTGTCAGTGCGATTATGGCCATCTAGCCGCTCTTTGTGCCAAAAAATCAATGGCTAACACAACGTAATTGAAGACTAGGAGTACTTGAGTTTTACATTAAATGTACGTATTCCCAACACACAAGGGAATTTTAGAACAAGTACTCTTGCCAAAATTGAGCCACTCAACCATGCATTCACCCAGGTACCAGAAAGAGGAGTACCCGCAGGTGCCTCGGGAAACATCGTCACATCCGACGGTGCTTCTGTTGGTACCTGTTGGTACCCCTCGTTCTGGTACCCGCAAGATACCAGAAGGGTTATTTTTTTATTTTTTTATTTTTTTATTTTTTAAAATTATTTTAAGTAATTTATTGCTAAATTATCTTATATATATATTTTTAAATGTTTTTTAAATGTTTTAAATGTTTTTAATTTATTTCATTTTTTTTAGTTTTATTATTATTATTATTATTATTTTATTTTATTTTATTTAATTTTAATTTAATTTCTTTATTTCAGGTTCAGTTTTATTTTTATATTATTATTTGAGACATTTTATACTACTTAATTTTAATAAAGTAGTTATGGAGATTAGTTTTAGTTCTTATAATTCATTGAAGATTATATATTTTAGGAACAAGTGTCATTGATCATTAATTCATTTCAAAATTATTTCTTTTTTATAATTTTTAATATTTATTTTATGAATATAATTGATGTATTCTAAACTTGGGATTTATTTGTATAATTTGTTTTTAATATGTGTTTTCTAAATTATTAGCCATTTATTAATGTGAATTTTTTTTTGTAGTGTAGTTTATTTTTTAGTTAATTTACATTTCGAATAAAGATAGAATATGCATGTTCCATATTAAAAGTTTTTAGGAATTTTTTTATTTCACTTTCCTCAAAATCTTTTTAAGATTTGTTAATATGCGTTCTCCCGTGGAATCTTCACACCTATTTATATTTTGAGACATGTTTATGATTTCAAATTGGAATGTATATTAGAAACTTTTTTGGATGGATATTAGAGTATGCAAAGTAGTTTGATTTATTTTTTCTCAAAAATAGACCCTGAATTTAAAAAGTTAATGATGGGAACCAAAACCAGGGGTACCACCTGGTACCCATAAAAGGGCCATCGGATCCAACGGCCCTTTTATGGGTACCAGGTGGTACCCCTGGTTTTGGTTCCCATCATAACTTTTCAGTATTATTGAATATTGGAATAAGAGTCTAGACCTGTCTATGTCATTGTCAATTCACTTTTGATTTCTTTATTCTCACTTGTTGAATTCACTTTGTAGGATTTTATACTCAATTGATTATTGTTTTTTATTTTCTTTAGGCAACATTAAATATTACAAGTTGTAAATTTGACTTGTTTACTGCAATTTGATGGTCTAGGCTGTAGGTGCCCAAGTAAATCATGCCTCATCTTCCAAGGAGGCAGGAGACGTTGTTCCTCTTGAAGTGGTCCCAGTTCTTGAGGTTGGAGCAAAAGCAGAGCCTGTCACTCCTGCTCCAGCGAACATGGACATCTCTAGCGACTCTGAGGCAGAGGAAGGTGAAGAAGATGACTTGGTAAGCACAGGGGCAACTGTGGATCCTGTACATCTTTCTACAGACTCAAAGAAACGGCCACGTGGCACTCACTTTAGTTGGCAGCGAAATTGGAAGGGAAGGCAGTCTGTGTTCTCACCGGAAAGCTCGGAAACTGAATACAGTTCCGAACCAAGTGTGTCTGAATCCATTTGTAGCCCTCTGCAGGAGGAGTTCTGTGATTGTGCTTGTAGTGCTAGTACACCGAGGCACGAGATTGTCATCATTCATCTGAGCTCTGACTCAGATGAATCTGTAGACATAGAGTCATCATAGACAGGATTATATTGTTCACTTTCAGAATTATATGCATACATGTATGTAATGGCCATGATTTTAGTTGGCTTATTTTCCACGTATTTATTGCCGTATTTTTCATTTTGTGTATATTGTGATTGTGAGCTTTCCAATACCATTGATTCATAGACTTGTTTGTTAGTAAAATCATTTTTTAACACATTATTTTCTGTACTGTCTTTTAGATGGATATATTGCCTGAAAATGAAACTCAGGAAGAGAGATTTCCGGAAACTCCAGAAACGGGTGAAGAAGCTCAACTGGATATTGTAGGTGATGAAGCAGTTCCATTCATGGAAGCAGATGTGGAAGAAGACGAGGAAAAAGAATTGTTGGAGGACGAGCTCCGTCGACTTCAGAAGGTTGATTTTGTCGCCACTATCAATATGTTAAGAATGAAGCTGGCCAAGATGTTCCGGCTTCAAATTCCGCTTTGCAGGCTGGTACCAATGCCTATGGTCCGGCCAACATTGTCATGTGACATCAAGAAGCTTGAGACCGAGTTTGTGTTTGGGTACCGCGAGGGAGCAGTAGTTTTTTACGTGTCAACTACAAACGAGGCCAGGGAGACATTCCAGTTCACGGGCAAGGAAATGAACCGTTGGAATTCAATATGGAACGACAAAAACGATAAATTCAACAACTACGTTGAGTCCGAGCCAGCATTGCGATTCTTGAAGAACTTGAAGTTCTTCGTCTGCGACGGGAATTACCGACTCCAAGCGTGGATGAGGTACATCACGAGGGTCGAGTATTCAAACCCAAATTTCCACTGTCTGGTGGACTGCATCGTTTTGGATACTAAGGGAAAAAAGGAGTTAGTCATGCAAGTCATGCATGACATAAACAAATAAGTATGCGGTTCTCATTGTTGTTTGCATTTTAAAGTACTTTGTAGTCAGTTGCTACTTCATGTGGCAAATTCTTTTCTCAAAAAATGACCCACAGTGGCTTTAACATGCAGGGCAACAGAGGACTCTCACGTGAAGACGAACCTGGTTCACAACTTGTACCAGATTCAGAAGTACGGTCAGCTTCCTTTTGAGAAGTTCAAGGAGATCCTCAGGCCCTCGGAAGTCAAAATATGTATTGGTAAACCAAGCAAGAAATGGTATTTGATGCCTCAAGAAGTATTTACTTCATTTTTCTTTCGGGTAAGCATTTCATGTGGTGGTCTTTTCTGTTCTCACTATATTGCTTCATAATTTACTATTTCAATTTGCATGTATTCTTTCATTTAGAAATTGCTCGTGGTTTGCAGCAAGAGATTGCACAGGCGGCGGACGCGGGGGTGAGAAAATATAACGAGACGACTGAGTTTGAGCAGAAGAGTCCCAAGGGTGTAGCTCATGCTATGCGGGTCGCAGTAAAAGAGAAGAATCGAACGTTGATCACGAAGATGGGAAAACTCTTGTCAGTCGCACAACCAAGTAATGGGGCCGGATTTCTGCAAGAGGTCAGTTTAGTTCTCAACGGAATGATGACATATGTTCATTTCAATTTTCATATCATCATGAGTGTAAACAAATTCTGGATTTTCTTGTAGGTAGAGAAGCATTTTAGCGTGAATGAGACTCTAGAGATGACACTGGAGAAACTACAGATGGTGTCGACATGTGCCACTACATCGTTTCACAAGGTGAAGTTCTTGCAGTGGTGGAATTCATCGTTTCCATCTCGAGAAGCTCGAAAGTTTCCGCCAAGGCCCGTTTTCGAGTTACATCTTGGTCCGTTTTTGAACAAATGTGTTTTTTACGCGGGGGTAAGTGACTGTGTACTTTAATTATTAAAATTTCTAAATTTCTTGAAGTTTAAACACTAGTATTATACTTTCTAAATTGTAGGGTCTAATTTGTGTGTTGCTTTCATAGATTGAAGATGCTGCGGTGGATTACTTTGATAAGGTTGTCAAACGAGACAACATTTCAATAAACTACGGGGCCCCGCAGCAGCCAGAGTTTTTGTTAGAGTACATAGAAGGATGGCGGAGGAAGCTTTGGGAGCAAGCATTTGGACCATTCTTGAAAGGCAGCACCCCTTTCAAGAAGGCGGACTACTTCATGACATTGGAAGGGACGAATCTTGTCGTTCGAAGGGTGTTATTCTGGTACGTCAACAGAAATGAGTGGAAGGGTACTTTTACGTATTTAGATGTTTTTTAATATCGTGAGCACATGCTTATTTCATGTAGAGTTACTGGGTAATTTTTTTTTTTTTTTGGGATTTTTTTTTTTTTTTTTTAGAGATCCAAAAACGGGAGTACCTTGAGGTACCCCAAAAAACACCGGCGGATCCGACGGTGTTTTTTGAGGTACCTCAGAGTACTCCCTTTTTTAGTTCTCCAATTTGTTCCCAATTTTTTTTGGTGGCTTTCTTTGATAGTTTGACGGTTTGCCTAAGAGCATTTATGCATATGATAAGAAACAATACATTACATTGTTCTTTGATCTCATGATTTATTTTATCATATATATTTTTATAGAAATAGTTTTAGGATTGCAAATTTTTTTTTTAAATCTTTTGTAATGATTGGTTTGTTTTTCTATTGCATGTACTTCAAGCTGGAGTTTGAAGCCAAAGGTGCAATCGCCAGGAACGACCTTCCTCCGTTTTTGTCCACATGGTTGGACTGTACTTCAGGTTCTGGCATGTACACTTCAACCTAGATGAAAATCTTCACTACAGCTCATCTGAGTGGTGGAGGTTGCTACTTAGATTGCAACGGCACTTTCGTTCATCCGTCGGAGCTACAGTTGAAGGCATCTTTGGAAGGCAAAGGTGTTATTGCTTACGTGGTCGATGAGTTTTCAGGATTGACTGACAAGCAGAGGAAGAGGGCCATTGCGAAGAGGGAGGTCAATGATAAGAAAAAAGAAGCCCGCCATGTTAATTTGGTGATCACAAAAGAAAAGAAGGAAGCGGAGCGCCAGGAGAAGCTGGTGGAGAAGGAGAAGGAGAAGGAAAAGGAGAAGGAAGAGAAGGCCAAGTCAAAAGGCAAGAAGAAAGTCGATGGAGGTGGCCTAGTTCAAGCTTCGTCGACAGTGGACCAAGGATCCCAAATGCAAGTGGGATCTCAGAGCGGGATGAAGAGGAAGGCACTTTTGCAACTGACTGAAGACGTCATCACTCATGGAACACAGGTTATTATATTGGGTGATGATGACACGATAAACACGGAGGATTTAATTCTGAATCTCTCTATTGAGGATGTTGTGGACAACATGGACTCCGATCCGCCGATTTGCTTGACGGAGGTGTTGGAGTTCTTGAGGAAGGTAAATTTTTCTTGTCTTTCATAAATGAGCTCAATGAAATGAATCAAATTTGGATCAATGATTAATTGTTTGAAGTAATGTATCTTTGCAGCTGTCGGCAGGAAAGCCTCACATGTACGGAGGTGTAGTGAACCAGTTTCCTGGAGTGGACCTTGTGATTTTCGACTGTCCAGACAATTTGCCCGTGCCGGGAATGTCTTCATTTAAGAATGAGGTGCTGACATGGAACGCGGACATTGATAACGAGGCTCTTCAGTCGGCATTTGCTTTTGCAGAGCGGCATCTGCAAGACGACGGATGCATGATTATTTTTCACTCTTGGTGTGTGGATTCCAAGAGTAATATTGTAGGATTGTGTGAGACGTATCCGATGGTGAAGTTCAAGGAGTTGTGTGGCGTGAACCGTCTCCCATTGACATCCGCTATTGAGTCGGGTTGCACGGTAAGTTTAATGTTCTGCATGTTGAAATTGAAGTGTTAGTTGGTGATGCATCTTGTTATCGTAGTTTCTGACGTATGTTTGATTGCAATGATTGCAGACAATGAAGTTTGGCGTGACTATTCTTGTGAAGCATCTTGGCGATGAGGCGAAATCAGATTTTTGTTTCAAACGATCCATGGCGATGAAGAAGGCTAATGTTGACCTCGTTTGGAACGACATGATCAACAATTACACTTTTGATGAGAACATGACGATGAATGGTGATAAACCGTGGCGGGCGGGTCGAGAAAAGGACCCTCGCTTCTTGCAGATGCTCATTGAAGGCACAACCGTTGAAGGAGATTTGGTATTTGATTGCAGCGCATCTACAGGTTAGTCTTCCATTTTATTATTGAATATTTGTATTAGGTTTTGCAAAATGAATCATTGAACTGAAGCTTTTGAATCTCTAAATTCCAGGTGCATCGATTCTTGCTTGTTGTGGTTTAGGCCGTCACATTGTGGCTTTGGAAGAAAACAAAGACATTTTTGATGCAATCCTTGAACCATTGAAGAGGGAGGTTTTGGCTGTAGTAACAACACAACCAACGCCGGCAGTTGTCGAATCACAAGATCCCGAGTTGGTGCCCGTGGTGCCCAAGAGGTTTATTCGGAAAACAAAACCTAGTAAGTAAGTTTGCAATTTTTTCCCTCATTTCTTGGCATGGTAGTTTTCATGCTTTTTAAATTTAACATTGTAATGTTTACATTTGCAGTCGTACAAGAGTGATGGCAGCAGATGCGATGATGAAGAGCAAAAGTCTTCTCTTCAGTCCCGAGAAGACTTTTGATCTTCCGGTGTATGCCCAACAGTTGGCTTCGGCGTTTGCGGATTTTGGCTGTCGAAAACCGAAACGCAAAAAAAATGAGTATGCTTTGAATGTTTTAAATTTTATAAACAGGTCAGCGTCTAAGGGTAGAGAGACTTCTGAGTCGTCTACTGCAGACGATTCAACAACCGAGTCTACTGTGACTTAGACTCATGCGATTGACATATCTCGTGAGTTAGTGTATTGTGTGTTGGTTATGATTATGATTGGATTTGTGTGTTTTATGGCTAAACCGTGGGCGTATATCTTTCCCTTTCCATTTGAGTAATGTGTGATTTCTTTGGGGGATGCAATAAGTGATAGAAGTAGTAATATAGGATCAAACCCATATGAACGGCCCCTAGAAACCTTGGGGCTGAAAATAATATTTTCAATTATTATAATATGGGGTACGTGAAATGTTTGTAGGTGTATCCTAAACACAAAGGGGTTTGGAAAACTGGAATGTACTAGTGAAAAAGTAAATGTAAGATATCCGATTGTTTATGAATTTAATGGGAGAGATGTCCAAATTATGGATGAAGTTTTGGCATTGAATCCTTCATTTACACTATATTGTCCTTTTATTCTAAATTCATTAAACTTGTATGATCTAACTTGCGTACCACTTTTAGTCTGAGAACTTAAAGAGGGTCACTAGTCTATCACATGCAACATTTTGTTTTGTACTGTAGCAGTCACCGTGCAAGGAATACATGATGGTCCCTCCAAAATTAGACCTCTGTGAATGTGCCCCAACACTAGACCCTAGCAATTAAACACCCAAAAATAAAACCCTCATCACATGCATTCTATATATGCTTTATTTAGTGCAAACTTTAGTTAAGCAGAGCTGAATTCATGTTGGATTTACCAATGACATGAAGTGTTTGTTGTAGTTAGCCCAGGCTTTTATTAAGCATAACTGAATATAAACCTGTTAAACAACAACTACGCACTGGTAACTATATTATTGATATCTTATTGAACTTTTTAGATTGGTCTCTACTTATATTTTGATGAGGTTTACATTCATAATTCCATAAAATTTTAATTAATAAGGATTCTTGATGTAGCCATTACATGTCAAGACGGCCCTGTGAGGTATTTTCCTCGGTTTGTGTGTAATTTACGTAATTCTCATATGAAGCTGACCCAATGATGGTATGCTGAACTAGCCTAAGTGCCTAAATTACATACATTCTTTGTACTTTCTACTTTACATACTGATTTGCTCACAAATTGGGCTTGAACTTGTATTTAAATGTAGAGGTGTGAATGTTTTTTTGCGACGTGATGACAAAGCTTTAAAATTGTATGACTCCTTGAATCTTCTTCCTTTAGCTAGGATTTGCATTTCTAGCCTTTGTTTGTTGTTTCCACTTTCCACAAGCATTTTTGTTCTCTTGAAAATAGTCTTGGATCAAGCATTTTGTCAAAGAGGGCTTCTACTTATTCAGCCTATCTAAAAGTGTTAGGTTTTGTTAGTGTTTTTATTCTACTTGATATATTGTTTAGACTTCTTGAAATATTTTCAAAGAATTTATTCTTCAAAGAAAAATTGGATTGAAATGTAACCAAAGTTATTTCATATTTTTTAGAGCTTTGTAGTTTTAGATATGAAATTGTACATGTTGGAGCACTAAAGGATTAAGAAGCCCATTAATTTAAAATAATAAACCCTATACCAAATTCTGTAGTTGTGAGTAGTGCAAAAAATTGAATTAATATAGCATGTGATATATTCCTGGTAATTGGGAATTACAATTAATATATGTCCCTTTTTAATGAGCCAAATTAGAAAATTGTATATATTGATAGAGTGCAAAATAAATGATAATAAAAAATAATATACCTATTCATTATCCACCCTAAACGTATATCCTTATTTTTTTTTAGGATTGCACCCCTTGAGGTGATTATATTCAAAATTGACAAAGGTAGGTGGTTGCAAATAACATTTTAAATAAATTTTCTGAAAAGCCTCTAGATTGAAGAAAATGACCTCACATCTCTTGAAATATATGACACCCTAAATCCACGGTCATAGGTCCCTCATCTATTTTTTCTTCAAAAAAAGTTTCCTGCTCACAGGCTCGCCTGCTAGCAACCCTGGCTGGCTTGTAAGTTACTTCTTACTATTGGCAATGAAAATTTGTTTCATTTGTTTCCAAAAAAAAAATCCAAATAATGACAGAAGCCTACGATTGGATTATGATTTTTGAAGCTACAAATATCTGCACTTTATATGAATACCAATTCTACTATTGAAAATCTGTCAATGAGAAATTGATTACAAATTGAGCTTATGAGGAGAGAGGTTTATAAATCGCCCATTTAAGAGTCGAAATTGAATTTTGGGGAAGTAAAACTTCTTAATATATTTTTCAATAAATTCTCCTTGAAAGATGAGTGGAATTGGCATCTAATCCAAGTCGTTTCATATTTTTGGAGCTTTTTAGAATTAGATATGAATTTTTGGACTTCAAAGCACTAAAGGGTTAAGAAGCCCCCTAATTATGAATCCTAAATCCTACACCACATTTTATAATTGTGAGTAGTGCAAAAAAATTGAACCAATATAGCATATGATATATTCATTGCAATTGGAAATTACAATTAATGTATGCCGCTCTTTTAATGAACAACATTAGAAAATTACATATTGATAGGGTGCAAAATAAACCAAAAAAAAGTAATACCCCCCCCCCCATTAAATACCTAGTGTTTGCACCTATATCCTTATTTTTTTCAAGGACTACCTCCCTCCCCTAAGAATTTTTCACACTATATGGGGACAAGGCTTTTAACCCCTAAATGCCCAAGGCATCAAATTTTGGTTTCAACAATTCTTTGAAGTTAAATAAAACCTAACCAAGTTGCTATTTTTAGTAATTCATATTTTTGAATTTTTTTTTGGAAGTCTAGTTTTAGCGTCAAAAGTCCAATTTTGAAAATGATGGATTATGATTTTTTTATTTAAAGATTTTGTGCAAGGGTACTCATTGCAATCTTGACTTTCCGTAGTGTTGAAGGCTCTTGAAAATGAGCCTCAAATACACTAGATCTTGGAGGAAAAAATACATTAGAAATTCATTTAAAAAAATTGTAGAGTAGATTTTGAGACACTGTAAATTGATTGGAGTTATGAATGTTAGGTCCTTTAACCTCATATTTTTTTTATTGACCAACTTTTTAGATTTGGCATGTGAAAAGAGGATTGAAAGACTTCAAGTCACTTTCGCAGCTTTAACACCCTCATGTTCAAACATTATAATCTTTCAATTCATAAGTGATATTGTTGTATTTTCTTTTCCTATGTGACTTCTAACATGTCTAGTTTGAATTTGTACGGTTACAATTCATAAAAAATTGATGCAACTTATCAAAATGTTGGCTTTTTGTTCAATTTAAAGCAAATTCCTAGAAGTTGAAAAAAGACCTTGGGCATTTAGAGGTTAAGGCCCAATAATTTTCCTAACTTTTGACTAAATGGTTTAAAAGTAATTGTATGATCTGTAGTTTTTTTCTTTAGCCAAGGAGTTGGGCAAATAAAAAAATCACTTTTTGTTGAAACAAAAATTTGAAATTGGTATTCTAGATTTATAAATACAAGAAAAAGCTTTGAATCATTCTATTTTGATCAATGAGATGAAAGTTATGAGCAGTTTTTGTTTGCGGGCAGTAACGGATTCTCTACTCTGAAATAAACTTTGAATTTGTTAATTTAACTCAATTTTCAACATTTTGGAAATAAAATAAAATCATAAGATGTAGATTTTTTATTATACCATTACAACCGTTGGAATCGGCATTTTTCATTTCCATAACTAAATTCTTAACAAATTTAGTACTCCGTATTTTGAATCATTCTTTATTTTTTTCTACTTACTATTTTTTTTCCTATATGTTGTACAATTCCAAATGATCTGAAATTTTTCAAGCTTGCAGCCAACTTGCCTTGAAGAATGAATCCAAAGAAGAACCATCATTTTGGACATTTTTTTATACAAATGTGACCGCGTGAAGTGCAGCTGCCTTATTTTTTGCAGGGCCAAAAAAGGATTTTTGTCAATTCACACGCTAATATCGTACAATCCACACAGTGGAAATTTCTGAAATTTTTTCCACATCTTCTCAAACTAGTGTACTACAAGATCCTATAGTTACATGTGTCTAGAAATGTTTTTGTTCTAAAGTTTGTTTTTTGTATTAAAAATGGCAGTTTTAGAGCATTTTTGGTGAAAACATAGTCAAGGACTTTGGAGATTAATCACCCTTGGTGTGAATGCACACTTCACTTGTAAATTTCTATGACTATGTTTGTCAAAATCACTTAAAATTTTCCATTTCTACTGCAAAGTGTAAAAAATTAACAATTTTTTTTTCATATTCAATTGCAAATTTGCACTAGACCAATATGAAAAACTATAGAAGATATTTCAAAAACTTTGGCCTTACATATTGCAAGATTTAGGGTGAAAGCAAAAAACACTTGTTGATATTGCATTAAATAGTATTACTATGAGTTTATAAGCTTTTGGAAAAAAACGTATTTTAAAATAAATTAAAATATGGAAAATTAGAAAAATAATAAGAATACTACAAATAAAATATCCAAAAAGTTCAAGTCTCAAATGTATTTACTCCCAAAATTATGTAAAGTTTTTTTTATAGTTTTAGCAATTTTTGTTATAATTGCTAGAAAATAATGTAAACATCTTCAAAAAATACAACATTTTTAACATCTTCACAAAGATAAGATTTCACTTAAAATTCTATTGAAAGACATTTTTATTAGGTGTTTAAAAATGGGTGCACTATAGAGTCTTCTTTGCATCTATGTAGAAGACAACAAATTTACCTTATTTAGAATCTTTTTACTAATTTTTTGCAACTTTAATAGATGAATAAGGGGTTCAAATTTTGAATTGAAAATCATCAATTCAAACTCATTACATATCTAAAAATACTTAAATCTAAAGTTTGAGAAATTTGAGAAATTGATTTAATTTTTTTTTATAGAAATTGCACAAAAATATCTATTGACTTTGATAATGTATTTTTCACCTCTTATACAAATCTCAAATATTATAAAACTATTTGGAAAGAATTGAAAATACTTCTTTTTGAAATTCAAACAACTTGATCTTGCAATTGGTAAGGTTCCTTATTGTGAAATTTTTGGAGGGTGTACTCTAGCAAATTAACTAAAGGATCCTCAATGGCAGCATTTGTGAATGAATAAATATAGATGAAGATTTTAGCCCTTGTTTGGATTTAAGCACTTTGAAGTAGTTTTGGGCCTAAAAATTGAATACCTTTACGGGTAAAAGAAGGTGTCCATACTAATAAATTCATATCACTAACTTGAAGTGACAGTACATTCTTTCTAGACAAAACAATTGGAAAGAAACAAGGTAAATTAGTATTACTAACATAAAGTGAAAATACATTCTTTTTAGATGAAACAATTGGAAATATACAAGATACATTTGTATCCGACTGATATGAAGTGACACTCCATTCTTTCTAGATGAACGAATTGGAAAGATACAAGGTAAATTTGTATCACTGACATGAAGTGATAGCTCATTCTTTTTAGATGAAACTGTTGGAAGGATACAAGATACATTTGTATCCGACTGACATGAAGTGACAGTACATTCTTTCTAAATGAACGAATTGGAGAGATACAAGATAAATTCGTATCACTGACATGAAGTGACAATACATTCTTTCTAAACGAAACAATTGAAAGGATATAAAGTGATAGGAAGTGGCAAATCAAGGATATTGGAGGGAATATAGTACACCGGACACTTGGGCTATTGAACACAGTATTTCATCGAGGTATCAAATTTCTTTAATGAGTGTGGTTTAAAATTAGAGTTATGAGGTTCTATTTACATTTTATATACTAAGGTACAAATACCCATTCACAACATTTTAACCTAAACCAATCTTGAATATATGATAGATACAAATGCTCCACAACAAAGTGCATAAATGCACAATGTGCAGGCTAGGAATATGGTATGTGGTTGAATTTCTAAATTCAAAGATAATAGAGTATTCATACAGATTTTTAAAAATATTAATTTTTTTTAATATTTATGATTTTCAATTTGTTACTGTGTAAAAAATAGCCTCTTGTGTTGTTCACAAAGTATGTGGAATTGCTTGAAGTGACGGTTGAAGGTGCTTCTCCCTTCGGCTGAAAATGCCCCGAACTTGAAAGTTTATTCTTCCCATGTACATAATGTTGGAAGATCTTCACCCATGACCAAATTGTAGCGTGCTGTACTTGTAATTCTAGCCTAACTTGTGTGAGGGTTCTCAACTCAAACCACATGAAGTAATCTTTAAGATGAGTTTCACCCTTCAAACCTTCAAAGCATACATGAATTTCTATTTGGTACTCGAAATGGCAGAAGTGGCGAACCCCATGTTTTTACATACAAATGGCAAGGTGCTGGTCAAGATTCTGGCTGGATACTCCCGAAAATAGAAAATAGCCCCAGAAATAGAAAGAAAAACATAAGAATGTGAACCGAAGTCCACATTATAACAACACAATCCTGCAACCACAGTAACATGAGTACTGCTACTCACATAAAAGAGCAACCACAACGATATTAAAGCTCGTTCAGTTCGCCACATTAAATGGGTCTGAGCGTATTAAAATTGGTTGTCAATTACATTTCGACCAACTAGGATCTCGAGGTGACCAGAATGAACATCTTTAAAATCTACCCTTTTAAAATGAATATAGAGCAGGATTTCATAAACAGAAGCCTAACAAAACATTTCAGCAAAACCGTCGACTCAAACGGATATATTAATAAAGAAAAAAAGAGTTTGTTGCAGCAAACAATAACAGCAGCAAGAATCGAGATCAATAGGAACTATTAAGATGTAACTCATTGCAATAAGAAAAATTTCACGAGTCTCTTGGAAAGAGAGACAGAGATAAACTAACAACATGACAACACCTCAGCATGAGTGTACATATCCTATAACGCAGTGACTACTAAATAAGAAGCGGCAGTGTGAAACCAAATTCTCTGGCCAATTCCAAAACACCTGATTCAGACAGACATAGCTCCATCAACCTAAAAGCTTCGCCAGGTCACTGACCCCAGCCACGCTCAACAGACCCTCCTTGTCCACCGAAGCCTTCCGACACACTTCGACCAGCTGCACCTCGCTCTCCTTCAACTTCCACTTCCCAACCACAGCCTTCAGCACGTCCTGTTGTAAGAACTCGTCCTCCAGCTTCAGAGAAGCCTCCTGCACCAGACGCAGCTCCACAGACCCGGACAACACCAGACCGGACAACATGCCTCCGAATCGCTTCGGAGCCAAGGGCGCATCCATCGAAATATCCTCCATTCCCTCCGAAACAAGCAACACGCCACCCCTCAAGTCCGAGCTAGAGATCGCATCCCTCGAATGAAGGTGCACCAGCAGCTTCAGCACCAAGTCGCACTCCTTGTCTCGCATGTCCAGGGCCGTGGCGATCGCAAGACGCACAAACTCAGGATGGAACCCGGGACTCTTCAGTTCTTGCACGCACAGCAGAGCCTCGTTCAGGTCCACGATCGAGAAGTACTCCTTCAGCAGACTCTCAGACTTCTTCGTCAAATCCGCTGACGGAGCTGGTGCAGCCGCAGCAGGAGTGGCAGCCACAGCCGCCGCAGGTGCGGGCCGTGCCAACACCTCCCGAGCGGGCTCCGGAGTCTTGGCTGGCTCGGCCACCGGCTTCGGCGACCCAGAGCCCAGCAAAGCGCTCGTCTTGCCCACGAATCCATACGCACTGCCCTGGGGAAGAACCCTCGTACCCACGCCGCTGGCACGCATGGCCGGAGAACCAAATCTGGCCTGACCACCCGCGCCGGGCATTGACCCGCCCATCGGACCACTGAAGCCGGGAACAGGCAGCACACCCGTGCCGTCCTTACGGCTCTTGCGCATGTTGCTCACGGTCTCCCAGCCGTCGGCCTCCAGACCAGGACCCATGAAGCTACCCATCATCGGGGCACCAGGCATGCCTCCTCCGCCTCCAGGCATTCCGGGCATCCCAGGCATACCTGGCATGCCAGGCATCATCCCTCCCGCACCAGGCATGAAGCCGGGCATGGCCGCCGCTCGCCCATTGCGCAAAGCCATCATACCAGGTCGCAGACCTAATTTAGCCTCCGCCTCCGCGTGGATCTCGTTGATGGTCTTCGCCTTCATCTCCTCACGCCGGGGAACCCACTTGTTCGACCTCATGTCCAGAATGTCGCGCACCATGAACCGAATGCGAGAAGGCAGACCACGGGACTCCCCGATCACCTTCAGACGAGCGAAGTACGTGTCGAACGCCATCTTCGACTTCGCGCTCTCCTCCAGCTGCTTGCCCACCGTCGTGAACAAGTGGCACAAAGCCTCCACGTTCTCCTCCGCAGGCGTGGCCTTCGGGTCCTGACCCAGCAGCTCCTGAATGCACGCGTGCACGATCTTCTCCGGAAGCATTTTCTGCTTGAACAGCTCGCCGATCAGCTTGATGTTCCCCAGCGTGCGCAATTTCACGCGCTTCTCCTTCTCGTCGCGCTCCAGCGCCTGCTCCGCCTTCGTCAGCTTCTTGATCTCCTCGCGCAAAGCGTCCGCGCCCTCGAACTCCTCCTGGCACGTGTTCAGCAGCACGCGACGGAAAGTGATCGGCTTGTCCCCGGCGTGCTCCCCGGGAAACTCAGGCAGCTCCTTGCTCAAGTGCACGCACAGCTGCGCGTACATGGCGCAGAACGTCGGCTCCAGCACCGCCTTGTCGAAGATGAGCGAAATCACGGCCTGCAGGACCTCCGCGCTGCTGATGCCCGCCTGCACCATCTGCTCCGCCAAAAGATCGTACTTCTCCGGCGTCAGCTTGTTCAGGATCCCCTTCACCGTGCGGTACACCTTCTCCTTCTCCGACGACGCGCCCCGGCGAGCCGTCCACGGATTCGCGGCCTTCACAATTGCGGGCGCCGGCCCAGCAGGCGCGCTCTCCTGCTGCCGCTGCTGCATCGCCTGCGAACCCGAATTCGCTTGCTCCCGCTGCCCGCCCCGATTGTCGCCCCTCTCATTCCTCTCACTCCTCTCATTCCGCTGCTTAGGGTTTCTATCCCTCTGCTGCGACGACGATCTCTCCTCAACCACAGGCGCGGGCGCGGGCGCCCGCGCCTTCCAATCTCTTGTATCCGGCTCCACCACTCGCCCCCCCGTCTGCTGCTGCTGCTGCTGCGCCAAATCCCGAGGCTCCCTCCGACTCCACTCCTCCTCAGCTCCCGCGCCGGCCGTCAACCCCTCGATCCCCGAGTTCACTAGCTCCTCTGGCGCTTCTGTGCACGCGTCGCGAAACTCCAACAGACGATCCCGCGCGTACCGAATCCTCTCGTGCGACGCCCGCGAAGGCCCCCTCTCCGCGGCTCGCATCACGAACTTGCTGCCCCCCACATTAGGGTTCGCAGCCTCCGACTCAGCAAACAACAACCCCCCCTTGGCGCCATTCTGGTTGGGCGCGCTGTAGGGGCGGAGGGAGAGGGATCGGCCTCCACCCCCGGGTCGCAAAGACACAGACGGCGGGGCGGGGTACGAAGAGGGCGGCGCGGCGGCATCCATAGCTGGGCAAAGGAAAAAAAAAGAAACACCAACAAGAGAGGAAGCGGGCGACGCACACACACAGTCAATCACACAACGGACGGAGACCCAAGCCTGCGTGCGGGACGCAAGATGCACTTGCACTTCTCACTTGCTTCGCAATTCCCCTTCGTCTTCCTCCTGTTGGACGTTCCGCTTGGACCGACCCCCCCAGCAGCCAAAGCTGGCCCTGCCGTCCCTTGCAACAATGCCTGGCCTTGTGCTTCCTATGGTGTCAATGCCTCGGCAGCCTCGACAGCAGACAGCACAGGCTCTCACGGCTCCATCTCTTTGCGTCCCGAGCTCAAAGCTTTGACCTAACTCGCTCCTTGATGTTGGTCTGGTTCACGACATGCATGGCCCACTACAATACTACTCGGCTTCAGTGTACAGGGCTGGACTGTACAGGGAGATGATGCTGGCCCTTGGAATTGGGTGGGTTGGAAGTCACTTCAGGTTTAGGCTTCTACTTTTTGGGAAAAGTTGATGCCTTTACTTTTCGGAAAAAGTTACTTTCTGGAGTGGAGGTTGGTTGGTTGGTTGGGAATGATTTACAATGGGCTATACTTATACTGCTTTCATTACCCTGAGAAAGACTTATATACTTCAGGTTCAAGGTTTGGGAAAAGTTTCTTCTTTTACTTTGTGAATGGAGTGATGTTTACTTTTTTGTTAAGGTGTTGGGAATGATGTTGTGTAGCTTGCAATGCGTTACTTATAGGAAGAAGGGTAGTGCTTTTACTTTTTAATCCCTGATATTCTTTACTTTTTAGCCCCTGAGAGAGCCAGTATATCCAATGGACATAACATTGTTAACCAACAGTAGGGGTCCCTTTTGCTTCCCCAGGAAGCAAGAGCCCCCAGTGTTGAAGCTTGTGAAATAAATGTTCAGTCACCCCTTGTAGCCACTTACAATCGTCCGCGCATCGACACAGCCTGGCTAAAAGTGACGTTGAGCCAACCTATTGTTTCCTTTACATTATAATTAAATCCCTCTCAGGGCATCCAGGGAAGGATTATACCTTCTCCAAGGGGGGAATAATCTGACCAATTAATAATGTTATGGATGGTGAATGTTTGATCACTTGATTTCAATCATCCCCCATAGCCACTCACAGTCCCCACACATTGACACAACTTGGCTAAAAGTGACAATGTTATGGATGGTGAGTGTTTGATCACTTGATTTCAATCATCCCCCATAGCCACTCACAGTCCCCACGCATTGACACAACTTGGCTAAAAGTGACATTGAACCAACCTATTGTTTTCTTTACATTATAATTAAATCCCTCCCAGGCATTTGGGGAGGGAATATACGTCCTCCAAGGGGGGAGTAATTTGACCAGTTAGCAATATTATGGATGGTGAGTGTTTGATCACTTGATTTCAATCATCCCCGTAGCCACTCACAATCCCCCAAGCATTGACACAAGTTGGCTAAAAGTGATGTTGAGCCAACCTATTGTTTTCTTTACATTATAATTAAATCCCTCTCAGACAACCACTCATAGTCCTGGCTAAAAGTGACGTTGAGCCAACCTATTGTTTTCTTTACATTATAATTAAATCCCTCTCACGCAGCCATTCACAATCCCCCACGCTTTGACACAGCTTGGCTAAAAGTGATGTTGAGCCAACCTATTGTTTTTCTTTACATTATACTTAAATCCCTCCCATGCATTTGGGGAGGGAATATACGTCCTCCAAGGGGGGAGTAATTTGACCAATTAGCAATATTATGGATGGTGAGTGTTTGATCACTTGATTTCAATCATCCCCCGTAGCCACTCACAGTCCCCCATGCATTGACACAACTTGGCTAAAAGTGATGTTGAGCCAACCTATTGTTTTCTTTACATTATAATTAAATCCCTCTCAGGTAGCCACTCACAATCCCCCACACATTAACACAGCCTAGCTAAAAATGATGTTGAGCCAACCTATTTATTTATAATGTAAAGAAAACAATAGGTTGGCTCAACGTCACTTTTAGCCAGGGAAAGATTATACGTCCTCCAAGGGGGGAGTAATTAGACCACTTAACAGTGTTATGGATGGTGAGTGTTTGATCACTTGAATTGGATGCAATATACATGTATGGTGAAAACAAAAAAAAATTGTCTATTCTTCAATGATGTAACTATATTAAAAAAAACTGTATTTAGTATCATCCATTCTAATTGATTTTAAAATGCTATAATTTTTTACTCTTGATGAATGTTTTTATCAAATATGTTTACAAAGATTCTCTTCTTTGGATACTATTGATATCTATACTCTTGCTAAAATATTCATCTACTATAAAAAGTTAGTGTCTTAAGTAAGTAGTTGGTATGGACAACACTAAATACAATTTTTAGTATAGTTTAGTTACTTGGAGCTTCATGTTTTTGTGCAAGGTTGTGAATTGTTTCTTTCTAGGGATGGGAGAAACAAAGAAATTTAAAAAAAATAAAGATTGTATATTTGAATTCTTTTCAAGTAAAAGTTTATTTGCCTTGAAAGTTCTAGATTTACATTCTCCATTTCATTGGGATTTTTTTAGGGAATTTAAACAAAAGTTTCTTCTTATACATATGGTTTTAAATGAAGGAAAATGACTTGATTTTACTTTTCAAAGGAAATTTTTGCTCTTGTAGATACATTGGTGTAATTTGACATAGATACATAAATATATGGATAATATTCTTTATTAAATTTGGAATGTTTTGTTTGTTGTTTAAAATAATAGAGAGACAAATAACCTATGCTTATACTAATGCCTAATTTTCAGTTTTACTCATTTGTCCCTTTTTTGCCTTATATATATAAGATCTAAATGGTCTAAATCAATAAAATAGAAGACTCTAATTTTACTAGACAGGGTTCTAATGTTACTATTTTAAATGATATAGATGATAAATTCAGATTGATTATGAAAATATAGTCCACATAAGAAATTAATCTTTTTGTATCTATCCAAGAACTTAGAACTATAACTATTAACTATTATATACTTGAATAACATAGAATTTCCTCTTAAGCCCTTAAAGACTAAAAGGTAGTCCAGACTTCCAAAATAATGAGATGTTTTATAAAATGCAACTTAGAAGAACCATTTAATGATGACTCTCAAATAATGGTTGTAAAATATGATCCATAGATCATATTTATATAGTTAAATTAACTAGTACACAAACCAATATTTTTCAAAAAAAATTGAAGTCAAAAATTGAAATTCACTTCCATAATCAATTGAATATTTGTGATTTTTACAATAACTTTTTTGTCCTTCAAGTTCAAAATGTTTAGTTCTAATCATAGTATTTTATAAAGATTTTTATTCTATTTTTTTTAAATACCAACCATTATCCTTTGGATAACAGAATATTTGCAAAGCAAAGTCTTCATAATCTATATTGTAGAAATTTTAAAGAACTAGTACAAAAATTTCTTAGAAAATTGATGCATTTTTGTGTGCTTAGGATGTGTTTGCATTTATCCATTGTTCAAAATTTAAATGTTTGGTTCTTCAGGGGTTAATTGGTCTCAAGAATCTATTAAATGTTGATTCAACCTAATAATTTTGATTATATTAAAGGCAAAATACTTTCATATTGAACTCTCCTATTTTTTAACATATATAATATTAAGTAGCAATAGTAGAGCACATTCTTCAAAAATAGTGCTTCTTTTTATTAGATATCCTTTTATAAGTTGCTACTATTTGTACCTAGGGAATAGTTTATATAAATTGACATTGAATCTTGAGGCCCATAGTGTGAATCCTTGAACTATTTGATCTCATTGAAACTTATCAATTATTTTTTTTGAAATTTTATATACATAAAAAAAATTACTATGTTTTATCTTATTCAAAAAATCACTTTAGATTAAGGTAGAAGCACTAGTAATAGATCACACCCAGTACTAAGGCTGGAACTTAAGTTTAGAATGTATACTTTTTGTCCTTTTCAAATAGGGACTAATAAGGTCCTGACATATGCCTCCAAAGTAGTAAGCAAGAAAGTAGTTTGGCTATGATTGGAATTGAAAGACTCTAGACATTTGCTACTGGTGAAATGCACTTTTTGGCTCCCAAAATTCATAGTAATTCTGGGAATAAAATTCTAAAAAATTTGCTATCCCCATATTTCTTATCTTTCTACATGGGAAAAAATTCCATCACCTCATATTGCGTACAATCTGTTCCAAAATTGTTGAAATGATTGGTTATTGGTGCTTCTACCGTACACAAGTTTAAGCAACAAGCTTCAAATATGAAGAAATCCTATACATTCATCTATACAAAGACCATTTTAAAATTATCTTTACCTTGTATTGTTCAATATTGGCTTTACACTTGTCTAAATAACAAAAAATTATAAAGAAATAGAATGCTAAATATAGATACAAGCTATCTTTTTGAAGAAGATTAGACACTTGTAACCTCAAGTGAATCATAAGGTGTCATAAATATGATGGATTATGTTTTTATTTCTAAATCTCACTTCAAATTATACACCTAAGTAATACTTCAAGTTAATTCAAATTTTAAGCTTGTTTTTTCAAGCTTTAGATTTAGATCGAGGTTGAAGTCAAATGCAATCAAAAATATTTTCAATGTCAAAAGATATCTAATTATGAAAGTGAAAAAATGGCTTAAGGGGATTCAAAAAGTCTTTTGAAACTTAAAATCTTATAGAAATTCCATGAATTGAGATTTATACTGCAATAATTATATTGTAGTCATAAATCTACATAAAACAATTAGCTCCAAAATAGCTTGTTGATGTATCACTTATAAAGAATTTAGATTGTTAAAAAATATATGGCAGGTTATTATAATTTTAAATGTGAAACTTCATTTACAATATCTATCCCCTTGTTTCAATTATAATATCTTTAAAATATTCTAGTTGACTACAACTTAGAATAAATTGTAACCTCTAAAATCCCAAGGCCTTTTTTCCATCAAAGAACACTCAAAACTACCATTTCTATTGCAAAGAGCAAAAGATTTAAAAGTTATTTTCTTTGCATATTCAACCATAGGATCTTGCACTATACAAGTGTAAGAATGTGTAGAAGAAATTTCAAACAAATTCACCATTAAGATTGCAGAATATTTGCATTTAACCCCTAAAGGATCAAGGCCTTTTTTTTGCCAAAAAACACTCAAAACTGCCATTTCTATAGCAAAAAGTAAAAAAAAAATGAAAATTGTTTTTTTTTCACATCTAACCATAAGATCTTACACCTAACTAGTATGAGAGTGTATGGAAAAAATTTCAGAATTTTTGACCGCAGAGATTGCAAGATATCTGCGTTTAAAGTGGAAAAAATAAGTTTTTCAGCACATTGCGGGACTAGATTTTTTTTACTTTGAACATTTTTAACTTAAAAATTTTTACACTACAGAGTTTTGAGCTTTAAATATTTATAGTGGAAAATTGAGTTGAGAGTCTAGGACAAAATTGAGTTGAAAGTCTAGGAAATATAATCTACAAGGAAAAAAAAATTTAATTAAAATTTTTGCAAATTTTTTTTGCTACCCCCCGTCCTCTATTTTGAGTTTATTTGGTCATAACATTTGTTCCCGGGCACCGATTGTGAAAAAAATTGTATTCTCACAAAACTAATCACTTTTACTATATATCTTAAAAAAAGTTTCAAAAAATCACAACAAAATTTGAGCCCATAGGTACCTAACCGAAAATGCATTTGTCCCTTGAAGAGACAACGGTCCTTTAGGGGTTAAAGAGAAGAAATTAAGTTTTTTTGCACCTTGCTTGACTAGATTTTTGACTTTGAATCTTTTTAGATTTAAATTTTTTGCAACCTTTATTTTGAATTTTTTATTTTTTATGTTGAAGAGTTGATTAAAAATCTAGAAAAAAATTCAAAAACACTCACTTAATATCAACTCAATAAAAAATTATTAAATAAAAGTAGATTCAAGAAGAAAAATAAAACTATCTCAATGGCGAGATTGTTCTAGCAAGAGATCTTAATCTTGTGAAATCATTTTTGAAAAATTGTGAAAATTGAATTTAGAAATGAATCCTATAAGTTATTTTTTCTAAAAGATACTCTAATTGCCCAAAAAACAAGATTGGTCATGACTTTCACATCACAAATCCAAATGGAATAAATCAACATTGTTTTCCATGTAGAAAAAATACAATCTATAAGAAACAAATTTTTGAAATTTTTAGTTTTTAGTTTTTGTTGGGGTTCATCCACTAATGATATTTGCAAAATTCTCAAGCAATTCAAAATGTAATTTCTAAGGGACTATATACTTTGTATTTCTAAGACTCTTAAAGATATGTTTGCACTTGAAATTAAGAGTAATGTTAGCAAGAATAAATATATATACATACATATATATATATATATATATATATATATATATATATATATATTTGTTATACTTTTGAACTAGTCTACGTTTGTTAACACCACTTCAATAACACTAAAGTGAAATCATACCTTTGATCTTAAATAAGCAAATTATAGAATCCAACAAAGTTAATTTCTTAAAGATTGAATTTTTTTTGAATTATTTCACATTTTTGCCCAAATATTTGTACAAATTTTTTTCTTCTAAATTTCATAAAGTTAATTATAGAAAAAAATGTCTTTTAAAGATTCAAATATTATTTGGGATGAATAAGGAAGTATCTAAGCAAAAGTATTATGTTATTATTTAGAATATGGACTTAACTAGGAGTACTTAAGAAGTTAATCGAGTAATGTCATTGAAGACAAAAAGTGCCCAAAGAATGCATGATGAAACAAGGATTGTCCCTATTAACCTAAAAATCTCATCTTGGGGGGGGTCCTTGCCTCATAAGGATGCCAAGGACTAAAATTGTCCAATAAATGCACCTATTCATCTTGAATTCTAATCATTTTTCATTGACTACCCTGACAATAGGTCTTGTCTTTATTAAACTGAACTCACTCAAGGATGTCAATGCCTCAAACTGTCCAATAAATGATTTTTAAAGAATTCTGATAATTACCTTGATAATAGTTCTCATCCTTTTAGTGTCAATCTAGTAAGTACACACAGGATTGAAAATGTCCAATGATAGGCCAGACTTTATCATAAAATCCGATGTACTAAATACTTTGATGATAAGTCTTGTGCTTTCACCATAAATCTAGTAAGCACACCAAAAAGCACACATAAGACTAAAAATGTCCAATGAAGGATTGTCATAAAATCTGATTGAGCTAAATTCTTTGATGGTAGGTCTCACCTTTTCAGAGTTACCCAATAAAAAGCACCTAGTGGACATTGAGAAGACTAAAAATGTCCAATGATGGACTGTCATAAAATCCGATTGAGCTAAAGTCTTTGATGGTAGGTCTTATCTTTTCAGAGTTATCCAATAAAAAGCACCTAGTGGACATTGAGAAGACTAAAAACGTCTGATGACTTCAGGGCTACTAGGAAATTCAATCCGACTATCTGAATATCTTTATAGTAGGTCCTGTCCTTTCAAGGCAATCTTACTAAAGGCCCCGAGGACTAAAAATACCCATTGAAAAGGGGATTCAATCTGACTAACAATCGTAGCAATAGGTCTTGTCCTTTTAGGTAAACCCAATAAGGACATCAATGACTAAAAATGTCTCATTGTTAGAGATTCCGGCCTACTACCTTGATGACATGTCTATGCCTTTCACAATAAACCTAATCATACTACTCAAAAAATTAGAATATGCAGATTATGAGAGTTGGATAGGACATTATGATTTGGACAAATCAACGTGTTTATGATTTGGACAAATCAATGTGTTTATGATTTGGACAAATTCAAAATGTTTATATTGATCCATGCTACATCAACATTCAATTTCATGAATGTGCTATGTTATAAAATTTTATGTGAATTTTGACGTGAGAATGTAGAATCTTCCTTCAATTATATATCCACAAATGTAAATTAATGAAAGATTTCAAATGTCAAGTAACAAAACTTTTGGAAATGCACAAATTATAAAATATTTACAATCTTCATTTTCAATGAACTTCGACTATATGCATTAGATTGCAAAATGTGCCAATCATGTAATTGCGTCTTCATTATTATGAAAAAATTGTATATTTGAAGGATTTCATATCCAGTCATATTCCTAGTCAGAGGGTTGCTATTATATGAGCATAGAAGTGTGAGCCTATGAGCCTATAAATACTACACACCTATGTTATAGATGTATATACACACTAGTAGAAAATCTGCCCGGTTTTGTTGTTTTGGTCGCGTTGATGATCAACAGATTTTTATTAATCAAGAGAAATCTGTTGATCATCTCACGACCAAAACAACAAAACTGGGCAGATTTTCTACTAGTGACAATAGAAACCATCTATGATTATAGGATATATATGTTACAAATACCCATATTATAGGTGTTTATAATACACACACTTTCTATAGTGTATGGTATCTATATTCTAGGTACCTATATTGTAGGCTCAATGCTCACAAGCTCGCATTTTTGGGCTCATATACTAGCACCGTTGTTCCTAGTCACATGAAGGAAGAAAAAATCTAATTCTATTGAAGAAATGTAAATCTTGAAAGACCTCCAATTTCATTTAAATTTTCAAATCTATGAAATTCTAAATATTTGAGCCCTTAAATTTTAGAGTTCTTAAATTTCCTAATCTAGTCTCTTACTCCTCAACAAAGAAAGTTTAAATAATTTTGAATTACACAATAGAAAAATAATAATTAGCCCAAATCAAACAACTTAGATTAATCTCTTTGTACACTTTTTCCTTAAAAATATCAATTTAAAGGATGGATCATAGCTCTATGTAAATACTTGTTATTAGCAAAGAATTTAAAAGAATCAAAATTGAAAATCAAAGTCTTGAAAATTTAATATGCAAGGTCTATTGCCTAGCAATAAAAAAAACAAGTAAAGCTAAATTGGTTAATTCTTCCATTATTGTCCATGTTAATTGTGACACTAAAAAGCTTCAAGGTAATAAAGTTGCTTCACATTGAATTAGATTCTCAAAAATTTTAAACTTAACTAGACAGTAGATCAATTTGTCCTAATTATACGTGAAAGAGGCAATAATTTACCAAAGTCCCACTATTATGAATTAGCACTAGTTGAAATATTATTGTATAACTGTAACAATCGTTATAAAAATATAATATTTTAATGACATATCAATTAGAAAGAAGTCAACTTTCCATTATTTGCATATGCACAAACTCTCTAGAAAGCTACAAGTATTATAAGGTTAGTGTAATATATGAAGTTGTTGAGCACAATGTCTTAGAAATTGCAAATTCTTGCACTATTGACGAGACAAATGATCTAACTTAACCCCTAAAGGACTGAGGGGGTATTTGGGGAGACATTATCAAAAACTATGGTTTTTTGGTACGCTATTCAGAATTCAAAATTAAAACTTTTTTTTGAAACTTCAACCTTACAAAAATGAATTAAAGTATTTTACCAAAGTGTGGAAAAAATTTCAGCCCATTTAACCACGTGGATTGAAAGATTATAACGTTTAAAGTGTGAAAAAGAACTTTTTTTCATTCCTGCGAAACAGGGTCAGTAGACTTTGGGCCCTCTTGGTATAAAATTTTTGCTCTATACAAAAATGAGGATTTCGACCATTCATTAGTATATGATGTTAGGTTCACTCATGAAAAAATTTAGAAGCAATTGAGATGTTTAGCTTACACTAAATCACCTTGCAATGCAAGGAGGTTAAATGAATTGGCATTGCCCTAATCATTTTTTGATGCAATGAAAGATTTTTTTTTTGAAATCCGAACGGTGAAAAGTTGGAGATAAACATTCGGAACATGTTGAAAAGAATTTCAAGAATTTTGACTTAACATATTGCAGGATAATAAAACTTGAAGTTAGAAGAAAATGTTTTTTCTTAAAACTGCCCCAACATAGCTAACAAAGTTTGACAATTATTAAAATGTGATTTGAGGACTTACTAAAATTTGTTTTTATTTAGACAATTGTATGCCATATTTTATTAGTTACATAGATGCCAAATTTCAAAATTTGATGAGTTTTTTTGCAAAAGATTCTCCAAAGATTCCCAAACTGCCCGAGCTGCCCAAAAAGTTCAGGGCAGCATAACTCTTGATCCGGGCACCCGATTGAAAAAAAAAATAGTTTTTCACTAAGGAGGTACATATTTGTACATTGTGTCCAAATTTCATGAACATCCGACGAAAATTGACTTCATAGGAACCTACCTGAGATTCCTTGCGTCCGTTGAACGGACACTTGGTCCTTTAGGGGTTAAAAGTTTTCTGCCCAAAATACAAATTGGTTGATAAGAAAACAAGCAATAAAAAATTCTTTTAGTGGATATGATGTAAATTTATTCTTCTTTTGATAATTGCATGCACTCATAATAGAGTGCAGCTATGTGAATAAACATTGAACTTGTTTATTTGAAATCATATGAGGAGTAATTTAATCTAGTTGCACATTAAGTACTTGTTTAGACTTTATAAAGAGGGAAAGTTTCCCAAATCAGTTGTTTATTCTTTTTTTCCAATATTACAAAGCCAGGGCTTTGATCATACTCAGTAGAAGAATTTTGAGGCCTGCAAAGGGCCGTTTCAGGGCTGTTCCCGCAGTTGGGAACAGTCAGAATATTAAAATAATTTTAAAAAATAAAAATAAAAATAATAATAATAATAATTATAATAATTATTATTTTTAAAAAATTAAAAATTAAAAATTAAAAATATTTTTTTGAAAAAAAATATTTAAAAAATATTTTTTTAATTATTTTCTGACGTGGCACTCGCGTGACCACGTCAGATTACTGTTCCCAGGGCGTTCCCAGAGTTCCCAGGGCTAGATAACTCATAGTCTCTTGGAGGCCTCAAAATTCTTCTAATTAGTTAGAGTTCTAAGATTTTGAGGTTAAAAGACTCTCAAAAGAGAAAACAAGCTTCAAGAAAACTTATCAGTACCTAAAATTTTCTTGGTAGTAGAATTTGGTTAAAGATGTGATATTATAATATCTACCATGGAACTCAAAAAATATATATGAGTAGTTAATTACATCACAGTATGCAAGATTATAAGAGTATGAAATAACATTAACCCCTAAATGCCCAAGGCCTGTTTTGGGCTTCCTGGATTTTGCTCTAAATTGAACAAAATGCCAACATTTTGATAAGTTGTATCAATTTTTTTGGAATTGTAACCGTACAAATTCAAACTAGACATGTTAGAGATCTCATAGGAAAAGAAAACACAACAATATCACTTATGGAGTGAAAGATTATAATGTTTGACCATGAGGGTGCTAAAACTGCAAAAATCTTTCAATCTTCTTTACATGAGTCAAATCTAAAAAGTTGGTGATCAAAAAAATATGAGGTTAAAGGGCCTAACTTGTATAACCCCGATCAATTTATGGCTTCTTAAAATCTACTCTACAAATTTTTTAAATGAATATTGAATGTGATTTTTTCTCCAAGATCTAGTGTATTTGAGGCTCATTTCCAAGAGCTCTCAACACTACGGGAAGTCAAGATTGCAATGGGTACCCCTATACAGAAACTTGAATAGAAAAATCACTATCATTTATTTTCAAGATCGGATTTTTGGTGCTAAAATTAGACTTCAAGAAGAACTTTCTAAAAATATAAACTACTAAAAATAGCAACTTGGTTAGGTTTTATTTAACTTCAAAGTTTTGCAAACACCAGATTTGTGTGCCTTGGGCATTTAGGGGTTAATATAGCCATTGAATGTTTAAAAAGAACATGCAAATAGTAAGCCAAAATTCTACAAAAATTTACTGAGGGTCTCCAAAAATTTTCATCCAATTTTTTTTTGTGGTACCTTTCTTTTCCAATTAGTAGTAATGAAGAACATCATCATGGGTCACTTGTATTTTTTATTATTAAATTATTAAATTAAATGTGTGTACAAACGATGTCTTTCTAGTATATTTGATAATACCTACCAAGTTGATCTTCATCTAAATCATGCAAATCATCATATTGGAATTTGAACCAAGTAATGAAATGAAGTTTATTGAATGCAGTTCTTACTCAAATTGAAAAATTGAAAAATTCCTAAAATTGAAAAACTTATTGCATTTTGAACATTAGGCCTATTACCATGGTCTACTGATTTCTATTCTTAAAATGACATGGAATTTTTGTTTGCATTATAATATTCATTGCTATAATTTACACATTAGTATGGAGAAGTTTTCAAATTTTTTGGGCTAGTTCTAAATTAGATATGCATTTTCTTCATCTTTTCTTCAAAAATCTTAGTAATTTGAAATCATCACTAATAAATATGTAACTTTTATGTCTTATACAAGGCATGTGATTTTATCTTTCAAAAATAAAGTAAAATAATTGTCACTGAAATTTAGTTGCAATATAGAGCAAACAAAAAAGGGATATTTTGAAAAATTACATTGCCATTGGCTCCATCTTTTGGAGGTTAACCCCTAAAGGACCAAGGCCATTTTTCTGCCAAAAAACACTCAAAATTGCCATATCTATAGCAAAGAGTAAAAAAATTGAAATTTTTTTTTTCACATCTAACAATAGGATCTTACACCTAACTAGTATGAGAGTGTGTGGAAAAAATTTCAAAATTTTTGACCACACAGATTGCAAGATATCTTCGTTTAAAGTGAAAAAAACAAGTTTTTCAGGACATTGTGGGACTAGATTTTTTTACTTTGAACATTTTTAACTTAAAATTTTTGCACTACAGAGTTTTAAGCTTTAAATCTTTATAGTGGAAAATTGAGTTGAGTTGAGTCTAGGGAAAAAAAAAATTCAAAAAAACTTAATTATCATTCTTAAAAAAATTATTAGATAGAAGTAAGTACAAGATAGAAAGAAAATCTAAAATATTCATATATTTTAGATGGAATTAAAATGCACTAATTCCAATGGTGAGATTTTTCTAGCAAGTAAATCGGACCATGTAAAAAAAATTGAAAAATTGAAAAAATTGCATTCACAAATGAATCCTACAAGTTATGTTTTTCTAGAAGATGCTCTAACTGCCCGAAAAACAAGAATGTCCATAACTTTTTCATAATAAATCCAAATGAAACAAATCAAAGCTTTCCAAATAGACAAAAATATAATCTATGAGAAAAAAAATATTAAAAAAAAAATTCAAATTTTTGTCCATTTTTTTTTTGTTGCCTGGGCTGCCCCCCATCCCTTGTTTTGAGCTTATTTGGTCATAACTTTTGTTCCCAGGCACCGATTGTGAAAAAAATTATATTCCCACAAAGCTTATTAGTTTTTCTATCTCCAAAAAATGTTTCAAATAATCACGACAAAATTTCAGCCCGTAGGTACCTGCCCGAAAACGCATTCGTCCCCCGAAAAGACAACGAAGCTTTAGGGGTTAAGGTGCTACATGATAAACCCTACAATGCCTAAGAGGACGTTGTATGTTCTTTGGATGATTTCAGAGAAGCTTCAAAGATGGAAAAAAATAATTTTTTTCATCTAATTACTTTTTAAAGAGTTGCCCAATTTCAATAAAAGATGATGTGTATTCTCACCTTGTAATATGCTTTGACTTCCCAACATAAGAAATGAGCCCAGAAATGAGGTAAATCCATAGATCACTATGAAGTGTATTTTGGCAACTTGTGCTCTTTTCCATGGATTTGAATTTGAACCAAGTAAAACATCTTTTTTGAATTTAAGACTAACTAATGCAATGAAGTTTATTAAGCCTAGTTTCTACTCTAATTTGAAATATTGAAAATTCCTAATATTGAATATTTTATTGAAATTTGAACTTTGGATCTATTATCATGGAGTGCTAATTTTTTAATTTTAGAATGTCTTAGTAAAAGAAATTCCATGTTGTTTCACACTATAATATATATATGGAGAATTTTTTAGATTTTGTGAACATATTTTGTATTTGATATGAGTGTCACTTTTTATTCAAAAATTCAAAACAATTTCAAGTTTTTACAAAAAAAATTGAAATTCTTACAACTTATAGAATACATATAATTGTTTTTGTTCATGTATAATTGTAGAATGGGAACATACGGACTAGAGAAACTTTAGGGTTTGAAAAGTAGTCATAGGCATGTCCTTCACTCTAAAACGACGTTGTAGACATTTTGTTCCTTTGGATGATTTCAAAAGGGTTTGTAGGATGGAAATTAAGAAAATATTTTTATATCCAATTTGGGAGGGGGAACAGATGCTTGACTGCATTCTAAGTGTATAATATTAGATATTCCTTTACTATTCATCGTAAAGTTTAGAATTTGTAGTTTGTCAACAATTATCATGTGGATATTGTTGATTAATGGGTTCACACGTTAACATTCAATTTAATGAGTTTGCATCATTGCAATGCATTACTTTACAATTTATCGCATCTTTAGGATTCATTACTTTCAAGTTGTAAGTAATATCCCTAATATTTTTTTATTTTATTTTTTATTTTGACAACATTACAGTTGATTCTAAACAAGGAAACAGGCCTAAAACGGCCCTCCCTTGCCTTCAAATCTCTTCTAATGGTCTACTTTCAATTTCAACACTTTTGAATCATTGAATTACTTTTTTTATACTTGGTTTTAAAATTTTACACAAAAAATAGAAAGTTTCTTTGTTTAACCTCCGTTGATTTCAAAACATTTTATCTATATAGCTCCCCAACAACTCATTATATAGAATCTTTTGTCGCCTACTATGTCTCTAGACTGACCATGTTCTTCCTTTTTTCTATTTCTTTTATTTTTCAAATTGTATTTAAATGCAATTTTGCTTCATTTATTATAATACATTTTTTGGTTATTTTTTTAATCAATACACATTGGATTTCTTTTCCTATTGTCCTATCTTTGCAGTATTGTGACTACTCAACAGGAGAAGGTTTTAGTATCATTGGTATTGTTCTTTACATTCAATTAACACTGTTTTGAATTTTGTATTGACCCTTATACAGTCAACCAGACTTTCAAACGACTTGTCAATTTTTTTGATGGTATTTGTTCTAGTAGAAGATGAGTCTAGGCCGCTAAGAGGAATACCATCAAAAGAATTGACAACTCGTTTGAAAAGAGTAGTTGATTGCATAAGGGTCAATATAGAATTCAAAATGGTATTGAATGCAAGAAATAATACTAATGATACTAAAACCCTCCTCCTATGTATAGTCACCATGTTACAAAGATAGAAAAATAAGAAAAGAGACTTAATGTGTATTGATTAAACAAATAACCAAAAAACATTTAGTAATAAATGAAGCAAAGTTTCATTTAAATATGGTTTTGAAAACTAAAAGAAGTAGAAAAAATAGGAAAAGAAAGTAATAGGTTCACAAGAAAACCTCTTTTTTTTATTTTTGAAATAGAAAAAAAATGAAGAAGAAGGAAAAGGTGTGTTTTTAATATTTTTTGAAATTGAGCATAAAAAAACATCCAAGAGCCCATGATAAAAAATTGGGCCCTAGAATTGGGCCTCACCGCTTCACATTAATTGAGGCTAAAGCATTGAATTAGGGCTGGATTGAAGGCATGAATCCAATTTCATTTAGTTGGCCTTCCATTTGGCCCTAGTCTAAGTATAAAGTAGACCTTAAATACTCTTTCACTATTGTATTATTGATTTTTCAAAAGAAGAATTGAAGATGTTTAATCCATAGATCACCCTTGTAGTGTTACCTAGCTATTTCTTGCTTTATATTCTTGATGTGAATTTGAGCCATAAAAATGACATTTTTTGAATTTGAACCCAGCTAATGATATCAAGTTTATCAAGTATAGTTTCTACTCCAATCAAAAAATTCAAAAAATTCAAAAAATTCAATATTTTATTACAATTTGAACTTTAGGCCTATGGCCATAGTATGTTGATTTTTTAATCTTTAATTGACACAATAACATTGGTTTATACCATGATGTTTTATTCTATAAAATATACCTATGGTGAAAATTTCACAATTTTTGAGCATATTTTTTACTTGATGTGAATTTTTTTTTCTTTTACTAAAGATTTAAAAGTAATTTCAAATTTTGACCAAAAAATCTGAATTTTCTGAAGACATGTGACTTCATCTTTGAAAAATAAATATAACCAATCATATTCTTATATAATTACAAAATGGCATTTACATAGTGAAGAATTGCAAGGCTTGAATTCCTTAGTCATAGGCCTGTTTTTTGAGGGTTAAAGTGCTATAAGGTCAATTGTGGAAGGACATTAATCTATGAGCAAGGTAATAACTCAAAAATGAAGTCATTTTTGGTCCAATAGGTGCATTCTCTATTTCTATAGTGATTTGAAAAATCATCCATTGGCCACTTTTGGCTTCAGCATCTTTAATTTCTAAAGGACCAGCGTGCTATTTTTGGCAACATAGCGATTTTAGGCAAGTACTTGTGACTAGAAATTTGCATATTTTAGGCCCAAATTTTAATAGAAGTTGTAGACAAGGAATACCTCTCATGTGAATAAAATTTTATGAAATTTGGAAATACAAGTCAAAAGTTATAGCCTAATATGTTGTTTGTTTCTCAACTTGGGCAATCCGGGCAGATTTTTAAAACCCACTATTTTCTAAAATAAAAATTTGAAAATGGTTTTTTAGATTTATATGTACATGGAAAGCTTTGAATCATTCCATTTCAATCAATGAGTCAAAAGTTATGAGGAATTTTAGTTTGCGGGCAGTTATGGATCCTCTACTCTAAAATAAACTTTGAAGTCATTTATTTCATTCAATTTTCAATATTTTTGGAAAAAATAAAGTTGTAGGATGTAGATTGTTTATTACAACATTACAACCATTAGGATTGGCATTTTTCAATTCCATAATTAACTTCTTCACAATTTAGTGTTTTGAACCATTTGCTATTTTTTTCTATATGTTGTACAATTCCAAATGAACAGAAAATTTTCAAGCATGTAGCCAACTTGACTTGAAAAATGAATCTAAAGATACATCACCATTTTGGATATTTTTTCATACAAATGTGAGCTTGTGAAGTGCAGCTGCCCAGTTTTTTGTAGGGCCCACAAAAGGATTTTTGTCAATTCAAACGCTAATATCTTGCAATCCACGTAGTGGAAAATTCTGAATTTTTTTCCACATCTTTTCAAACCAGCGTACTAGAAGACCCTATGGTTACACATGTCCAAAAATATTTTTTTTCCAAAATTTGGCACTTGTGCTCAAAATGGCAGTTTTCAAGTGAACTTAAGGGGTTAACAAAAGTTTAAAAAATGTGAAGTTCAATCAAAATAATGGTTTCCCCCAACTATATGGCATAGTTTGTCTTAGCCTCATGGTTGGAGCCACTAGAAATAGATTGTTGAACTAGTCAGGTAAATGAATTTGTTGAAAATAGTTCTTTCATTCAAGATATTTTATATTCTTCCAACTAGTATACCAAATTGATTATTTGGTATGGGTGAATAATTGGTGGATGGATAAATTGTTATGTTCCACAATAAAATTCACAATGTAGATAATTAGGGTGCCACTTGTATGATATAATAATGATACATTTTCATTTTTTTCTTTGAAATTTTCACACAACATAAGGTTGAAGAGTGGCTTTAAGATGCAACAATTTTTAGAACTTCTGAGTATATAGTTAAAAAGCTATGGTATGATATGCATTTTTTTTGGAGCCCAAGCAATGTGGGCAGCTCTCAAAAATCACTTTTATAAGAAATAAAAAATTGAAATTGGTTTTCTAGATTTATATACTCATAGAAAGCTTTGAATCATTCCATTTTCATTAATGAGATGAAAGTTATGAGGAGTTTTAGTTTGCAGGTAGTTATGAAATCTCTAGTTTAAAATAAACTTTGAAGTCCTTTATTTAACTCAATTTTTAATGCTTTTGGAAAAAAATAAAATCATGAGATGTAGATTGTTTATTACAACATTACAACTATTGGGATTCAATGGGTGCTAGTATGTGAGTCCAAAAACGTGAGCTTGTAAGCATTCAACCTACAATATAGGTACCTATTATATAGATAACACACACACTATAGAAGGTGTATGTATCATAAACAACTATAATATGGGTATTTATATATACCCTATAATCATAGTCAGTTTCTATAGTATATACACCTATAATGTAGGTGTGTAGTATTCTAGGCTCATGGCCTCACACTCCTATGCTCACATAATAGCAATCCTCTATTGGAATTGGCACTTTTCAATTCCATAACTAAATTCTTAAGAATTTAATATTTTTAATCGTTCTCTACTTAATTCTTTCTACTTACTATTTTTTCAGGCACGAATGTGAAATATTCTTATTAAAATATTTTATATGTATTCCCAACTTATTTCTTCAACATATTACGGAGAGTTTCAAGTTGTAGGGTCTATACATTGGATAAAAAGTTTGAAAGATGAAATCTAACCATTTGGGAAGAGTTGAAATTACTTCTTTTTTGAAATTCAAGCATCAAGATCTTGCAATTGGTAAGGTTTCTTATTTTGAAATTTTAGGAGGATGTATTTTAACAAGTTAACTAAAGGGTCCTTTGGTTGGATTTGTTAAAAAATAAACATAGATGAAGATTTTATCCTTGTTTTGGAGACTAATATTTTGAAGCAGTTTTTGGCCTCTAAACTTGAAAGAATTGTAGAAATGAACACCAAATGGAGGCCAAATAAATTTGATGTATATTCATATGTGCTGATGAGAAATAAAATGGACCATACTTAATAACCATTTAAGGGTAGTCAATGTCTTGAACTGGCGTGCAGTTTCCTCATTCTCACAAACTCGAGCTGCACTTTGGTATAGTGTTTTTTTATACATGATTTTTCACCAATTGGCTACAACCAAAATAAAAGTAACAGATTGGCTATATTTTGTGAAGGAAATTTTATTTTATTTAGTCAAAATAGCTAGATTATTGTTGTGTTTTAACCCCTAAAGTTCCGAGGTTTATTTTCTGCCAAAAAACACTGAAAATTGCCATTTCTATAGCAAAGAGTTAAAAAAAATTTAATTGTTTTTTTTTCACATCTAACCGTAGGATCTTACACCTAACTAGTATTAAAAAGTGTGGAAAAAATTTCAAATTTTTTGACCTCACAGATTGCAAGATATATGCTTTTAAAGTGGAAAAAACAAGTTTTTCAGCACATTGCAGATTTGTAGGACTGGATTTTTTGACTTTGAACATTTTTAACTTAAAATTTTTGCACTACAGAGTTTTGAGCTTTAAATCTTTATAGTGGAGGATTGAGTTGAGAGTCTAGGAAAAAAAAAAGAAATTAAAAAGAAATTAATTATTATTCTTCAAAAAATTGTTAAGTAGAAGTAGGTACGAGATAGAAGGAAAATCTAAAATATTTATATATTTTAGATGGAATTAAAATACAATAATCCCAATGGTGAGATGGTTCTAGCAAGTAAATTAAACCATGAGATTTTTTTTTTTTGAAAAATTGCAAAAATAGCATTTAGAAATGAATCCTACAAGTTATTTTTTTCAAGAAGATGCTCTAATTGCCCGAAAAACAAGAATGTCCATAACTTCCTCATAACAAAGTCAATGAATCAAAGCTTTCTAGATAGACAAAAATATAATCTATGAGAAAAAAAATATTTAAAAAAAAAATTCAAAATTTTGCAAATTTTTTTTGCTGCCCCCCATCCCCACACATTCCAAGAAATGGCATAACTTCTCGCTCAAAGGTCTAATTTCAAATTTTTTTTTCTGCCACGTACCTCTCTCAATTCTTCACATTCACAAAAAGTTTCAAAAAATTAGGAGAAAATTTCAGCTTGCAAGTACTTGCCCCAAATCCCATTTGTCCCCCGAACGGACAATGGTCCGTTAGGGGTTAAGACCAACTAGTCTACCCTATGTTGCTACCATAACCAAAATAAAAATAAATAGATTGGCTATATTTTGTGAATGAAATTTTCATTTTTTTTGGTCAAAGTAGCTAGATCATTGTTGTGTTTTAAGACCAATTAGTCTACCCTATGTTGTTGCCATAACCAAATTAAAAATAAACAAATTTTTTAATTCATAAAAACTTTGAAAATCAATAACTTTCACACCATAGGTCCAAATGCCACGAAACAAAGTTTGTGCACCCTTTCTCATTGAGGGCTTTCCAATGGTACAAAGATCGCGACTGGGGACGTAGGGTCTAGAAAATCTCACCGTAACAAACAAACAAAACAAAACAAAACAAAACAAATAGCCTCATTTTGAGTATAGACAATCAAATTTTACCTAGGTATCACCTATATCACCCAAAATATCACATGAATATTGAAGAAATAACTCGCCACTTCTCCAAAATGGACTAAGGTAGGAGGTTCAAAAATGGAGCATCTAAGCGCTGAAACTGAATTTTGGGGAGGTAAAACATCTTGAAATATTTTTCAGTAAATTTTCCTTGAAAGACAAGTGGAATTGAAATCTAACCCAAGTTGTTTCATATTTTTTGGACATTTGTGGAATTAGTTACAAATTTTTTAAGTTGGAAAAAAGTGGTCATTTGTGGTCATCAAAATGGACCACCCCCTAAAATGTGCATAGGTGGTACATTGAAGAAAGCAAAATGTACCTCTGAGTCATGTTCCATTTTAATACCCGCTCCATTTTACAGCCTCCTACCTTAGATAATGCTCGAAAGCTGAGAGGCTCGAGAGCATTATGGGACATCATGCCATCTAATAGTTCATTACAGAAGCCTCTATTTGTACTTTTCGCAAATCTAAGAGTGTAGATTGAGGGGCTCTATTATGAGTTATAACGCTTTTCTGACTATCCAATGGAATGGTGACAAATCTGCCTTGAAAACTGGACTTGGCATTATGATAAAAAAATCAATGCCTTGGAGTTTGAACTCAAGAATTCTGCCCAAAATTATACAAAAAAACCTTGTCTACAATGTTGCAACAGTGTCTTGTCTCCTAACTTTGCCAAAAATCCGGCGGTCTGGCTACAAAGCCAGTGCAGTGAGTGAGCCAAGGGTGGGTGCCAATTTTTTTTCCGGGCAGGCTGGCGTTGTGGCGGGCAGCGGCTTAAAAAAATCTGGACGGGCAGGCCAGGTGCCCACAGGAGGCTTCGTGTCGGTCGTCTCTCTCCGACTTCCCCTGCTTTGCTCGGCCCTAAGTGTAGGGCTAATTGCCGGAGCAATTGCACCATTTGCGATCGACACGGGAAGCACTCGAGCTCTTGTAGAAGACGTCGTTCTCTGTTGTATCCGTTTTCTCGTGGAATTTCGTTCCGGACTGGAGTTTTCACGAGTCAAAACGGTGTCCGAATCAGGTTGAATTAGATTGAATTAGATCGGTTCGGGGATTTTGATGGCGTACGGGGAGCAAAGAGAGGTGCGGCTATGGCATGACAAGCGGGAGCGGGAGATGTTCGACAACTTCGCGGATTTGTTCGCGATTATCAAGACGACGGAGAAGCTGGAGAAGGCGTATGTGCGCGATGTGGTGAGCGCTAAGGAGTATGAGCCGGCGTGTTCCAAGTTGATTGCGCAGTTCCGGACGTTGAAGACGGCGTTGAAGGACAGCGTGCCGGATGTGGAGCAGTTCGCAGACACGTACAAGATGGATTGCCCGGCTGCTCTCAACCGGCTGCTGGTGTCGGGAATCCCCGCCACGGTGGAACATAAGAGCGCGTCGTCGGATTCGGGCACTGCTGCCGCTGTCGCTGAGTGCGTGCAGATTTTTATCACCGCCATGGATACCTTGAAGCTCAATATGTTGGCTGTTGATCAGGTATGAAAGGGTTGCCAAATCCCCTGTACTGCTTTTTTTGGATGAATTTAGGTTTTGTTCATATCATTTTCCTTTTCTTGTAGCAGTTATGAGCGCTGAATTGGCAACCCTAAGAAATGCGTATTTCAGCCAATTTAGATTAGCATGTTGGCGGCGATCAAGTGCACACAGTGCTTACTAGAATTGTCTTGTTGCAATTGCAATACGACCTAAACCCGTTGGAAAACCGATTGAAGTTCAATTAAACTCAAACTTAGAGTATCATTCGCTTCTGACGAATATCTGCTGAATGAAATCGTGATTGGGATGAAAACATGACCATTTCGTTACGGCCAGGACCGTGACAACGTTCACTTAGTGTAATCAATAGATGGATAGATATTCAACATTTTATATGCTGGCCGTCGGTGACATGATGCTACTGTAGTGTTCTTTTCAAACAGCAGATAGCTTAGAACAAACTTGTGCTAGAATCCGTTGTACTGTATTTTCTCGATTAATACTCAGAACGTTAAAATTGTCGTCTGTGAACTTTTGTTAGGCGAGATCTTCTGTGCATGTCGTTGACTTCCAGTTGATTAAGTGTGTTCTGATGTCACGGTTTATATCGCTTGAGAGCTTCCTTTTCTTCGCAATGAGAAAGGCTTCTAAATTGTAATGACTATGCAACAGTGATTGAAGTAAGTCGGTTATAGTGATAACGTGGGCAGGAAGTAACCGGTTATGTATTTGAGATCTGAGGGCGTCCAGTTGACAAGAACTTGTGTGTATGATTCAGGTTCACCCTATGATGTCAGACTTGATTCTGGCTTTGAGCAGGGTCCCGCAGTTATCACCTGATTTTGTAGGGAAGGTAAAGGTGAAGGAATGGATAGCAAGGCTAAACAAGATGAGTGCATCCGAGGAGCTCACTCAAGAGCAGGCAAGGCAGCTTTCTTTTGATTTGGAGATGTCATACAATGGCTTCATACAGTCTCTGCCGAAGTCTTCTTAAGGACTGTAGCATTCAGTATGATGGTATTTCATTTTCCAGATGTAGGTGATCATGTTTCTCTGAAAGGTCTTCGTAGGTTAGGTCTGTATATCAGGAATTCATTGTTCCAAATCAAATTATGTTTTTGTACATACAAGTACAATTTTCGGGCAATCGAGCTCTTCTAAACACGCATTCAGATCATACACATATTTTGCTGTTTGTTCTACGTATTACTGATTCAGTCGTATTTTTTTCTACGGCTAAAGATGCGTCCTGGGTGGTTGTGGACATAATTAAATTTGGTGTATTTGCATCCAAGCTCATGGCTTGCAATTTGGTTAGATTCACTAGTGCCAAACTCACAGTTGGCATGTGAATTTTTTTTTCATTGCATTACTTTGGATTCAGTTGCACTTGATCGGTCATGTCGTTTTACCGAGTTAGAACGATTTTTTCTTTGTTCTTCAAAGGTGCAATGAATTCTCGATCATTTCTGGATCTTATTTAGGATTGAGTGTACCCAAGCCAACAGCACCACCACATCGTCTCTCCTCGGAGTCACGATCATGTGCATCTTTCAGGAGAAATGGATGAAATATTTAGAACTCTCCTCTTTGCTTACAGCTTAGGACCTTGGGTTGTAGGTATTCAGAACATCTGATTGGCTGTTAAGATTCCTCTTAGGCAGCATCATTTCGTTATCGTGTATTCGAGTCAGCTTAGAAACTTCAATTTTTTAAATTTAGCAGTGCATTTTATAATCTTACACCTACCAAGGCATGGCATCAATAGCAATCATCAGGAGTTTATGAGCTTTGGTTTCTGTTTTGTGCCACGCTAAGTTTCGTTTGATCACGAGTTTGGCTGGCCCTTGGTCATCCTGTTGGCATTCTTGAAGTCTTCAATCAACAATTAATGTTGCAAGTTTGTTTTGGTCCATTTTGAAACCACAGATACAGATACAGTGGCCTCAAAAACTGAATCAATTTCTGATACGATAGACTTCAAATTACAATGCATTGCCAATCAAAATCTTTGAACACAAATATTGTAAAGCATGAAGTGATGATTATTAGTGATGATTCAGGGTCAGGGGCAACCCTAGCTGTGGTGTATCTCCCTCAACTAACAGTGCGAATTAGAAAACCTATTGTCGTCCTGTCATTTTGCTGTCCAATTTTGCAGTATATTGATCGAAGTCAATAGATTATCGGGACTACATGATAACATGACAACCCTAAACCCTAAACCCTGACCCTAAACTAGATTTACTCGGGTTTCTGTTCAATCGAAAGGATGATCTGATGCAATCGCTATAGCTTCCAATCCTGACCTGAAAGAGGGATGTAACAACTCAACTTGGAGCTCGGCCTTAAGACGGCGATTGGACACGCGCTTCTCGGGACCTTGTCCATTCGAGGTGAAGCTCTCGGACACTGCCGAAAGCTCGTTGACAGAAGAAAGATCGTCGTCCTCCACATTGAGAAGCCGTCGGGCGTGCGCCATGGCCTCGGCACGCGGGCTCGGGTCATCATCCACGACATTGTAAACCCTAGCTCCAGGGCTGCATTCCGACGTCATGGCTTTCACAATTGCCTGACAAACATCGTCGACGTGAACTCTCGACGTGAACCGTTTCTGCTCTCGCAGTCTCTGCGTCGCCGAATGGTCTCGAGAGCGAATGGTGTCGAGCGCGCTTCGCCCTGGACCGTAAACCCCGCCCAGGCGAAACACGCGCACACAAGCTCCCGTCCCTTGAGCGAGTTCCATCCATTGCTTCTCAATCTCCCACCTCGCCACCGCTCGCTTCTCCACCGGCCGCGGCTCGGTTTCTTCGTCCACCCACTCGCCCTGCCAGTCGCCGTAGACGCTCGTCGTAGACAGATAGCCCATCCACTGAGGAAGCTCCCCTCTGTAGCTGTCCAGCACCGGATCCGAGTCTCCCGCAGGTGGGATGGAGCTTACAATGTGAGAAGACTCGCGAAGCTCCTGGATGGCCTCTTCTCGCAACCGCTGCTTTCCATAATTGAACAAGTGAGCTCGAAATCCGCGCGCCTCCAACGCCGCTCGCTTCTCTTCACTCCGGCACGTCCCGGCCACGTCCCATCCTTGTTGCTGCAACACATGCGCCAGCGCTTGGGATGTGTACCCCATGCCAAAAATGAAAACACGGTCGGGGTTGGAAGGCCCACATCGCACTTGCCAGTTTCGCCTTCCCACCCCTGAACCCAGACTGCTGTCTCCACACCAGGTACCCGGTAGCATCATGATCGCCATAGCCAGCAAGATTGCAACAAGAATTCAGCGACTTTCTCTTTCTAACCTTCTGCTTGTTTCTTGTATGTTTAACATAAGACACCTCGTGCACGTTCACGAACACACTTTTGTTTTGTTTGTTTGGTGGGCATGGGCACAGGAGAGGCGTGACTTTCTCAAATTCGAGCATATACATGTTGCTTGCAGTTGGCCGTATTTGATTCCTTGAACTGTATATATATCACCATGTTTTACGTTACTGTACAGTCAATGGATAGAGTTCTACACAGTAATGGATAAATGTTAGGATCTACTGCTTATAATATGTTGTGTCTTGACAATACTGATGCAACTACGCACCTGATTTGCATGGGAAGTAACACGCTCAGTTAGCTCAGACTACGTCTGCCGGGTTGATAGACAAGGGATATGGACCGTAGGAGAATCTTTAAGAATCGATATTGTGGGTCCTGATCGACGGGATTGCACCTGTCATGCGGTGTAGCAAAATGACGTGTATGAATAGAACATTGTGTGTCACGATTGACAGAATTTGCCCAGAAATGGGTGCCAAGTTCAAAGTCTTCTCTCTCTCTTTCCAGATTGAAATGTCTGGATCTCACAGTTCAGTTGGAGCCTCTGTGGAATTTGTGGTCACTTGTTGTAGGCCATCCGTCACAACCCTAACGCAATGTGAATTCGGAGCTTACTTGCTGGTCGATCACTTCCTCCTTGATTGCAATTTGTTCATGGCAGTTGAATGGCCTTCGCAAATTCTTAACAGAGCATCGATCATCGCCTGGGGACTGTAACCGTGAATCCCAAACAAGGTGCGTTGGTATCTGTTAGTAGCTAGTGCTCACCTGAAGAGTGAATTGTGGCTTGAAAGAGGACGATTGAAACGGGATGAATGTGCGCC
The DNA here is from genome assembly GCA_951799445.1 of Pseudisothecium myosuroides. Lineage (NCBI taxonomy): Eukaryota > Viridiplantae > Streptophyta > Bryopsida > Hypnales > Lembophyllaceae > Pseudisothecium > Pseudisothecium myosuroides. Next base: position 15,553,038 of record OX637290.1, on the reverse strand, counting down.
AGTGGGACAGAGAAATAAGCAACATTCGAATTAAGGATTTGCACTTTTGCTTTTTCTGTTTGCTTTTCGCTGGGGTGGCTCCGAAAATTTGATCGTGGTACCAATTCTACTGTATTTTGCACCACTCTCTCTTATTTTGCAGCTTAGCTTACAGTCCAACTTTGCTAGTGTAGCATTTTTGGAATGTTTAGATACATAAATTTAACTTGCTAAAATTGTAGGTCGTATTATAATGTAAAAATTTCGACCTCTGTGTTTGATGTACACTTTAGAGGGACGACCGAGATTAGTACGAGTAGTAAAAAACAGATTGGACGAAGTAGAAATGACTTTAGCCTTCTTGTTAGGGTTTGAAAGATTACTCTCACAATGCATTTGAAGTAGATCCCTGACGAAGTACATGCATAACTAACCAGTTATATCCGTGACGAAGTTGATGGAAACTTAACCAGGAAGAGGACAGGTGGATTTCCAATGCTTGAATCAAAGCAGTAGTCAATATTTTATTTCACCCATCTTGATCAGGTGTAGTCGGTGCAGGTCATGATCCACGCTATGTTCGTGGCTTAAAAGCTCCAGCAACTATTGAAATAATACCATCTCTCCTGTCATTCGTATGAAAAACGCACTTGCCAAGCGCAGGAATTGAATCTAGGGCAAAGTACTCAAACGTCTCAGTTTAACAGGTAGTCACCAATCAGAATTTCAAAAGTCAAGGAACGGATGCAGATGACGGCCAGCCGGGAACAACAGCATCCTGCAAGAGCACTAATTCAGCTTTTCCTCCATAATCAGCAGGCAGTTGGTCAGCATCAAACACACCGAGCAGTGTTTCCTGAACTTTCTTGTTCTCGACAAATACAATCTGCAACATAACACGAAAAGGCATTGTGAAGTCTCACGAGACATTATAATTTCTTCTAAAGTGCAATCAAATTGATCAAGACCACCATACCTTACTGCGAGTTGTTTCGTTGATAAATGGTGACACCACTTTCCAGAGACCGTTAAAAATTAGAGGCGCATTGACCATGTATAATTTCTCAATGCGCTCCGGATAATGCGACTGCACAAGACATAAGGTTTAGGTAATTAGACTGAAAATACTGTGAGATGCTGTCTTTGAACTCAATCAAGCATAAGTAAGAGATGACAACTGCCAGAGTCTCGAAACATCTCACTTGGTAGATGTCAAAACCGGATATGAATGCTTTGGAGTCCAAGTTTTTGAAGCCAAGTCCCTTGAGATCGATGATGGCATTAAATTTACCATCTGTCGATGCCCTGGAATTGAATATCTCGATGACTTCAGTCATAGCTTGAAAGAATAGAGCCCATGAAACAAGTTCTTTTACCACATACGATGTGCAGATGAGTTAACCTCAGGTAAGTGACCTTACGCTGCAAGCACTTTGTCCAGAGAATAAACGATAAATCCTGCATTGCAGAAACACTCGCTGAGTTTTCTCATAAACCGTCACAAAAAGGAAGGAGTTCTCTCACTGCATAGAAGTCAAAATATATCTGGCGGAATCACAAAACTGGTCACGAACAATCGTCAGCTATTCACTCTGTTAGAGAATGGGACAAAGCAGTAGCCATCCCGGTTCACACGTGTAACTATGGAATTTCACTATTGGACTTCACCAGCAACAAAACGAGGTTGTGTGCATCTTATGTAAGCGAAACACATACGGCGAAATTCATCAAAATCTTCTTTGTTGTATACATGGTTGCGCGCTAGTATCACGCTTAGAGGACGCCCTTGCTTGTCTCTTCCTTGCATGTACGACTTCTTTGCATTCAGTTCATTTGGTATTTCCGTTTCCGAAATGAAGCCCTTCGGTTTGAAGGATGCCTCCCACGCTTGGTGCTTTGCAAATGCCTTCGCTGCCTCATCTATATTTACAGAAAATCCTTTCAGAAACCACATCAAAGATGCATCGTCAACGCCCTGCGCAAACAATGTAGACAACCTTTAGATGAACTCGATCATGTAGAACTTTATGCTACGGCCTAGAAGGAACCTAAAAGTGATAAAAGGTGATGCGATGCAAATTATGGCAGCGGAGCGAGCTCGTACGGTACACAAAACGGATTGAATTACAAGGATAGAGAAAACAAAGAAGGTCAAGCAGAAGCCACCTCTGCGTTTCCTCCCGCAATGTCCACTAGTTCCCGCATTCTGTTGAGCACGTCCACGTTTCCCTCGCTTATAACTGTGACTGAGCTTTCAATGGAGCACTTCAGAAATATCCTTTCTGCCAGTCAAATTCTTCGTTAATGAAAAGAAAATGTGAACCTGGGAAAAGGAGGTAAGTAGACAGACCCGGTAGACAGGTGATTGTCCTTATTCCTTAACATCGCAGAGGATGGCTGTAAGCTTTGCGACAGCCATGATAACATAGAATTCTTTTGGAGAGAGTTACAGAACAACCTTCAATTTCTTCCATGAGACTTTAAGGCAGGAATAGTCAGTATTTCGAACTGAATACCGAAAAAAGATTTATTTGCAAGTCAGCTAACAAGTAAACAATAAGTGGATTACTGCTCGGTGGAAGGTTATATCAGCGCAGGAGTTGTCACGAAGGAATATTATCGCTTTAAAACAGAAATATTAGGTATGTTAGTTGGTGGAACGAATGATTCTTCAAAAATATGATACCGAATATAACTCAATGCAGATAAGGTCTGAGCGGCTCATGGCTCACCGCAGCAAAGAAGAAACTCTTGCTACAAGAAGCCACATCGGGATACGTGAAATTCCAGCTAGATTCCACAGCAAGAGGTGCAATACTACCTTGCTACTCACGCACGCGTGTCTACATTCTTGAATATCGTTCAGCAACTAAAGTGCACCGTTTTCATATTTCAATTCAGTCAAACATTCGAAATTGCGCAAACGCTCGAACGACATTGCTGACACTAATATCTCACTCGAAGACACACAAAGTAACAAAGAAGCAAGGTTCTACACCTGTCTAGCCTAACATCAACACCAAGAAACGAGCAAACATCAAATTCCAAACGCAAAGCACTTGATAAATCTGTCATCAAGGGATCAAGGCGAGCTTACTTGCAATCCTCCATGGTGGAAACACGGATTGCGGAGTCCGAGCGCGAAATGACGACGCCATTGAGAATTGCAAAGACTTCAGAGAACTGCTGGCTACCGGCATTGCCATCGTAACCTTGCTCTTGCAGTTTGATGCCCCGGAGTCGAAACAGCGTGACGAGAAGTTCGCCCAAACCGCACGCTGCTGAGCGGCCATTATTGCAGACTGCTGAAAACGCAAACTACACGCAAAGACCACAGCACATAACGCACATGCACGAGAAAGACGAGGACAGCCTTAGGTCGGTCGCGGTCTGTCCATTCGCAACGGAGCTCCTTCTTATATGCAAGACGTACATCAAAGGTCCACCACGACTTAATTAACTCGCGACACACAATTGGCACCTGCTATCTACTCTCGCACCAAACAGCTTTGACTCGCATCTGCAAGACCGCCATATCCGCCATCGCCATATCTAACAGCAGCGTCTGAATGCCCCCGCATCATCAGGTCTCCTAATCAAATAACGCGAGTGTAAAACTTTCAGGAGTATCAAATTTGAAATCGCCGTACGTCGAATCAACACCAGAATCGTGAAATAAAACCGCAATGAAAAAAACTTATCGACTCGATTGTCTGAAACGTATTAAGCTCATCAAAAAGCGAGTACGAAAGCGAATGAGACGTGAATTTCGCATCTGTTTCGCATGATTGTGTTGAAATGTGAGGTCGGAAATTCAAATAACGTAAAAAGTTTAGAATGACGCTTGCGTAGAAATTTCTTCCGCTGAGGGACGGAAATTTGCGGACAATGTGGACTGCATTGGTCGCAAGTGTCTCCGGAAGAATAGAGATTCGGCTTTTGCAAGGGATTCTGTAGAGCCTGGATCCCGACGACGACGACGACGACGACGAAAGTGAAGAAGTCCTGGCCCTTTCGATGCCAAAGAGAGAAATAATTCCATAATGCCAAGTCCGGATTTCAAGGCACATTTGGCACCATTGCATTGGAGAGTCAGAAGTGGGTTATGAGTTATAACCAAGCCCCTCTTTCTACACCCTTAGATTTGGAAAAAGTGTAGAAATGGATGCTTGTGATGAAGTATCACCCTTAGCATTGTGTCCCATAATGTCAATGCAGGAGAGTTTCACTGTCGTGGCATGTTAACCCCTAAACGTCACAGGGGACGTTTTTCAGACGGCCCTTTCCTGCAAGACTGGGTTCATCAAACCTTATAATGTTTGCATCCATAGGGTAGATTTTCCAAAAAATAGAAAATTTATACTCGTCAGGTTGTTGGCCATAAAGTTCTATGGTGATGAATGCAATAACCAACCCAAATTCAAGTTATGCCGCTTTTTCTAGAAAGGTCCTCCATTTAGAGCTGTTTGCTCTGTGACACTTAGGGGTTAAGAGAGGCAGATTAAGACTGATAATGCTCACTACCTGCCTTGTGGAAATTTTCAACAGGGTGGGTATGAAGTAGAAATTTTATTGGTGTGGCAGTGAGAAAAATCTGAAAAAAATCTCTACTACTAACTAGTATTAACTTAGTGAGTGCGGATCCACCTAACATAATCTAAATGCAAGAGACTTTCACCATTGTGGCATGTTGTGATTGGTTAAGCAATAAAAAAAGTCAAACGGCTCAACTCTCCTACATTGACATTATGTCCGATAATTGCAAAGTAGGCCAAGTCATAAAAAGTAATTGCAAATTAGTACCAACCTCGCCACCCGCGGCTCAGTAGGTCCTAATCGGCGATTGTTTTTTTATAACTTGGTCTGCTTTGCAATTACCTAGTCCAACCACTATTGGGCTAGGGTGAATTTAGAGTCTGTTCATCCGGAGGTCCCATGACACTTTTGCAAAGAAGTAAAGAGTGACTCTAGGACTACTGATCCTTGTTTCAGCCAGAGGAAACTCTTGTAACTGTGAAACAATAATTGTTCTAATTTGGAAGCTGTTTGAATGAAAGTATGAATGTTGATGTTGATGTTAGGATTGAAGTGGGAGAAATTGGTTGGGAGGATTTGGTTGTTTTTTTATTTTTCTATTGTGAAGAACGTAGGCTGAGTATTTTATGGCAATATTGTTGTTGTTGTTTAGAGTCATTTTGATGGTTGATTGTGGGAGTTTGAAGTCTTCTCCTAGTTTTGTAATGGATGGAATATGTGTTGGTTCCCCTGGTGCCACTGATGGTGGCGATTAATGGTTGTGTTGTCCATCCTAGATTTGCTATATTTTGTAGTAGTGGCTAGTATTTGTTGAATTTTATAGATAGAGTTAGGAAAGAAACAATCATTGTAGTAAGTGAATTTGATGTTTGGATGGGGTAGATGGGGTGTATTTTACATTTGTATAATGCAATCCTTACACTGAAAATGCCTAGGCATAGTTTTGCTCCACATATGCAGTGTGCAGGACTTGGAGAGGTGCAACAATGTAACCAATTTGGAATTGTTTGTTCTTGTGGGTAACTAGTTGCTGTATTGGCAATAATAGTGAGTATAAAACATCCTAAGGTTGTATGAGAAAGGAGTTTGTGGGTTTAATGTACTACATTGTTGTGTCTCTAAATCCATCGAGCTTTCCAAGTGCTCAAAACATCATTATATTAGAAGAAAATATTATTTTTATCTAGAATTTGGTCTTTTGTCTTTCTTCATCAATCAATGTATGCAAAATGATTAGCTAGTACAAAAATCCGCATTAAATAATATATAGTTAATATGAGAGTTGCATCTAAAGCAATATTGAATTTCATATAACAATGACAATGGGCTTCATTTTTGAGGCATACTTAACCTAAAAAATAAATAAATAAATTGGATGGACATTGTTATAAGTTTAGTAGTAGGAAATCTCAACCATTTATTGCTTTGACCTTGGAATGCCGGCAAGGGCAAGAAAAGTGGTATATTATGAATACAATATTGAATAAATTTTTGATCAAATTGGTTTATTTATGATTTTAAAGGAGGTTTTTGAATTTTTAAAATGAAATAAAGAGTGTTTTAGCACTTTTGGCTTCTGGATTCTTAGAACTTTATTTTGACAAATTTTTTATACTTGAACTAAACTAACAATATGAAGCTTCCCAAATTTGTTTCCATTCCACTGGCAAAATTTCTATAAATATTTATTTTATTTTACTTCAAAACATCAGAGTCTATAACCATCATTTGAATATATTTCAAATAAATCTCAATAATTATCTATTGCCACTAAAAAATCTGAATTTTTTATAACCTAATGTGCTTATTCTAATAAATGTATTTTTGGCAATTTCTAACTCCTTGCTCAAGATCTTGACATTTCACTCATGAAATGATCTTTTTTGAACTTCACCCTAACTAATGAAATGAAGTCAAAGAAGTCTAGTTCTACTCCAATTTGAGATTTTTAAAATTGGACATTTCAGTATTATAACTTTTGTAGTTTGAACTTTTCACCAATCATCAATCTTTTAAATTTCTATGTTATTTCTATGATATTAATATACAACAGTGATGAAATTTTTAGATTTCTTGAATTGATTTTGTATTCGTAATGAAGTTTCTTCATATTTTATTTAAAAATTCACAGTAATTTTAAATCATCACCAATAAATTTATCATATATAATGGCTCTCAATATGTTTTGTACAGTTACAAAAATTGCCATAGCTAATTGCGGAATTAGAGATTTTAAGTAAAATTTGGACGTATTGTGATACAAATACTAGAAACACAAATGCATAAAATAAAATTTCAAAATTTTCAAAACAAGTTTTGAATTTTTTATATTTTTTTGAAAAATCATTTCATGCAAATGTCTTACTTGGACTTCAACATGTCCAAAAATTGTTGAAAAAGTTCAATTTCTCAATTAATTATGACAATTTTTTGAAGTCTATGAACACTGGTGTGAGTCACTATAGAAGACATGCAATTTCATGTATGAAAAATAAAAATAAAATATTTCATTCATACATACGGGCATACACTACAAGAGAAAGGGGTGTTTTAAGTAGTGTCCTAGACATCACGTTTTTTAAGTAACGTCTTTTAAGTAAGTTTTTAAGTAAAATTTTACTAAAAAGACAATCTTTTTAGTAAAATTTTACTTAAAAGACATTACTTAAAAGACGTGATGTCTAGGACACTACTTAAAACACCCCTTTCTCTTGTAGTAATAAAATGTGAACCATTTTGACGTTTTGTAGTTTATTCATACTCTAGGCTGTGTTCTTCCCTGATATAGGATCTGAAGGCCTTACACAAGGATCAGTTGCGGAAAATGAGTACAATATCTTCCAAAAAGTCTTGCACCCTACTATGAAGTCCTTCAAATTTTTCCTTTTTAACCCCTAAAGGACCGAGGCCTATTTTCTGCCAAAAAACACTCAAAACTGCCATTTCTATAGCAAAGAGTAAAAAAAAATTTTAATTGTTTTTTTTCCCACATCTAAGCATAGGATCTTACACCTAACTAGTATTAAAAAGTGTGGAAAAAATTTCATAATTTTTGACCACACAGATTGCAAGATATATGCTTTTAAAGTGGAAAAAACAAGTTTTTCAGCACATTGCAGATTTGCAGGACTGGATTTTTTGACTTTGAACATTTTTAACTTAAAATTTTTGCACTACAGAGTTTTGAGCTTTAAATGTTTATAGTGGATAATTGAGTTGAGAGTCTAGAAGAAAAAAAAAAAATTCAAAAAAACTTAATTATCATTCTTCACAAAATTGTTAAGTAGAAGTAGGTACAAGATAGAAGGAAAATCTAAAATATTTATATATTTCAGATGGAATTAAAATACACTAATCCCAATGGTGAGATTGTTCTAGCAAGTAAATTAAACCATGAGAATTTTATTTTTTTTAAATTGCAAAAATTGCATTCAGAAATGAATCCTACAAGTTATTTTTTTCAAGAAGATGCTCTAATTGCCTGAAAAACAAGAATGTCCATAACTTCCTCATAACAAAGTCAAATGAAATGAATCAATAGACAAAAATATAATCTATGAGAAAAAAAATATCTAAAAAAAAAATTCAAAATTTTGCAAAATTTTTTGCTGCCCCCCGTCCCCACGTATTCCAAGAAATGGCATAACTTCTCGCTCAAAGGTCCGATTTCAATTTTTTTTTCCTGCCACGTACCTCTCTCAATTCTTCACATTCACAAAAAGTTTCAAAAAATGGTATGAAATTGTCCCCCCGTAGGTACATGCCCCAAATCCCATTTGTTTCCTAAACGGACAATGGTCCTTTAGAGGTTAACTCCATTTAAAAGTATCTATCAAAACTATCCTATTAAATCTATTGCTTTATAGAACGTTAACCAATACATAAAATTTCAATGTCCAAAAATAGAAAATCCATTTTTGGTGAATTATTATTATTTTTTTCATGGATTTACATAATAATTAATTAAAAAATGTATGTGATGGTTTTTTAAGATGTGGTTGCACATATATATTTAGGAAACATCATTGTTCACATCTTTCATAAGACAAAGACTTACACTATGTAGGTAAAATTTTCCTCTACGTGGCTTTAATGTATTTTCTTTTATATACATTCGAGGCAAAAGAAAAAAAGCTCATGTATTATAAAAATTTGAACAAACATTGTTAAATAGGGTATCATTAAAAAGCTATAGTATTGTAGAAGCCTATTATAACATGAATTTACATTATGTCTTGCTCACTTTGCAACAAAGTGGTACATCTACTACCATTGAGTATATAGTTCATTAGGGGATATTTGAACCCACAAAGAGGCTTTGAGTTTTCTTACTAATTTTAATACTAATGGAATGAGGGTGAGGGTGGCCATAGATTCATTACAACCACCACATGGCATGGACTCCATTCTTCATGATGAAACCATCATGAGATTTATGAGATCATGGAGATGAATTGGATAATGATGACAAATTTTTGAGTTTAATATGCAATTCTTGGCTCGATTAGTGAGTTAAGAAGGCTCTTTTCCACCTAAATTTATGAGATCGTGGAGATGGATTGGGTAATGATGATGAATTTTTGAATTCATCATGCAATTCTTGGCCCAACTAGTGAGTTGAGAAGGCTTTTCCCACCCAACTTTTTGCATTACAAAGCGACCTCTTTGGGGGTTCAAATATCCCCTAATGTGTTACATTGGATAGACTGTCCATCCGGATTGTCTGAAATGTCCGCCCGTTTGGAACGTCTGGTAATCGTAAGTCGCCCACTGTAACAACAATGATTGTATACTACCATCTTGAGCTGCTATCATAGCTTCTATTTGGTTTGGCATTATAGAAATTAACTTTTGGATACTTGGTTGAGAACTAGACATGGGGTTGCAAGACTTCTTGGAGGATATTGTATAGTACAACAACTTGGATACATGTATGTAGACCTTTTTCAGGCTCTTGCAACGCAGGCCGAGGCTACTGCTATATAGACCTAGGCTATTGCTACGTAGGCTCAAGTGCTGTTACACAAGCTTAGGCTCTCCCAGATATGGTTGTAGAGAAAAGATCTAATGTAACAACTATGAAATTGTTCAATGCGATAATAACTTAGTTAGTCTTTGTAGCAATGGTGTCAAGTTCTTTTTTTTTCCTTGTTGATTACTATGATGATCATTAGTGAGGTAACATGTAGAGTCTCTAGCAATGGTGGCTAGTTCTTGTTGCTCTCTCACTATGATGTACAATTTGGTGTGGAGTCTTAATTCACGCTAGTTCTTAGTAGGACTTAAGTGTTTTCTCTTGAATTTGGCAATTGTAATGTGTAGCAATACACAACACTTCTACAATAGATGGTTAGTTCATGTTGTAGTATTGCACGTTTTGGTGTAGAGCTAATTAAAAATGGTTTCTTAAGTCATGTCGATCTTTATCAGGATCGACATCCTCTTTCTTGTGCACTTGGCAAGTCATGTAGTATGGCAATACTTAGTGCTCAAGTAGTATACTATCCCTAATGTTGGTTTAATCCCTAAACGCTCCGACGTCCAAAAAATGGACAATGCACAGAATTGGACAGCTGCCACGGACGGAGAAATGAAAAACTTCATTCATCCAATTTTTTGGAAGTACTGGCATGAGTTTGGTGTTCGACAATGCTAAGAGTGACTCATTTACTGAAAGCAAGTGGATGTGAAAAACCTTTGAAGTGCAACATGTATAGATTTTTTGAAAATTTTGTTATGCCCCATTGAAGATAATGCTTGAAATGCCTTCTTACAGGCATAAATTTTCAATGCCCCCTTCCACAAGAGACTTCTTTTTCTGCTTGCCGTCTATATTAAAAAAATGAGGCCTCGTAATTAAAATAATGAAAAAATAAAAGGTGCACCATTCTCTAGGTAGTCGGGAAGCATCGACAGTTGCAAAGAGCAATGCCACGGATCAACAAGCGATGTGAATTCATTATTTTATTAAAACTGCAATGAGATATGGTCAAGAATGTGTGGTCAAGAATGTAGTTAATGATGTTTGCAGACATCACTACGCAAGTGTGTCACACCTATTCAAATATTTCTAGCACTTCCTCTTGTCCATGTGTCACTAAGCACGCAAACCTTAGTCGTGGTATATTCCCGGTTGGACAAGGGCGGAATGCGGGAAGGTGCTTGTGAAATCTTTGTGTTTTCCTCCATTTTTGAATGCACGTCCATTGCAATCTATGTAATATGGTAGACTATGAATCAGCCTCAATGAATTATGTTTGGCCACATTGTAACCATCATGCTCCACGCACTGTAATTTTTCTGGGATTTTTGTAAGCTTGGACAAGCTATTTTTGACATGCTTAGTTCGCAAATTACTAGCTGTCCATTCAAGTCAACGCTCTAAAGACCGCAATCAAACCTCGTGATCTTACCGCCCCAAAGCCTTTTCTTCACTCTGATTGCAAGTTGCAATTCTTCCAAACCTTACACTTCAGATCCTACGGTTACTTCAACAGTCTTCTGCACCAATTCTATGGCATGGCTCCAAAAAATTTATCCACTTTTTGGTCCACAGTCCACTACCACAATGAATCAGGTTGTTCTTGGGTTAATGTTTGATGCTTGAATGTTCAAGAGTTATCCACAAAAGCTATAAATCTCCGCAAGGAAGGCCCCCGGGAATTTAAGTTTCATAGAGATACGGACAACTCTTACCCGATGGGGAGCGTGAAGATGTCTTTGAAGCTTCCATGTTTAATAATTCTGGCCCTAATCATCTTCACAGTGCTTTTTATCCTCTCATATTTTGTCATACTTTGTGACAAGTTCGTGGTCAAAAAATGGGATTGACTTATCTACATGTAATCAATGAATTGCAAATTTTGATAATGTACTGTACATAGAGAATACTAGAATGCAAGGATTTGTTAGTTTTCAATGGAGTATGTAAAGCAATAAAGTAGTAAATTACAACAAACACAATTCAGGCACAAACTAAAAACTAAAAACCCTGGTATCCAATTCTGCTCTTCTGAAGCTAAAACTGCTGATCAAGCTTGAGTAGAGAAGATTCCAAAACTGAGAGGCGTTGAGGACATTCATAGCGCATGTAGAAGACAGGGCAATCAGAGTTTGTACAAAGAACAGACTGAAAATGCCCTCCCGATTGACACCTGCTACATTCCGCATGAGCTCCAGCCAGCTTGCTCTCCTGCTCAGCCATATCATAAAATATAGCGGTTGCTGCCCTCTGCGCATGACCTGCTAGAGTACAGTCTTGACATAGAGCTCCTTGCCCGTTTTCCAGCGGTTTTCTGTAACGAAAATAAAAGCACTAGTCAAGATTTGTTCCACTTCCTGATTCAGTTTGGCAGTTGTGCACTTGTTACGAACATCAGTGGGAAAAGAACATCAGCGGATAACGGCCTCGATAAGAAGAAGCTTGTGGGTGGGGCTGGTCACTACCTGCCATACAGGTGGGAAAAAAGGACTGAAAGTGGATGTGAATTTGAGTCCAAATAGGACTGCTTATGAAAAATAATCTCTTGAACTTTTATCATCATACCTGCAAACGAGACAAAGCGCCTTGGGTCGGAAGAAGTTGCTAACTAAGCCCTGTGTCCGGTTCGGTGCACCCATGTATGCATTTGGAGGAGGGATAGTATGGCTACCAGTAAATAACTCCCTCAATGTTGAAGGATCCGTGACAAACTCCAGAATCTGATTCATCAGAAGATTGCAGTATCACAATTTGAGGCGATGTAAGCAGATATGAACCTTCTGGAAAGAAACTGCACGTTCAAAGTATGCGCTAAGAGAAATTGAGATACATCTAGTAAGAATTAGATCTATGATAAATGCAGGCATAGAAAACTGCAGCTCACACGGAACGATAGCCAACTAAGGCAACTCTGCTCATCCCATTAAGCATACATCAGATTGGGAAAGCGAGTTGAGACGGAAAATGCAGGTTCAACAGTCTTACAGATTCCAGAGGCTTGCGAAGCTTGTTCTCAAGATAAACATGTGTATTCACCGGAATGCCTCCAACGAGTGCATCAGTTGGATCTTCTGCCATGTCATCCTGCAACAGCAAGAGTGAGAAAACTCTAGGTCTAGCGGTTTCTTTCTTCCATAATTCATTGAAGTTACCAGAAATGCCTACAACCTGAGCTTTGACAATTACAATAACTTCGAATGTTAGAGACTTGAGTAAAAAATTGATCCTTGTGATCATTGGCCAGTCCATCCCGCCTTCCAAATCTGGGCATTGATTAAAATGGAAGTTCTTGTAAGCTTACACGGTGAGCATTAGCCGATTTACCTGAAGCTTGTTTGAGTTGGCCATGAGAATATAAGGCACCCTTTCCCCAATATGAAACTGTCGATCTGGATCCTTGCGTTTCAACCTCACAGAAAGCGCCACATGGGGGCCTCGCCCTTCTTCAGCAGTTGAAGCCCCCACATGCTTGTTGGAACCCTTCGTAACTGCAGCTAGCTTTGTAATATCATGATCATCCACGCGCCAGAGACCCTGCATTCAACCAATGAATAACGTAGTAAATGACCTGAAAGACATCGACGTGGACTAAACTTCGTTTGAAATCATGAAATGATAATTGACTTCTCACTTCCTATTTTCTCAAACCATCCTGTGATTAAGCGAGAATCCTCATAATAAGAGATCAAATTGAGCATGCAACATTACAAAAGACGCTGCAATGAAAATGAAAAACAAAAGTAAATGAACTCCACACGCGAAAATAAGAAGTGCCACCAAGAAGGAATTTCACTGCAAATGACCAGAGTCTTACCCCAGTCATGATGTACTCATATAAGCTCCACTTGCCTGATACCACCTGTCGTATGGAGTTCTTGCAGTTTTCCAAAGCTCGTGATACGTCGTTTTCCACAAGTATGTCACTCAGAGCCTGCTTGCAGATTTGTCGGACAAATCTAGGGACATCTCTCCTTTCGGCTTCAATACCTTTTACAAATAATGTACCCTGCCCTTTGTTTGCTTGGCTGCTCGTGTACTGCTTGCCAGCGTACCTATTCACCTGCTCGTACGTCAATTGTTAAGTGTCAACAAAGGTGATGTGAACAAACTCAAATACCTTCTCAGAAACAAATGAATTTTAGTATTGGAAAGCATATGCACAAGTATTGAAGGGTAAAAAATGACCTGAAGGAGAAGAAAAGGACAGAGAACCTGCAAAAACGAAATTTGTCCTGGAGTCAGTAAGAGCAAAAGGAACCCAAAACCACACGCCCAAAAGAAGCTAGATTAAATATTCACGATATTTATTTCATGATTGAACATCGAGATTGCTGAAATGTCAGACTTTTGAACTTTTGAAATCACCCTTTCGAACTTGAGAACAATGGGAGAGGGAAAGGCTTGAGAAACGATTTCAGCAGCTTGCGTGCCCAGTTTGATAGCGTCATCAATGCTGGCATCTTGGAAGCGAACAAAAACACTGTCGGTCTGTGCATAAATGACCTGAAACTTTTCAGAGACACCACCAACAAGCTCCACAGCCTGCTTACATGTGGCTGCCCCCATGCTGCAGTAATCAAATACACCATACGAACAATCACGAATCTACATTAGACACTAAGTATCAAACGTCAGTGAAGCCCTCATATTATGAAAGTGTTTACAAAATTGCAACCCCTAAGAAATTGTTTGGAATTGCCTAGCCGAACAGTCAGATTTTTGGTTCCTTTACTAAGAGTACCGATCCCAAGCATACACCAACAACGTAAAATCCAATAGCATGGACCTAGAAAGACTCTCTCTAGAAAGTGGCTAGAACCCGCAAATCTTTGTCTAATTGCCACAATCCCTACATATCTTGAGATGATTGTGAGATAAATCAAGATCAATCTTTGATAAGCATAGACGATCTCGACTGTTTGTACGTTACCTCAAGCAAGTGTCCGCTAATGGAAGTGCCTGCTGAGGTGATGCACTTGCACCTGTGAATCCATATAAAGCATTTGAGCAAAGCTGCAGCCAATCATAACAATACAGATTTCAGTTAGTGCATGCTGAACGGCAGATACTACGGTAGTGGAGAATCAGGGCACAGAAGGCAATTTTACAAAAAATTAATGCCCATCACAAGTCACTTTGAACTTAGACACCAGAAGGAGATGATTGCACCTTCAGTGCCTTCTGCCTCCCATCCAATACAGCATGCTCTTCAGGACTAATATTCTCCGTGGCCATGCGGTCTCTAGCTTGCTTTCGTGCTGTAATCAAAGCACCTGCGAGGAACTAAACGTTGAGAAAGTACATAAACCCATAATTTCCAGGCAGTAAAGAAAGTGTTGCTACGTAGGATTGCTACGTAAGTGTGAATAAACGACAATCTTCAGAATTTATTTAGATCAGAAAAATGCACAATTTTATCATGGAGAAGCAAAGAAGATTCACAGTAAAAACGAAAGCTAATGACATCTGACCCAGAGCACGCTTTAAAATTTTTGTCCCTTGGAGATTGGAAAGTCAATATCACAGAATATGAGACCTCGGAAAAAGACTTAATTGGAGGTTGATGGTTCAGTGAGTTGAAACTCATACCACATATGCGGGGTAAGACACCTCGTCGTACCGATGCCACTACAAATTGAGCACCAGTTGGGCTGAGAATATCCACCCGTCACCATCCGCCGGTAAAGAAATGAACATTAGGTGAAGCATCAAACAATTGAGCATCACAAACTATATCAAACGTGCAGGTCGATGTTCAGTTCCGACTCAACTTTACTGATTGAAAACAATTCTCTGAGGACAGACGGATTCCAGGTAGGAAGACAGAAACTTGTTCGAGGAGCCCAACGCGCAGAGATAATGAGAACAGAATAACAAGAGCACGGGACTAGTGGAGAACGTTCTTATCAGCGAAAAATTCAATAGACAGACCAAACAAAATTCCTTGGCCTACCTGGTTGTTAACAAATGAGCAGGCATTGTTTTTGCGTCCTCTGGATGTACCAATGTTGTGTAACACCTATATAACAAAGAGTATCTTAAGGAACTTCTATTCTTGGAGAAAACTGAATCAACCAGTGTTCAACACAACACCGAAACCAGAAACGATAGGGACCCAGGTTTCAAGCAACATAAAGCACATCTTCAAAAAACAAGTTCATTCCAGTTCAAGTTGTGAGTCACAAATAAAATTCACGTATTTAAAAATAATGCTCACGACTTACAAATTATGAGCCATAAATAATGATGGGTAAAGCGAAGCAAAATCCAAGATTCCGATGGGATCCTGCATACAAAAAATCCCAGCTCAAAAGTAAGGAAGTATCCTCTACACCTTTCATGATTAATCGACCAACTATATCACTCATCTGCTTCAACAACTTGATGCGTTGCTAATAGCAAAACTTCATTACTAGCGTCGCCAGTAATGAAGTTTTGCTACTAGCAACGTATCAAGTTGTTTAAGCGTTGCCACTGACACCTGAGATCACCTACCCTACGTCGGGTACCTGATAAAACCCAGCAGTGTGACTGTCTTTTGGATGTATCAGAAAAGGACTCTCTGATAGTTGCCCTGTGTCAAAGAAGCCAACAGCCACAAATTTCTGAAAAGGAAAATAATACTCAAATTGTGCAACAATGCAGATGTTGGCTAGGCATCAACATCAGCATCAGCATCCGCAACATCATCATCATAATGCCATCATAATGCATAACCCAAGTTATCAAAACTTCTCTCCTTCACATTTATTGTGGTCTTTCAGAAAAGTTAGACTGTTTCTAGACATGTATGTAGCTATATGTCCGTCTTCAAATACTTTGGATGTCATAAATACTATGGATACATTAATTAAGAAGGTTGAATGAGTGTGCAGGATTTCTTTTCTTTTATATTAATGCTCATGATTTAACAAAAATAAACCATGATTTCCTACACTAAATCTAATATCGAATAGCATCAAAAATACAGAACTCACCGTTCAAAGTTGTTCCTCCTAGAAGCCAACCTTCTCTGCGTGCACTTCGTAGGAGCAAGCTCTGTGACCAGTGAAATAATAAAGTAGTCAGTCATACTAACAATCAATTCCCTGCATCATTATTTAATCGGAATAACAGAGTAGAAGGATTCCAAATGCGCGGCCACTTACTTGAACTCGCACCATTTGAGCTTTGTAGAGGACATCAGAAAGCGTCAATCCCGTAACTCTTGCCATCTCCACTGTCTCTGGAAGTGTTTGCAACTTCTCCATAAGGTTAAGAGAAACCTGTTGGACGACATGCGTCAAATATGAATCAACACAAGCCATCACTCGCACAAGATTTGCCAGAGAGAGAAATGGCTTGCGTGAACACCATGGAACACACGACTCGGAAGCGAAGACGCCCCTCACAAGGTATTGAAGTAATGCCTCCAGTAGATATATATGCTCAAATGTGCAAATGCCCACCTCAGCTTCATGGAGAGAATATGCTAAAAGTCGGGAAAGACCGCCATACTTGCCTTGCCAAAGCTCCGACACTGCAGCAGTAGAAAGCACCTCTTTCGGAGATCCTAAAAACAACTGTCCCCACCTAATGCAACGCTATTCAATTACTGTGGTTTGGAATTTAACCAGCAAGCAACTGCATAAGAGTGTCTAGAGGATCTGAAGTCTGTAATCAAAGAAGTACAATTTCCACTCACATCTCCAACAACCAAGGCTCGGTAGCATGAGGAACAAAATTCCATCGCGATACCACCCAAAGTCCTTACACTGGACCGCAAGGGCTTGAATAAGGTAAACTTAAACATTTCTAATTTTCATACTGAGGAAAAGAAATGAAAAAGCAGTACTCTAAGATAATGGGGCATCAATATTGAGATGCAGGCCAAAAGACACATAACTATAGCCACTGGCAAAAGACAAGCTCACCTGAGAACACTCTCCCAGAGTGAAGGTAGAGAGGTTAAACGACACCAGCACAACTCGAAGCATGTCAATAACCAATCTTCCCTCTACGTAGGCCCGAAAGACTTCTTGATTAGAAGTTGAAGTCATACGCGCTTGCTGCCTCACCCAATGCTTTCCATAAGTCACAACTGATTTCACCTGCAAAATTCACGGATAACAACTTTAAAGTCCATAATATGGTCAGCCACACCACACGCTCGATCAAGTCTAACACCACCAGCACTCACCCCTACATAAGCATCATGAACGTACTGAGTGGGCATGAAGACAGACCATACCTCAGTTATTTGGCCCTTCCGTCGACCAATATCAAAAGCTCCCAGCTTTAGGACCTTGAAACGTTCTGCTATATAACGCAAGCTTTCCTTCATTTGATAAACACATACTACATCCGGATCGACCTCCCAAAAAAAGAACTCGCGCCACGCTGTTAGCATACCTGGTTCAGAGTCAAACTTGCGAACCTCAACTCCTGGTAGTGCCCCTTGGTGAGGACTCTTGCCATAGGTGAAAACAACCTTTCTTGTCCTATCTTGATGCCCCGGAAAGCGAAGAATGTGAGATATCACAAGCACCGGGTCCCGTGATGGAATTGCCGAGCCCCCACCTACTAGGCTGGTGAGACCCTCAATGTCTGTGACACTGGCTTCCATATCTCCAGGGGACCCTGATCCGATTCCTTCACTGACCACTTTCGCGCTCGGCTTAACAAGAGGTTCAGATCGTCCCCTTCCTTTACCCCTACCCCTGCCTCTTCCTGATTTGACTGGAGAAGAGCTGCTGACTTCCTTAGTTTCCGGCAGCTGTCCTCCACCACCAGAACACTGTACATGCAAGGAAAGTATTCGTAATGGAGCAATCAGGTTCCAAGTAGTCTTGCCAGAAATTGAAGGCAGAGAAGGATCGCTACTGCTTGAATCCCTTGATTTCGGCTCCTCCCGTACGCTCATTTTACTTTTAATCTGTGTGAATTCGGGGAGATCCTCTTCGTCTGGAAGAGATGTATCACTTTGGTCATCCAGATCCAGAATTATACCCCTATTCTGTAACATATCGAAATCCTCGCTATTACAAGGGACGCTTGGTACGCTTGTAGCTGATTCCGTGAACTCCATGTGATTTGTCGCATCTGCGGTCAATCCAATAAGATCTCGCCAGGATGCAACTAGCTCCTTGGAGCATCTCGTCTTCTGCTGATCATGTAGAATTGGCTTAGCCTGCCTGATTTCCACCCAAGAGCCTCCTGCAATAGCTGTATCACAAAAGAATCGCATGCCCAACTGCCAAAACAAGTTAACTATCATGTGGGAAATATGTTAAGAGAAATGTAAACAGAGGATAGAAAACACATTGGTACTAAAATATCAAGATTATCTTTGAAATTAAAAAAAATACGACTGCCGGTTTCATATTGTTGATTCCGATTTCTCGTTCAGGTACGTAAGTAAATAAACACACAAGATGCTCGAGTTATGCAAAGAATACTAACTTTGATTCCCTCTTCATGAGAAGTCCAATCCTTCCAAACGAGACCTTCGGATCGCATCTCGTTCTCCTCAGCGAGTACAGTCAGCTCCTTTGCAACTATACCAATGTCTTTACCTCTCCAGACTTCCACCTACATCAGATAGTCAGATGTGGGGATGAGTTTACAAGTTGGCTATTGTTCTTTAATGAGAGCAGACCACGTCCACAAAGGACATGTCTTTGCTTCTTGTCCTTAAACCCCCACCATTTTGTAACCTGTACGAATATAACATTAAGGCGAAAGGGTCATACCTTCAGAAACCAGAATGGTCCCCCATGACGGTAATACATAAGCGGTGTCCTGTATTCTACTGTAATTGCAGTGATCTGCAAGACCACAACACCAATGCGTAAGAACACAAGTGAATCAGATATCAACTGATACTGAGGGTGTAAAACTCGCAAAAGCCAGAGACTTTACGCCAAGTGAATGCAAGTTGTGTTTTTTTGTCAAAAAATTAAAACTTCTGCAAAAAGAACTCAATCTGATAAGGATTCAGAATTTGGATTCGATTTCCTTCATTCAGCTGTTTTTAAGTTGCTTAGAAACAGTGTCAAATTCTATCATCACTTGTTCCACAATACTACAAAAATGAACGATTCCTCTCAGAAGTCAAAATGACTTACAAATTGATCACAGGAGACACCCGCTTTCTTCCGGCTGGCTAACACTTTACGATTGAGATGTTCTTTGACAGTGCCCAAAAGGCCTTCGTTTAAGGGCACAACTTTCCCATCCACTTTGCACACGGGAGCTGGAAACCAGAAATAGGGCACGAAATCTGCTCCACAAACCAACTTAACTCTTCAGTTCCAAAATTTTATACAACTTAAAACTTCTGAAAATCATACTCACTCTCAACAGCATACGCGTATTTGCGTGGGATATCGTCAACGTTTGTCTGGATACTCTCGACATCACAAACAACAAACACTGTAGAAGACGTTTGAGGGCCAATTAAGGATATTGAATTCAAACACGAAATATAGTGCAGCCGAGCTGAATCCCAACACATTACTGCATCGATGAGCAACTCAGCACAAGATGACAACTCAAGATTCTGCTTGGAACGATTGCACCCACTCCATTTGATCAAGATAGAAAGAATGCTAGTAGATCTGATCTCCAAAGAGAAAACCAAACGCACTCACCATTTACGTGAACTGCAATGCTCACCCCTTCCGAATTCAGCCCATACAGTAGCACCTGCTCACAAAAAAACAGTAGAATAAAGTTTTAATCTTGATTATTTCAACTGTGTCTCTCACGGGAGCATATTTCCAGGAGTAAGTCAATAAATATGATCTATAAGCATACTTCTATACACACAGTTCACTGTATGACGGTCTATTGATCAGAAATTGCATATGAACGTCACGCTCCTGTTCCAGCTGCTAATTTATATTTAACCCTTTCAAACAGAATCTAGCGATCCAGGACAACGTCATCGTAGAATTCTATAAGGTAGGCATCCGGCCAAGTCAAAGAATGTTAGAAGGAAAGGAGATGTCGACGTACAGTAGGCGGAGTGGCGGGGGAAGAAGCCGGAGCATCTGTGAAGATGGCGTCCAGCAACATCATACGCACAGGTTCTTCCATGGCCCCGGCGAGACCACCACTTCCAAGCTGCTGCTCTTGTAGTGCTTCACGTCTCCTTCATTTCGATCTCATCGAACTTCAAACGCCAATCCTACATCCAAGAAAAGGGATATTGGTTCCCGTTGCTATTGGAGGACACAGATTCTGCGGTTTATCATTCCGCAATTCCTCAACCAGGGAAAAATGTTTTAAAGTAAAAAATCACTGAGTTCGTTGAAAGAAAAACCCGTGAAGCATCTAGCGAAGCTCGTGAAACTCTCACAGTCGGCTTACTCTGTACAAGTTGCACCACATGAAAATGATCACACAATGCCCTAACCCCTGAGCATCAACAACAACGCACACATTCTAAGAATTTGCGCAACTAAACCCCTGATGTCGTCCCTCCGCCATGCACCATTACGCTACAACAAAGAACGATTCGTAAAATCTGATCTTCATGAATACATGCTGCATTAGTTTTATGTACAGAGGGAAAGATACCAGACTCAGAAAAATCGACTGTGAACTCCAAAAACAGAGAGTTGTTCTTTCTACCCGAGTTCCAGCGCCGGTTGAAAAACAAGCTACTCAAACCAGTTCTACTACTAAAAAGATAGACTACTACCTAAAAACCAGTCCGAATCAACGAATCCATCAAAGATTTAGTTACTGGAAAACAGAATATCCCCATCCTCAAAAACACTTGATTGCATTTCTGATTGTCTTACAGTGCGTTTTCTTCGATTCTCTTTTAACGACTCAAATCTTATGCTATAAGTGCGCATCAAAAAAATTTAAAACTTTCAAATCTTTGAAAACGTTAAAATTATTGCTGAATTCTAAACCCGGTAAATAAGCATATCCGGTTTCCCCATAAATGACCATCTTGAAATTCGCAAGAGAAAGCATACACTACGACACCTGGTTACCCGCTACCATCAGACTGTACCAATATCCGCTAGGGATTTTTTCGACGCCTTACCTCAACACGAAGCAGCGATCCGCTTCAATTCGCATTTCTCCGGAAAAGCATGCCGACGAAATAGAAAACTCAATCGCAGCCAAAGAATGGTCAAATTTCTTGACTTAAAATTTTTCTTGTCCTTCCTCGCCGATAGAATTCAAAACCGAAAAATTCCAGTGCAGATATTGACGTGCTCGCAAGAATGATCCACCAAGAATGCGAAGCAAGGGGTCTGTGAGGCAACTTCGGGACGAAGCTGCTCGGCGAGGCTGGAGCGCGCTCGGCATTGGGAACGAGTTTGAGAACACTGGACACGCGTCCGAAATACACGAACTGCAACCAGGTCTGATTCGGGCACAAACTTCAATTACCACTGGGGAGGCAACCCATTTCCGATCACTTAAGCAATTGCATATATTTGCAGGGTGGGTTTCTTTAATTGGTGAAGAAATTTTCCTATGTCCAGAAATAGAGTTTGGAAGGTTTCCATAATTTTCCAGATTTTTATTTCTCAAAACATAATTATTGTGAATTTTTCAGCGGAAGATTATGTTCTTCCTGTACCGGTGATATGGAGCTTGCTATTTCCGACCATGGGCTGAAAACAAAATTGACAAGGGGTAGTTACAATATCGAGAGTCTTCTAACCAATCATTATGTGCCATAACTGCGTCGGGAACCGCGCCACAATTAATCATTGTTCACGGAAAGAGAACAATATACATAGTCAGAATGGAGGTGCTAATCAACAATGGGTTGCCTCCCCTATTTCTAACAGTAAACTTAGTCACAAACTCAGCAAACTCCGTCTCTTTGTATGCTCCCATTTGAAAACCATATATGAGTGGAAATTTTTATTTTTATTTTTTTCAAATGAAATCACATGTCTTCCATAAGTAAAAAAAAATTCAGATTTTTTTGTGAAAATTTGAAATTACTGTGAATTTTTGAAGAAAAAGTCGGTGAATAAAATTCATATCAGATACAAAATTACCTCAAAAAAACTGAAAATTTCACCATATATGTTTGTTACGTGGAAAAAAAAAGCATAGTGTAAACTAGATTTCTATGTCATTCTATAATTAAAAATTTAGCATTCCATTGGTTGTTGGCCCAAAGTTCAAGTTGCAATAAAATTTCAAAATTGAAGTAGAACTAGACTTGATTAACTTCATTCCAATAGTTGGGCTCAAATTCAAATGATATCACTTTTACAAATAAAATTCAATTAAGAATAAGGAATTTGAAGTTGCCATAATACACTACAACATCACAAAGTTCCTCTGTCACGAATTGTCAAAAGTAATCGTACAATTATCGTCAGGTATTGTTTTCATGTTACATTCATTCATTTGGAAATATTATTACAACGCGATATTGACATTCATTACTACCATGCAGTTTAGGCATGTCATTCATACTTGAGTTTGAAGTGCGAAAGTTGCACGATAACTATGCATGATTGAAAACATACGACTTCGGTGCTTTTCTGATGAGCGACTGACTACGTGCAGCATTAATGCTTATTTAAGAAATATAAAATTAGTGCAATAATCACACAGCATCATGTCTATGCATAGTTATTGCACAAACATTGTATTTTTTATCTTTCACAATTTTAGTACTAAGAGTTAATTGAAATGCAGGAATTGTGTTGAAAATAGAAATTCAGACCTCATTTAGGCATAATAGAAAAAAAAAATTCAAAAAACTTTGAACTAAAAAAAGTTGGTAAATGAA
Source organism: Pseudisothecium myosuroides (assembly GCA_951799445.1). Classification (NCBI taxonomy): domain Eukaryota; kingdom Viridiplantae; phylum Streptophyta; class Bryopsida; order Hypnales; family Lembophyllaceae; genus Pseudisothecium; species Pseudisothecium myosuroides. Next base: position 15,529,777 of record OX637290.1, on the reverse strand, counting down.
GCTACATTTCATCTCCAAAAATTCGTTTGACATTTGGAGCCTCTGATCAAAAGTTATGGACAAAGTTCAAAGACGGGGTGGAAGGGACATTTTTTTTTACATTTTCAAACATCCTCTCTGAATTTTGTCCATAACTTTTGATTGGAGGCTCCAAATGTCAAACGGATTGTTGGATGATATTTAACTTGATTTTACAGCTTTTCTAAGTTCAAAGTTCAAAAAAAAAGTTATTCTACTATGTCGAAATGAGGTCTGAAGTCTGCTGACTTTTACAAATCAAATGAAAAACAACTGCAAAAACTAGATATATAGAATTCTACATGCCATATATACACAAGTAACATTGCATGGTGCAATGGTTGAGAACCTTGAGCCTCAACCACGAGGTCCAAGGTTCAAATCCCCTAGGCAACACCCACCCACGTGGCGGTTGCCTAGGTGGCCTTGCCCATGTGAGGGGTTGTATAGGTGGCGCCCATCTAGTAGGCAATTTTTTTTTTTTTAATCATAAACTTTTAAAAATAATAAAAATAATAAAAATAACAATCACATTATTGTAATGGATTTTCCATGTACTTCAACACACATAAAATACACGACAAAGATAATAAATATTTATGCATAATTTGTGTCTTTTGCACACTTGTGATTAATGTATAGAAGTCATGTAGTTAATATTAATAACAAAATAGTGTGAATTCTTTGTAGTAATTGTGGGCATTGTAATGATGCAATAAATTGCAAATTAATATGCGCACCCATGAACAATAACCACAAGAAATTCATTGACAATCTATAGGTTTTGAACTTTGTGATGAAGGTGTTTTGGAAATCTTTGTTTGTTTATTAGTATTGCAATCATCATAGAAGAATTTTGGGATATCTCCACGTGCATTTGAATATATTTAATATGTCATCGTCACAAAGTTTAGACCCTACAGTTTGTCAACAATTATCATGTGGTTATCGTTGTTTCATGGGTTTGCACGTTAATTACAATTTATCACATCATTACGATGCATTACTTCGCATCGTTATCACATCGTTACAATGCAATACTTGCAATTGCATCGGAATGATGCGAAGTAATACATCGGAATGATGCAATAAATTGTAATTAACATGCAAACCCATGAAACAACGACAACCACATGATAACTATTGACAAACCGTAGGGTATAAACTTTGTGATGATGACAAGTCTTGGATGAAAAATTGCTTTTATGTGTCTCTTGCAATGGTTCACATATGTTGATTGGACCATAATGGTTTGCATTATCTTTCTAGGGTTAGAGCATTTGCATTCTTGCATTCTAATGCTAAAATTGGCATGTCATAAATTGCAAATCTATATTTTACATGTCCTCCAACTTAATGTTTCCCGCCATGGATTTCTTTTTGAGGGATAGACCTAAAGCAAGAAGTCCATGATTGTGGATTGTTTGGTCACTATGCATAGATGCAATTATTTTTTTGCAAAAGAATGGAAAATTAATCATGGTTTAATTTATTTCACACATATTTTGGTCAATTCTTTTTTGGAAAAAAAAGATACATTATAGGCAGTCATAACAAAAACGTATAGCTTCCTATTGTAGAACCTTGGCAAAGGGGACTATTCTTGTCCTTTTAAATTCTAATGTGGTTTTCAATGGAAACCATGTAGGAAAATAGCCTTTAAACAATGAAACACCCCTTTGTACAATAAAGCAATAAATGAAGTTTTTGCTATGAATTGTGTAGAAGCCACATAAGTGTGCTCATTAAATTCATTAAATGGTGACTTTCCAACCCAATTCCAAACTTTTCATCCCTAACTCCAAAACTTTGAATCCCAATTGCACATTCAATTCAATAGAAACTACATTAAAATACAATAGAACTAAATTGGACTCTACTTACCTTAGTGGAAGGAATGCTTATATTTCCTTATTTTGGAGGGAGTGTTGCTCCTTCCAAAATCAAGGAATATAAGTGGTCCTTCCATTAGGAGTATTTCTCTTTAAGAAAATCTTTATCTTCTTCCCTTACACAATAAATATGTTCAATAAATAGTGGATTGATCACTCACAAGGTGAATGTAGAAAAAATTGGTTGGACTTAGATTAAGTAGGCCTAATCTTGACAAGATATAATAAATTTTGTAAAGAAAATTAAGAGGAACATGGAGCACGTTTCATCCACTTTGACCGTGTGTTAGGCCCTTTTAATGCAAAGTTGCAAATGCTCTTAGCTACAAATGCTCCTAGTTGCAGCTAAAACAAGAATTCCTTGAACTCTTTTGATAGGTTTTGACCAACTATGTGATGACATATGGAAATGCGGGTTAAGTTTGTAATGAATTATTTTTTGCAAAACTAAACTTTGATATAGAATTATAATATTAATTGTTCAAGAAGGCAAAAAGTTTTTATTATTTTAAAAAATGAAAAATATTCTATGAGGTTGTCAATTCAACTAATTTGTCAAGTGAATTGGAAAAGGGACACTAATATCATGATGCAAGTGGTTTCCTTTATTAGTCATTTGTCCTATAAAGGTCAATAGAATATATTCTTTTGCATGAACCTCAAAAAACACCCACTGTAGAACAAGTCATTATGATATAATTATTAAATTTAAAGTCATACCAAAATTGCAAAGACTTATCTTCTAAAATTGTAAGTTTCTACCAAATCTTGATGTGAAAGAGTAATTTGTGGAACAAGTCATTATGATATATGACTATTAAATTTAAAATCACACCAAAATTGCAAAAAATTATCTTTTGAAATCTTAAGTTTCTACATAATCTTCACATAAATTAATGATTTTTTTTAATCTCTTTGAGATAGAAATGACAATTTTGAGTGATTTTTGTTTAAAAATGGCCTTGGGACTTTAGGAGGTAAGTGATTTATCTTTCAATAGTAAAATGTTAAAATTTGAGAGATTATTTGGCAAAAAAATGCTCCGAAATCTCAATTTAATATCAGTACATTTTGGATGAATAAATGTATTTTTTCATATTCTACATCAAACATCCATATTAATGGATGTTGAAAGTTTATTTTTGGGGGTTGCCTTATGAAACTAAGAAAACTAAAAAAAATTATTGGAGTTAACAAATTGGACTTACAACCTTATAACAAGATTGATTAATTCTAAGAACACAAGACTTAAGGTAGGGACACCCAAAAGTACCAATTTTCTTTTGCACTCATGGCTACTATTATTAGATTAGTCAAATTTTCACATTTTCTTGTTGAAAAATGAAAGGAGGTCCCAACATACAAAAGAATGCAACATTTGGATAATGCATGCAACTCAACAAAATAAATTTCATACCTTCAAAACTAAAACTTCAACCAAATAAATTTCATACCTTCAAACCTAAACCTTCAAACCTAAACTAGATGTAGTATCCAAAATAGAACATCTACCAAAACAAATTTTGCACCTATGTTCTAAATTGGTTTCTTCAACACAGGTACATACTGATTTTGGAGATGTACAGAGTGTAGATGCATTGATTGTAAGAAAGAGAATTTAGTTCCATCATTTAAACCTGTAAGCCCTCTGAAGTTTATTTCATGGACAAAGAACAAAATACTTTTAAGGGAACGATTCATTCAAATAACTTCTCATTTATCCAAAGTAATAGTAGAATCTTTGAAAGGCAACCTTCCTTCGTGACCAAATTGATGAAATTGAGGCGAGTTATATATATGTACAAAGTATAAGCAAAAATGGGCAAAAACTCAAGAAAGGATTCAGGCATTAAGCATTGAACAACATCTACAAAATAACACCAAAGACTAACTCTTGAAACAACTACAGCACAAAAAGTCTGCAAGCTTCAACCACCGGTTGCTGACTTCAACTTGCTGGAACTTGCCTGATGCACGCTGGCAGAATAATATTCCAACTTACTGTGCCGCTTCTATTGAGTTGAACTCCAGCAAGTTCAGCATTACTGTCATCACAACTCAAAGCATTGCACGACGCAGATCCACCGTTTCTGATTCTTCTCGCTTGAAACCAAAGCAGTATAACGCAACATTCCTCTCGAAAGAAAAGAAACACAAACTAAGATTCTCATTAAAGGAGTGCAAAAACAGAAAGCCTGCAATTTAGTAAGCACGTCATCACATTCTAGAGCAGTTGGGAGCACGAACCCTTCTCTTGTAGACTCGATATTTCAATCACTGTGGAGACAGTGCTATCACATGGAGCTAGGAAAATACTAAACAATCGATACCGTGCAAGGACTGTCATGCTCAAGATTGTGTCCAAAAGAATTTAGATTCTTTTCCACGAACAGTTCCAAGGGTGTTGAGGGAGCTCCTGAAGAACGAAATCTCGAGGCGCGTTCTGTGCGAGGGACCAATCATCTGAGGGGCGGGTTCAGAGAACCCCCAAACTGACAGAGGCTGAGATGCAACACATGAACCGACAGCAAGCTAGCTGAAGGGATGATTCTCCTAACCAGTAGTACCGCTCCAGGCACCACAATGCACATATTCAACATATTGAAGGAGCCCTGCATAATTCCGAGGTCATAACCAGGCAATGTCGGGCTTGGGAAGGGCTGGTGCGGGCGCCACGGTGGGCATGGTATCATGAGCGTTTGGAAAAAAGGCATACCTAAGCCTAGAGAAAAACGGCTCAGTCGAAGGGGGATAGTAAGAGGGAGGGAATGGAGGCATAGGCACCCGAACGGTCTCCCCACCAATAACAGCTTCTAAAAACTTCGTTCCTTCCGGATAACGCGTTCCATCTAATTCGCCTTTCTGTCCCACCAGCACCGCCGTGATTGCTCCTGCGATTCATTACAATCACTTTCAGAAGTTCCTAGCTAATGCTCGCAGGAACAACAAGCCTCCCTGCAGGCTTACTCACAACTCCGACATGATTGACCAATGCACTCAGATCTCTTTAACATAACCTCAAAAATAACATTCTAGAATATTCTGCACACTTGCCACATGCAATATTATTGACTGTGGCACACTTGTCTCACATTCAAATTAAATCTCAGTTATAAGTTGGGCTTCCAGGCAGTCAAACGTGTACAATTCAATCTCCATACCTACGTATATTTCTCTACTTAATTCTTTCTCGCACAAATGGACTACTGTATTTACTCAATTGCATGATCCTTTCACGTCATGTCAAGTACAAGCACAGCTTTTCAGCTTCAAACAAATTCAGTGAAGATCAAGCTCTAGTGCAATGCTTCACTGCTAGTAGGACATGTATCGAAGCAATAATATATAGGATTTTCGTAAAATAATGAGCCAGTACAGGTTGAGAATGTACCCCCTTCACTGATAACAATATGGGGTGCCTGCCTCCAAGGTGTCAGATATGTGAAGAATGGTGCATCTGGTACAGGGATCATTTTTATCGCAGCAGCTAACGGCATACTGCCGGCGGTATCCACAAGGTCATTCACAACGCTTCAGACTAGTGTTGGTGAATGAGTATAACTAAGTAAGTTCAATAAATACACGAACTGAGAAATACTAATCGTCGAGAGAGTGGCCATAACATTGGGGTAGTGACGTACCTGACTGAACCCAAGATTATACACAAAATCCACATTTTCCAATTTAGTCCTACTGTAGAAGCAAAATCACCCGCAAACTCCACTATAAAAGCCTGCTACCTCATGGCCCCAAAATGAGAGTCACTGTCAGTGTATGCAAGTATTACGTAAGCCGGGTCCTTCCATACGCATCTGCGTCATGTGTGTGTGTATATATATAGATATATATATGTATATACATGTATGTATGTATGTATGTACATGCATATGTATAATTTCATTTTTTTTTTTCGAAGTGAGCCTAGTGTATGACTGAGAGTGTACCTGCATGATGCAAGTGAATGCCATGACGTTCAGGAAGAGCTTGTTGGATAACAGGCCTTCATAGACATTCAAAGAATCAGGCTTCCTTGCATTTATCTCATTGAATACCTGATCATTCCGTTCATTACACCAGCATTAGATCAACTGGGATGAGTTTGATCGTGACACAATGCTTTCAAGGAGAGCATATAAATGTAGAATATTACACGCAGTGTGTTTTAAAACAAATCGTTTGCACCTGACAGAATACGAAGGCGTTGAATATGATCGTCTGAAGCTCCTCTTCTCTTTCAGTCTTCCCTGTGGCTGAATTCACCTGTGACACTGGCCCCCAAAATTAATTTACGCAAAGATAGGACCAAGGGTGATTTCTAAGCTTGCTAGATTGCCATCTCAGTTCGAGGGCAGAACCTCTATGAAGCAACCGTCAGTTCAAATGTTATCAACCTTCAAATTCTCAAACAATATATGTTAACAGTATCTTCTTAAAATTAGGCGCAAGATCAGAGAATTACAGTCTCATCTTTAAGACCCAGAATATCGTAGCCTTTAAAATGCAGCACAAGCAACATGGCCAGCTGATACAGAGCCTGCATGTGAAAGTCAATTATAGGTTGAGTTGCGTATGAAGCAGAATTACAGTTTTGAACATTCAAATGCGTGCTAAAGGGACCTGAAGGTTACTCTAAAAAAAAAACAATCTCATATAGCTAGCTCTTCATATAAAGTTTTTGAGTAGGCGAAAGAGATTTAAGACATCTTCAAATTTGCAACCATGAGAATCAAACAACGCAACGCTTTAGAATAATAACTAAACAAAGATTAGGGTATTACTTACCTGGCCTAGAATGTTGCGCCACATGATGTTTGTAATCAGAGGAGTCCTACAATTTGAGACCCCATCACAGAATTTAGCGCTTTCGAATGGAGACGGACCACTTTGTAGGCTTTAAAGTCTACATGTCTTAAGAATTCAGTATTATACGCAATTGACACATGCTAGCTTAATTTTTGCATTGATTAGAGACTGAAGCAGACTACCGCTGCTAGAAAACAGAGATATACCGTAAACAAGGACACAAGTGATAAGAATACTTCAATGCAGGGCAAAGTTGGCTTATAAAGAACACCTAACTTTTGAGCATGCTCGCGAAGTTTGCTTACGTGGATGGTATAGGTGGTCTTTGCATGAGAATCTCAGTCGGAGGCTCCGTAGCTAAGGCCAACGCACCCAAAGTATCCATAATCAAATTCACCCACAGCAACTGTTCATTCCAAAGTCAGCATAGTGAGCAGTGCGGTTAAGGTCTCGGTAACCTTCCCAAAGCCGTCCCATGCAGACCTCGTCTTTTATAATATTGTCAAAATTAATAGAGAAACTTTAGGTTCAGCACAGAATATCCAGAATGAACTGAACAAAGCTATAAGCCAATTTAAGTTCAAATTTACCTGCACAGCTGTAAGAGGAGCCTCGCCACTGGCTATAGCAGTTATAAAATTGAGCATTAGGGCCACCCCGTTCACTGTAGTCTGAAATTGTATAAATTTCTGGATGTTCACGTATATTGACCTTCCCCACCGTACTACCTGCAGCCAGGACCAAAATTAAGCCACCGTTTGAAATATCGAATCCACCGCCATCTAGTGGAATACACTACTTCAATCTGTTTTGCTTGTCAAGTCGACATTCATTGATCTGATGAAGTCCTTGCTGTTGGAACCACTGACATCAAGTTGGATTGAGTGCAATATGTTTCATACCTTAACAATAGAAGCAAAATTATCGTCCAATATTATGATATCAGAGCTCTCCTTTGCCACCTCGGTACCGGCAATACCCATGGCAAGTCCAATCGACGCCTTGACAAAACAAAAACGCAAGTTCAGAAAAAAATCAAGAGAACCTTCATCTCTGAGGACTTGCAGATCAGCATGGCGTTACTTAAACAGAAACCTAAAAATGTCATATTTCTTTATGTGACGTGTTTGAAAGCACCGAAAATGCGAAATTCAAGTGCACAAAGCTCCAGGAACTGTTACAGGTCTGAGGTTCAGGACGAGCGTCTGAAAAAAGTGGCGAAATCTTGAGATTTCGCTATATTATTGAATATGACTTTTAACGGACATAAAGAGATGGAAACTATATTGATAGCTAGTCAAGTTATAGTTAAATTAACATAATCGCCTCCCGTTTGTAGGTTAATAACGTGGCTAGTCAAAGAGTGCAAAGATCTGCGCCCAGTATGCAGTCACCTCATGAAGAGCTGGGGCATCATTTGTACCATCCCCAGTCACGGCAACAATTTCTCCCATCTCTAACAACCTTTTCACAAGCATGTGCTTGTCAGTCGGTGAAGACCTTGCCATGACCTGCAGCAGATCGAGGTGACACAAAGATTTACTACAGACTGGTAGCACAGACACTGTGAACGTGCTAATACCATATGGACATGAGACCAGGTGGCATTTTTCAACGATAAAAGTTCAAAAGCGCTAGTGGGCAACAGCTTAGCATGTTAACTATAGAATTCTTCTCATGTAAATCAATCTAATTCAAAAAGGAAAAATAAAATCATACGTCTAATTTTGGCAGCAATTCATACTGCTCATCAGCAGTCATGACCCGAAAGTCCTTTCCTTCTATAGCTATACCGTTGGGAGTCAATATTCCGCATTCTGCTGCAATAGCTTTCGCTGTCTGAATGTTGTCTCCCGTTACCATCCGGACCTGTCGAATAAGGAAAACGACCGGCAAAGTAAAATGATTTTGTTTCAAGTCGTAACTCCCACCAATATTTGAAAAGAAGTGGATGAAAGACTGTTGTGATGAACATAAAGTGTATCTAAGCATGGCCATTGACACTAGAGCAATTTGGAGAGGGAACAAGACTGTTTCATACTTTGATTCCTGCCGCCTGACATCTCGCTACAGCTTCGGGGACACCAGGCCTGCAGGGGTCTTTTATGCCCACAATAGCTATGCAGATAAGATTGGAGTCAGGTAAGCCGTTCGCTTTGATGTTTTCAGGGGTCAGCGCCTCTACCTCCTCAGCTGAAAGCTCCCGATAAGCAAAGCACAAGGTTCGCAATGCAGAATTTGCAAAACTGCTGATGATCCGCTTCAACTCATCCATCTGTTCCATGCCCGCACCGTCGACAGACTCTAGCCCATTCAATAAATGAGCAATTCATACACTTACGCGATGTGTCGACATTACGTAAAGACATCTTAATTGTATGAAATATACTGTACCTTATAGAATTAATAAGAAATTTGAGAAAGAACCTCCAATATGATACTGTACCTGACAAAGTTAACCCTGTGTGCCTAATAGGCCACTTCCATATCTAAGGGAGTTGAGAAAAAAATTTAGAAAGCTTCAGGTAACGAATAAAAATAAGAAATCATGCCCTACATTTTCGAATGGTAGAATAGGTTTTGAAAGTTACTAATATCATTGGTTCTAAGCGTCCAAAATGAACTGTCACGCACCTAAGGGTTAATGAGAACTGTTAAGTATAATTGTCCAAAACTCGAAAAATGAAACAGATCAACAAATGTATCATGAGTGTGAAGGGTGTACCACCGCTGCTGCAAGTGGGACCACTGTGCCATCAGGTGCAAGCGTATGACTACAAAAGTCAAGCACGATCTCAGCTGCACCTTTCCAATGTACATACGTCTTCCCGTCTGGTGCCTGCACCAAGAGGACACTATGAAGCATTTTTCAAATAAGTGAATAGTCTTACTCGCAAACAGATCATATTGGTTGATAGAACATTCACAATTTGCAGAATCTACCATATGAAAGATGATATACTAGTAGTCACAATTGTTTTTCTTAAAAGTGGGTGCAAACAAAGTATAAGAAAACCAAAAATGACTGTCCTACATTTAGACATATTGCTCACATTGAAACAGATTCCCATTTTCTTCTTGGTAGAATTGAAAGTCTCCACACCTCTCACAGGACAGTACTTCTTAACTTCGTCGAACCTTGCTCCCAGCTGATCACATACATTAAATTGAGTGAGGACAAAATTACATAAAACTTTGTCAATGGAGGAATTTCATGTCGACATATTCATTAGCCTGAGTTGCGGACTACCATGCATTAGCTCACACATAGCTTCAAGTAATGCTCAGGAGAATAATAAGTAAGGTAGAAGGGCCCATCACGGACACAAGTTTGGGTAAGCCCATTGCAGGATAAACTATTCCTGTGATGAATATTTGACACCGCACATGCACATCACAAGAAGAAATTTGCCCATGGTGGTCTTGCCCAAACTTATGACTGGAAGATGGGCCTCGCTACCTTGGATCTATATTGAATGTAAGAAGTTAAATCGAAATATGATCAAAGTCGAAGAAAATGCACCGCTCTCGATATTAACCCAAACCAACAATATCGTGGACAATATTTATCAAGTACAGAGCTCACAAAAAGACAGCTACCCCCTTGTATAGGAAATTGGAGAGGGTATCAGTCTTTTTGCGAGGGCGCTATACAGCGGAATCACATATATTGCACCTTCATTCCCCAAGACAGGACGGCTTGTTCGGTAGGGCTCCCAGTCACTTCCGGAGATCCAAACTGCATTAGAATATTGAAAAGAAAATAAGTATCAATAACATACAGCTGAACAGCTTCGCATGAAACGAAGCAGTGCTTATTGAGTCATTGACCGCATGATAGAGCACAAGTACAGACAGACAGACAGACGATCGTTCCTCCTCGCGAATAGCAGGCGCAAGCGCTCGTCAATTATTTTTACCTTAGGAAAGTGAACGTTCCCGTTGCTGTTCATGCAGATGCTCTGAAAGATTAACTGCAAGATATAAACAATGAGTTAGACGAGTGGTTCCACTAATGGCGAAGCAATTCATGCATTTCAGAGAATTCGATTGGCAAGACCTTTGTCCAGTGCAAATTAATCAGTGATACCTCAATAACGTGCGGTTGAAAATCTTCATCAAACTCAATGTTTTTGCGTAGCCGTCCACAAATCCAATTTGTCACAACCGTCATCTTGAAATATGTCACGACGACGAGCGCATCAGACGTTAATAAACATACAAGACTTACAATTGCCAGGGTTCGTGTTAATGAGACCATCTCAGAGGGGGGAAATTGAGGCCTCACACAGGATGATGCAACACTCCACGCAGGCCCAAGAGGTCTGCAATATCTCAAGAACTAAGACTTTATCCTTATAGCTTCAACAACGCTAGAAAAGGTTGAAATGGTAAAATAATAAAAAAATTCTGTCTGAGCCATTGCACCTCTACGTAACCAAAATTAACAACCAAATATTTTAGGAACAGTCATGCAATTAAAAGACGACGAGCTGAAAATGCAGGATTCATCAGTGAGCTAAACAACATTGATATCGACAAACTTTAACTGACAGAACGTGAACTAACCATGTTCATTGTAAGGGTTCCTGTCTTGTCACTACAGATAGCCGTGGCAGAACCCATAGTCTCACATGCCGACAAGTGCCTGACCTGAACATCATCCATCCAATTTTCAGAGTGAAAAAATTTCAGGACTGCTTACACTAGGGTGCATTGAAGCATAATAGAGCTTTAGAGATCCGTGATAGAGCTTACTAAGGCACGGTCGTCCATCATCTTCGCCATAGAGTATGCCAACCTGTTTAGAAGCAGAGAACTATTAATTACATACATGCCTGTAACTCATAAAAAAATATAACTCTCACAGGAAGTAACAGAAAAAGTACCAAGGACAGTAGAATAGCCTCAGCTTGAAACCAAGGAAACTGATTAATCCTCAGACGTCACGGCTGGCCCGATGGGCTAGCTCTTCAGTGTAGTTTCAAAAACTGTGACGTTTAAGGGCTAGGAGATGAACATTGAATATTTTTATTGTCAAAGATTCTCACGTCAAAGTTACTGCAAGAGGCAATCCTTCCGGCACAGCCACCACCACAATGGTCACCTGAGCTTTACTCCACACTTCACTCCGTGAGTTCAAAAGAAGTAGTTCTCATCCTTACATTAGAATTACAGAACTACCATCATGAAAGAATTTTTTTCTTAATGAAACTAAAAGCAGACATGAAGTTAGAGACAGGACAAAGTAGAGAAGGCCAGAAAAGAGATAGGCATTTACTGCGATAGCAAAATAGTCGACTAGCTTTTTGCCATCAGACCCACTGAAATTCTTGAAATCAACGGTCGCCAAAAACCTTCAATCAGAGGCAGTAATTAGTGTGGCAAAAAACATGACCCAAAATCTACCGGTCACTAGTAGAGAACCCCCTCCAGAGGTATTACAGACAATCTGGCCGCGGTTAGCCTTATTAACGTAACGCCATTTCAGGCGGTTTCTAACGTAAACCCTGCCAAATAGGTTGTCTCTAGACTGCCACGGGGGGGGAGGGGTTTCTACTGGTGTGTGTTGATGAGCTAACGTAAAATTCTGGGACCGGATATTTGAAGAAGAAAATCTATGTCGCCGGACTGAATAGGACCGGCTGTTTACCCAGCCTCAATGTCACAGCTGGCAATATTATTTCCGAGGACAGGTTCAGGGTCATTGAATAAACAAATCAAGATGTGGAGCACATATAGCACTCATACGTACCTCTGGTCTCCATGTGGAAGCAGAAGAACATGGGCACAATTGCGCCATGCATATGAAAATGGCATAGTTCTATATAAGACACATGAATTTGCAGACGATTCTACAACATCATCTAAGAAGTAAACTACGACCTTACCGGCAGACGAGGACAATGAAAACGACAACGGCAAATCCCACACCAACTTTGCCAATGGTCGTCGCTAGGCTATTAAGCCGTTCCTGCATAACACAACTAAATGTAAAGCAAGCGCAACAGGAAAGCATAAACACGTTGTAAATTTCATAGCATTGTCGTTAGTAATCAAAACCATGCATGGGTGACCTAAAACAAGAAATGCAGGATTTTGGATGTTGCATGACTAAATGTTGACAGAAACCAGAACCAACCTGCAATGGAGTTAACTCATCATTATCCTCACTGATGGTCGCCATCAATTTCCCCCACTCTGTTGACATCCCCACGGCTGTTACCTGCACAAGCCCTACATGACTATTGTCCATGCTAAATGGTTCCCTTTCACTCAATCACTTGTGTTACAAGACAAGAATATCATTAAAACTTAAAGTAATGCACCATTACATTCCTGGCTCAATCTATAAAAAAAAGTTAATTTGTTCATTTCCAGCAATATTACATGCAATTATACACGATTTTATAGACAATTCATATTTGGCAGGTGGCAAGCTTTTTTCGTGAGCACCATGATTTTCCATAGTCATTTGTGCAAGGTAGAGGGAATCATTAAAACTTCTTTATAATTACAAAAGCTTTGATAAAAAACAAACCATCATATCCCCAAAACCATCCATAATTTTACACCCTGAGAGCATGAAGGGGTGCTCCACTTCATCTTTGGGCATCTGCACCCATCGTCATCCTATTATTTTCTGGAAAGGGATCCTCACAACTACATATGTAAGTGTAAATCATTTCGGCTCCATGCATCGACACAATTTACACATACAGTCATCTAGTCTAAAAATACAAGCATCAGTGAAATCCACGATTATGTTCCAGCTCATCAGCACTGTACACGATTGTGACAAAAGTCATATTGAGAGACGACAGCGTAGATATCGGCGCAACAGTACCTAGAAACTGGATCGGGCTTCATTTAGAAATTTAAAATTAATAAAAAATGAGGAGATGAAGGGATATACAGACAGGTTCACTTTCACCCGTCATACTCGACTCGTCCACAAGCATCGAATGACCTTCTATCAGCAATCCATCTGCTGGAATCTGCGCTCAGTTCACAATCACAACAGAACCATATAACCTATCATAGCAGTTTTTTTGAAATATGTACCTATTGACTTGAAATACATCACGCATTTCCATTTTCTATAAGTCAGTGATAATGATATTTGTACTTGTAATTGTTTCCCACTTTATATAATGTTTACAACCTTCAGCCATTGCACGTTTTAGTTTAATATGTCCAGCAATACAGAAGAAAAGAGTTGCATCGCTTGACAAGCAGTAAGGAAAATCTCTACAGTCTGTGATCATAGGCTATAAGAAAGACTTCGGTAATGCTTACTTGATCACCAATATTGAGCTGCACAATATCGCCCACCACGAGATCAAAAATTGAGACTTTCATCCTTCTTGAACCCCTTGTCACCTGTTCCCATAAATACATCAATATTTAAGTATCCAAGGTCCGTTGCCACGAATTTAGGGTCGAACTTAATCAAACATATTCCATTAAAGCCCAGGAAATTGCTTAACCAAGATGAGCATCCATTCCCATCCCCACACCAACAGAATATCCATCAAACGACCCATCAGTTAAAAGTATCTTCAGAATCTCTACATTAATTAAGATCTTCCGCTTCTGATCACTAAGCTGCTGAAACTGTTGGGCTTGTTTGTAATCACTGACAGCTGCACTTCACATTACAACACAAGAAAAACACCATCAGAAGAGCTTGGTTCAAAATCAAAACTACAAATGACGCTCAACCCTAGACCTATTCTTAACTGGGGAATAATATATAGAGGCTGTTCAGGACTTAACATGAAACCATGATCACCAGGACAACTGCAAAGCTTATACCACCTCCATCATACCAGCCAACACTCACACCCTGCACCCAACATCTTCTGATATTAAGCAACAAGCGAACAGTAGCACCTCAGCGTACTAGCACCGTCGTGATGCTACATCGACTCTGAAAGTGAACTAATAAACTGCGATCAGGTAGAAAAGAAAAACGAGAGCATCTGTTAAAACACTTCTCCAACCCAACCATCATAAAGTACCCACTTCAAAAGTGGACGTACCTCAGTAGTCATACCCACAACGAGAGACACGATGGCGCAACATATCAATATCAGCAGTGTCTCATCTTGAAGCGCTTCCCATACATAAGCCTTCACAGATTTTCACTAATAGCTTCACTTATTCAAAAAAGTACACAAAGATGTTCCGCGATCTTTTGTACCCCTCATATACCAAATTATTGATCTTTCTTGGTTACTGTTGAAAAACTCACTAAAGACTGAGATTGAAAGAATTCAGAAAACTTACAAGAAATATTTTAGGTTTCTTGACTGGATATGTGTTTGGCCCAAATGCTTCTTTTCGCAAGGCAATGTCATTGGGAGAGCCTTCAATCCCTTTGGCTGGATCTACTCTCAAGCTAAAAGCGACACCTCTGATACCTCCATAGCTTTTCATCGACTCAGGGTTAGCCTCAAATTTGGCTATGTCTTCGGGTGAGATTGTGAACCCTGCCAAACTCCATGGTGGTGGCGGGCGGTCTGTAAAGATTTTCCAGTGTACATTGACAATCAATAGCCATGTCCAAACCTTTGAAAGTGAAATTCTGTGGTGAAAACGAAAGACTCTGTCGTTGCCCTAAACCATTTCAAACAGTCGAGTGTGCACCTTCTGTTCCAGGTTTCTTTTTCGGTTTGCCATCAGGATGTTTAGGCCTTTTGGCGTCGTTTTTCGAGTCCTTTTTCTTGTTCTTCTTGGGGTCATATGCTGTTTCCAAAACAGGATTCTTCTCCGGAGGGGGCGCCTGCAGAGAGAGCTGGACATTTTGCTGATGGACGTTTTGCTGAAGAGCGCTGTGAATACGAACCTCGGACGGATCTCTTTTTGAGGGTGGCTTGTACACGGGACCCTCAGCCCTCTGCAGCGGCATGATTATATCCCTCTATAGCTCGAGGAACCTGATTCCAAAACATCACAAATCATTTTGACGGAATCCATCTGCTTAAAGAGAAAACAGGTGAATGATAGGAGCATATCACTAACCTCATACGATCCACGTTTATTTTTTCACACAGCGTCCTGATTTCGTGATATTGAAATACATTCACGTCCTCGATCGTGTGCCTCACCATGAGCAATTGCCCCAAGCATCAGTGCGCTAAACGCTAATTTGAGGTGATTGGCATTCTATGGTCAGCCCGCTCTTAAGTGATCAACCCTGAAGCCACTCCAAATGTGGCGAGCCGGCTAGATCTTGCTGCAAGCTTGAGAAAAGACAACCACAGAAATCCCTTCTCCACTTGACTGGAAATCACTCCCCTGCCCACAGGCTCCAAACCCCCTGTTACAACTCGGTCAAAAACCCAAAGGCCCTGCATTATGTCCGTCGGTTAGACCTCCCCATGCGTTTCGGCGTCGCTCCGTTGCTCAGAGCACAGGAAAAGTTGTCCAAGCTGCTGAAATCATGATCCCTGCTAAACTCCACATTCAGTCCGAATCACTTGCGCAAAGTCCTGAGAAACATGGGCTGTGAAAGAATGTCCGTTTGAGGTGATGAGGAGAAGGGCAACAAAGGGCAAAGGCAAAAGGAAATAGGAAGACAGGAAGCGTTGCATGTGGCAGAGAGTACTGCGAGCGCATGAAGAGAAAAGAGAAGCTGCTCCGAAGTTCTTGGTTGTTTGGACTTCCAGCATTAACCGCCTCGCCTTGATGCACGTTCATGTGAAGCCAACCGACGCGAGCCAAAGTGTCTACTCATGCAGAATACTCATTTTCCAATCTACGACTACTCTAACCTCTACTCCTATACAGATTCAAAAAGGGACACCCGAGCTAACCCTAAGATGTTAACTACGGTATACCAAATAGCAACCCTTAGCCAAAACCAACCCCCGTGCCTAAAATGTACACAATCTGGACATGAGAGCCCAAGATTGATTTTGTATAATAAGTCCATCAAAATTGAGGGTTTACTTACAATCATGGTGTCCAAAAAATACACGTCTACGATCCATTAAAATTCAATTGTCAAAAGGACCCCAACAAAAATTAAGACAGCTTGATAATGAGAACAAATGCTTATTTGGACACTTTTAGATGTCTTCAACTTCCTTCATCATCATGCTCACGAAGATTTCAATGAGAAATTGTTACCCGAGAATCGAAGCAATCAAACTCGTGATTAGCAGTCCACCACGCCCTCAAGTGCATTCGGCACTCACAGCCATCTGTAGCACGCACTCTCAAATACCCTCATCACGTTACACTCAGAATATAGAAAAGATGCAAATGAGAACAAGCAGCACTAAAGCACTGGCTCGCTTGGGCGTACTCAACCTTCCTCACATCCACTTTAACAGAAGATGTAGCTTGTGTCAAAGCAAAGCCTCCTTCCCTCTGCTCCAGAGACAATAAAAAACCCGATCACCAAGATCTTTCAGTCAGGACAGTATTCACCCAAAAATGGTGATCTCTAAAGTGTGATCAGGTGGGACTCAGAAATAGGCACTGCACGAGTTTAAAGAAAGATAAAAACACCTTCAATATGTCAAATATAAATGCACCCAATGAAATATCTACAATGAAATATCTCAAGCAAACAGATAGGACACCGTTTCTTGTTAAGAGTTGGGCGGATACTCTACCAAGACGTAGAGATTGAACTCATCGATATTAAGAAGGGTCCCGCAGGAACATTCACAAAGTAAGATGGTCCACAGCTACTAGCTGGACCTTGAACAGCAAGAGCTTTGCTCGATGGGAGCAACTGTGTACCAGAGTAGGATGGTTGGAAGCAAGCGACCCAGTCACACGATTCTAATCTAACAAGAAATTCCCCGTGGATAACTATTGACGAGCACTTCAGTACTACAGGATAGTGCAGATTCAACTATGTGCAAGAGCAGACAGCAGATTGCGAAAATTGACTATTTCAATCAAGTTAAAAGAACGGCAACTAAAAGAAAGGCTACTGGTGCAAAAAGAAAGGGTTCAACGTGGGGCACACTTGAAGCCGCTAGAACAAATGCCTACTGTGCTGGTGATGAAATCATGCCAGTACTCCTTGCATAAGCGAAGATGCCACCGGCATCAATGACAGGTCCTGCCTCACCAATGGGTTTCAAGTTGTATTGTTTCCCGGTGGTGTGATTCACTAATACATCCTTCTCCATGTCTAGTGTCACGTAATCGCCAGTGTGATTCTCCTCCCAGATTCTCCCCTGCGTTTCGACTGGATACAGCTCTCCTGTTGCTACTGAATTCCGAAAGAAAATTCTTGCATAGGTTTCAGCCACCACGGCACGTGCACCGGCAGCACCCAAGGCCACTGGGGCATGCTCCCTGCAAAATTTGAACAAAGTAAACCACGATCTTTAGGAATGCTACCAGAGTCTAAGATTCTCCATGATGCTGACTTCCAATAGCAAGAAAACATATGCTGTTCTTGAAACCTAAACAGCTTGCTTGAACTCGAAATGAATAACCATGTACATACCATGTACTTACCATACACCCCTATCTCTAAGTGTACTATCTTTCAAGTAAGCAGATACGGTACTGTCGGTTGAGCACTCGGTGATGATCTGGACTATTTTCAAACTTTTCAAATTTCAAAAAATGTACTTACGTAGTCTATAAGGGAACGATAGAATGAACTACGTTGTTGAGTACATAACCGAGTATTATGCCTATTCTGTACCCTTCCTCCATAAGCATTGGTAGGCTTGCTTGTCATGAAAGAAAACGATAATTCATAGATATAATTGCATTAAACCTTACACTGAAATTACTCGCCAGCCCTATCCAACTACGTCATGGATTTTCTGGACATCCTAAACAGTGGACTTCATAATCCATCCAGCGTGATAGCCTCTTAGACAAGATTGTATCATACATATACTTCACTCCGCTTAATGAAAACATCACTTACTCCAGGGTTCCAATTTTAAGCGTCCGGAAAATGTGGCTACGGTATAAGACTCGAAAGACCTCCAAACAATGCAAAAGTATGATTCTGGATTTCAACACTCCCAGAAGGGCGGGACTCCAAGCCAGATACCAGAACCCGAAGCCTCCAATTCGATCAAGTCATGCGATTGAGATTGAAAAGAGCAACAAAGTTTGGAGTGAAAATAAAGATGAGAGAATCAAACCTGGAGGATCCACAGCCGAAGTTGTCACCACCAATGATGACCTTGTATTCCGTTTTCGTCTTCCCTTCTTCGATAAACTTGCCCCAGTGCGCGGGGAGTCCAATCATGGCGTAGCTTCCAAGCTTCTCATACTCCTCAGGTTTCGAAGGGACGAGGGTGAGGTACTCCGCGGGGATGATCTGGTCCGTGTCAATGTTGTCACCAACAACGAAACAGCGCCCGTGAATTATCCGACAGCCGCGAGGATTCTCTCCCTCGACAGCCGAGGAAGCTGCAGCCTCAGCGCGCACTCCGTCACTACAGGCAATGGTAACCTGGCTTCTCATCGGTGCTTCGGTTGCAAACCGCGCCACAGAACCCCATACTGCACTCGTCCTGCTGGCGAAACAGGACACCGAAACGCAGCCAGAAGAAGCGCGGCGGGAGCAGGACGAGGAGGTGGTAGCTGAGGTCGCCGCAGGCACCACCCGCAGTCCTAGTGCTGCGGCAGCCATGGCGAAGGGGATGATGCTAAACCCTAATTTGCTGAGAGAGAAACTGCAATTCCACCAAGAATTCGACCAAAAACAACACCGGCTCGATTTCGAAAGCAAATGTGCGAGACCCAACCCGCCAAGGCGCTTTCAACACTTCCTACCCTATCACCGTGGGGGTCTTGTCAAGGACTATTTATAACTATCACTGCCACATGGCATAGGGCAATTGGAATGAGCGAGGGTGGTATATATACTTGTAATCCCATCTTTTGTTCACTTTTTGTAAGAGTTGTAGATCATTAAGATTCAATAATTAATCTTGATCAACTGCGGACAAGAAGATTATGTTTGATAAATGACTCATTACTTCCCAACTTCACTAGTTATTAAAAACATAAACACAATTTAGCTATCTCCAATTTAACCTTCAACCCCTAAGAATCCCCGGTAGTAAGATGGATACAGATTTTGATTTTTTTGGTAAATAACTTATGGCATGAAAACATTCTAAGGTAGGCGGTTCAATTTTTTGAGATTCATTTTCAATGAACCCTATAAAAGGGGCAAAAACTATGCTGAGGGATTCAAAAATGTTGGACACTTTTTGTCATCAGCAAATGGCAGTGCCTTTGCTTCCTTTCAAGACATTAATAAATTCATAATTGTTACTTTGATGAGCATAATTTGCTTTTGAGGCAATTGAGATTTGAATAAATATAAAAAACTAGTGCACTTCATGACATAAGGATTTAGAGTGGGAATGGGGACTCTGACATGTCCCTTTACTTTTTGAACAATAAGTACTTGCTTTGAGGACTTCACTAAACAATCCAATAGAGTAGAACCTGTCTTAGTGCATAGAGTTGGGACTATGCACTAAGAGATGTTTATGCAATTGGAAAGGTTCTGTCAAAACTTTGGTTAACGTGGCCTCTCACTATGGGGCCTCCAACTACTGTTCACAAATATCACGACTTCTTTTAGTGCATATATGCACTAAGATAGTATGCACTAAGAGAGGTTCTACTATACAACGTTTGAATTACTTTTTGAACTTAGTTCTTCTATTCAAAGGTGTGTTTGGATTCTTCAATGCTGCACCTACGTGTAGGAATAGCGCCCTACGACCATTGCACTTAAATATTTCAAATTTTTTTCAATTGCACTCAGAAAATTCTGGAAAAATTGGCAACTTATTGCACTTTCATTTCTTCATATTCTAAAAAAATTTCAACATCACCGGTTGTGTTCAATTGTGTACAGAGGTCTCTGAATCCTTAGGTGCACAATTTAAGGACCTCCTACCTTAAACATTAGATCTTCATTTTTTTAAGTTAATGTTCTTTTTATTTCCATCCCTATATGAATTCATTCAAAACTTTGCACAATAATTATGAAGCATTGAGTGACCATGCTAGTCACGTTGTTGAAGAATACACAAAATTTGTGGTTTTCTATTGTATGTTTGGATGTACTTCATCCATTTCTTGCAGCTCCCATAGTAAGCTTTTGAAAACATTTATAATAATCTTAATGGAGTGAAGACTTTCTTAGGGGTTAAAGTTCTGTCACTACTTTTGTTATATGATTTTTTTGTGTACATGAGGTTTAGTTTAGTGACAAAAGTTTATTGAACCACATTTAATAAATAACTCATATGTGAAACTTCTAAGTTTAATCAGTAATACGCTTCCTACATGTCTAACCAAAAAAAAAAAACATCAATCATGTATCCTACTTGTTTTGATGCACTATATATATGTAAACAATCAAGTTAAAATGTTAAAATGACAACCCAATGAAAGATGTTAATGTAAATTATTAATCCAATGATGTACGTAATATATTTTACCATGTATTAGTACATATATAGTTTGTATTCTAACGTAGTAGCCAGTCAAATGCAATACTGTGTTTACAATTTGTTGCACCCCTTGAAAGATGGAGCCTTAGTTACGGAACTAGAATTTTTAACAATCAAACAACTCACAAAATTTACAATATTTTTTGTAGAATATGGTATATAATTCTCAAGCTTATTTATAATAAAATTCTGCTACTTCAACAAAACCATCTATATTGCCTATTGTGTATGTCACTAGCTAATTAATGACTAAAAAGTGAACAAAAAAATTAGATTATAATTACATTCAGTTTATTAATAAATGGAATAGCAATATTGGGGTACAAGCCAAATTTGACGTAAATTAACTCCCTCCTCCAAATTGGCATAAGCATCACGTGCTTGGTTTTAATTAAATTCTTGAAAAGTGATTTGACTAAATGGAAATTCAATAGTAAAGCATGAAATTTCCTAATCCTATGCATGTTATAATTCCTAAGAGTTTAATCTAAAAGTAATGATGACTTTGTGGTCGCCTTTAAAAAGACATTGCAAGCCCTACATGCATTTTGAAAGTCAACACCTAAATTTTCACATATTAGTTCTTGATTTTAAATGTTCTTAGGAAGCTAAGATGAAGAAAATGTTGCTTTAGTAATCTACTATTTACTCTATTTAAATTTTTTTCAAAATGATTAAAATTGTAATTTTTGTAACACTTTGAAAGTAACATCTTGAAAGTTCAAATACACCACTTTTGAACTTTTTCTATTGGATTTC
Source organism: Pseudisothecium myosuroides (assembly GCA_951799445.1). Taxonomy (NCBI): domain Eukaryota; kingdom Viridiplantae; phylum Streptophyta; class Bryopsida; order Hypnales; family Lembophyllaceae; genus Pseudisothecium; species Pseudisothecium myosuroides. The sequence goes on along the minus strand of OX637290.1, from coordinate 15,507,828 downwards.
TCTCATTTTGAGCTCAAGGAATACATCAATTATACCATAATATTTGTCACTATTATTTCCATTAAAAAAATAATATTATTTTAAGCATTATTGTAATTGCTATAATTTTTACAAAAAAAAAAATTTAATCATATAAAATTCAATTTGATATTTTTGTAATAAAAGAATGAGATTAAAATTTAGACATATATTGCTACATATGAAAAATATCAATTTTTTGAAATTTATATTTTAATGTAGAAATCTAATGAAGTTTGACCAAGCTTGGACATGAAATGTCCTTTAAGTATTAAAAATAAATTGTTCCAATGTGAAGCTATAATTCAAACTTCAAATGTTCCATATTACAAAAGGAGGGAGAAAGATTCTACATTCAAAAAAGATTTTCTTGCGAAAAAGGAAAGGTTCAATATATTTGCACACATAACAATGCTTGAATAGGTATGACAATTATAAATCATCTTATTGTAAGCCAAGTTGCAAGCCCTTCATATTCTGCCAACTTGCTAGGTTTGAGAAAGAATGACATGCCCGAGAATAGAAAGAAACAAATAGCAATTGCATTAGGGAGTGTTTTTGAAGTTGCCCCTTCATTAGAGCATCTCCACTAGTAGCTTGCAAAATAAGCCCGATCTCCAGCACTTGGCATGTCTCTGCAAGCTTTTAAGTTGCATGAAGTAATTAGACCTCCACCAATAGAAGAAAAAATCTCAAGTTCTAATGCAGTGAGAACTCCAACAAGGTGATGTAGAACCAGAGGCACCTATAAGCTATAAGCTCCCTATAGAGCAAGTGGGGTTGAAAATTGGATCCAAAGTTTATTTCTTCATCTATAGCATGCCACAAGTCAAATGTATTGGATATTGGAAGTTGAAGTGTGGAGTCAAAATTTCCTGTGGCCTGCTTTGAAAAACAACAAAGTTTGCAACTAATGGGACAAAGCCACTCAATCAAGCTTAGCAAACCTCTTGCCAAAGCAATATTTTGCACCATGGTAGAGATGTTCTTATGCCCTTACTATCCTTGGAGCCAATTCTATTCTAGATGCAAAAAAATTAAATTAGGAGGTGCGGAAACTGCCCATTTAAGAGCATTTTGGCTTAGGATGTCTTCTATGCTAATCAAAGTATTATCTAACAAATTTTCAGAAAAAGAAGAGAGGGAGACACATCCATCACAATTTGCTTCGTAATTTTTAGAGTTAAACTGAATTAGATATGATTTTCTAAATACCACAATAGTAGGGTGCTATTTGAGTCTATAGCCAAGTATAACCATAAAATGTCAAACATTTGTCCTTCAATGGTGCAAATGGAGTTCAAAAATGAAGGTGTGCTAACCTTCAATTGCAACAACATGGTAATTGCCTAGAATGATACAAAGTCTCCCACCACTCATAACTCCACATTATGTACACTGAAATTTTGTCTACTTCCAAATCAAACTCAATCTCCAACCATTCCTAAAAATGTGCAATGAGAGTCCCAAATTGGCACCAATTCATCAATGGGCCATTTTTCATTCCAACAGTGTCTATTGATTTCATGGTATCCTTGTAGAAGTAGTTCTTAGAGCATGGGCAAAATTAGTACCTCCTACCTTACTCTGCATGGGGGATGTTAAAATTGTCTCACAAAGTGGGACCAGCAGGGTGGATTTACACCAGGGGAAAACGCAAGAATTTTTTATTTGACACATATGACAATTTTTAAAAATTCTGAATTTGTATTTGCAATCAAAGACCCCAAATTAAGGTAGTGTGCTTTAAAAGCGAGCGGCCTCTTCAAATCGACCCTATATTTAGGTCTTAAATGGACATTAGTTGGTTCTTAAATGGACATCTCAAGCCATTGAGAGAATCGAGAAAAAAGCTTTATTTATTGCAAGAGCCAATCATTGACCTTCATTTACTCGAATCACTTTAGAAGTTGCAAGTGGTTAGATTTTGGAAGACCTAGGGTCACAAATAGGTGCCTACAACAATTTTTTTTGAAAATTCATAAGTAATTCAAAAACGATTCAAAAAAATATGAAACCACTTGTGTAACGTTCTGCATCCATTTTTCTTTCTCTGAAAAATGATCCAAAAATACTTCTGTCCAAGGAAACCTGTGAAAAAGGCAGATCAGTCCTTAAATGGTCGCTTTTAGGCCATACTACCTTAGTTGGAAGAGGTCTACAACATACCCTAAACATAGCACAAAATAGGGGACTTTTTTTTTCACTTCCACCCCCAAAAAACATAAATTTTACCCTGCTGGTCCCATTTTGTGGGGCGGATTTAATGTCCTGCACTACGCATACAGTGCCATGAGAACATATTATTTATTTAGATTTCAATAAAATCACAATCATGGCGGCAGGCGCATTTGAGCCGCCGCCAAGGTGGGCTGTACGTACGCACTGTAAGTTACGTGAAGCATTCCGACGCCACCGCTGCATCTCCGATCGATTCACCAAAACTTGTGCCCTGAGGTGCTGCGATCCACGACTTTCTCATTGCAAGCGATGGTGAGGTTGTTGATCAACATGCTTCGATACGCGAGGGACCGCTTGTTGGGATTTTGCGAAGCGCCCGAGGAGCTCTTGAACTCGGGGATCGGAGTCTTGACGAGGGAGGACGAAAGCACTCACAATCCTGAGAGTCTGCGCAACCGATTCAATTCTACTCAGCAACTGCAGAAGGACAAGTGCACCGCAGAGCTTTCTCCCGCTATTGCGAAGAAAGATGATTTGGGGAAGAATCACTGCTTGGGCGTCCAGTCGGAGAAGGAGAAGGAGGAGATTTACGGCAGGCAGGTTGTGAATATCAAGCTGCAAGGCATTCTGAGCAAGCTAGAGGTCTTGGAGGATTACGCCTTGTTGGCGAGGCAGGTGAGGCAGGAAGGAATCGCCAGTGTGGAGACTCTACGGGGCCTGGTGTCGCTCATCTTCGAAAATGCGGTGATGCATCCGACTCAGTGCGCCAAATACGCGAAACTGTGCGTGCTCTTGAGCAAGCTGGAGCTTCCGGAATTTCCCGGAGACAAGAAGATCACGTTCCGGAGTGTGCTGCTGAGTACGTGCCAGAAGGAGTTTGAGAATTTTATGGAGCAGGTGGGGGAGCGCGACGACGAGAAGGAAAAACGAGTGAAATTGCGGATGCTGGGGAATATCAAGCTGATCGGCGAGCTGTTCAACGAGAAATTGCTGCCAGAGACGATCGTGCACGCGTGCATTCAGGAGCTGCTGGGTCAGGACCCGAAGGCCACCCCGACGGAGAACGTGGAGGTGTTGTGCCACTTGTTGACGACGGCGGGGAAGAAGCTGGAGGAGAGCACCCAGTCGAAGATGGCGCTCCACAAATACTTCGCCCGGCTGCAGGTGATCGGGAAGAGCACGGCGCTACCATCTCGAATTCAGCATATGGTGCTTAGCGTTTTCGACTTGAGGGCGAAGAAGTGGGTGTCTCCGTGGGAGGAGATGGAGGCGAAGAAAATCAACGAGATGCGTGAGAAGGGGAAATTAGCGCTGCGACCGGCCGGGGAGACGATGCCACTTTGGAATAGACCAGCGGTTACTACAAAGCTCTTGCTTGGGGGCAGAGGGATGGTGCGTGGCATGTCTGTAGTTCCATCGATTCTTGGGAAGCCTGGAATGCCCGGAGATGGAGGGCCGGTGCAGCTGGTCGACGTGTGTCGGAAGGCTCCGGTGGACAAGGAGGCTCTCTTGAGCATGCCCGTGGCCAGTGACCCAAGTGTGAAGGTGACGGAATTCGGATCCGGCAGAGGAGCGGCCATACCCAAGCCCAGGGTGCGTGACCACTTCGGCGTGAGGGCGAACAAGGATAACTTTAACCTGAGAGACCTTTTGCAGAGAGTGCAAATGTCTGACAAATAAGTGAATGAGCAATTTCCACAATATATATGTCAGGAATGACGTTCTTTCCAGGTTTGAGATGCAACAGTTTCGCAAGATCTGCTAGCTATTCGGTACTGCCTTCTCGATATTATTACTGTGTCAATATATGTACATAATGTGTATGGAAGTTTGTGTTTGTGATGAACTTCCTCCTCAATTTCGCTACAATACCGTGCATGCCAAGTATAGTTTGTACTAAATCTCAATGACTTCTTGTAGGTATAAATAATATATCTCGGCAGTTTGGATATATAGGACTTTGCTGGCTCCAATGCCAAACTTGTTGTAAAAATTAACTGATAGCCTGGAGGCTCTTATACCCTGTAGAACATGGGGTTTGCACAGCGAGTCGTCTACTTAATTATACTCCTCCTGTCTATCTCCTGTACCAAGCATGGCCATACTTTTTCTGCAGAATGTGGTATACAAGCTCTTGCTCCCAGCTGCACGTCCATGGTCATTCCTCACTGCAACTATGACTTGTCTAGAGTTTTCAGTAGAAGAAATTTGGATATTGTATCTTGCAGGTTAATTCAAGTGAAACAGGAAGCTCAAGCATGTGGAGTAAGGTTAGCTAGGCTTAAAATGAAGGAGTAACTCTTTGATTCATATCGACCTCATACCAACCTCATACCAACCTTCACGTGAAGAAAGTTAAGTTTGTATCGCTGTATCGATCTTTGCTTCTTCTGGATTCATGTGACTACCAAAATGAGGACTGCTGAGTGAGAAACTTACGTCAACTGAAGGTTCTCCGCACTCAAATTAAAGTCACTGTCGGATACCGCCATCATGGCGTTAAAAAGAATTTGGAGCATGAATGAAACGTAAATGTGCCACTAATGGAAATGCACTTAAAAATTGCTTGAATAAGAAGTTTAAGTTTGGTTCCCATTGTTAAACTCTCTACATTATTGGTAGATCTTGGTGTAAGTTGAAAGGAGATTCAAGATTCTCTTTGCATGTATGTTTTGGACAACATAACATTCAATAGCCTTCAGAGATATTGCCTTTTTCCTTTTTGGAATCCTTGTCCACAAAACTCATCCATACTTCATTATTGTAAGTTTGGTATTGAGATAGTGGCAGTACATTTATGGTGTGCTTCATTTTCTTTTGCTAATTCTAAGATCAAACATATAAATCAACAAATAATTGTGAAGGAAGATGGTATGCCAAAAATCCAAAGAGCTCATTGAGTAATACTCCAATGCAATCTAACCATTTTTCATTAATAACTTATTTTGGGTTTTCAAGTCAAAAGAGAAGCTCTTTATATACACATGGAGTGGTAGGAGGTAGAACAATCCATGTGGGATAAGGGAATTTGAATTTGTAGTTTTTCAACCACTCATAGTTAAGTTGAAAGTAGGAATTGTGTTTGAAGTAAATTTCAAACCTCATTTAGGCATACTAGAATAACTTTCTTTTTTAAAACTTTGAACTTAAAAAAGCTAGTAAATCAAGCTAACTTTCATCTTCAAAGATTCATTTGAGATTTCAAGCCTCCAATTAAAAGTTATGAACAAAATTCAAAGAGAATGTTTGAAAATGTCAAAGAAAATGTCCTTTTCAACCCCTCTCCAAAATTTGTCCATAACTTTTGATTAGAGGCTCAAAGTCTGAAATGGATTTTTGTATACGAAATTTAACTTGATTTACCAAAAAAAATTTGTTCAAAGCTTTTTGAAAAAAATTATTTTACTACGCCTAAATGAGATCTGAAATTCTACTTCAAATAAAACTTCTACTTTAATTTGACATAACTAAGTGAGCGGTTGAGCTCCTACTCCAAATCTAACTTACATATCCTAGTCACATTGTTTGTTTCACCTCCTATCACCCAATATGTATATAAAGAGTTGTCTTCATCGTTTTAAAACACAAAAAGTACATGATTTGTGAAGTAAAGAAACGTTTAAATATCATGTTCTCCATGAATTTTTTGCTTACTAATCCTCAATGCTTCTTTAAAATTCATGGAGAACATGATATTTAAATATAGTATTTGATTATAACCCATTCTATCTTAGTTCTTTGAAAGTTAAAATTCCTTGAATTTAATCATTTTCATTTTTGAATTTAAAAATTCATATCTTCCAAATTTATTTCCTTTGCAATTAGTATTCTTTAGATTTCTTTTGGAATAAACATCAACAAAAATAGTTTCATTGTTATTTTTTATTTTTTTATTTTTAAAATTTATAGTGCTTATTTCATTTTGATTTTTTATATTCAAATACATATTATAATTTATTTGTAGCAATTGTACTACGTTCTTTGTTGTTTTCTTCATTGTAGTTGTTATATTAGACAAACCGTCTGTCCAAACCGTCCGATATGTCCACATGTCTAAGACTTTTGATTATTATAATCTGCCTAATGTGACTACTATAAGGTGGTTACATTGTTTGTTTGGTCCGTCTAAATTGTCTGAAATGTTCGCCCGTCCGATGATCCCAAGTCGTCCATTGTGACAATGATGCTCTTGATCACTATGATGATCACTAGTGTGGTTATAGGTAGAGTCTCTAGCAATGGTGGCTAGTTCTTATTGTTTACTCACTATGATGAGCATTTTGGTGTGAAGTCTTGAACAATCAAATTTTTAATTCAAACTGGTTCTTAGCAGGACCTAAGTATTATCTCCTGAATTTGACAATTGTAATGTGTGGCAATACAAGCACCCCTAAAATAGATGGTTAGTTCTTGTACTTGTGGTCCTACGTGTTTTGGTGTGGAGTTAATTAAAAAATTGTTTATTAATTTACGTCAATCCTTATTGGGATTGTAATCTTCTCTTTAACTTGTGCGCTTGACATTTATGTAGTATGAGTATGGCTATACTGTCCCTGACGTCAGTTTAATGTTTGACGCTTGGATGTTGAAGATATATCCATAAGAGTTATAAATCTCCACAGAGAAAGTTTAAGGAATTTCAGTTCTTCAAACATAAGGACAACTCTAGCCCAATGGTGAGTGTAAAGATGCTTTTGAAGATTCTATGTTTGATAATTCTGGCCCTAATTATTTTCACAGTGCTTTTTATCCTCTCATACTTTGTCATACTTTGTGACAGATTCATGGTCAGAAAGTGGGACAAAGTTTATCTACATGTAATCAATAGATTCAGAAGTATTATTATTTAAACTTTAGCTTCTCTTACAATTCAACCCAAATTGCAATTTAGCACTAGTCATTTTGATCCCAACATTCTTAGTTATCAATGGCATTCTAAGTTCTAAAATTTGTAATTAATCTCACAAGAGTTCAAAAAATGTGAATAAAAGTGCACTAGATGCGACAAAAATATGTTTCAATTTGTCTTTTAAGAAATATGCATTGTTGTTATAGTGGGTGACTTAAAATAACCAAAAGTCCCAGACGGACGAACATTTTGGACGACTCGGATGGACCGGGCAGACATTGTGACTACCTTATGGTAGTCAAATCAAGCGGTCACTAGATGTCCTACATAGGTGGACATATCAGACGATTTGGATAGACAACCCGTTTAGTGTGACAACTATGGAAATATGTACTTAAAAATGTTTGGATATACACAAGCCTTCTAAAATATGTAAGCCTTCTAAAATTATGTGAGATGAATTGAATTGTTTTGTGAGCTTCATTTGTAAGCTCTACTTTGTTAACTTTGTTTTTTGAACATGGATTAGACATGAGAACTTGAAAGAAGGATGAACATGGCTCAGACATGAGAGCTCTGTGGTAGAAATCGAGAATTGTGGCATTCTTATTCATGGTCATTTTCGTCCGAAGATTCCTAGTTACCATACATGACATTCTTGATGATTTTTTTGCGCATCCTCTTGGTTAAACTACTCATCATCAATTGAAAGGCAAGGGCTAATGCCAGTCATTGATGAACCTTTCTGGTAGTCTCAATTCTTGCTAAGTTTATGGCCAACGTTTTTTTGAGCAATATATTACTCCATCTCACAAATTTGAGCCTGTACAAGTAGGTCCCTTCAAATTTTAGCTAAATCAATCTAGCCACTTGATAGTTACCAAAAAGATAGGGAAGCAACCCATTTCCGATCAAATAAGGAACTACACATATTTGCAAGGTGGGTTTCTTTGGTGGGGAATTTTCTTGTGTGTAGAAATAGAGTTTGGAAGGTTTCCATAATTTTCCAGTGTATAATTACTATGAATTTTTTAGCGGAAGATTCTATTTTTCTCATACCGGTGATATGGGGCTTGCTATTTCTAACCATGGACTGAAAACAAAATTGACAAAGGGTGGTTACAATATTGAGAGTCTTGTGGCCAATCATTATGAGCCACAACTACGTTGAGAACCGTGCCATAATGAATCACTGCTCACGGAAAGAGAACAATACACATAGCCACAATGGGTGTGTGATCAGGAATGGGTTGCCTCCTCTATGTTGTTTACACATTAGAAGAAATTTGAGGGCTGCAGAGGGCCGTTTCAGGGCTGTTCCCGCAGCTGGGAACAGCCAGAATATAAAAATAATAATAAAATAATAAAAATATTAAAATATTATTAAAAAATATTAAAAATATAATTATTTTTTTTAAATATTAAAAAATTAATTTTTTTATTATTTTTTGACGTGGCACTCATGTGACCACCAAGGCTTTTTTTCGCACTATAGATGAACAATGCAATCCCTCTGTGCCCTTCGTTGGCTGGTGAATATTTGGAGGGAGCCAGGCATAGTGGCTAAAATCTGTCAGAGGAACTTGGAATCTGGCAAAATTTCGCCAAAAAAAAAAGCCCTGGTGACCACGTCAGATTATTGTTCCCAGTGCGTTCCCAAAGTTCCCAAGGCCTGAGAACTCACAGTCTCTTGGAGGCCTCAAAAATCCTCTAATGGGAGTCTCAAATCCTGACAAATTTATGACTTTTTCGACATATGGATGGTCACCTAAATCTCAAAAATTGAATGGAACTTAGGGTCCAAATCTACAAAGTTTCTTCCAATGCCAACAAGCATTCTACACTATTCACAGAAGAAGCTTTAGTAGATTTTGAATCAAATCAAGTGCAAAAAGTTGGGTGTAAAACCAGTCAAAGCTTGTACAGACTCTATTAGCTTTCCAGCAAATTTTGATAATGTACAGTACAACAACTCTGATACATGTAGAATCACGGACATGGTTCTCCAAACGCAACTCACTTTCATATCCAGATGCTCTTCCCTGAATGCTTTGCACAGGAAAAGACTTCGTAAGGGTTTTCAGTGTCAAAACTTGAAACAATATCATAACAAAACCAGCTCTAGTCAAACTTTGCAACACCAAGCAAGGCCCTGCATGTCGCAGGATCGTCTCTGTACGCCATCTTCAAATGAGAACGAATTGACGATTTCCTACTATTGTGCCTTCTCTAGATACTCTGCCAACACCTTGGATGCTAGCTTTCCAACCGTCAACCCTTGCTCCGCCGCATGTTTTGATAGACTTGCATGCACGTCTGCGTCCACAAACAAGCCACCTCTTCGAACTGCTTTGCGAGGCCCTTGATAGTTCTCGATGTAACTTTTACATGCGCTGAAGCCCTGTATAAAACGAGCGGTTCCCAAATGTGAAAAACTTAAAGCACCATCACAAACATTGATGACATTGCTACATACAAGGCATTCAGTCTAAGTTTACTGCAAACCCTATATACGACATTTTCTGCTGAGGCAGATATGACTATTCTTCGAAATAATGTGTGGATTGGAACCACTGCATGACATTCCACCCCTTTGCCCAGCCAAAAACAGATATGAGAGACTGGTACCTGTCTAAAAACAAAGTCGCCAAAACCCTCTTTCTCGAGTCTTTCTGTCTTCCACATGTAAAAAAGTGGCTCCAGTACTGACTCCATCTTATCCAACTTCACTCTGTCCATAAACGTCTCTGCTATTCGCGTCTGGTTCGGAGCTCCACCCAGCCATATCTGCAAATTCAGCCAGACACTAAGCATGAATACTCCCAGCAATATGATGAACACCAATTTAGCTGGAAAAGGTGCTAGTCAAACAATCATTGGATTCAGAACGCCATAAAGGTTCAATTCAATTTGGTGATGGCAAATATGCACCAGACATACCTGATAGCTGTTAGGTCCATCACCCACCAACCCAAGCTCAGCCATGTACGGGCGAGCACAGCCATTGGGACACCCTGTAATTCGTACAACCATCGACTCCGAAGCTTTCAATCCTACCTGCAAGGGAGAAAGGATTTATGAGCTCAACAGCAGAAAGAAGCCAGTCTGCTTCCAGCCCTAGACTGAATCTACACCACTGGCTTGCGAATAATAAAACGACTACCGTATACATTGGATGCACGCAAGAATCAACAAGCAGCTCTTTGCAAGTGTCTCTACCCCAAATAGAAACGTAAGAACTCCACGGCTCTTACCATAGAATCCTCTGTACGAGACGTTTCTTGAAAACCTTAATATTGGAAAAACTCAAAAACTCTACTCAAAAATATTAAAATGACACTTCCTAAAAGTGATGGGTCCAAACATGCTACAATTGCTTTTTACACGTCTCGCTTTCAACATTTGACACCAGAGTTTTCTAAAATTTCAAACAATTGCCGAGTCTCTCCTCTTAGAGTAGAGACAACAAAATTACCTTATCGAACATTGTCCGAATTCTCTTCAGAATATCAGGTGCTCCCCGTTCAGCTTCAGCAATTGCAAGCGGGCAGAGCGGCAACGCTGGGCACGCCATGGCTGTGATGTTCAAAGGATCCACGAATCTAGGAGCCTGACAACAGTAAAAAACAAGAGTTACGAAGATCAAACCTAAAATGGATCACATAAAAGTCGGTAGTCCTCACAATTGAGTTGCTCTATCGCTCACCAGAAGTCCAACATTAGCAAGCGCCTTGGTGATGCGAGACCTCCATGAAGGACGAACATTGCACAGGATCATGTTTTGGTTGGGAGTGATGTGAACATCGAGTCCATACTTCTCAATCACCTCCCTCAGAGCCTTCTTCGCTTCGCCTTTGATCCGACCATTTTCAACGTGCAAGCCAAAAAACAAACTGCCATCTCCCTGCAATAATTACCCATTCTCAATCAGATCTCCTCCTATAACAAGGGATTACAGTACAATAAAAGAGAAAACGTACAACATCATTCACCTGCTCATGCCAGCCCAAGTAGCTTTGAAACTTGAAGGGAGGAAGCTCTTTGAAGGGCTGAATGGACTTTCCGAAATACTGCTCCACAACTGTTTTGAATTTGTGAATACCCCACTCCTCAACCACATACTTCATTCTCGACATTCGCCGATCGTCCCTGCGACCATAGTCGCGCTGCGTGGCCACTATTGCTTTCACGACATACAATATGTCATCTTTGGCCACATAGCCCAGCTGATCAGCCAGCCGGGGAAACGTTTGCTCCATTCGGTGCGTCCGCCCCATTCCTCCTCCAACCTGAGGATCCAAGCACATAATTAGTGAGCCTCTCAAATTTAGATCAAGAAAAATAACTAAAGAAAAAAATCGCTCTCATCTACAAGGAACGTCAGTTTCAGATGCTCAGTTGGAAATAACAAGTCCAACCTGACGCAGAAACTGTTCCACAACTTGATTCTAGAGCTCATAGAATAAGGAAGAGTTAGAGCTTTTAGCAAATAAGCACGGCTCTGTCATCAAAACAAATAAAATTGAGAAAGAACATGTAATATCAACGACTTTGTAATGCCACCATAAAAACGAGAGACAAACACCCATAAAACCTAGTCACATTAGACCCCACCAAACCCTACCAATCTTAACACCATTTAACGCAGCTTCTAGCATAAACCTTGTCAATTGCAACATTCTATAACACCTCTGGTAGTAGATTCTCTACAAGTGGAGTGAGGAACTCAAGGAAGTAGCATCCCATGCAACTAAAGAACTGCATTGGTAAAGACACAATTTGCAGCAAAAAACAATCAGATCATCAAGTCTTGTCAATTGCAACATCGACAGATTTTCTAGGACACCTCAGAGAGTAGATTCTCTACAAGTGGCGTGAGAAGCTCAAGGAAGTAGCATCCTACGAAACTAAAGAACTGCATTGGTAAATACACAATTCTGCGACCAAATCCAATCAAACCATCAAGTCTTACATAGAGATTGTAGCCTTGGACGTCGCCATGTTCATCACTCATAACCACAATGCCAATGTCATTTGTCAAAACATCCACCGAGTTGTCCCCAGGCACCGTTACCGCAATCTTGAACTTCCGTGGCAAGAACTGCACTCCATAAATTGGCTCCGGTGAGTTTTCGAAGTTAGTCCCATGCGAGTTGTCTTTCCTCGCAATAGTGACATCCTCTGACTCCTCGTGCGTGATCTTCTCCCCATCCACCCAGACGTCAAAGTAAGCCCCTGCTTGGGGCGCCAAGAGCGCGGCCATCTTCCCCGCAAGCTCCTGCGCGTGCAGGTAGTCCTTGCTCTTATACGGCGCAGCAGGAGCAAGCACATTCCTGTTCACGTCTCCACAAGCGCCAAGAGTGGAGCCCAGATTCTTAATGATGCTGCTCATGACAGTTTTAAGATTCGTCTTCAACACGCCGTGCAGCTGGAACGTCTGGCGTGTGGTGAGACGTAGTGTGCCGATGCCATACTTGTCTGCAAGCTCGTCCATCACGAGGTAGAGACGGTTGGGGACAATGCCGGAAGGGTTCTTCGTCCGAAGCATGAACTGGTAAGCCTTGTGGCCTGGACCGCGCTGCTCACGGTTGTCCTGTTGGTAGCTACCGTGGAACTTGATCAGCTGGACGGCGTCCTCGTTCACGTTGGGAGCCTCGGTCTCAAGCTCGTCCATCAGAGGGTAACGCAGAAAGCCACTGTTTTGCTTGATAATCTCCACCTTGCTACGCTTGGGAGGCATCGTTGTGGGAGGTCTCACAGGCTGCACAGAAGTCATCACAGCTCGCTCACATCAGTGCTGAGTGTGCATCAACCTTTCGCAATACGTGTATTGCTTTGTGGAATCGAAATCAAAATCGATCGGTTAACGGTAACGAAACAACCCTCAAAATCATGTACACTAATAAGATAACCACATCCAGAACAGCCACGAAAGCGCCACTTGATCAATTGCTCAGCGAGTGTTCAGCACCTTGGTCAATATGCCCCTATTGTAAAAGAAAGTGATCTAAACATCTATCAACAAAACTTTGACCCATCATAACTTTCGCATCCAGTATCCAAACAACACATTTTTGGTGCATTGGAATTCACACGAGAATCCTCATCCGGTTGCCACGAGAATCCTCGTTCGTTTGCCCACAAGAACATATAAAAATTGAACTGGCTCCATGATAGGTGACTCTATTGGCTGACACTAAATTGACCACGTATTCCCATCAATCAATACCAGTTCGTACTTTGACCCATCACACCTTTTGCAGACAGTATCCAAAGAACAAATTCTTTGGCGCATTGGAAAGCTCACGAGAATCCTCGTTCTTTTGCCTACAAGAACACAAAAAGATTTGACTGGTTTACTATTAAGTGACGCTGTTACCTGACCCTAAATTGACCACGTATTTCCATCAGCCAATTCCGTGAGGTACCCTTTGTCAAAACCAGAACCAATGCATATCCCACACTTGCGTTTCTACACACGCCCATCACCAAGTTCACGACGATGTAAAACCAAAAATCCAATTCTCATTCCAAAACGACTCCATGAATTCGATTGCGGCGATCACCAAATTCACCCACAAGGGTCACATACCGTAGCCACAGCACGAATACCAAGCAACGAGGCCCCTCCACTCGCCATGGCGGCTTGCGCTCCTGCCGCGGGTTCCCCATGCTTCCCGACTCGCAACCCCACGAAAGTGGCGAACGGCACCGCAGGCGACTGGGCCACGGCGGACAACCCCCCACCCAAGCCCATGTTCGACAACAGCGGCGGTTCCAGTTGCGCAATCTCCCAACGCTCTCAACCTAATCCTCAATTGGGTGGAGCCTAGTCTGATTGCGGAAGCTCCTGGCGTGCACGGTGACTGAACTCGTGGAGGCCACGTCCGGATGGGAGGGAGGAAGAAGGCGAAATGGTGATGAGAATGGACGAGGGGGGGCAGGCGTCAGCAGTGCGAGAAGCAGGGGAGCCCGGCGCCGGCGCCGCCGCGGACGTCACAGTCAAGACGCACTGCAAGCCAGCGGCATCTTCTGGGTTTGTGCTTTCGTCAGTTCGTTTGTCGCTTCGAATGCCGAAGGCGTAAGAGCATCCGCACCGGTACTCACCATTTGACGCGCTAAAAGTTTGCATCTATTTTTTTTTTAAATTCTTGTCCCCCACACCCATGCTCATCAAACGTGTCCCATAATTAGTCAATTGATCAATCACTACACAAAATAGTGAAATTAGGTTGCCTAAATAATTAGGTTGTCTTAACCCAAAAAATTACTCTACAAGACATCTAAATCAGCAAATATTTCTATAGATACTTCCATTTGTACACATGGATGTTCATGTGTCCCACTTACACTAATAACTAATTCAAAACTAGTGCATTCTTGTACGTTAACAATAAATATTTATTTAGTGTCCAATGTCGAGAAATTAGTAAGGGGCAACCTAATTTCACTATTTTATGTAAGTGAAATATATCCGTACAATAAAGCTTATTAAACTTAGAACAAATGACACTAATTTCAAGAGTCATTGCTTTTTTTTGTAAGGATTGAGTGCCATAAGAATATTTGAAGGGTCCGAAGTACTTGTCATACAAGCTTGGCGTATGGTGTCAACCCCTTGGTGATTGTTGGTATAGATGCTTTAAGGTAGAAGCAACTATTCTATAAACAAAAAAATGTATCTTCCAAAACCACAAGCTAAGATTGAATTTTTTTTACCAAACTAATAAATACAATAAAAAATGGTTTCAAACGAAAAGGTGAATTTTTAAGAGAAAGAGAAATAAATTATCAAAGTGAGATTCCAAGGACCATCCCAAACCATTTTCTTCATTCATGTACATGATCTACACATTTTGATAATGCACATAATTATTTCTAAGATTGATCAAAAGTGTAGAATTGGAAACAGGTGCCTTCACCTTAGCCACAATGGATAAATTGTAGACCAAATTGGTGCTTACGATAAAGAATTGGAAAAAAAAAGGTAAAAATAATTGTACTTAAAAGTTTACTACCTAGTTGATTGTTGGATAAAAATTGATAGTAATACCACAATTCTATGAATTAGTGTCTCAAAATGTTGTTTGTGAACTTGAATGGTTTTTTTTAATTTAGACAAGAATAAAGATAACCTTGTATGTAGTGAGTATCTTCCCTCAACTTGCAACTATAGATTTATCCTCATGAAAGCTTCTAATCTAGTATGTGATAAAAATTCTATTAATAACATAAAAAAATATTATTTTTAGAAAGTGTACTCATAATTGATACTAATAGCAATTCAGCATATTAGAATATATTCTACATATAAGTATTTCTATTTTTAGAATTAATTTTTGGTCCAAACATAAATTTTAGTATTTTGAATAGTGATGATTATGAAAGCACATACCTTATGTAATGACAATTGTTTCCTAAAAATTATTCCAAGACGCATGACACATTAGAAAATTCGTAAGGAAACAATTGTCACTTGACACAAAGACTTGCTATGGAGTTTCTTGAAATTTCATCCTAAATTTAGATCAATCTATTATGAAAATTTTCCATTATGGTTTCTATTCTATAATTGTACTTCAAAGGATAGGTTTTTTTTCCAAAATTAATTTTTTTGCACAAGGTCTTTATAATCACAAATTGATAAAAAAAAAACAAGGTTTGCTACTAATGTTGGTGCCATAATTCAAAAGCCATCTTATTTGTGCCACTACATTTTAGGAATGTACATATCAAACTCTCAAATAACTATGCTTTACTACTACAAAGTGACTATAATAAACCACGTATTCCAACCTTATTATTATACTACATATTAGTTTATTGGTTTATCCTATGCTTCAAGGCAATTTAATCTGTAAAGTCCCATGGCCTTCTTTCATCAAAAAACACTCAAAACTACCATTTCTATTGCAAAAAGCAAAAAATAACATTTGATTGTCTTTTGATCATATTTAACCATAGAATCTTGCACTTTACTAGTATAATAATCTCTGGAAGAAATTTCGGAAACTTTGAACATATAATTAGATTGCAAAATATTATTTTTTAAATTGAAAAACCAATTTTTTTGCACCTTGTGTGATAAAATTATAATTAAGATTTTGAATCTTCCTAGCTTAAAATTTTTTAGTGTAGATTTTGAACTAAAAAAAATTTATGTTGAAGAATTGAATTGAAAGTCTACAAACAAATTTCAAGAAAACACAATTTGATTCTCATTTGTTAATCCCTAAAGGACCATAAGGCCACCATATGGCTTCTACAACTACATTTGTAAAAAATTTGATATGCGAACCTCACTAACAATCTGTAAGCAACAAAGAGATCCTACATGATTTTCTTTGCTGAATCCATTGGCGCAGTCCAATCAAGAAATGATTGAGTGTGCAATTTTTGGTGAATTTTTTGAGATTGGAAAAGGCATTGTGGGCCGTTACTTCACATTCTCATATCTTTTTTTTCTACATCTTCAAATCATTTGAAAAAAATTACACAACAATATTATGATGATATACATATGTGGGAAAAAAATTAGAATTTTTGTAGCAATTTTGAGCATTCCAATTTCAACATTTTGATTTCAGTGTACATACAAAGTATTCCCTAACCGAACATCTTTCATCAATCTTGTCAATGCTGGCATTTTTTTTAAAATTGTGCAATTTTGTTGATCTTTTTTTCATAAGAAAGCTAAATAAGTTTTGTTTCGTTTCAATGGAGATCATCAAAATGATTCCACATGAATGAGGAATTATGCTTGTTACAAGAGCTAGTCAAGAAAACAAAGGCTATGCTCAAATACCCCCGGTCCTTTAGGGATTAACCCCTAAAGGTTTTTGACTATGTTTTCACCAAAACCGCTCCAAAACTGCCATTTCTAATACAAGTACCAAATTTTAAAACAAAAACATTTTTGAACACATGTAACCATAGGATCTTATAATACACTAGTTTAAAAAGATGTGGAAAAAATTTCAGAATTTCCCACGGTGTAGATTGCAAGATATTAGCATTTGAATTGACAAAGAACCTTTTTTTGTCCCTGCGAAAAAACGAGCAGCTCCCCTTCACAAGGTCACATTTGTATGAAAAAATATCCAAAACGGTTGTTACTCTTTGGATTCTTTCTTCAAGGCAAGTTGGCTACATGCTTGAAAAATTTCAGATCATTTGGAATTGTACAACATATAGGAAAAAAATAGTAAGTAGAAAGAGGTAGAGAACGACTCAAAGTACTACATTGTCAAGAATTTCATTACGGAATTGAAAAATGCCAATCCCAACGGTTGTAATGTTGTAATAAATAATCTACACATAAAATTTTTATTTTTTTTCAAAAATATTGAAAATTGAGTTAGATAAAGGACTTTAAAGTTTATTTTAGAGTACAAATTCCATAACTACCCTCAAACTAAAACTCCTCATAACTTTTGACTCATTAATCCAAATGGAATGATTCAAAGCTTTCCATGTATACATAAATCTATAGAAACAATTTCAAATTTTTATTTTTCAAAAAAAAAAATTTTAAAGAATTTTTTTGAACTGCCCGGGCTGGGTGCCGAGCAATGAAGATTACATATCATGCAATAACTTTTTAACCATGCAGTCAAAAGTTATGAAAATTATTGGGCCTTGAAGCTACACCTCAGGCACATCTTGTGTGAAAATTTCAAAGAAAACTAATAAAATTTCCATTCGTAGTGAGCTGCCCAAAATTACTATGTTGCCAAAAAATGGTGTTTGGTCCTTTAGGGGTTAAAAAATTATTAATTAGAAATAGGCATGTGATGGGTAGAGAAATAAATCATTGATAACTCTAAGATAAAATTCATATACACTGATCCCAATTGCATACTTTCTTAGTGCATAATATGCAGTAAAAGAATTCATACTTTGAAGTATTTATTTCTAAACAGTAGTTGGAGGCCCCATAGTTAGAGGCCCCATTAGCCAGTGGTCAGTATTGCATCTATAAAACTGCATAAAACCTCTCTTAGTGCATAGTCCCGGCACCATATACTAAGAGAAATAGGGGTTAAAAATAGGCATGTGATGGGCAGAAAATAAATCATTGATAGCTCTTGATAGCTCTAAGATAGAATTCATATACACTGATCCCAATACAATAGAACTTCTCTTATTGCATAATATGCAATAAGAAAGTTCGTACTTTGAAGCATTTATTTCTGAATAATAGTTGGAGGCCACGTTAGCCAATGGTCAATACTACACCTGTACAACTGCATAAAACCTCTCTTAGTGCATAGTCCCGATACTATGTATTAAGAGAGGTTCTACTGTACCGAGATTGTTCTAGCAAGCATACCTTGTGGTACTTTTTTTTTTTTTAAATTGTAAAAATTGACTTCAAAAACAAGTTCAATAATTTATTTTTTCAAAAAGATAAGCTATAATTGCCCATAAAACAAGAAACTCTATAACTTTCACATCAAAAATCCAAATGGAATAAATCAAAGCTTTCCATGTAATCTCCAGAATCAATTCTTAAAGTTTGTAATTATACATTTTAATTTTTTGGGATATCATTTTTGCCTTGGTAAGTTCAAATTTGTACTTAGGATGGCATAACTTTTGCTCCTCGGGCATCAATTGTACCATTTCAAAAGAAATCTCTACTTTTCACTAAGTAGAAGTAACCTTCTTAATACCAAAAAAAATCCATTTTCTATTTTAAATGTGGATGAAGTTGCCAAACTTGCATGAAGAAGTGCATGAATATAATTGAAAAGTGTTTTATGGTAAAAAAGATGGATGAATGCAGAAACACTTTGAATCACCAAATTTTAAGTGATTGCCATCCTAACACTTTCTCAAAATGCAAAAAAAAGCTATTGAACTCAAGCTTGAAATGCCCCCAAATGGATAATTTCCTTAAATTGGCACAATTTTGGGTGCCAAAAATTGTCATTCACCTGCACAAAGCTCTAAAGTCTGGGACTGGTATAGATTTCAGAACACATCATGCTCTTAACGTCAAAGTGCCAAGTTTGTGGAAATATGCCACTTTAACAAAATTGATGACATTCAAAGTGTTGACCCTGGCTGGAAACTTTACAATCATGAGGTTTCTGTTCTACTTGGCTTGCAAGATATGATTAACCAATTTCTTTCAACTGCAAAGTCTAGACATTTTTGCAGTGAGAAATAATCAAGGACGTGCAAGAGGAAGAGCTTGAGTACAACATTCTGATTTGCACAGAAGATTTGCTTGAGTACAGCAATCCTCATGATTTGCACAGAAGACAGGAGTACTCACAAAAAGCTAGAATCCTCGTGCGCACAAAACCCAGAGTTCAATAGGTCTTGGAGCAGAGCAGACTTAACTGAGTCTTATCCCAAGTACAGGACCCTGGTGTGTTTACAGTGCTCAACCTGACATTTTATTGGGGATTGTACTTGACAAAGTCCTATCCAGATTAGAGAGGACCCTGGCGTATTTACAGAAAACTTCAGCATTCTCTATTAACACTTTCGAGTCAGGATTAGGGAGGACTTCATCTGCAGGGCCTTCAAAAACATCAAAGTCAGAAAAAAGAAATGCTATACAAATCTCCGGATCTTCTATGTAGTACAAGCTAAGCTTGACACATGTATGATGCAGTACTGTAGTAAACTTGGGGAAGTAGCAATTAGCTGAACTTGTGAAACTGTTGAATCTCAAAACTGTGAAGAACGCCACATAACCTGGAAATTGCTGATATGATGCACTTACTTGCCATACATTTGCACTCTCTGCAAAAGGCTTCTCAGGTTGAAATCGTCCTTGTTCGACCTCATGTCAAAGTTGTCGTGCAACGTGAGCTCACGCGTCGCCGCTGCTCTGCCGGCCCCAAATTCCATCACCTTCACAAGGTCACTGGCCACGGCCACGCTCAAGAGAGCCTCCTTGTCCACCCATGCCTTCCGACACACGTCGACCAGCTGCACCTGGTTCTCCTGCAACTTCCACTTCGCAACCACAGCCTTCAGCACGTCCTGCTGCAAGATGTCATCGTCTAGCTTCCATATCGCCTCCTGCACCAACTGAAGCTCCACAGCCCCGGACAAAACAAGCTCCGCCAATAGGCCTCCCAACAGCTTCGGAGCCAATGGCGCACCTAACGCCATGTCCTCCAGCCCCTCCGGCAACCGCAAGACGCCCTCCCTCAAGTCTGACCTTGAGATCACCTTCTCCGACTGCAAGTGCGCCAGCAGCTTCAGCAACAAGCTGCACCCCTTCTCTCGCATGTCCAACGCTGTGGCGATCGCCAACCGCACGAACTCCGGATGGAAGCTGGGACTCTTCAGTTCTTGCACGCACAGCAATGCCTCGATTAGGTCCACGATCGAGAAGTACTCCTTCAGTAGACTCTCCGACTTCTTTGTCAAATCCGGCATTGTTGGCTTCGTCACTGGCGATCGCGTGCCCAGGGAAGCATTCAACACGGACCGTCTGGCTTGGAGAAGAACCCTGGCACCCACACCGCATGCACTCACCCTCGGAGAACCGAACCTGGGCACCATCGTCGTCTTCAACTCCTCCAGCCGGGACACCCACTTGTTTGCCCTCAACTTGTCCACAACGTTACACACCATTAATCGAAGTCGCAAAGGCAGCGCCGCGCTCTCCCCGATCACTTTCAGCCGCGTAATGTACTTCTCTACCGCCAACTTCCATATGGCGCTCTCTGCCAGCTGCGTGCCCACCACAGTAAGCAGAAGGCACAACGCCTCCACGTTCTCCTCAACCAGGGTACCCTTCCGGTCCTGCCCCAGCAACCCCTGGATGCACTCATGCACGACACTTTTTGACAGCATTTTCTCCTTGAAAAGCTCCCCGACCAGCTTGATGTTCCCCAGCGTCCGCAAATTCGCCCATTTCTCCTTCTCGTCCCGCTCCACCGCCTTCTCCGGCTTCCTCAGATTCTTAATCTCCTCACGCAACGCGTCCTGGCCTTCGAACACCTCCTGGCAACTGTTTAGCAGCACCCGATGGAACGTCACCGGCTTCGCACCAGCTAAGTCAGGAAACTCCGGCATCGCCTTGCTCAATTGGACACACAGCTTCGCATACAACCCAGGTTTCATCACCGCCACGTCGTAGATGAGCGAAGTGACGGCTACAAGATCATCCGTGGAAGTCATTCCGGCCTGCACAAGCTCGGGCACTAGCTGCTTAGCGAGCTCCTCGTAATTCTCTGGCGTCAGCTTATTGAGAATGCGCTCCGCCGTGCTACACAGTCTCCTTCTTCGACTTGGTGACCCAAGGTTCTATACATCCCTTGGCAATTGCGGGAGGGAGTTCCAGTGGGCCGATCTCCTGCGTCTGAGTACAATTGAATCCACGATAGCCATATCTCTTGTTCCTCTCGTCCGCTGTTACCTTGTCATAAAATTTACATCCTAATGCTCCAGCGCAGATAGTCAAGCCTTCGATATCCCTGTCCTCCAGCTCCTTTGGAGCTTCTGTACATACATCGCGAAAGCTTAACAAACGGTCGCTATCGTAGCAAATGCTGGCACGTGACGTCCGAGGAAATGACTCCATGTTGAAAGCATTACAAGTTTTGTGGAAGCAAGAGACATCAGGATACAGGACTGCAGCGGTGTCGTGGGCATGAAACAAGACCCCTCCTTGGCGCCGTCAATGCTTGCACCCTCCCTAGTTTGTGGAATGGTAGGCCCTACGGAAATCTTTGCCGGTATAAGTCAATAGTAAAAGACCATCATTTAATATTTTCCCACTAGGGTGAAGGCTCGTTGACAGGGCGTGAACGGAAGAGGAAGCAGAAGAGATTTGTTTTGTTTTTGTAAACGCTCGCATGTTCTTATTCGTTTATATTGGGCAGTTTCTTCTGTGTAAATGAAGACCTTCAAGCATCGCCGCTTTTGTTTCCGCGTCGGAGAAGAAGCGAGTTTACTGACACTTCCGCTCACACCTAATTTATAACACTATGACAATATAGACAATGTTGCATACAATAGTGACATTCAAGGAGTTCGAGTTGCAAATTCAAGGAGACGGTGCAGAACCATTTTACACTTGTCAAGCCCCTTCTTATTGCTACTTCTTGTAACATACAAAAGGAGAATGTAGAGCGAATTTTGAAATTTATATGTCCTTTCAACAATGGTTGGAATGAGAACAAAGGATGTGCTACTATAATGGGTGATACTAACCCTTAAAGGATGGCCTAGTAACTCACTTTCGAACACTCAACTAGATCAAGGCTCTCCAAATCTCATTTTTTACTGGCTATGCACTCCGGAAGATTGTGGATAGACAAACTAGATTTGGATGCAAATGCAACGAGTAGGATGAGTTACAACTGCTAAACACCTTGAATAAAATCAACCAAATTTGGTCAATTGGCCTCTCAACAGTTAAGGATGTGTGGATGTATGAAAAAGAATATCAACTATACTTCCAACCTGCGTGTAATCTGTAGCTACATGTGTAAAGAAGAACCTACTGAGCAGATCATTTCATCAGCTCCTTTGGTACTGACAAGCTTGAACCTGGTGACACACGCTAAATACCTTGTCTTGTTTCTCGTTGATTGCACTCTCTGCGGCTCAAGCAGGCAGTAGCAGCATGCCAATTCCGATCGCAGAGAATGGGACAGTGAAGTTGTCATCAAGTGGGAGAGGTAACGACTCCACAATTGCAGAGACAAGGGCCACCCCTGCCGACGCCAAATATATTCTCGGCGTTGCAATGAAGAACTCGAACGCCGAGAAGTAAGCCACGTATCTGCGTCGGTCCACACAATTTCAAACAAAGAGAAAATCAGCTCAGACTTCAGGTAGAGGATGTTATTTGCGCCACCTAAGGTATTAAAACATACGTAGGAACGAGATCTTTGGGAGATGTATAGAGCTCTGGAGAGATCTTTGGGTGCAAGAGCTCAATCTGTTGAGTTCAAACTCTTGTCACTACGTAAGAATTTCTTATGCAATTTAATAAAGGAAGCTGATAGACCACTGGCAGTCACAGGAAACCCCACTTTCATTCAAATGTCAGTGACTCTAGACATTTAGCTAAGGGTATGAACGGGTGAGCTATTGTTAGTAATAGGGATCAGTGAAGGAGACAGGATTGGGTCCATCACAGTTTTAGAATCCTCTAAATCCTACATACTAGCAAGAAAAATCTGGACAGTGAAGTTCAGAAAGCAAATTGGTCAGGAGAGCTCTAATTCGCCAGAAAAACGTTTGGAGATTTGAAAATATTCAATGCTGGCCACATACCCCATGCACGCGAGAGAGGCCATTACGAAGAAAGCCACGGATCCAAGGACTGATTTACTGCTGTTGTACGGCAGCTTGTGCTTACCCCATTTCCTGCCCACAATATCCGCAAAGCCTGCACCACTCACATCAAACAAGCTCAGGCTTGAAGAGATTGTTACTGCTTTTTACTGAGGAGATCAACTTGAACACCACGTACCATCGCCTGCACACAAAGTGGCTACTGCACATGCACCAACTGGTGAGTTTCGCCAGAAGAAAAGAGTCGCCACTGTGATTGTTATCGCGTAATAAAGGGGACCCCGCAACAATTCACTGCTCAGCATACACACAGCAATTATCAGCGATCTGCGGTGTGACGTTTCCCGGCATTAATGGGGACTAGAGAATTAGTGAAGAGGGCCAGAGGCAGCAAGAAGCCAAGGTCAATGTGAAATCCTTTAGAAGAAATTCCATAGTCATTAGACCCCAACCTCTTAGTATCCTGTGTTCAGTATTGCACAACTCTTGGAGAACTTGGGTTTTGCATGATGACAGATGTACTACGTGCCAATATACATTGCTAAAAAACAACTTTGAACCTTTGATAAATGTATGACCTCTTGACACATGGATGGTCGACTGCTTGAGAACTGAATGGAACTCACTCAGGAAGCGAATCTCCATAGTTTTCTTCTAAATAAATGTAAAGAGAACTTAGAATTTGTAGTTAATACCTTTGGCTGCCTTCTCTGCTTATAGCTTTCACAAGAGCTTCGTTCTTCCAGAGACCAAGCCCTAACCCAAGCATACGCAGCCCATTTGCAGCAGGTGCAAAAGCTGCCAAATACTTTGCAAGCGGAGCTGCACTGCAAGATGAACAACAAAGAATGAGCTTTACGCATTGAAGCATAAGCTAGAAAACTTCGTAAACTGAGTCACTTCATCACATAAGTATGCAAATACAACCTCCTTAAACTTTTCATTAGTTCTAAGCTTCAAATGATGCTCCATTAAATACGACAATGGTCTGAGTGCAAAGCCATTTCAAGGCAGAAGATACTATACCGTTAGATACCTGATCCGTCTCCTATTGACTGACCATCGGCAACTCAACTATTGGACTTTCTTTAAAAAGTAATACAAGCATGACTTGGCTAATTGACTATGGCCACTGATCTTGAATGGAAATGGGGTTGTCTACTGTCGCTTTTAATAGTTTACAACCTCCCACTATGAAATTGTGTAAGAAATTCATACGTAGTGATCAAAATTTGACTCAACAGATTTTGCTAATGTACCCAAAGATCTCTCCACAGCTCTCTAGCGATATCACAACCAAAATACTTAAAATGCTTAAAGTGATCCTTACCTGAAGAGAGGCCAAAACAGCATGAACACCATCCCAGACAATATGTGGCAGAGCTTCCGACTCAGTTTCTGCACATCTTCAAACAAGCGGCTAATCGCAAGTGTCTCTACCCCCAAATAGAAAAATCTTTACATGAATCTTGTCACATAATCCTCAAATCAATCCTCAGTATTATCCTCAGAAAATTATAGTGTAATCATCAGTATCACTCTCCAAAATTCAAAAACCCTATTCAACAATCTTAGGACGCAACTATTCCGATGATCACACGTTGGAATTCTTTCAGGCATAAGAAAGTCATTCTTTACAATAATATGTCTCAACCTGCTTTTATCACATTTCACATTACATTGGAAACCATATCTTCCTCCATTTCCAAACCCTAAACCCAATCGTACTTGCTTGCAGACCACAACTTCAAAAATAACCAAGAAAAAACTAGAACTAGAACTAAACAGAGCAAAGTGATTGCAAACCCACAAGTATTTCACCTTCTCAACAAGTTCCCTTTTCGCCAGCTCGTCAAAGAATTGCAGAATTCCGAGAGCTCCAGCTAAAGTCACCGCCGCAGCCACGAAGTCAGACGCACTGAGGCCTTGGACAGCTACCGGAATAGGAGCACCCAGACTAGGTGCCGTCACCAAACCCGAGCTCCACAACAATGCAGCCGATGAGACTCGCCTCCAGTCTCCTCCAGTTTCTCGTGAACCCAAACTCTCCCAACAACAATCTCCCCACAATCTCCTCCAAACCTCACAAAAACCTTTCCTACTAAAACCTAAATTTGATTGTTCACATGACGGCGAAATCTCCTCACCAACAACATCAAAGCTTCTCCTCCTTCTGGACCCGAAATTGGGTTGTTCACACAATGGCGAAATCTCCTCACCAGCAAGCTCAAAATCTCCTCCAGAGCTTGCGTAAATACTTTGAAACCCAACCTGATTGTGAGTTCTCCCAATTCTTCCACCAATTCTCCGCAAATGCGCACCGAAGTCTGAATCCCGAGAGAAGAGCTTACAATCCCGGGAAGCGCTCACTCTCGGCGACGCAAGAGAAGAGTAGTGCAGCTGCAGCGCCATGTGGGGATCAATGCAAATGTAACAAGGAGAATTATACTGAAATTGTGGGTAGCGATGGCTTGACTACACTACTTGAGCTAATGTTAGAATTGCAACATGATCTCGTTTCTGAAGATGATGAAGATGATGACGACGATGAGATGATTCTTCCTCATGGGCACTGCTATTTGCTTGCAGAATTGGCCGCGGGCACCGCAATGGGAGTGATCAGTAACTTAGTGTGCGCGTCTTCTATTAGCTGGGAGATTCTTCTGTGTAGGGAATGTACCGATGGTGAACATTTAAGGGTGGATGAGCGGCCAGTTAGATCCTGCCACTTGTCACCTTGTCAGTGGTTGGCTGTTTGTCGGACATTATATCCTCGTCCAGACGGTTGTTTTGCTTCGCGACGCACATCAGGAACTTCAAGGCATGTGAACATGGTGCCACAATGGTACATTGAAATGCAATTAAGTTAATTTGGTGCCAATCTCTATACCAACCTAGTATGGATAAAATGACACTAAAAGGACCTGTATGCAGCCTTTGGTGTCAAAATGGCGTCAAAACAATCTGGCCCAACTTTTCTGATGCAGGACGTTAAACCCGTCCCAGTGGCCGGGCGTCATTTAGAAGGCGTCACTTTTTGAATCCACTCCCCATGATGTAATCTATATTTAAATAAATAATATGCCATTTGGAATGCTTTTGGCAACCACCACTTCTATTTTTTAGAAGACAATGTAGTGGAAGGTGTGGATTTTTTTATTTCAAAATTCAAATGGATGATGCACATGGTTCCAATTCAAAATTAAGGGGTCATTTCCCTTTTAACTTCCCAAAATAATCAAAATTCAAGGCGTTTCTAATATTAAATTACAATTAGATTTGCAAACCATCTAATGAGATTATGTGGAAAATTAGGGTTTAGGGAGTCATTACATTATAAGTTCATAACCTCCAATATTGTTTTCATTAGGGAAGTGCGATGTTAGTATCACCTAAGCATTGAAGAGGTACGATTTACTTGTTGTTTTTTCTTTTTTTTAAAGCAAAAATATCCTTTTGTAATTAATATGTAGAAAAATTAGATTATTTATTTATTTATTTATTTATTTATTGTGATTTTGAGTATTGCAATACAATCTAGGGATGAATTTTTCAATGGATCATGTTCTATGGTGGGTATTGCGATGTAGTCCAAGGATGAGTTTAGCAATGGAATATGAGTCATGATGGGTATTGCACAACTTAGTCCAGAGATTAGTTTAGAAATGGAATATGAGTTGTGATGGATATTGCATGACTTAATCCAAAGATCAGTTTAGAAATGGAATATGAGTCGTGATGGGTATTGCCTGATTTAGTCCAGAGATTAGTTTAGAAATGGAATATGAGTCACGATGGGTATTGCCTGACTTAGTCCAGAGAATAATTTTGATAAAGGGTATGCTTTGTGATAAGTATTGCATGAGATAGTCCAGGGATTACTTTTTAAATGGATCATATTTTGTGATGGGTATTTCATACGGTAGTCGGGGGATTACTTTTTAAATGAATCACGCATTGCAATAGATATTGCATAAGGTAGTATATAGATTAGTTTTTCAATGGAATATGCATCATGATGGGTATTCAGTAAATTAGGTCAGGGATTAGTTTTCAAATAGAGTAAGCTTGTGATGGTTATTGCAATGTACTTTATACATTAGTTTTTAAATGGGGCAAACAGATCATGGAGGCCTTTTGGTGTGACTGATTGTTCATAATAGGCAATACCCCCTCATATTGTATGATACCTACATACTTACATCCCGGTGAGTATTCTTTATGATTTCCTTAAAAATCATGATTATGAATATTTTATATGATTTTTGATTAAGAGTTAGAGGTTAGTAGTTTATTTTTATCATCAAGTATTTCATTTCAATGATATCCACTTTCTTTTTCTGTAAAAATGTGTTAGTTTTCTTCTATTTCTATTGTAATATATCCCAATATATTTTTTTATTCATATAATTGACTTGTCATTTCTTATATGACTATTCAAATTCTCATTGTGTACATCTCTTATCATGCCGACTGCTCATACCACCTTTGAAGTCCAAACTCATCCACTAGGGCCCATCTCATTTGACTGAATCCAATAGAAAAGTAAGGAGCGAAAAGGTTGGGGATATGGGACTACTATCATGTTTGCATTCATTCCTTTTCATAGAGTGGATGATTTCATTGGAGGTCAAACATGTCCAGATGGATTGCCAGTGGATTGGAATGCAGCAGATAAAATCTTGGGGAGAGTGAAGAAAAGACCACAAATAACATTTTTCATTGAGCATGTGTGGTATGAGTGTGCTTATGGACCGGAGGATTACAGAGGAGATTTACAACACCCAAACTCAAAGAAGTATGGATGCATTGCAAAGTTCTCCATCAAGCAATTATTTTTGCATCCCGATGTCGCTGAAGTGGCTTATTACCATGTTGATCATACAAGAGAGGACGGGACATCCGCGCATAGATTTGATGATCCCGATTCCGTTGGCCGGAAATCTGCATATCATCCTAGGATGTCCAAGGACATGAAGGATTGGATCATCAAACGCTTGAATGAAGGCTTTACTGCAAAGCAAATTTATGAAGAGCACAAACGCAATTGGATTAAAAGAAAAAAGATGAAGGCCCCTAAGGTTCGTGATGACTTTGTAGAGCTTAGGAACATTGCTTATTGTGAGCGTCAATCAAAAATGAAAGTGTGGCGTAAGCATCCCAATGACTTTGAGAGTGTAAAGATGTGGAGTCAAGAGAAGCCCGACAATATCTTCATTTGGCATGAGAAGGATGAGGCGTGTGATTTGTCATTCATTATTGGCATTCAAACACATTAGCAGAAACAAATAATGATGAAGTTTGGACATAATGGTGCTATAGCAATGGACGCCACATTCGGTACCAACTTGTCCAAATACCCTTTGTTTACTTTATTTGTCTTTGATGATTGGAGAAATGGGATTCCCGTGGCTTGGATGATTACTAGTTGGATGATCAAGGAGGACCTTGTAATGTGGTTGGAACCTCTCTGAAGACATATAGAGAAGGACATGCCTCATTTTCTTCCTTCTTGTTTCATAGTTGATGATGCTGACTACCAATAGAATGCTATAAAACGAGCGTGGCCTAAGAATGAAGTGCCCATTTACTTATGTTCTTTCCATATTTTAAAAAACTGGAAGAACCATATCCTCACAAAAGTTCCAAACTTGGATATACTAAGAGACCTTGTATACTGGATTCTACATTCTTTTTTATACTCCCCTATTGGGTATGGGGAATCTGAAGAGGATTTCCTCAAACGTGCTCGAGAGATGAGCAATTCTATGTTCAAGTACTTATACATCAACACAATGGAGGAATACATACGAGTTCATTACAATCATCAAGATAACTACTCACTACAAGAAAATGGGCAAATATGCAACTGCAAAGAATGACTTTATGGAAAATGTGACTTCAGAATCATTGGGGCTCCCTAATTGCACCGCGCTGCTAACTCCACAATATCCAAGTGAAGCTAGAGTCACATCTGCGACTGCAAGATGAAGAGTGAACAAGGAGTAAGTTTCATTCTCCACATTCTGTCCATAGCATTGTCGACATTTCAAAATGGAGGCCTAGTCAAAGACAAGGAGGCAGTTGTTATATATTGTAACTTACTGTTCACTGCAACACAACTAAAAAATGATTGAAGTGTAACTAGTAGACAACTTTGGAAAGTTTTGGCTTATTGATGGAAAAAGATAATGAGAGAGGCCACTATAAAAGACATGGAAGTAAAATATTTTTTGAACGATCCAAGTTTCACTGCAGGGCTACTACAAAATGACTGATTAGTCACTGCACCTTACTTGGTACTTTGGCACAAAATAGTTCTATTCTTTAGGATGTTTCTATGTGCCACATTATTAAAGGATGCAACTTTGACAAGATGATGTGTCATCCACAAATAAATTACTAAATTATAGGCAATTAAAGTGCCTTAGTTCCTAATTACTCTAAATATACACTCTTTGTTTATGTTTTGATTTTTTGACCATTGGGATCGAAAGATTTGAAGTCATTCATCCGAGCTTTAGAAAATGATGCATACAAAAAGGCTTCTTCCTTCTCCGTCATTTTCTGTTTTCTTCTTTATTTCTTGTTCATTTTCTTCTTAAAATTTATTTTAATCTTTTCATCTCTTTTTCTACCTTTTTTCCTTTAATGTATTGTTGATTTTTTAATTTTTCTCTTATTAGTTTCATTTGCTGCCATTTCCTAATTTTTTTTATTAAAAACAACAAGATTATTTTTCTTTCCAATAATTTTCAATTTTTCAATATTTTTCTTTATTTTGTACTCCTTATAATTTATTTTTCTTATTCAATTTATTTTTCTCTTTTCTTCTTCATTTCCTTAAATATATATTTTTTAACTTTCTCTTTTTTCTATTCTTTGTTTAACTTTTTAAATTTATTTCTTTGGCCTTCTTTAAAAAGAAAAAAATCTTCTTTCCTTCTCTTATAAATCATGCATTTTCGGTGACTTTTTTGCTTTGTTGGAGTCTATTGTTTTCTTAGTCGGGGTCCATTTTAAGATTCATTTATACTCCTACCAAGATAGTAGCTATGATTTTGGTTCATTTGCGTCAATAACTTCACAATATTTCCGGACATTTTTTATGATTCAAAAAGGACATTCTTGAGGTTCCAACATAAAGGTTGGAAGGTGTTTTCATAACCCAAGAGGCAGTCGTTAAATCTTGTTTTCTCCTTATATGGACAACAATGTTGCTTCTCCGGTGCCACTGCAGATTGACTTCCTAAGACTGCAAAATGACTTCTTGAGACTGTAGAATGAGTTGAAATGTCTTAGATTACTGAGTAGCTATTCAACTACTACTTCGGCGCCTTTTGCATTGTGATGCATTGTGCGATTTTCAAACATTTTGTGTATCTTTCATCACACTTCCTCTGCATCTTGAGCCCATTTTCATCATAGGTCATATACCATAAAGTTGGACAAAATGTAAAAAAGATGTTAGAAAATGTCTAAAAAAATATCCTTTCCAATCTCTTTCTCAAATTTGTCTATGACTTTTGATTTGAGTCCTGAAATCCAAAATGGATTTTTAGAGATGAAAGTGAGATTGATTTCCCAACTTTTCTTAGTTCAAAGGTTTTTGAAAAAAATTAATCTACTATGCCTAAATGAGGTCTAAAATATTACTTGTAACACAATTCCTACGTATTACATATCCCACATGGTTTGTCTTGCCTCCTACCACCCTACTTGTATAAAAGGTTTGTCATTTCAACTCTTCATACTCACATTCTAAGTGGCTTTGAAAGTCATGTGACACAAATGCCAACTATGATGTATGGTGTATTGTATATGGTGTATGATATATGGTGTATTGTGCATGGTATATTGTTGTAAAACTTTGATTGTATTGATATGTGATTGCAAAATGACTACTTCCCATGCAATTGTCATTATACTCTTGATTAAGTGAAATTCAATGATTGAATTGTAATTATAAATATATTTCTAAGTAATTGATGAGTGACTACTTTCCAAATAATGGGCCCCATATTCTTTTCTGTAGACGTCATTTTAACTTTAAAATGACTCAAAAATGATTTGAGGTCTCAGCAACCACGTCACCTGAATCCTAAATAGGCGTCATTGCTAAACGACTACAAAATGACTAAAGAATGACTAGCCACGTGGATGTCCATGTCAGATGTTTCAAGGGTCCCACTTTCCACATGGCAGCTCTATAGACATTTGCTTAAGCCTAACTTTCTTTATCACTTCACCCATTTCTTTTTCATCCAATTCTACATTCTTCCTTAAAATGGATGGTGATAATATATCTCGAGTCGTTTACGTATACGACTTGACCACAATGACTACAAGGCCCTCTAGTCATTTTGCAGTCAAAGTGATCACAATGACTTGTTTGCAATCATTTATGCAAGTCATTCTAATTTGGTGTCTTACTAGTCCTGTGGAGACACATTACATGTACATCCAAGACAAGAAGTTGCATGGATTTGTTTGGAACAAATCCATGGAGAAAATTGTAATGGAAGGCATCATGAAGGCAAAGACCATTCCATTGGAGCATGTTCACCATCATGAATTTGACGAGCAAAAATGACAAGTACACTCTCAAAGTGTGAAAGACCTTTGGTATGACATTTCTGATCCGTATACCAATTATGCATCATGCTCTTGTGAATGGTCTATTCATGAAAAATTTTGTAAGCATCAACTTGCAGTAATCAAGTGCTCCACCAATATTTTGTAGTGCCTAATGTTGGAGTTTTTTGGAACATATTATGGTTTTATACATAGAGGTTTAGAGGCCAAGTTCAAGAACAATGTTCCTCTGGATCCATTTATTCATGTCTACGATGATGGAGATGACAATCATAATGATGGCAATGAAATTATTATTGATCCTATTATGGAGTCCAATATTCATGAAGGAAGATCTTCCGGGCTTATAGAGGTACTTAGACCACTACAACCATCAATGGAAAGTTCATTATCACTAATCGACAATTTAGTGCAAGAGGCAAAAGAGGAGACAATTGAAAGTGGAGTGCAATTAGTTCATCACTTACATGCAATGATGCTCAAAGTAGTGACTGATGTTCGTCATATACGAGTCCATCAATCTTCTAATATTGTACATCATCAAACTGTTTTTTAGGTTGTAGATGATGGTACTCCAAATTCAATTGTACGATTGAAAGATGTTCGTGAGAAGTTGATGTCTTCTCAAAAAAGGAAGAGACGCAGTGGACTTTAATTTGTCATAGCAAGAATGAATGGTTTTAATTTCAAAAGGCCATTATGTATTTGGATTGTAAGAGACATTTTGATTTATATTTTAATATACGTTGTTGTTTCGTGTTTTTTTAAATTATGTTTTTATTATTTTGTCATACCTTTCAATAATTATAAAAATTGAAATATTTTTAACTTAAAATTCACCATACACATATTACAATATCCATCTTGGTGCATGTTCTATTTATAAACTACGATGTGGTCTACCTTTACTAATGTCTACAAGAGTCTATGCCCTAGTATAAAACAAAATTCTGAACAATATTGAAATACCCATCATGAAGCATAATTGACTTGAAAACTAATCCCCGACCAACCTCCTTCAATATCCATCACGACACACGCTCACATTCAAAAGTAATCCCTGGATTACTTTGCAATATCCATCATAGAATATAGTCCATCTAGAAATTACTCCCTAGCTTGTATTGCAATACCCATCGTACTCAAATGATGAATAATTTTTCATTTTATAACTTCTGGTCAAAGTAATCGTACACTCATTTGTAATTTGTGAAGAAGTAAAGACTTGCACTACATATATGTAGTGTACAATAAACACTAAACACATTTGTTTGTGTTTGCTAGATGTAGTATTAACATTATTTCAAGAGTTGAGTATGGTATGCATTTGTATTAAAGAATTTCTTTTATCTTTTGCTACCTTATAATACAGGCCATAATGCAGTGATGGTTGTAGTTTATGACACTTTGGAGAGTTTATCTTTCATAGACATGTACTTATTATATCCCTCTAAGTATAAATCAAGTTATTGGCCCAATGCTTTGGGTACACAAACAATGAAAATATAATATACTAAATAAATTTTATTTACAAATACAATTGACATCTAAGCAAAAAAACATCCATTAAAAAGAGTCAAGTATCACATTTCTTACATCATAAGATAGAAAGTCCCAAACTAGAAAACATCACTAAAGAATATAACATGATGTGTGTCTAGAATCAAAACATGATGTGTTTGGAAAAAAAACACTCTATTCACTATCCTCACTACTATCGTCATCTTCATCATGTTGGTCGTCATCATCAGATTCAATTCTTTTGCTATTATCCTCGTGTTCACCATCACTATTGGCTTCTCCATGCTCCAAACGGTAACCTTCACATGCCGCCTCGATTCGGTCCATGCGAGTGGAATTAGACATTTGTTAAAGTTCCCGTTTCAAGTCCAAGAATCGGGAAATCCATTTGTCTTGCCCTTCCTTCCATCTACAATAAAAAATGAAAGCAAACTTAGTATAACATTGTGGAAATCACATATTCAAGAAATTATTGGAATAGATAAATGAAATTAAAGATAAGTGCATAAAGATACTTACGGAAGACGAATCATGATGCCAATCTATCAATTTCTTCACCATCACTTTCCTCTCATCTTCATGCTTCTTCCAATTTTTCTTCAAGAAAATAGTCTTCATGGTCTTAGATACTCTCTTATGCTTGGAACCCACCACCAAACCTGCAAGTTCTTCAAAATTGTGAAGAATCTCACATTTTCCTCCATCTAGAACTCTTTCACCTACTTTCTTCACCCTCATCAATGCTTCAATATCGTGGGCAATGATGGTGGCTAGAATAGGTGATATTTTGATCTTCAAATCAATTTTCGCCCTCTCCTCCAATGTCTTCCAATGAGCTTTTCCTTCCTCCTCCAAGCTTGTTCTTTTTTCCATAATTCTTTGCGGGCTTTTTTGAAAGGATTTTCCATCACTTTCAAATTCATCTTCTTTGAATTGACTTTCTTTTTCTTGGCACCAAGTTTAGGTGGCCTACCAATGTTTTTAGATTTTTGAAGGTCCATAGTATAGCAAATCCGTAAATGGTTGGCTAGGTGATGGCGAAATTTTCAAGGACCTCTTTGGCATTGTACACCTTCTTCTTCAACCAAACATACCCACAATTGTAAAGTTCCTTTTACATTTTTCCAATCCTTACCTTCATGGCCAATGATATGAAGAACCTCATGGAAAGTTCCTCTTTATCTTGATTATCAAGAGCCATGCTTACAAAACAAACAATGGAGATATAAAAATTGAAATAGTATCTTATCATAATGTAAAACATTCCTAATAAACAATGTATTTTCATTACAAGATATATATGACATCATCTTTAAGAAATTTCCTAATAGGAAGCTTGCATTCTACATGTTCTATACCATATGCAATTTTTCATATTGTAAGTGCTATATAAATAGCAAAAAACATCTAAAACCTAATGTAATCCCTCATCTTAAATCCCATCCATACGAATAGGTATTTATCCTAGAAGAATATTGAAGAAACAAATGAATACCATTTATTGAAAAATAAAGTAACTTAGAGATCACCTAGTGAAGCTAAAGCTAGATAGTAATAGCTTAAACTCTTGTAGCAGTGACTACCTTGCTCAAAGTGAAGAACATGCAATCACATTGAGAATATGCACATATAAAGCAATACTACATTGCAAAAATTACTCTTAAGTGTTGAAATTCACCCTAAAATTGAAGGATTTTGTAGGTATCTTTCTATTGCAATTATGTGAGTACAAAACTTTAGTACACCAATTTTGCGATATGAAGCCACAGAAAGCATCTATATTTGGAAAAACTAAGTCACAAGCATTGAATTCATTCCATAACCAATAACTAATTGAATTTCAAAGCAACACAACTTCAAGCACATCATAAATTTCTTAACAGATATATAAATGTCCAATGCACTATACCAAGAGCAATAGAAAGGAAATCAACCACCACAAACCACCACAAACCACCACAAATCATAACCCAACTAATGCATAATTTCTTGCCTTTCCAAAAAATTGGCCCAGTGCAAAGAGAATTAAAGAAAGTCCAAAAATAATGGTTGTCACGAAGATGTAAAACTTGAGCAATTTAGAGCTTTCTTTGGAACTTGTTACACTTGTCCAATCAATGTTTGGATCAGCTTAAGTCAAATAATGTTACTGATATATTTTTCTCTAAACCCAAAATCTAAAGTTGTCACTCAATCATTCCAAGATCTCAAGTTTCCAATTGCACAAATATATTATCCAAAATGCCACATTAGAAAATTGGGACTGAACCCTATTCAAGCAAAAAAACTCTCTCAAACTCTTTGAAAGACACACTCACCTATTATTTGAAGGATATCCATTCAGTGTCCATGTTGCTTTCAAGATCTACAAAAGAGCCTACCAAATCTAACAAAATTCTATCATTTCCAATCACACCAAATCACGAGTGAGGCAAGCGATGCAATACCCATCACAACGTGAAGTTCACACAACTCTTATAGAATTAGTCACCTTTGAAGCAGTTCATTTTATTTTCTCTTTTATTAAGATTTAAGAACCTCTGAATCCACAGCTCTATACTAGAGCATGAGCTCACCCAAAATTTCTAAAACCCTACAACTCTTACACGATTAGTCACCTTTGATGCAGCTCATTTATTTTCTCTTTTATTAAGATTTAAGAATCTCTAAATCCACAGCTCCATACTGGGCTGGCACATGAGCTCACCCAAAATTTCACAAACCCCACAAATGAAATTCAACAACCCCTAAATAAACCCCAGCAAGTGATTGAGTCAACTCATTCCGATAGTTCAGATCATTCAGATGAACAAATATAAACAACTGAAAGAAAAACAAGAAGCTTCTGAGGAACCAATACCTCACTGGATTCAAGTCGCCTGATGTGTTGATTGGTTGTGATTCATGCTCAGCCTTGATTCAAATGGCCCCAAGATTCAGATCGCCTCAAATTAATTGATCCCTTGATTGGCCCCCTCAAGCTTCATTACTGCTAGTCTGG
Source organism: Pseudisothecium myosuroides (assembly GCA_951799445.1). NCBI lineage: Eukaryota > Viridiplantae > Streptophyta > Bryopsida > Hypnales > Lembophyllaceae > Pseudisothecium > Pseudisothecium myosuroides. The sequence goes on along the minus strand of OX637290.1, from coordinate 15,471,385 downwards.
TCTACATTGGCCGCCCGAGGTGAGTGTCAGATCTGGTCGGAAAATCGTGGATTCTGTTTCTAAAAAACCAGAAAACAAAAACAATGCAACAAGGATGCAAACGAAAACAAGTAGAAACAAAAGGAATACCCATCACAAGAAAGAAAAAACCATCTAGCGGGAGAACGAGGAGCGTAGCCTGGCAAGAGAACAAGGAGTGACTCCCGTGGCCTGGCAGGAGAAGGAGGATTAAATTAGGGTTAGTTAACCGCGGCCAAGGTTACTGTAGTTAACCGTGGTTCCGTTGGTTCACTGAGCCCGGCCTCCGTTCATCCCAAGCCCGGCCGAGTGAGGGGGCCAATTCACCCCGGGCGTCCCAGTAGGGTGGATTTGTCTAGTTATTTTTCACATATGAATTTTTTTTTAAATTTTGAATTTATATTTGCAATCACAAACTCCCAAATTAGCTATGAGAGGTTTACAACACACCCTAGACACGGTACAAAATAGGTTTTTTTTTTTTACTTTTATCCCAGAGAACACAAGATTTACTCTGCTAGTCCGCACTTTGTACGACAGATTTAATGTCCTGCCTTTGAAATTGGAAAGGAAATTGAGTAGTGTTTTGTGGGGGAACAACAATAAGTCTTGTGTTGGCTTCAACTACATTAACTAAGGTGGAAGCACCTTTTCCCGTTTGTTCAAGCAATTCAACATAGTTGGAGGCTCTTTCCGCAAGAAAAATATATTTTTGTAGTATTGGCAATTGAAAATCATGATTTTTTTTTAAAATAGAATTTTTGGATTTTGGAATTTCTGTGAATTTTTTAAGTAGAACTTCCTTGGGCACCACCAAAGCGCACTGTAGTAAAGCTCCCTAGATTCTAATAAGAAAATCTGAGAAAATCGACATCCACCAACCACCATTAAGCATTGGTATGGATTTAAGGTAATTTTGGGGAGACTTTAAGGAAACTCTACAGTGTATCAATAGATACATGAACGAGAATGGGTGCTTCCACCTTAATAAGGTAGAGATATCTAAAACAAATACGGTAACTTAAACATTTGAGCCTATAGGATATGGAAAATTTACAAAGGAATTGAGCTTAATATGTGCAAAACTAAAGATGAAGAAGAATACAAAAAAAAAGATTTTTTCTAAGAATGAATATTGTATTCAATATCAATGTGGATTTTTTCATCTGGCCCCATCTTTATCTCATAATTTCATCCATAACGGTTAGCCTTGGAACTTGTTACTAATCAAGTGTGTGTCCTACAACCACACACTATGAATAGGCAGGCAGAGAGATAAATGGATGGGAAGATGAGATTGAAGAGAAAAATCTTCTTTCAATCAACAATACAACATCCAATTGTACACTATTATAGAACACCCTAATGTGTCATTACAAGGGACCTTTGTGTTTTAGATATTTCTACCATAGCAAATATATATTTGGAACTTGATTTGGAAGGACTAAGCCACATAGGTCAAATTTTGTAAGAGAAAGTAATAAGTTGTCTAAAAAGAAGTAGATGGAACTAGGAAATTAAATTAGGAGGTCTATGAGGGTTGCTATTATGTGAACATAAGAGTGTGAGCCTATGAGTCTAGAATACTACACACCTATGTTATAGGTGTATATACTATAAAATTGTCTATGATTATAGGGTATATATGTTACAAATATCCATATTATATGTGTTTATGATACATACACCTTCTATAGTGTGTGATATCTATATTATAGGTACCTATATTGTAGGCTCAATGCTGACCAGCTCACATTGTTGGGCCCACATACTAGGGAAGATAAACTCCTTGAAATCTATATTCTATAGATTTTTTTGAAGGATAAATAGAACTAGCATCTAGAATGTGGTTTCATATTTTTTTAAACCTTGTGGAATTAGTTATAAATTTTTGAAGCAGAAATGGTATAGGGTTCAAAAAAGTATTATATTCACTATTGATACATTCAAAACTCCAATATAAACTTCTTTATTAAAAAAAACAATTTTAGAACTTGTGTGCTTTATGGACCATCTATCTTAACCCCTAAAGGACCAACATGCCTTTTTTGGCAACATAGAAATTTTGGGCAGGTACGTGTGACTGGAGATTTGCATACTTTGGGCTGAAAATTTTACAGAACGTGGGGACAAGGAATATCTTTCATATGCACCAAATTTCATGACATTTGGAAATACGAGTCAAAAGTTATGGCATAATATGTTGTTTGTTTTTTAACTCGGGCAGTCCGGGACTCCGGGCAGATCATAAAAAAACATTTTTTTCAAAAGTAAAAATTTGAAATTGGTTTATTGGATTTATACATACGTAGAAAGCTTTGAATCATTCCATTTTGATCAATGAATCAAACATTATGAGGATATTTAGTTTGCGGGCACTTATGGATTGTCTACTCTAAAATAAACTTTGAAGTTGTTTATTTCACTCAATTTTCAATATTTTCAAAAAAAAATAAATTGTAGGATGTAGATTGTTTATTACAACATTGCAACCATTGGGATTGGCATTTTTCAATTCCATAATTAATTTCTTAACAATTTAGTATTTTGAACCATTTTCTACTTCTTTCTATTTACTATTTTTTCCTATATGTTGTACAATTCCAAATAATTTGAAAATTTTCAAGCATGTAGCCAACTTGCCCTGAAAAAGGAGTCCAAAGGAGCACAGCCATTTTGGAATTTTTTCATAATAATCTGACCTTATGAAGTGCAGCTGCCCGGTTTTTCGGAGGGCCCCCAAAAGGACTTTTGCCACTTCAAATGCTAATATCTTCCAATCTACACGAAGGAAATTTCTGAAATTTTTTCCACATATTCTCAAACAAGAGTACTACAAGATCCTACGGTTACATGTGTCCAAAAATGATATTTTTCAAAAATTTGGTACTTATACTAGAAATGGCAGTTTTGGAGCATTTTTGGTGAGAACATAGTCAAGGAACTTTAGGGGTTAATTGTAAGTCACAATAAAAGATTTGGATTTTTGCATATTGCTCACGTGGAAATCAACTGTAAGATGAAGGAGTTTATTAATGCTATTTTAAATTATATTTTTCTACGTGGACTAAATAGCTAACTATAATAAAAAATGATTTGGAGAATCCAAGGCGTAATCAAATGGAATTGGCAAAAAGTTGCCCACAAAAATCTCAAAGCTCTTAAATCTAGCATTATTTCCTAAACTCAAAGTCAAGTCAACTTTGGATGATAAACCACCTAAAATATTTACAATGATTGTGACATGTTTGCAAAAATGTCCCATATAGATTCTTGCCTATAATGTAAGTCCCATGAACAATAAAGTCTATAGTCATTTTTGAATGCTTTTATTTTTATCATTTCAAAAACTCACAATTTATTTGTACTATCCTACAAAATGCATGCTACAAAGAAAGTTTGGAATCCCTCTTAATTTCCAAGGCAAGATTCAGCAGAAAAATACATAATTTTAATAATAGGAACAAATTCAAATTATTATTATTTAGAAAATTATGGATGCAATTACATTAAATACACGTAATTTTGAAAATTGTAAGTATTAGAATTATTCCATCCAGATTTTTGTCTAAAATGTAAATTTTCTAAAAAATAGAGTCTACTATAGATTTTAGGTGTATATATATATATATATATATATATATATATATATATATATATATATATATATATATATATATATATAATCTTGTACACTTTGAATAGTCATGCAAAACCAAAAAACATGCAAAATTCACATTTTATTGTATAAATTTTTTATTGATGAAAAGTTTTTAATGGTATAAATAAAGATAAATTTAGCTCAAAATAAACAAAGTGAAATCATCTGTCATTTGGAATGATTTTAAAATATGAGATTCTAATTATAACATGTATGCAACTACATCTTTCAAACATTATTGAAGTGAAGACTCATACCAAAATTGAGACAAAAATACAATTCACAAAATTATATCACACAAAAAATTCATACCATATCACACAATATCTTAATAATTTACTGAAAAGTTGTTTCAAAGATAATACATGGTAATTAAAATGGAGACATTAAGAAAATTTTATTATGAATATAGTCTAGGATTTAGGATTATTCAATTTTGATTTTTGAAAACACTGAAGTTTTTTGGTGAAACAAATTAGAGATCGATTTTAAGTCAATAAATACAAAGACTAGCAATTTGCATTTAGAAATTGGCTCTTTGAGAGAAAAAAATTCTAAACGATTATAAATAATATGATTAGTGAATAATCATTCTATAAAATGTACAAGCTATTAGAATAATTACCATAATAAGGGAAAATGAATGAAGATAAATAATTTTAAATAATAGTAATGGAAAACATCTATAATTATATTCTTATTTAAACTAGAAAACTTGATAAAATTTTTATATGAATGTTTTATTTGAAAAAGTAATTTGGTACAATAACACTGATTTTTACGATTTCAATATAATATGTGTTTTAGATTTACTACATTATGTCAACTTCATTTTTAAATTTCATCACTTATAAGATAAGTTATATTTAAAATTAATATTTAAAATTACTTAGCAATTATTAAGATTGTTTTAATTCTTCTAAAAGAAGATAAAAGTAGTATTAATAATTTACTAGGTTAATTTTTTTGTAAAATTACTTTTAGAACACACCTAAAAGCTCTAAAGTAATAAATATCAATTGCTAAAGTATATAATATAATTTTTCTACAACAGCAAGTATTCAAGAATTTTTTGTTATAATACAATATTCCCAAATAACATTTTTACAACACACATATATTTAAGATTTTATCAACAAATTATTAATGACTAGAATCCAAGATGTTTTGAAACTTATGATCCCTCAAAAAAAAATATTTGTAAATTACATTACAGAATACAAATACCATAGAAATTCACAATATTTTTATAAACTTTTTTTGACAACTTCAGAAAATTCATAATAAAACATAATAACAATTGGCAACGAAATGTTGGATATGGTTGGCAATAAAATTGCCAAAAAAATTCTTAACAAAATTATGCCGCTTCTTCTATTGGTGGTGATGAATCTTCAGAACTTGGTGCTGGTGATTCGGCCCGGCTTGGTCCCAATATTGCTATTGTTTCCTCAAGCTTCAAAACAGCTTGATCAACCAATGTTGGATTTGACCTAAATTAACCATAATATAAAATTAGATAAACTTATTACATCATTTGAAACAATTAATCCTATAAAATTGTTGCAGACACTAAGTGCTTGATGGATGACAAAAAATATTTCTATGTAGGATAGAAGTGTAGGTATTCATCTTGGAATTTTGTGTGAAAAGGAGAGTGAGGTCTTGCACCATAGTTTGACCTCCAATGAGTGCTTGTGGGTTTTTTTAAGCAAATGATCCACACGGTACCCACAAGGATGATTTCCACAATGACCAACCCAACATTCCAGGGTTAAAGTATTCATATTGAAGTTTGGTAGGAAATTTAATACTCATGTGTTGATTTCAATATTTTTTTGCATGAAACACAATTAAGCAAATGCCAATTATTGTGAATACTCTCTAAGATTTTCTTTTTTATCATACAAATTTTTTATTTTCAAAAAATATTGGTATTTATGTTCAGAATTAATTTACGCCAAATCTGCTACCAAACTACAGTATTAGGTGTACGTAACATTTAGTAGCAGACATGGGCACTACCCTTTGCTCTACATGAGATGGTGTGGGATATTCCACACCCAACAATCTTCACGCTTACTACGTTTCCTCTGCATCCTTTACTTGTCCACATCCTCCACCTATCCACTTAGTTGTTGATGGAATACTATTGGGTGGGGAATATCCCACACCATTTACTCTAAGCTAAGGCAACCCTAGTTCTTGCTACTTGACTCATTGCTCAATATGATTTGAATCTTATTACAACATTTGCACTTACTTAATACTTGCATCAACAAATGATTTTTATGGGTTTATTTCTCTGCAAATTAATGTGGTAAACTACTAATAGTAGAGTTGAGTTATTAGTTTTGACATCAAACCTGACAAGTTCACCAAGGTTTGTATGGATTTTGTTGAACTTTTCAAATGGATCAATTTCCTCAGGAGGCAAGCCTAGAGCTGCTCTCCGTGCTGCTTCTGCAGCAGCTTTTTCGGCTGCACGCTCTCTTTCAATCGTTAACACTCGATTTGAAAGAAGGTCTAATTTGATATTGAAATCTTTTTGGAGGTCTTCGTTGCCAACGTTTATATATTCATAAACTGCAACTATTTCAGCCTGTTTTTTTTACAACAATTTTATGTTTCCATTGGTATTACATACTAATACTTTAGGTTACTATTAATTTCTATTAAAAGAAATTTAAAAAATAGTTCAAAATGTGTAAGAAAATTGAGTCATTTACTTCTATTTTTGCTGTTGTTGCAAATAAAAGATCCAATTTTCCAGCAACATATTTTCCTTGCTCAGCTAATTTTGTTTGAACTATGGATTGTGGTTTTGATTCACCTAATTCTTCTTTCTTTTCTTCACCCTCTTCCCCTTCTTCTTCATCAGACATTTTATGAAGTTCTCTTAAATGTTAAATAGAATACCTATTTAATCATATTTGATTATAAGTTCAATCCATTGAAAAAAATTATGAAATACAATGAGATTCTATAAAAACTTTTTTCCCCCATACATGCATTGTTTTGTCTTCAATAGTATTTAATGAGCCATCAATTCATGTAATTTATTGAAAATTAGACATACGTCTAATTGAACTTTGACCCATAAACATAAGAGCCTCTATACAGATAAAGAGATGACTTTGGATCATAGCTTTCCAATGTTCAAAACTTGATTTTACTTCAAAATGGAGGTGTCTAAAATCAAGTCAAGTTATTCTCTTTTTTCAAGTTGTTGAAATAATGTGCTTCTGTCATCAATTTTGAAGAAATTTGGTTCAATAGTGTTTTGAATAATTCAATTTCTAGTAACTACAATTCATTAATTTGGTAAGCTTGTTTCAATAAAATTTTCAATATCTCTAAATTTGAAAGGAATCAATAATATATGCAGTCAATATAAGACAAAAAATATATTAAGAATATAGAATTATTCATTTAATATGCTACAATTTGATGCAAGAATTCTCTTATGATATTAGATTCTCTACATAAGACAATTGCACTTTAAACAAATTGATAAATATAAAGAAGGTTTGTTTCAAAAAGTATGATCAAGTTACATCATCTTCTAATAGAATGCAATACAATACATTTAGGTATTTTTGTATTAATGATTTATTGCAAAATATTGGTTTGAAGTTCAATATAAATTTAAATTGACTACTTTGACTTCTAATACAATGTATTGATAAAAATATATATATTGGTTTGAAGTTTAACATAAATTTAAATTGACAATTTTGACTTCTAGTACAAAATTGTTAAACTTGATAAGACAAAATCTATCAATAACATAATTCACTATTCATATCTTGAAGAATCCTAGAAGTCACTCATTGAACACTTTCTATCCTTTAAAATTCTACATTCTCATTACACTTCATTGGCTAAAATAGATTTTGAAAACTAACTTAATTTGTGCAGACATATGTATTGATCAATTTTAATATTTGAGAAGCCATTGTCATATATATTTCTATCCATATATAATGGCAAAGTAGACCATAAGAAAAAAAAGGATATAAAATTTTACTTAATGGTTATAGGGTTTGTCTATTAATCTCCAAATGCACAAATGAAAAACATTTACAACAATTTAAAAAACCCACCTTAAATACTAAGCCCTCCCCAAAAATCTTCATCATTTTTTTAAAGGATTCAAAGACACAATTCTTTGTTTTTCCCATTTGTTGGCATTAGGGTTGTGTTTAGTAATAACGTGGGTTTGCCTTAGAAGTAAGGAGAGATACCAAGTGGGGCCTTCAACTTCTTGGTTTTCTCAAAATCCTCTTCAAGATTTCTCCAAATACATTAGAACTTCTATAAAGTGAATTTTTGTAAGCTAATAATTTCTCTGAAGTGCTATTATTCCTTTAAACCTAGCCAAGGTGCACTGAAGATGCACAAAATAAGTAAAAAAAATCCAACTTTCATTGAATTTGGAATCCAAATATTGTTTTGGTGAATGTGACTTCAATCCAAGAGTGCCACAAAATTGTAGCCTACTTAAATAATCTTAAAACATCATTAATGCCGCAATTCCTTTACAAAGGAATAACCTCTCTAATCTAATATTCTCCTCCAGTCCCATGGCTATTAGGAATAGTCACACCTTCTTCACCTCAGTTTCAGTTCTTGAAGAATGGGAATGTATTGCTTTCTTATTGACAGTCCGTAGCTTGTAGAACTCCTGTTTTCCAAAAATTGAACATGTTATTTCTATCCTTCGGAAGAAAAAAACTGGGCTTGAAGAAAAAAATCTCGAGGAATTCTTGATTTTGCATTCCTCTGCTTTACCCCTTCGCTACCGTACTTTTACCCTTATTGTTACTACCAACTTCACCTGGTCAATTGTAGCCTCTCTGATTGGATCTGTGAACCATGCAAGGCTATATGCAGAGAACAGTTCCCCATTGGACCCCCTTTTCTTTCACCAACTTCTCATTTTCCAAAGAATTTTGATTCTCGGAAAAGGTGTGACTACCCCTATTACGTTGTACAACCTTGACGCCCCATGTTACAAAATTCTCCTTGAAGCTTCCATAATGAATATAAACTGGATGAAGTGAGTGGACTTTATAAAAGAAAATTCATCCATCCACTACGCGTGTATGTTCCTGACGCGTCAACGGCGACTTGGCGACCATCCACTACGCGTGTATGTTCCTGACGCGTCAACGGCGACTTGGCGACCATCCAAAAGGCCAAAAGAAGCAAAAGCAAAGTGCGCTTCCAAATGGACTCCAGCTGTGTGGCTCTCCCGCCTGCCCCCTTCCCAGCCACATACCCTCCAACAGGATAGTGCTTTCCCCAAAACACCCCCGCCATTCGCTGCCACCCCCCATAATCCAACGTGGCAAAACCCTCCGACCAATCACAGACCTCGATTCCGCCACCTGGCACCTCGGGCAGCAGCGCTCTAATACTTCGGCCGTGACCGCGACCTGGGCTCGCAGATAGAACTCTCCCTTCGTGTCTGTCTCTGCGTCCATTCACTCGTCTCACTCTCACGATTCCTTCACGTCGTTGCTCCTTGGCTTCGACGAGTTGTTCCTTTGTTGCGATCTCCGCGAATTGCATCGTCGCCGACAGACGCAATGGCCGCCGCCGCCGTGACCTCGAGCGTCGCAGCGCTCAAGCAGTCCGTGAGCGTGGGCAAGTCGGAGTTCTGTGGCAATGCGTTGAAGCAGCAGACCGCTGCGGCCTCCCGCGGACAGAGCAATGTCGCCTTCGCGGTGCGCGCCGCGGGATACACCGAGGAGCTCATCGCCACCGCGGTACGTTTTCGTCTGAGCGTTGGGTTGGCGCCAATGCTTGTTGTGAATTTCTTGCAATTCGGAAGAATGTGTGTGGATGGGATTTGAGTGCGATGCGTGCGATGGAAATTTGGAGTTGGGTCAATTTTTTGTTTGGTAGATGCGAGCGTTGTGAACCGATAGGGTTGGGGAATTTTGGGTGCGGCGGATGAGAAAGTGAGGCGATGGACAGTCGTGTAGGTGGGTTTGAATTGCGACCCTGTTGGGTCCCCGCGAGCCGACATAGCCTGGCGCGATTGTGTGTAGCAATTGGGAAGGGGTAGTGAGCGAGTGTCTGTGATTACAATGAATGTCCCTGGTGAAGAAATTGGTGGTCATTGGCTAGACGCATTGGCAGCTAGCAGTGCGGAAGACGGAAACGAAGCACGCTCCTTGCGCGCATTGGCAAGTCGTAGGTCTTGTAAATGTGGCCTGGAAATGAAATTCGGTTGCCATGGCGGGTTCATGGAAATCGGTTCAGGATCCATGTGCATGAGTCGTGCATCTGTTGCGCGGTGTCTGAATTGGACGTGCTGAATTTTGGCGCTGTGCAGAACAAGATCGCCACCAAGGGTCGGGGCATCATGGCAATGGACGAATCCAACGCCACGTGTGGTCTGCGTCTGGCATCCATCGGGATGGAGAACACAGAAGCCAACCGTCAGGCGTACCGCCAGCTGCTGGTGAGCACGCCGGGCCTGGGCGAGTACATTTCCGGCGCCATCCTGTTCGAGGAGACGCTTTACCAGAACACCACCGACGGCAAGAAGATGATCGACGCGTTGCAGGCGAACGGCATCATCCCCGGCATCAAGGTGGACAAGGTAGGGCACGGAATTCCTTCCCGCTGCTTCACCGTGTGGGTTGCGCTAGGTCGCCCGGGACGAACGGTGACTGATTATCTCTGATTGTGGTTTTTGCAGGGTTTGGTGCCTTTGACGGGCTCCAACAACGAGTCTTGGTGCCAAGGCCTGGACGGTTTGGCGTCGAGGACCGCCGCTTACTACAAGCAGGGAGCTCGTTTCGCCAAGTGGTGAGTGGCTGAGCCTGGAGCGTGGGATGTTGTGGCCTTTCTTTGCGGTTGCTGCATTTTGCATTTTGCAATGGGTGAGGAGTTGGGCTTCGTGAGTGACATGTGTGTTGGTTGAACAGGAGGACTGTGATCAGCATTCCGAACGGCCCTACTGAGTTGGCCGTCACCGAGGCCGCGTGGGGCCTGGCCCGTTACGCGTCCATCTGCCAGGACAACGGTTTGGTGCCGATCGTGGAGCCCGAGATCCTGTTGGACGGCGAGCACACCATCGACCAGACTATGGAGGTGGCTTCCAAGGTGTGGTCGCGTGTGTTTTACTTTTTGGCGGAGAACAACGTGGTGTTCGAGGGCATTTTGTTGAAGCCGAGCATGGTGACCCCCGGCGCCGGGTGCTCTGAGCGGGCGTCGCCCGAGAAGGTGGCCGAGTACACTTTGAATATGTTGAAGAGGCGCGTGCCGCCCTCCGTTCCCGGAATCATGGTACGTGATTGCGTCTCCTCAGGTTGTGAGAATGTACGCTCAATTTTGGCTTGTGTTTTTGAGGCAGCGGATGGACTGGAATGGCCTTGGCGTGGAATGCATGCTGTGTATGTGATAGCGAAATACAAATGAATCAGCGGTATGCAGTGATGGTTTGGTCGGGTGAGCTGAAGGGAATGCGTGTGTCTGTTTGTGCAGTTTCTGTCGGGAGGTCAATCCGAGGTGGAGGCGACTTTGAACTTGAACGCGATGAACCAGAGCCCGAACCCGTGGCACGTGTCTTTCTCGTACGCGCGCGCTCTGCAGAACTCCGTGCTGAAGACCTGGAAGGGTCAGCCCGAGAACTTCGAGGCCGCCCAGAAGGCTTTGTTGGTCCGCGCGAAGGCCAACTCTTTGGCCCAGATCGGGAAGTACTCGGAGGAGGGCGAAGCCGAGGAGGCGAAGCAGGGCATGTTCGTGAAGGGCTACACCTACTAGAGACCCATCTATTGATACTGGCGTGCGAACGATTGTGGGCGGAGGCCGCGTCTATTGTAGATTAAACAGCTTTAGGTGTATCGGGGTAAGTAAGTTAAGTAGGAGGTGCGTTAGTTTGGCCGAGTGAGGGCTTTCTTTTTTTAAGCTGCTGTGCAGATAATAAAGCTGCTGACTCTGTGAAATTATACAGATCTTCGTGCACACAGTTAGAGAGTCTCCTTGGCAATTCATGAGTTGGCTTCGTCTGATGAGAGCTTCTACAGTAGGTTATGTCGACGAGAAAGGGGACTGGTCTTGTCAACATGAAGATTGGTGGTTCTTTTGCACCTTGTGGTGAACTGCCTTGCTTGGGTGTTGAAATTTTTTTTTGATAGCTTTCGGTGGTGCCGGATCTTCTTTGAATATCGTCACTTCATCATGGTTTGTTTAATAACCGACCGGCATGATTGGTTCACTTTCGCCTTTTCCCACACGGAGGTAGAGGACTTTTTGGTAGGACATTCTCAGTGACTTTGAAATGATTTAAGATTTTCTGTTGATCGGCAGTTGCATGAGCATGTGTGCGCAATAAGCTAGTTGCAGATGAATCGCAGGATAGATTCGTAAATATCTTTCTAAGAATCAATTGTGATTTAAAACTTGAAAGCAGTCAAGCACCTATTGTAAGCGAGCCTCTTTCTCTCATCTACCGTATTTACGTCCTGATTTCCATGAGCACCGCAATCTTTGGTTTTGAGCTCTACTGTTCTTCCCTGCATTTTCTTATATCTGTAACTTGTTTGGCCCTGTGACGTCTTCCATGCTAGCATTGGATGGGGAAGATACAACAATAGATAGTCTGTATACAACAAAGGGCAGAGGGCATATTGTATTTTAAAACAAATATTGTCCCCCTGTCTCAAAATAATACCAGTGTTTTCTTTATATTTTACAAAGGAAAACACCAGTATTATTTTGAGACAAAGGAAAAATGATATACTATAGCAAAAGCTAAAGTGAACTATCTTTCAACATGAAAGTTAATATCTGCGCTCAAAGTTACTACTAGTACTTTAAAACCAAATATAAATGTAGGATTGGAACAAAAAGCTACAAAAATCACTTCAAAGTTTCAATGCATGTATAAAAGATAAAGAGTGGCAAAGACATAATAATTGATTATCTGAAGATAGTTGCCCTTGTTGACTTCATTAAGTCAGCCTACCTTCATTTAGTAGTTTTTTATTAGAAGATTAGTTTAGTCATGTAGTTTCAAAAATACATTTCTTAATATTAATTCATTGGACCTTTTAATTGTCCACAAGATAAGATACAATGAAATATCAAAGCAATTTAAAGAAAGGCATTGAGGAACAATTATGTGCTTAAGTGATTTCTCAAGTGACTATTTCAATATCCAACTCCATTATAAGGAAGAAATTGAACCGAAGAAGGGGCCGCTTGGTAATGCAAAATTTTGGGCGGAAAAGAGACTCTCAATTCACTAATTGGGCCAAGAATTGCATGATTGGCACAAAAAATTGTCATGATTATCCAATTCATACCTATAATCTCATAAATCACACACTTTCTACAAGTATCTATACGCTAAGTAGCTACTATCAACTATTAGTATTTCTATGTGATAGTTTTAATGATGATCAACAGACACTCCTACTCACCTCAAATAATACTAAAATTAATAAGAAAACTCAAAGTCTATTAATGGGGTTCAATTTCCTCCTAATGAGGCCAAAAACTAAAATAGTGTCAAATTACAATAGAGCAAAGATAGTTGCTATAATAATTGACGATTGCAACACAGGAACCTATAATAGTAGGAACCTATAATAGTAGGAACCTATAATAGGAACCTACAAATTCATTACTTAGTCATTCAATTTCCTAAAACTCATGTTAAGATGCATTCAAATTATTTTTTGAAAGCTAGTAAGATTCATAAAAAATTAAGGTAATTTATATTAAAATTCATTGCTCAAATGTTTATGCAAATACTTCCGAGAAAAGGTTACAAAATATACTATGTATATTGTTTTATTACTTGGCATCAAGACTATATAGTAGAGTGGGTTTCTAAACACTTGGAATTTCATAATTCTCCGCACTTCCATGGAAGGCCAACCAACAAGCAAAATCACAGTTTTACAAATACCAACGTGACTAGATTTTCAACAATTGCCAGGTTTGGGCAAGTCAATTTTCTTGAGGGCATTCTTCTAAATTTCCTCTCTTCTTTCCTTTTCCCCTTTGCAATTCAAACTTCAAGAGTGTTAAATATTTAAATTTGTATTTTCAATCTAAACTAGTGTGCCGTGAGTGTGCCGTTGCCACAGTCTTATAAAAGAAAAAGAAAATTAATTTTCTAATTTTTAATTCATAAAAACTTCAAATTTCAATTTCTTTCACACCATATGTCCAAGTGTTACAAAACAAATCCCATGCACCGCTCCTCCAAGAGAGCTTTCCAACGGTACTAAGAACGCAACCAGGGTACACTCATGATTCCCTAGATTTCACCGTAGCAAACAAAACAAAACAAACAAGCAACATAATTAGTTCAACACATTCACGTCCCAAAATCAGCATTTGTACTATAAATGCCCGTTACTTATGTGAAATATTACAATGGACAACAGCTTGCAGCAGTTCACACACAATTTGAAAATAATTGGGATTATTTTACAATTAACCCTTAAATGCCCAAGTCCTCTTTTGAACTTCTATGAAGTTGCTCGACATTGAACAAAAAGCCAACATTTTTATAAGTTGTATAAATTTTTTTTTAATTGTAACCGTACAAATTCAAACTAGACATATTAGAGGTCACATACAAAAAGAAAACACAACAATATCACTTATGAATTGAAAGATTATAATGTTTGAATATGAGGGTGTAAAAATTGCAAAATCACCTTAGAAATTTTTTACATGCCAAATCTAAAAAGTTGGTGACCTAGCATGCATACCCTACGTGAAGGTCAGATTTGGACGTAAATTAAGTATTTTTTGGGATGTTTGAATTTTTGAAAATATTACAAGTGAAATTTTTGGAAGATTACAAGTGAATTTCTGGAATCTCCTAGAATATACCACTTGCCAAAACCATCTGTGCGCCAAAAGTAAAGTTTTTCGGCACTCAGGTGCCAGATCAAACCTTCACGTCCGGTAAGCCCAATCAATTTACAGCTTCTCAAAATCTGCTCTACAATTCCAAAAAAATAATTTCTAAGGTGATTTTTTCTCCAAGATCTAGTGTATTTGAGGCTCATTTCCAAGAGCCCTCAAACACTACAAAGAGTCAAGATTACAATGGATACCCTTGCACAAAATCTTGAATAGAAAAATCATAATCAATCATTTTTAAAATCAGATTTTTGATGCTAAAATTAGACTACAAAAAGAATTTTACAGAAATATAAACTATTAAAAATAACAACTTGGTTAGGTTTTATTTAACTTCAAAGTATTGTCAAACACCAAAATTTGGTGCCCTGGGCATTTAGGGGTTAAGCATGTACTCAAATACAAAGCAAATAGAATAAAGAAGAGAAGTACAAACCCGTAATAAATTCAGCACGAAGTATCAACAACAGCAGTACATACAGCAACCAACAGTGCTCTGGCGCACGTTGCAACCAAAAAAGACTTCGGCGACCACAACTAGTTCTTCACGTCCTGGCCGAGCAGTGCAATTTCCAGATACTTGTAGCAAAAGGAACTGATATAAATTTCGACACACAAAAGTTCTCTCTCAAAATAAGTCCGGTGGCAGCATTCACCACCAAAAACGGCAGTTCACCACAAGGTGCAAAGAACCATCAATCTTCATGTTGACAAGACCAGTCGACTTTCTTGTCGACATAACCTACTGTAGAAGCTCTCATCAGACGAAGCCAACTCATGAATTGCCAAGGAGACTCTCTAACTGTGTGCACGAAGATCTGTATAATTTCACAGAGTCAGCAGCTTTATTATCTGCACAGCAGCTTAAAAAAAGAAAGCCCTCACTCGGCCAAACTAACGCACCTCCTACTTAACTTACTTACCCCGATACACCTAAAGCTGTTTAATCTACAATAGACGCGGCCTCCGCCCACAATCGTTCGCACGCCAGTATCAATAGATGGGTCTCTAGTAGGTGTAGCCCTTCACGAACATGCCCTGCTTCGCCTCCTCGGCTTCGCCCTCCTCCGAGTACTTCCCGATCTGGGCCAAAGAGTTGGCCTTCGCGCGGACCAACAAAGCCTTCTGGGCGGCCTCGAAGTTCTCGGGCTGACCCTTCCAGGTCTTCAGCACGGAGTTCTGCAGAGCGCGCGCGTACGAGAAAGACACGTGCCACGGGTTCGGGCTCTGGTTCATCGCGTTCAAGTTCAAAGTCGCCTCCACCTCGGATTGACCTCCCGACAGAAACTGCACAAACAGACACACGCATTCCCTTCAGCTCACCCGACCAAACCATCACTGCATACCGCTGATTCATTTGTATTTCGCTATCACATACACAGCATGCATTCCACGCCAAGGCCATTCCAGTCCATCCGCTGCCTCAAAAACACAAGCCAAAATTGAGCGTACATTCTCACAACCTGAGGAGACGCAATCACGTACCATGATTCCGGGAACGGAGGGCGGCACGCGCCTCTTCAACATATTCAAAGTGTACTCGGCCACCTTCTCGGGCGACGCCCGCTCAGAGCACCCGGCGCCGGGGGTCACCATGCTCGGCTTCAACAAAATGCCCTCGAACACCACGTTGTTCTCCGCCAAAAAGTAAAACACACGCGACCACACCTTGGAAGCCACCTCCATAGTCTGGTCGATGGTGTGCTCGCCGTCCAACAGGATCTCGGGCTCCACGATCGGCACCAAACCGTTGTCCTGGCAGATGGACGCGTAACGGGCCAGGCCCCACGCGGCCTCGGTGACGGCCAACTCAGTAGGGCCGTTCGGAATGCTGATCACAGTCCTCCTGTTCAACCAACACACATGTCACTCACGAAGCCCAACTCCTCACCCATTGCAAAATGCAAAATGCAGCAACCGCAAAGAAAGGCCACAACATCCCACGCTCCAGGCTCAGCCACTCACCACTTGGCGAAACGAGCTCCCTGCTTGTAGTAAGCGGCGGTCCTCGACGCCAAACCGTCCAGGCCTTGGCACCAAGACTCGTTGTTGGAGCCCGTCAAAGGCACCAAACCCTGCAAAAACCACAATCAGAGATAATCAGTCACCGTTCGTCCCGGGCGACCTAGCGCAACCCACACGGTGAAGCAGCGGGAAGGAATTCCGTGCCCTACCTTGTCCACCTTGATGCCGGGGATGATGCCGTTCGCCTGCAACGCGTCGATCATCTTCTTGCCGTCGGTGGTGTTCTGGTAAAGCGTCTCCTCGAACAGGATGGCGCCGGAAATGTACTCGCCCAGGCCCGGCGTGCTCACCAGCAGCTGGCGGTACGCCTGACGGTTGGCTTCTGTGTTCTCCATCCCGATGGATGCCAGACGCAGACCACACGTGGCGTTGGATTCGTCCATTGCCATGATGCCCCGACCCTTGGTGGCGATCTTGTTCTGCACAGCGCCAAAATTCAGCACGTTTAATTCAGACATCGCGCGGCACATGCACGACTCATGCACACGGATCATCAGCCGATCTCCATGGACCCGCCATGGCAGCCGAATTTCAATTCCAGGCCACATTTACAAGACCTACGACTTGCCAATGCGCGCAAGGAGCATGCTTCGTTTCCATCTTCCGCACTCCCAGCTGCCAATGCGTCTATCCAATGAGCACCAATTTCTTCACCAGGGCCATTCATTGCTATCATATGGCGTAAAGACACTCGCTCACTACCCCTCCCCAATTGCTACACACAATCGCGCCAGGCTATGTCGGCTCGCGGGGACCCAACAGGGTCGCAATTCAAACCCACCTACACGACTGTCCATCTCTTCACTTTCTCATCCACCGCACCCAAATTTCCCCAACCCTATCGGTTCACCACGCTCGCATCCAACAAACGAAACATTGCCCACTCCAAATTTCATCGCACGCATCGCACTCAAATCCCATCCACACACATTCTTCCGAATCGCAAAAAAATTCACAACAAGCATTGGCGCCAACACCACGCTCAGGCGAAAACGTACCGCGGTGGCGATGAGCTCCTCGGTGTATCCCGCGGCGCGCACCGCGAAGGCGACATTGCTCTGTCCGCGGGAGGCCGCGGCGGTCTGCTGCTTCAACGCATTGCCGCAGAACTCCGACTTGCCCACGCTCACGGATTGCTTGAGCGCTGCGACGCTCGAGGTCACGGCGGCGGCGGCCATTGCGTCTGTCGGCGATGATGCAATTCAGCGGGGATCGCAACAAAGGAGCAACTCGTCGAAGCCAAGGAGCAACGACGTGATCGAGTAAGTGAGGAGCAGAGAGTGAATGGACGCAGACTCACACGCGAAGGGAGAGTTCTATCTGCGAGCCCAGGTCGCGGTCACGGCCGAAGTATTAGAGCGCTGCTGCCCGAGGTGCCAGGTGGTGGAATTGGGGTCTGTTATTGGTCGGAGGGTTTTGCCACGTTGGAATATGAGGGGTGGCAGCGAATGGCGGGGGTGTTTTGGGGAAAGCACTATCCTGTTGGAGGGTATGTGGCTGGGAAAGGGGCAGGCGGGAGAGCCACACAGCGACGCTCACGCGTGCTTGCTTTGTTCTCTGCTTGAATGGCTTTTGGCCCGGTGGTGCAACGGAACTGGCGTGCTTTTGAGCTTTGCCTCTCATCTCTGCCAGTGGTTTCAGCACCCTGCTTGTGTTCAGGGTGGGGACTGGGAAGCTTTGAACCAGTGATGTTTTTGAAAAGTTGCCCAAATGCAAAGCCAGGTTATGTTTGGTAGCAACGAAGTCTACTGTAGTTTTATAATGTGCAGTACTGGATTTTCATTGCTACGCACCTGATACTTGGGTGTATTTTGCATTGATACTCACCTGTTACTAGGGTGACACTGGGGTGGTAGTAGGGTGATACTTGGGTGGTAGTAGGGTGATACTTGGGTGGTAGTAGGGTGATACTTGGGTGATACTTGGGTGACACTGGGGTGATACTTAGGTAATAGTTGGGTAGAAGTTGGCTGATATTTGGGTGATAATTGGGTCAATTCTACATGGAGTTCATAATTTAGCTAACCAAGATTGGTGATTATTCCCAAAGAATTTCACTATTGCTTCCAACCATTTATTTCCCCAAGTACAGTAGAACCTCTCTAAGTTGATCCTCTCTAAGTTGATAAACCTCTGTAAACTAATCATATCAGACTGGTCCCGGATTGGCCCACATAACAAAGGTTGTGACTAAAAATGACCCTCTCTAAGTCAATAAACCTCTATAAACCAATCTGTCAAATTGGTCTGGGACCGATCAACTTAGAATGGTTCTACTGTAGTAGAATTCGTGCATAGTTATATCAATGCTTTACCCTTCAAACGATGATGAAGATGTATAGCATCTATAAGGTAGGAGGTCCATAAATTGCTCATTTAAGAGCTGAACCTGAATTTTGGGGACGTGAAACTTCTTGAAATATTTTTCAATAAATTTTCCTTGAAAGACAAGTAGAATTGGCATCTAATTCAAGTCGTTTCATATTTTTTGGAGCTATGCGGAATTAGTTATGAAATTTTGAAATTGAAATGGCATACAGCTCTAAAATCGCCCACCTCCTCAAACAGACACTATTTGTATATTGCTGAAGGCTATGGAAAAAGCAACATGTACAAACCGTTTATATTTGAAAAGGTGGTCAATTTTAGAGCTTGAAAACTTTTGAGAACCTCCTACCTTAGATGATTTTAGAAGGTTTTGCATGTAGGGTAGAAAAAAATAATTTTCCAATCAAAATTTTTTAGAGGGAGATGCTTGAGTGCATTTTTAGTGATAGTATTGGATATTCCCTCAATATTGTATTGTGGACTTTTCAAAAGAAGAAGGTGCTTAATCCATGGATCACCTTTACAATGTATTTTAGTCACTTCTTGCTCTACACTCTTGATGTGAATTGTAGCCATAAAAGTGGTATTTTTTGAATTTGAGCTCAATTAACCCCTAAAGGACCAAGGCCTTTTTTCTGCCAAAAAACACTGAAAACTGCCATTTCTGTAGCAAAGAGTTAAGAAAAATTTAAATTGTTTTTTTTTCACATCTAACCGTAGGATCTTACACCTAACTAGTATAAAAAAGTGTGGAAAAAATTTCAGAATTTTTGACCGCATAGATTGCAAGATATCTGTGTTTAAAGTGGAAATAACAAATTTTTCAGCACATTGCGGGACTGGATTTTTTGACTTTGAACATTTTTAATTTAAAATTTTTCACTACAAAGTTTTGAGCTTTTAATGCTTGTAGTGGAGAATTGAGTTGAGAGTCTAGGAAAAAAAAAAATTAAAAAAAAACTTAATTATCATTCTTAAAAAAATTGTTAAGTAGATGTAGGTACGAGATAGAAGGAAATTCTAAAATATTCATATATTTTAGATGGAATTAAAATGCACTAATCCTAATGGTGGGATTGTTCTAACAAGTAAATCAGACCATGAAAATTAAAAAAAATTTGAAAAATTTGAAAAATTGCATTCAGAAATGAATCCTAAAGTTATTTTTTTCAAGAAGATGCTCTAACTGCCCGAAAAACAAGAATGTCCATAACTTCCTCATAACAAAGTCAAATGAAATGAATCAAAGCTTTCCAGATAGCCAAAAATATAACCTATGAGAAAAAAAATATTAAAAAAAAAAATTCAAATTTTTGTCCATTTTTTTTTGCTGCCCGAGCTGCCCCCCGTAGCCTGTTTTGAGCTTATATGGTCATAACTTTTTTTCCCGGGCATCGATTGTGAAAAAAATTATATTCCCTTGAAGTTAATCAATTTTTCTACCTCCAAAAAAAGTTCAAAAAATCAGGAGAAAATTTCAGCCCGTAGGTACCTGCCCGAAAACGCATTTGTCCCCCGTAGGGACAATGGTCCTTTAGGGGTTAATGAAATGAAGTTTATCAAGTGTAGTTTCTACTCAAGAATTGGAACAATTCAATATTTTATTGCAATTTGAACTTGGACCTATGGCCATGGATTGTCAATATTCTAATTTAAAAATAATGCAGTAACTTTGGTTCATAACATGATGTTATACACTATAACATACACCTATAGTGATAATTTCAGATTTTTTGAGCATATTTTGCACTCCATAGTATTGATATTGGGATTGTTTATATTTTTTTAGAAAGAATTCATAGTAATTTAAAAAATTTACAAAAAAATAGTAATTTTTATGACTCACAGAAGACATGTATTTTCATCTCTAAAAGCAAATATAAAAATTTCCATTAACTATAACAAAATGGCACCAAACAAAGTCACGTATTGTAAGGCTTAGATAAACTTTATCATTTTATATGGCTTGTGTAAAAAACTCTCAAAATCATTCACCATCCTCCTAGTAAATGTTGATTTTTATATGGATTAATTTGCTTATATATTAGCCATGCATTAGAGAGATTCTTCAACTCCAATTCAAATTTTTTATGTTGTCAGTGTTGCCTTTAACCTCCCGAATTTGTAAGTGTAATTTTTAGTCAATTAGAATACAATCTACTATCCTAAACTAATCCTATCCCTATAAATTCAAATTTGAATCACTTCAAACATTTAGATACATAATGAGAGAATTGGAGGTTGAAAGTTGATTATGAGTTTATCCAACTTTGAAAGTTGAATGATAAACAATATCAAATTCATTTTATTAAATGAGTCACATTGGTTCAAATTCAAATATACACTCAATTTCAAGAGATATGGAAAAAATCTTACTATTAGAGGTATAGAATAAGAGATATGGAGGTTGGCAGGTGATCATGAGTTCATCCAACAATGAAAAGTATATGAGAAACAAATTATCAATAAAATATTTTCTATTGAATTTGTTGCAACCTTGCAAATTTAAATGTACATTCAATTTCAAAGCCTTCCTCATGCATAGGAGTCTTTCCATCTACTACTGGAAGGATATTAAAAAAAGAAGATTCAATAAAATAAAGCATGAAACACAATAGGCTTCATTGGTATAAAATTTGAGCTTTGAGGTTTATGTTTTGTTGATTTCATTTCCAAACGAATATCCATCCTTTGTTATCATCCAGTACTCACGCTTCACACTTTTCACGTGACGAGCACAACCCCCCACGTGTCAGGCGCTCAAGCCTCGGCCGAATCGTGTTAGTAAGTTACGAATTCTCGGCCTTCAGTGGAGCATTCGGCATTCTCCTTCTATTGATGGGATTTAGGGTTAGGTCCTCTGCCTTCTGATTCATCGTTTTGCGAGATCGATTCAGTTGTTGCGCTAAGGATTTGAAGTGGACGTGGTTCCTGCTGCGGAGACCTCTTTACAGGTGTGCGAGGCTTTGAATCCCGTTGTGAGTGGAAGTATCAGTGTATCGTTGTGTGCGGGTACTTGTTCGCAATTGTTGGCCGTAAAAGTTGCATGGAAATGGTGGAACGGAGCTCACACTAGGATTTTCTGTGACCAGATTGTGTTGAGAATGGCGTTTTCTTTGTTTTCGATGAAGCTTGGCAATTCTCATGTTCTTTTTGAGGGTGGAACGTATTGTTTGTAATATGTAGTAATATTTGGACAAAGCTTTGCTCCGTATGACATGGCCTGAAGGTGAACCGCAAGAGGATGTCGCTATTGTTACTTTCCCGGAACTGGATTAGTTGTAATTCATCGATTTTAGACTGAATTACGGGAATATTGACGTTCTCCGGCTTCTAATGCAGTAACAATATTTCTGTTTTTTCAATCGTTTTCCAGTCTTTGTGAGGCAATCAGAAACATAATACGGAGTAGAGCATTGTGAAAGCGAGAAGATTCCGTTCTCCAGTAACACAGAATTTCATAATTCAAGACTCATGTAGAATGGATCGAGGAAAGACGTCGCTAGGACAGTTCATGTGACTATGTTGAGAAATCCTTGTCGCCGTCTGGGACTGGCATTTTAGTTTCGTTGAGCTGCAAAGGTAATGTACAGGAATAGAGTAGGCTGCATGCTTTGATATCTTTGAAATGACTTGTCTTGCGGATTGGCAGGTGGTGAAAATGTTGGTGTTTCGGAGGATCGGTTGGAGTGCGCACCTTGGTTTTGAGGATAATCGGTGTTGTATGAAGGAGTGATGACATTCTTGATTGAATAGAACTGGATTTTTGCCCGGTATTGGCCCCAGGGAGTTTTAAGGACGTATACCCATGGCCAGAAGGGTTAGATAACCACGATGGCGAATTCTAAAACATCAGCCATGAGTAAGGAGGTCAAGCTGGTGAAAGCCGCAAAGCCTCTTACGGAGAAAGATAAAAACTCCGCTATCACAACCAAAAAGACCGGTCGGACTTCTTCACCACATTTTGTTCTGAAGAGATCGATTGATGTAGTGCAAGGTCGAGGTGTCACGAACAAAGCAGCCCGAGCCGCCTTGTTCGTAGGTAAAGTCGTTGCTTTAGAAGGCTTGCGACGAGTTGGTCACACTAACCTATATGGCGTTCACCGTCCTTTAGTGTGGACCTTGCAAGGTCTAGCTGGCTTAAACGGCTTAGTGGCGGTCCAAGCGGCTCCTTTCGTCTGGTTAATGCGTTGGGCTCCATTTCGGTTCCTTGCACATGTCACTGAGGTGACTTTCTTTGAAGATCTTGTACATTCTGCTGATTTTAAACTCTTTCTTACCATTCTTCTCTTCCAATTCAGAATTATTTCTTAGAGCGAACACAAGTTTGTATGATGTGGTTATCATGCTTTCTTGTAGTGTCTCTCATAGGCTTGCGATTTTTTTATGCAGGGTTTCGCAAATCCTATCATCTTCTTATCACTTGCGGGTGTAGTCACAAGTGCATACAAACACAAAGATTCGCGGAATCCCGATTCACGACACCACGATGCACGGCCCAAAGATCTATCGCAAGAGACTGTAATTACTGTACCAAATACAGTTCCTGCCGTTAATCTTGCAATTTCCCATGCCAGAGCCGCTGAAGTAAAGGAAGAAAGCATTTTAACTTCTGAGAGTCAAGAAACGAATGCGGAGTTTTTGAAAGAAGAGTTGGACAAGAGCGGTGTCATTCTTCCAGAGTGGTGAATGACTTGAACTCTGAAACTGGATCATGCAGTTTTTATTTCAAGGACATTGGGAGGATCAGGGATGGACTTAAGGGTCCTCTTGAGTCTATTTCAGGCAGATCCTTTGAACCAATTGATATTCTTACTAAATTGTCACTTGCGAGTTTTCAGGTTCGATGATGACAAGTTGCTGAGGGTTTGGGGTGCAGCCAACGGAGACATGAGGAAGTTTGTAGCCCATGTGAAGAAGACAATTCGATGGCGGGCAAACTACCGTTTCTTATCTCAATCCGATCTTCAAACGTGGGAACACCTGGTGTTCTGGCATAAGCACGATGCTCTTGGTCGGCCTACTCTCATCATCCGCCTTGGCCTTGCATTCTCCACTTTAGCACCATTCGAGCGTGCCCTGTTTACTCAAGCTATCGGTATGTCTCCAATCCCCACGAACGTTCTAGTTCAATGTGACGGGGACGAATATTCTTTTCGATATTCATTTTGTGGATAGAATCTTCGTTGTAGCATTCCTAGCTTCTGCCCTATCATGAACCTTCGTGTATCCGATGCTGTCATTTATTCCGTCATTGCATATTGTGTACACGTAACTTGACGCAAACGTGTTGGACCACCTCCTGTTCATATACCTGTTGACCAGGTATTACTAAACTGGAGATAATGGTTTTGAAAGTCAATACCACGTAAGGACCATTCTCCAAATGGAGATGTATATAAAGATACACAGAATATTGAATTTTGTGCTTGCAGTGTCTCAGGTTGAGCATGGATTAATAAACAAGGTCCTGAAAGACGATGCACGACTCACTGTTGTAATGGATTGTCAGGGCACCTCTGTCTTTGGCTTTCCATTAAACATGGTGAAGTCGTGCTCGGTGTTGGTTCAGGAACATTACCCTACGCGACTTGCAGCTCTCTTTGTTATTAATCTTCCACCGGTCGTGCAAGTACTGGCAAATGCTGTCCTTCAGGTGTTCTTTTCTCTCATGCTCTTTTATTCTCTTCGTTTGTCTGCGTTCAGGTGAATTGTATAGAATCTAGTGAATAGATAATTTGCATTTATTTAGATGAGCTGTCTAAATCTTTTGCGGAGAGTGTCAGAACTCTCCAAAGTAGCCTTTGTTTTCAGGGTTGGAGGGATTTTACAGTTTTGAGAAGTATGTACTTGCATCGTCTGTATGCATTCCTAAACGAAAAAAAATGTTGGATGTGGTGTCTTTTGTCGTTTAGTTCAATTGCAGTGCTTTTCTAAGTAAGGCCGGTAACTGCAGGTGGTGAAGCCATCCACTAGGAAGAAGATCCACATGGAAGGTGACAAGTACATGAACCGTCTTGCAACTTATCTTGGGGGGATCTTCGACGTGCCCATTGTATTGGGAGGGAAGTGCTCATGTGACTATTGTGAGGATACTCTGGCTCAGGAGGCAAAGGGAAACTTATCGCTTGTACCTTTCAAAGCGCAGAACGAACTCGGGTCAGAAAGGAATCGGGACTTGTCCTTGGACGAAAGGGCGCTTTGCTTACGTCAGTCTACATACGAGTCGTATTCACGAACACTTCGAGTGGTCATTACGGGTCTGTTCTTACTTTGGATTGTCGTTGCCATGATCTCTGGCTACGGTGACCGGCATATGTTTCCTACCTAGTAATGCTGCTCGTGTGGCAGCTTACGTGTCAGATTATTGAGCTTCTCGTGTTTATGTAGAGGCAATGCAGATGCTGTTACTTGCCATAGTTCATTGTTTGGGCTGCACGGTGCCAGAACGTGCTTTCATTTTGAAATAAGAACGTGCTATTATTTAAAAGAATAATTGAAAGAAGCCTTCACCATGGCAATTGAGAACTACGCATGAAATGGCCATGAATGTTCAGAACTGATGATAATGGGAAATCATACCTTGCACCCATGCCTCTTGTAATTGCACATTCCTCTTGGTCTATACACATTTGATTGGACGGCGGTTTGTTCCCATTTCGAGTTCTAAATGCGTTTGTCCCTGCGGTCCGTGTCGTTAGAATGGGTGAGCACATCTGATGGTTATTCTCAAGTGCCGTGAGAACTGACCTCATCGGTTGCAAACTGTTTTAAAAAGTAGAAAGCATGACATTCTGAAAATCAGCACTTGAGATCTCTGTGACAAGTCAATTCTTCTCCACTTGTTTCACCTCGGCTTAATCTGCCTATCTTGCCATTTACTGATATGCACAATGCACAATACATCAGGGGAAGCCAGCAAGATATTTTTCAGATATCACATCATGACAATTCGATGTCATTGAAAGGAACTTATGTTTAATGATTCTATATTTCTTCCTAGTTTAGAAAAGTTTCCAAAAAAGTTAATATCACTCGCATCATTTCCTCTTGCATTTGCTAAGGTCAAAGTAAGAAAGAACTAGCAGTTGTCCATCTCAACTGCGATTTCCAGTTGTCAAATTGATTGAACAGGCTTCTATACCATCTACAGTATATGTTTGTAGCATTAAGGACAGAAAATGGATGGGGGAGCGATCGCGAGTCAACTTGGGAAACAGACGTACAAGTATCATCGGCAGAATTCTTGCTCACTGGGGGAAAAAAATTGGAGTATTACCGGATTTGTGTTACACAATTTACAAAGATACAGTAGTCAGTATGTTCTACATCCTAGGTTTTTCAGCAGGAACATATCGAAGCCTATTAACCTCTGCCATAGAGAACGTCAGGATCCTTCATTTCCCTGGGGAAGGGTAGCTCAAACCGCTCTTTCACCACACACTTCGCGCTTCCATCCTCCAAAATTATCTGCTTCTTGCCAGGAGGGCATTTCAGAGGTGATGGTGGCCTGGGCCGACTTTCAGGTACAAATACGGGCTTTACTGCTGCAGGCACTGGGCGCGGCTTCTGCTCTACTCGTCTATGGTTATGCTCCGTGACAGCTAGGAAGGCAACAACACTTGTCACCACGAAAACGGCCTTCGCAGCATGAACAAGTGCATTCCCAACCCTCCCACTCACACCTCTCATTAATCCTCCCATAAAATCGTTGCCCCCTTTATGCTCCGGAGTGGATCCTTGCTCTTTATAGTCCTGTTTACCTTTCGCTCCTTGAGAAATATCCTTATTTCTAAATGCTTCCTCGTCCACCTGTATGTTTTCTTCAGAAAGTGTAACCCTTTTAACAGGTTGACCTCTCGATAGTGAGATTGATCGAGAGAGATGTCTCGGGGATTGGTCGTCCATTGCCATGGAAACATCCACAACTGATCTGGGGTACGGGGGTAGCAGTAGATCGTCTCTTTCTTCTACTGGCTCACCTGCAAACGCTAAGGCCTCTTGGACAACTTCCCATTCACGCCCACGATGATTCTTCAACTTCAAGAGGAGTAGGTGACGACTTTCCTCAAGCTCTGCGAGTACTGCATCTTTTTCGGACCTCTGATGATTTTGCATTGACTGGGAAGCAAGAATAGATAAATTTAGTAAGACTTCGGTTAAAGAGTCGGTAATCCAAGATCTCTACACTGCTTAATTGCGCGGTTAGCGATCTCATTCTGGTGCATCTTAAAGAAGGATAGAGTAGTATAATTGCTAATAACAATTCGATCATGCACGTGGCTAATCAATACGGCTAAATGAAACCTATAATAACACCATGAAACCTTGTTAAAGATTGAGCTCCTGCTGGCGGCGACTGAATTTCGATCACAAATCATGCTGCCCTTTGAAGTGGATATAGAGAGGTTATTTGTACTATATCTCCGCTCATCACTCTTGATCGATCCAACCAACCAACAGAATGTCTAAGCTTTGGACTATCAGCAAATAACGTCCATCACAAGTAAATGCGGTATTCAAAGACTAATATCTTGCTTCCGCAAGCAGATCCCCTGAGAGAGGACTCTCATGTGACATCTTTGATCACGGTCTACCTCACGCGGAGATATCTTATGAAAGAAGGCAATGCAAGTAATCTCCACAAAGACGGAGACGTGACTAACTGAGTCCCTAAACTTATAGACCTTTGACACCTCCAAGAACTTAAAAATTGAAAGATTAGTTCTAAAAACTTACTTCCTCAATTGGAAATACAGCTCATCGAGGCATACAACTCCACGGTCAATCCAATTATCCCGTGACTCAGAAAGACACGCTCTCACATCACCAGAGTACCAAGACGGTGGCCCTAAAAACTACCGAAACAGGCTTTTGCCTTGCAGGTTACGTCGTGACTGCTCTGTTTCTGGAGTAATCTCTTCTGCTTGAAGATTAAAATAAAAAAGCTACGAAAAAAGGAAAAGAAAAAAATCGCGAAAAAAAACAATTTAAAAACAGCACTTTCACGTGAACCAAACAAAGAAACACGTTCCGTTCATAGTATCCAGCTGACCAGAGGACGACTCCAAGAACACCAGCATGCAAACGACAAGAAGAGAGAAGTCTCGAGCAGCCAACCTGCAAAGCTTCCAGCTGTTCTTCCAGTGTTTCCAATGCATCGCGAATCAAACCTAAGGTCCTGGCCTCCACATTGCCATCCCCAGCGACCTTCCCATACCCTCGGTCAAACCGGTCAAAGCCATTCATCTCCTCTCCTCCATCTGAAAAAATCGAATCAATACTACTCCGACTGCTCGCACTCTGCAAAAACTCCGACTTCAACGCCCTCTCAATGGCTTCACTAATCTTGGCGTGAAGCTCCGATGCCCTCGCCAACACCACACGGATCTCATCCGCCTCCATCGCCACACCAAAACAACAACCAGCACCTCGCAACCAAGAACCGCCCGTCCCCCGACCGCACCTCCTCAATCAATCACACCATCAAGAACACGTCCGCCTACTTCCACCACAAAACGCATCCAATGTCAAATTAACGCGCGGTCCGGCCTTCCCCTCTCCTGCCTTCCGGCCTCACCAGTCCCGTAATAATCATGTCCAACAACAACCGTTTACGGTAAAAAAAAAGGAAAAAAAGAAAGGAGAAGAAGAAGAAGAACGCACCAAACAGTTGTCGCAATTGAGAAATATCCGCCATACCGCAGGCAGTCGATCACGCGTGTGAAGATACGAAATTCGCTGTGAAAGGGAGCGCGCACAAGGAAGCGCAATCCAGATTCCAGAAGGAAGGGGAAAGGCTATGGCGAAAAGGCGGGCGAGCCTACGGGGGAAGGAGTGGCGGGCGCCGTTCGATGGGGTGGAGCTCCACAAACATTCATTGGCGAAGACGAAGCGAGGGAGGCGATAGAACTGTAGTAGAAGAAGACGAAGAAGAAGAAGCCACAATGGCGCTCCGTCACGTGCGTGTGTCCATGAGGGAGAGGAGGCGAAGGTAAACTACATGTACTGTAAGGGAGGGGGCTGTAAAAGTGACCTGTCTCCAAAAGCGATTTGGTACATTTTACCTCTAACATGTATCAGAAGTGTACATTTCAGGAGGGGGTCGCTTTTAGAAACCACTGTGTTTTCAACTTCAAAAATTCATAACTAATTCCATGAAGGTCCAAGAAATATGAAATGACTTGGGTTAAATGCCAATTCCATTTTTCTTACCACGAAAATTTACTGAAAATTATTTTAAAGAGTTTAGCTTCTCCCAAATATGCAATCAGCTCTTACAGGGTCGCTTTTACAGCCCCCTCCCTTACACTGAATAGTGAAATTAGGTTGCCCCACACTAATTTCTCGACATTCTACACTATATAAATATGTATTGTTTCTTTACAAGAATGTACTACTTTTTTGAATTAAAAATTTATGCATGTAGGACTCATGAACCTCTATGTGTACAAACAAAAAAAACAATAGAGATATTTGTTGATTGGTTGGCTTGTAAAGTGATTTTCTTGAAGTAAGGCAACCTAATTTCACTATTTAATGTAGACAAAATAGTGAAATTAGGTTGCCTCTCATTAATTTCTCGACATTCTACACTAAGGTAGAAGCACCAGTAGTCGATCTTTAAAGGAATTTTGGAGCAGATTGTGCGCAGTAAGAGGTGGTGGATATTGTTCCCATGTAGGAAGATAGGAAATATGGGGATTACAAAATTTTCAGAATTTTATTCCCAAAACTGAATTTACAGTGAATTTTGGGAGCCAAAAAGTGCATTTCACTAGTAGCCACTCTCTAGAGTCTTCCAATTCCGATAATTCAAAAACTACTTTCCTGCTCATTACTTCTTACTTTCTTGCTCACTATTCCAAGACATGTGTCATAACGTTATTTATCCCAACCTTGAAAAGGACCAACAAAACACAATCCGAGCTTCCCTTGGAAATTTGTTCCAACCTTAGTTGGAAATATTGTACGCCTACAGGTTGGGTACTGGGCATGGTTGACAACTGGTGCTTCTACCTTATAAGGTGGAAGCACCCAAAACCATCATGATAAGTAATTCAACACAGTTGGAGGCAACTTTTCCTAAAATTGATATTTTTGTAGTATTAGCAAGTGAAAATGATGAATATTAAAAAAAAATAGATTTTTTGGATGTGGTTTGTAATTTCTATGATTTTTCAAAGAGACACCACTAAAATTGTCACATAGGTGGACCCAGAACTGAAATCTTCAAAAATCAGTAGTAGCAAATGAGAGTGAGGTATGTGTCTTTCAAATGCGTCAGCGAATCAAAGCCAAACATTTCAAGGACACATTAACCCCTAAAGGCCCAAGGTCTTTTTTCTGCCAAAAAACACTGAAAACTGCCATTTCTATAGCAAAAAGTAAAAAAAAATTTAAAATTGTTTTTTTTTTCACATCTAACCATAGGATCTTACACCTAATTGGTATGAGAATGTGTGGAAAGAATTTCAGAATTTTTGACCACACAGATTGCAAGATATTTGCGTTTAAAGTGGAAAAAACAAGTTTTTCAGCACATTGCGGGACCAGATTTTTTGTCTTTAAACATTTTTAACTTAAAATTTTTGCACTACAGCGTTTTGAGCTTTAAATCTTTATAGTGGATAATTGAGTTGAGAGTCTAGGAAAAAAAAAGAAACTCAAAAAAACTTAAATTTCATCTTTAAAAAAATTGTTAAGTAGAAGTAGGTATGAGATAGAAGGAAAATCTAAAATATTAATATCTCTTAGATGGAATTAAAATGCACTAATCCCAATGGTGAGATTGTTCTAGCAAGTAAACTAAACCATGCCAAAAAAAAAAATTTGAAAAATTTGAAAAATTGCATTCCGAAATGCATCCTACAAGTTATTTTTTTCAAGAAGATGCTCAAACTGCCCGAAAAACAAGAATGTCCATAACTTTCTCATAACATATCCAAATGAAATGAATCAAAGCTTTCTAGATAGGCAAAAATATAATCTATCAGAAAAAAAATATTAAAAAAAAAAATTCAAATTTTTGTCCATTTTTTTTCTGCTGCCCGAGCTGCCCGCCGTCCCCTGTTTTGAGCTTATTTGGTCATAACTTTTTTTCCCGGGCACCGATTGAGAAAAAAATTATATTACCACAAAGCTTATCAGTTTTTCTATCTCCAAAAAAAATTTCAAAAAATCAGAACACAATTTCAGCCCGTAGGTACCTGCCCGAAAACGCATTTGTCCCCCGAAGGGACAACGGGCTTTTAGGGGTTAATGGGAAGGCTAGGGATAGATTTGGTGACAGTCTAAAGTTCAGGAATGAGAGCAGGGATGCTAATGGGTGTTTCTACCTTATAAGTGTTTATTAATTTTCTACAAGAATGTACTCCCTTTGTCTCAAACTAAATCGAGGTTGGGTTTCTAAATTTACTTGTCCCAAATTAAATTCAACATTGGCTCTCCACAATTTGATGGACAACAATTGAAGGTAGTTCAAACACCTTGAAGCAAAAGAATTTGCAGATGTCACACTCCAAAGACTATATAGCAATTCAATCCCTACAAAGGGAATCGAAACACAACTTCTAACCAACCAAAGGCGAAGAATTCATCCCAAAACTATATAGAAACTACTACTAACAAATTTTTTTTTGAGATCGTCCTTGAGTTGAATCACAAGATATTGTTGAAATTGAATACAGTGGACATCAATGGACGTCATTGCATCAACATTGCTTGGAGAATGATCAAAATTAATATCACTAGAACAATTTCTAAAAGGGCAAAAATTTGTTACTTTCGGATGTAGATTGTTTATTACAAAATTACAACCATTGGGATTGGCATTTTCAATTACACAACTAATTCTTAACAATTTAGTTATTTGAATTATTCTCTACTTCTTTCTACTTACTACTTTTTTCCTATATGTTGTACAATTCCAAATGATCTAAAAATTTTCAAGCATGTGCATTTTGAACATTTTTTCATACAAATGTGACCTTCTGAAGTGTAGCTACCCATTTTTTACAGGGCCAAAAAAAAGATTTTTGTCAATTCAAATGTGCTAATTTCTTGCAATCTACATGGTGAAAATTTCTAAATTTTTTTCCACATCTTTTCAAGCTAACGTACTACAAGATCCTATGGTTACATGTGTTCAAAAATGTTTCTTTCTTAAAATTTGGTACTTGTACTAGAAATGGCAGTTTTGGAGCGTTTTTGGTGAAAATGTAGTCAAAAAATTTTAGGGATTTAGCTCACATTTCTAGACTCATAAACTAGCATCGTTGGGATGAATAGATGTACTTTTTGAAGATTCTTGTATTGGTCTTTAACATTTGTACGATATAAATTATGAAGATTTTGCTTTGCAAATACTCTATAATTCAAAGGATATTGGTAGGTCTAGCCTCAAAAAATCACTTTTATAGTTTAAAAAATAATCCTTCAAAAACAACTTGAATCAAAAAATAAAATAAAGATCTTCGAAAATCACTATGGTTAACTTAGCATTTTCAACATATAGAAAAAAAATTCTTGTAAAAATCATAAATATTCAATCTACAATTGATTTAAGAAGGAGTTTTCAATTTCTGGCTTCAAATTTTATTGTAAAATATTGGTTTGTATATTTGTTGATCTAACCATATGGATGTGATCTATAAATCATGTTTTACAACTATTGTTTGAGAGTCATCATTAAAATATTGCTCTAAATTGCATTTTATAATAGATCTTCACAATTTTGGAAATTTGGACAACCCCTTGGTCCTCTAGAGGTTAAAGGTTAGTGAAGTCTAATTATAGCAACTTGATGTTCTACTTGTATTTGACTAAGAAGGTGCATAATCTAAGGTATTTAATAGTGAGAAAGTTTTGTTTTTATGCTAAGTCGAATCCAATGATACAAAATGCTCCCAATTTGCATCATTAGTGTACCTTCTATATATTTTAGAAGCTATAAAATGATCACATATTCTAAATGTATGGTGTCATATTTGAACATCATAAAATTTACTTGTGAAATTATCCATATAATTGGAAATAACTTTTTTATTTCATTTGGGCCCCAAAAGAATAAATTATGTCTATCCAATCACAAAATCCTTGAGCACTAGAAACCAAAAAAATCCCCACAAAAATTTGAAATTAAAAATAACCCCCCTTCTTTTATAGATCATATTTATGTTTGCATGCAAAGACTTGAATCATTCCATTTAGATTAGTTAGGTGAAAGTTACGAAGACTCTTGTTTTGCGGGAAATCAAGGCATATTCTTGAAAAATAATATATAGGATTGGCTTTTGAACTTCATTTATATAGTTTTTTTAAAACAAAAACATCCCTGGGCTATAGATTACTTGCTACAACAATCTCACCATTAGAATTGAAATGTTTCAATTTAATTATATGGAACTATTAACAACTTAATTTTTCCTTCCATTTCTTACCTACTTCTACTAAACAATTTTCTTAAGTTTGATGAAAACAATTTTAATTATTTTAACAATTTTAGTTATTTTTTTCCTCATAAATTATCAACTCAATTCCCTACTATGAAGATTTAAACCTCAATACTTTGAAGTGCAATCAATTTAAATAAACCCCTAAAGTGAATACGCCTTGGTCAAACTTGGTTGTAACTTTCAAAATAACCATTTTTGGTATTTATGAAAATGAAGCTTCACAAAGTTCTATTTCTACTTCATTTTAAAATTTTGAACTTTTTTAAAATTGAAAGAATTATTGCAATTGCAAGCTCTATATATTAAAATCCAAACTACACAATATTATGTGTACTTCATTCATATTTTTTATAAATGGTTTTTAAATATAAATTAAAAAATATTATTTTTTATTATAATCTTCAATTATAATAAAAAATCAAATTATTCTTACATAACTTACAATTGATATAATTCTATTTTCAATTTTTACTTTAAAAATTTACGATAATTTTATTTTTCCATCAAAATTTCTAAAATGATATATATCACTAGAAATACACTTTTCACAAGGAAAAAATCAAAAAAATTATAAATCAATTATATAAAAGGATGAATTTAGCTTAAAAATGGCATTTCACTTGAAGTTCATTAGCAAGCGTGTTTTGAGTGTAAAATATAAAATAATTAATTGATAAATCTTCACACCAATATACATTGCTACTTGTAACTTCCAAAAAATTCAAATTAATTGAATTGTTTTTGCAATATTTACTAATTTATTTCATTATTAGCTACATGACTATAACAATGACAATTGTTTATGAAATGAATTGATTTTTTTGCAATGATAGACAATCCATGATATTACATAATAAAAATATAAGATTGATATTTGAATATAATTGAAAGGCTAAATTTAGCTTTGACATGGTATTTAACTATATTACAATGAATCTGGTCTTTTAGAGATTAAAGGGATTCAAAGTCTAAGAACCTTGGAAAATCAACGTACAATAAAATCTTTTTTTTCAATTTGAACAGTAATATCTTTAAATCTATGTTTTCAAAGTGCCTGAAATTGTTTCCATACATTCCTTTACAAATCTAACACAAGATCATACAATTGGATATGCCAAAAAAATAGTTTTTTCTATCACCGCTCTTGATTTTAGAGATGATAGTTTGGGATTGATTTTTGGTACAAGTATTCATGAACCTATAGAGGATAAATGACTATCAAAGTCATTGTAGATATAAAGAATGCACCTTTTGGTCCAAAAATCTAATCACTTATTGGTGAGTTGACTTCTTTGATGATATGTCTCGTCCTTTCATTGTTAACCCCTAAAGGATTGTTGTCCCTTCAGGGGACAAATGGGATTTTGGGTAGGTACCTACGGGCTGAATTTTTGTCGTGATTTTTGAAACTTTTTTGAAGATAGAAAAACTGATAAGCTTTGTGGGAATATAATTTATTTCACAATCGGTGCCTGGGAACAACAATTATGACCAAATAAGCTCAAAATAGGGGATGGGAGGCAGTCCGGGCAGCAAAAAACTTTTTTTGAAAATTTGATTTTGTTTTTTAATATTTTTCTCATAGATTATTTTTTTGTCTATCTCAAAAGATTTGATTCATTTCATTTGGATTTGTTATGAGAAAGTTATGGACATTCTTGTTTTTCGGGTAGTTAGAGCATCTTCTTGAAAAAAATAACTTGTAAATTTCATTTTTGAAATGCAATTTTTCAAATTTTTCAAACTTTTTTTTTGCATGGTTTAGTTTACTTGTTGGAACAATCTCACCATTGGTATTAGTGCATTTTAATTCCATTTAAAATATATGAATATTTTAGACTCTCCTTCTATCTTGTACCTACTTTTACTTAACAATTTTTTTAAGAATGATAATTAAGTTTTTTTGAATTTTCCTAGACTCTCAATTCAATTCTCCACTATAAATATTTAAAGCTCTAAACTCTATAGTGCAAAAATTTTAAGTTAAAAATGTTTAAAGTCAAAAAATCTAGTTCCGCAATGTGCTGAAAAACTTGTTTTTTTCACTTTAAATGCAGATATCTTGCAATCTGTGCAGTCAAAAATTCTAAAACAAATTCCACACATTCTTATACTAGTTAGGTGTAATCCCCTACAACTAGATGTGCAAAAAAAACATTTTTCAAATTTTTTTACTCTTTGCTATAGAAATGGCAATTTTGAGTGTTTTTTGGCAGAAAAAAGGCCTTGGGCCTGTATGGGTTAAACATCAAATTGATTTCAAGTATGATCCAAAAATAAAAATTGATCCATCTTTACTTGTCTAGCAAAATCTTTGCATTTCATTTGATTGAATACACATAGTAGTACATTTTACATGGCAAAAATGGATGCCATTTAAGATTTACATCCAGTACTCAAGTACACAAATGCATTACTACTAAAGAATAAATGAAAATGAATAAGTAGCTACACTCCAATTGGCTCTATCCTTGTTGCATTGGTGTACTCTGGAGTAACTTATCTACTCAAGTTTCTTCAAGCTCTTGCGGATGCAAAGCCTCCTCCCTTGTCAATAAGGCCAATAAATAGCTAGAAATAATATTCCATACTAGACCTTTGTCCAAGCTTTCTCCCACAAATGCCACAAGCTTGAAATGAGCTTTGTGTACTAGAGGTGTTTTCCATTGAAGCAATGAGGGCCACAGAGAGGTTACAAAGAAGAATTACAAATCAAAACACACCATAAATTCTCAAATACTTTTAACCTTTTTTATAACATTCACTTGCCTAGAGGGGCAATCCAAAGGGAAATCAAAATTCCCCCACTTGATTCTTTGAATAACGATACCATATGTGGAGGTCACTATCGGAAATAAGTCGGGAAAATTTGGATAAGTCTGAAATTTTAAAAATTTGTACAACTATTTTTGAAAATTTGAAAATTTTTCATTGTTGCTAATTTTGAACAACCAAAAATTATTCTTGAAAAAATTGAAAAAAAAGAACATATTTAAGCATGAATGGAAGAAATCAATCCAAAATTAGGAGTGTCTAAAAATTAGAATTAGCAAAGTGCCGAAAATCAAAATATATAAATTAAGTTGCCGAACTCTCCGAACTGCACAAAGTAAACTATTTTGACACCAATGTGCCGAAACTGACCTATGTGTACGGTATGGTCTTATTGCTTGTCCAAACTCCAAAGTTCTTACAAAAGTGAATAGTGAATAGTGCTTTGACTTTGCAGCCTAAATGCGGTGCTTGGTAAATTGAAGTAGGTCTAATAAGTTGAAACATTGCAAAAAAAAAATATAAATTAAGCAATTTTGTTAAAATGGCGATATTTTTTTTAAATGGCATAAAAACAATTCAGAACAGCCGTTCTGAAATCTATACTAGTCCTAGATGGTGAAAATGGCACACCATCAAAGTGGCACTTGGAATACCGCCATTTTAACGAAATTGCCCATAAAAACACTATTTGTCAAAACCGAGCCTCGCTTGTCTTTTAACTTTTTAAAGGTTAATCCTTCAATAATAGAGGCCTCAAAACACACTCAGGATTCTACAATGGGAAATTTTGTTGAAATGACTGTATTCCATGCGCCACTTTTCCATTCACTTCTAGGACAGATATAGATTTCAGACCGCACGATCTAAACATGAAAGTCCCAAGTTTGTGGAATACCGTCAATGGTAGCAAACTATCGGTTTCCTCAACTAAATGAAACATCAAATGAATTCCTCTTGTCAGTCCAGCCAAATCCTTGCATTTCCTTTAAAAGAATACATCGTAGTCGTACATTTTACATGGCAACAAGGGTCGCCATTTCGGAGTTCATCACATCCAGATCCTGCCTGGAGTGCACAAATGCACTGCTACTAAAAATAAAAAGAATGATGATAATGAACAAAATAGCAGCTCTCTGAGAATCTG
This sequence comes from Pseudisothecium myosuroides, assembly GCA_951799445.1. NCBI lineage: Eukaryota > Viridiplantae > Streptophyta > Bryopsida > Hypnales > Lembophyllaceae > Pseudisothecium > Pseudisothecium myosuroides. The sequence goes on along the minus strand of OX637290.1, from coordinate 15,434,073 downwards.
AGTCGGACCTCGATCCTCAGACTGCACAGCCCGGGTAGTTTTGGGAGGTGGAGCTGAGTTTATTCTGCAGACAGCCTGCAGGCTGCATCTTCCCTCCGTAAGTGCCGTAGGCATTCGAGCAGATCGCGGCCACCTTCATGTTCGACTGAGATGGAGTGATGTTGATGTTCTGCATCCGCACATTGGTGCAGCCGGGTGCGGCACAGCTCAGTTGCACGGGACCCATTTGACTGTAGTCGGCCGTGCCTTGAATGTTCATGAATTGGATTTGGTCCAGGATCACGTTGTTAGCCTGGCACAACCAAGGCAGAACAACCAATTCACGGATTAGATCTCAGGACAAGCTTCATTCGATAAAAAGAAACGTCAGTTCCGTTCAAGTGCCACAAATTTAATAGTTATTTCCACCGTTACGACTCAGACACTTACAAAGGACTCAACAGTTTTTCTGCATCTCAAGTAGTGCTAAATACAAGAGTGAGAAAATGAAACAAAGGTGAACACATGGAACACATGAAAACGCAGGTGAGAAACTAGGATCCAGGACACCATGAGTTTCGATTTAATCTCCTCGCAAAACTAGTGTAGCAAATCGACGGAGTTGAAAGAATTGAATCATACCTTAACCGTTTTTCCACAATAATACTGGTCGATTTGGATTGGGTATTTCACATTCTGAACTGTGATATCACGGTAACTGATTCTTGTTGCTTTCCCTTTCCCACCCTGCACACAACAAGAGGTCATGATCAATGAATTTCACTCAATTCAAATACCTCCTCAAACTAACCAACTACAATATTATACAGTATACAAACATGTTTTGGAAGGGTTTGATTAATTTATATATTTCATCTAATACATGCAATACTAATAACAGAGGTATAAACCACATAGTTAAAGAAGTGCACGAGCTTCTCAAACTTACAGAACAAGTCTTGATGCGGGCTCCACAAAGTGTGTTGACGAAGGTGACATTGGACACATCGATGTCTGAAACACAGGCCAGCAAGCCTTTCGTTCCCAAACTCCCAATACTGCAAAGAATTATAGAATGAGGGTCAAAGAGAATTCATCTCTGCAACTCCAAGCAAAATGGAGTAAAATCGCAATAAGACATAATTACAAGGCACTCTATTTCATGTGTCACATGGGATTATTCACACATCCAACGTCAATTTCATTATATTGGCACGATTCAGAGCGCCATGCCAAAATTTGTGATGCTGAACTGTACAAAGCTTTCAGAAATTAGGATTGGTATTGATTACAGGTCCAAGCCCACCTTGCGAAATGTGGATACTCTTAGTTTTCAACAGTTTAACGAAATTGACATTTGTCACAACAAATGGGAGATGGTCCAATTTCTTATACTGGCAGTGCTAATCAGCACTAGCTCTAATATTTAGAGCTCTTGTTCAAGCTTTGTACAGTTCAGTGTCACAATTTTGGCACGCCTGTATAACGGAATTGACGTTACATTACACAAAATTTTAAGGATCGTAATTATTTCTCAACAAATTTGAGAGCCCTCTTAAGATAATAAATTTTAGGTGAAACCAGAGTGATGTAAGGAGCACTGCATACCTGATTCCATGGCCAGGTCCACAAATGATGTTTTTGATGATGACATTGTATGTCGTGGTCCCAATGGAGATACAGTCATCTCCTGATCCAATGACACAGTCCAAGATTTGAACATTGAACACATTCGTCTGCAGATGGATCCCATCCGTGTTGGGGCTTAATTCAGGACTGGTAATTGTAATCCCTTGAATGAGGACTCCATTGGCATAATTGAACTTGAGATGCACTTGTGGCGTATTCGCGATAGTTATGCCAAGCACAGCAACGTTGGTCGCACGAAGAAAGCGAATACCCTACAACACATCCATCAACAGCTTACGGTCAGTTTTGTTAAATAGGCGCAATTCTGAACACCAGAAAATGTGACATTCATCAACACAAAGCTGAAAGTGTCGGGATAAAATTTCAGGCTGAGCGCTTTGAAAAAAGCCAATTGAAAGTCATAGAATTATGCCAATTCAACGAAATAGACCTTCGGTGATTCAATGTTAAGTTCATTCAGTATCTAGAGGTAAATTTTCCATCCAGATGTCTGGAAAACCGTCAATTTCATGAATGTCAACCAATTGAATGAATTTGATGTTACGTGCTCTGAAAAGTCCAGTTGGGTGCAAAATTCCGAAGATAGAATCCCAATTCTCAAGCTCTGTTTCACGCCGTGATTTTAATTCCAATGCCCATGCTAGAATGATATTCTTAAAATGGATACCTCCACATCAGCGATTCACTATTCTCATAAAAACTCTTAACAGGGTTTGACATCTTCAGGAAAATAGAAGCATGGACTGAGGCTCCTGAAACTCACCGTAGGCCCGCCGCCCTTCTTCCAGAACGCGTCTCCACGAGCATTCAAAGTACCCTTGCCCTGAAGAGTGAAATTTTTGCAATCCGTGAACTGTATCCAGGAGGAAGTGGAGCTCTTGCCCTTATATTTGCTGGGACCCAACATCGTACCATCAACCTGTCCAGTCACAACAACAGGTTATTGTCAGAGAAGAAATTAATCATCAATTTCGTCAAATTGGCGCGATTTTGGAGCCGAAATTGTGACAGAAGACTACAGAAAGCGCTACGAACTACGAGAAGTATAGATTCATGTTTCTCGTCCTGAAAATAAAGTGCCAAAGTTTTGTGGAATACCGCCAATTTAACAGAAAAACAGTTAAAACTTTATTAATAGCGGTCAAGCCTCTGCAATCATTATCCTAAATCTCAACAATTACAATGTATTAACCAACAGCTTTTGAATGTTGATAAACTTGCCATAGTCGATTAAAATTCTGTCAAAACTTAAAATATTCAATCAAAGGTACATATTTCGTTAAACCCTCAACAATAAGGTCCAGTCTTCATAGATCTCTAAAATCTGAAGCTTTACACAGGACACACTAACGTTGTCTCCTTTGTCTTTTGATGTTGACATTGTGACGTTAACGGATTATGAAGGTAGCACTGTAGCACGTTCAAACAAAACTTCAGAGACTAATCATGCAATGAGTAAGGAAGAGTGGTACCTGGAAAATTATGCTGGACGTGCATTTTTTCCCCACAAAAAAGGTCTGATCTTGCAGAACAAAGCTGAAGCCTTTGGGGACCAACACCGTGACTGTACCTGTGCACGCACAAGCACTGGCCCACGCCTGGACGAACCACTGCAAAGAGAATACATTCAAACGTCAAAAACCAATTCTCTGTTGCACAAGTAGGTGGTTCGAAAGCGTCAGAATTACATACTGAAGTCATATTAATGTCATGATTGTAATCTTGTTCTGACGTTACGATGACATTACTAAGGTCGTTTTAAACTCGTTTCCACCGCATTTCTTGTACCACCCCGATGTGTTCAAAGCATGTTCAAATTTGCTGTCCCTAGACTGCTAGTGTGATGGACTCCCCTGTGATCTAAGAACGGTCTAAATACCAAGTCCTGCTCCGGGATCTGGCTGTTACTGTAGCTACTGATCTACAAATATCGAAATGCCGACTTCGGCCACGGTCCATTCATGAGCAATCCTCTGCAAAGCATTCTCCTGACCACGTTGCTCTTCAGGAAACCAGAACTGCGCAATGTGCTCTTAAGATCTAGCAGAAGCTTTCATTCAAAATCAACCTTTAAGTGTGACATGGTAAGACACACTGGTGTCATTCTGACGCATTACATCGGCATTACTCTTGTCATTACAGCGCGACACTATCACAGTGCTCTCACGACATTCAATTCATTCAATTCCAATGTCGTGTTTCTGAGTTCGGAAGGAGTGTCGTTCCAACTTAGATTTAAACGGCAGCAACTGCCACAATTCACTCATGTCCAAATGCACCCTCAAGAGCTGCATTCTACACCAATTCGCAAGACAGGCTTGATGAGAACGCTCACAATGCAATAATCTAGACACTTCGAATTCATTGCAGTACCTGAGTATCATCCGACGTCCCGTCGCCTTTCGCACCCAACGTCTTAATGTTAAACACAGTCGCGCCGCTACTCTTCGCGGCTTTCGGGGATGAGGCCATGGTCGTGATCACCTGATCCCTATGACTCAGTTGTTGGAATCCCGTGTGCGTCTGCCCCTCCCCCCCTCCCGCTCCCCAAAGTACTACGACCCCCACTACCCAAACCAGACCCCATCGCACCGCTCCTGGACCCATGTCCACGCCACCGACACTTCCTCTTCGGAAACCCATGGATGGATATGGATCCAGCTGAGCTGATCTCTGATCCGCAACAGCAACAACGAACTAGATCTCAGTGGCGACGGCAGTAGGAGTGCGACCGTACCTCGACATGGACACCACAAAACTCTCTCTGCAACTCTGGCTGCTGGTTCCCGTTCTGGTTCTCGATCTGGTTCCCGAAGCCTTGGATTGCAACTTGCTGAAGAGGTGCTTCTAGGGATGGAATGCGCCGAGCGAGCGATGCGGAGCGCGAGAGTTTAAGAGGGTACAACTTTTAGCTCGTAAATGGGATGGACATCATCGCCATGGAACATCCATGCACCTATATGGGTCTATTTGGGTCTATTTGGGTCTATTTGGGTTCCGAAGCTCCGCGCTTTTGGAGCTTCGAATCCTAGATGACTAGATGATGGGATGGATTGTCAACCTGCAGTCAGTCGCCCAATTTCGACAGTGGAAGTGAGACTTTTCTATTTGCATTTGAAAAAAAGATTGAAATCAAGTTACCGGCTACTGGCATCGGCTACTGTACTCGTTCTGAGGTTGTGGGTTGTCTGACTTGTCTCCCTCTTGTTGAAGTTGTATTTTGGTTCAGGGCATCCTCAATCCTAACCGTAAATCGTCCCGGTAACGGTATAGAGCGGGCTAAGTGACGTGGCTCAGTCAAGGGCAGGAGAAGAGTTGTCATAGTGAGGAGGCGTCAAGAGCGGGAAGATGCTGTGCAAATTGGCACGTTCCTGTAGTCATGAGATAATCGCACGTACCGAGGCGTCACCGGGCTCACCAAAAGGGCGGTAAACTACCGGCCCGGGGAGAGAATGTGCAAGGGGACGCACTACTGTCCACAGCGACGTCAAAGTTTGCATTGGAGCTCGTTTTTTAAAACGCAGCAGAGATACTGTATGTGCCTTTGGAGGCCCCTGTACCGGACTGACGGAGGATGGCCCTCACTCTGTCCTTTCGTACAATGAGTTCACTTCTAGTTTGTTCCAAAACCGAAATCGAAGTCAACTAATAACAATATTAACAATATTAACATGGATTGACATACTGAAATAAATCGAAATAAACCCTGGCGAAGCGGGATCTGTGGCGACGGAGTTCTTATCTGAGACGAACGAATGCATCCAACAGTGCTTTCGTAGCACAATTAGAGTTCGGGAAGTAGCCGAGAAAGCGAGAAACGCAAGCTCCGAATCCTCCGATCCCAACTGGGAAAGCCAACTTTAGCAAAAACAAGCAGCAACCAGCTCACGAGGCATATGTTGACTCCCAGAATTACAAGGGGAACGTCCTTCGATTCGTCGAATCCGCGAAAACACATTCCTCATTTAGCTAGGCCTCTTCAAACAGGCTGGCCGCGATTCCGGGGTGGCAAACTGTGAGTTTCATGTGCCGGCACTTCTGCAGGATGCGAGCCTCGTTGTGCACAAGAAATTATTCGCCATTTGTAAAGGAGCTCCTTTTACTGTAAACCCCTAAATGCCCATTCCAGGCCTTTTTAGAATTTCTTGGAATTTGCTCTAAATTAAACAAAAAGTCAATATTTAGATAAGTTTTGTCAATTGTAACCCTACAAATTTGAACTGTAGTACACAAAATAGTGAAATTAGGTTGCCCCATACTAAATTACTAATTTCTCCACATTTGACAATTGACACTACTGTATATAAATATGTACAGTCACTATATTGTATGCATAGGGTAGTTTCGGCACTTTCCTCTTGAAAGAATTTACTTTTTCTAATTTGACAATTTGGCACTTTGAATTAGATTTCTTGACTTTCAGCATTTTTCTTTTATAATTTTTCAATACTCCTAATTGTGGATTGATTTTTTTCTATTCATCCGTAAATGTGTTATTTTTTCAAAATTCTCTCAAGAATAATTTTTGGATATTCAAAATTAGCAACAATGAAATTTTTTAAGATTTTCATAAATAGTTGTACAAATTTTTAAATTTTCGGCATTTTCCAAATTTTCCTGAGTTATTTACAAAACTGACCTACACGTAGGGTAGAAGGATGCAGTAATGAAGGAACCATGTGTGTTATATGGATTGGAGCATTATTCATGCCTTGGGTTTAGAGAATTGCATGTGCCTCCATGTGGACAAGCAGCGAGTCGTTAGCTAACTTCTCTCACTGAAGGCAACCTAATTGTTAAAGCAATCCAATTTCACTCTTTTGTATAGATATGATAGAGATCATATGGGAAAAGGAAAACACAACAATATTACTTGTTGGATTGAAAAATTATAATGATTGATGATGAGGGTGTTTAAAATTGTGGAAGTGATTTGAAGTCTTTCAATCCTCTTTTCAGATGTCAAATCTAAAATTGAAGTCACCAATAAAATATGACGTTAAAGGACATTAGCAACCATACGTTCCCCACTTAATTTACTAATTCTCAAAATCTACTTTATGATTTTTTTTAATGAATTTTTATGGTGATTTTTTCTCTAAGATCTAGTGTATTTGAGCCTTTGAGGCTCATTTGCAAGAGCCCTCGACACAAGATTTGCAATGGAAACCTTTGTACAAAATCTTGAATAGAAAAATCAAAATTATTTACTTTTTGAAATCAGATTTTTGATGCTATTGAAGTCTAAAACTAGACTTCAAAAAGAATTCATCTAAAAAAACCTACTATAAATATAACTTGGTAAGGTTTTATTTAACTTCAAAGTTTTGTTGACATCATAATTTGGTGCCTCAAACATTTAGGGGCTTACTTGAAGAGAGGCAAGTATCTAGGAAAGAATGTTCTAAAAGGACAAACTTTCAAGCACACTAAAAATGACAAACTTTATTTGCAAAAAAGACAAAATAAATTTTGGAATTATGCATCAAAGTGTATAATTGTGTAAAAGCTGCAAGAAGATAATCGGAATTGGCAAATATTTATGAAGAGGCTCATGGAAAGTAAGTGAAACAAGTTTTTTATTTATTTTTAAATTATTTTTAACAATGGACTAAAGTTATTTAAATTTTTGTCATTGAGTTACGAGCACCAAAATGTGTCCTTTTGGGAAGTCCTACAATCTCTGGTGTATTGTCAGATTCCAATTTTTGAAATGTAGATATTATTGACCTTAAACAAAATTCAACTTGAGTTGTTTAATTTGTTTTGTAATTTTTTGACACTACAAGAAATTTCAAGCCTCCAAAGGGCTACTCCAAAGGACAAACTAAGCTATTAAAATGTGGGTTTGACTATCGTAAAAGTGGCCAAAGTGAGTAGCTAGTTGGTCTTATTTTCAAGATAATAGTTAGGGCATGACTATTTTCATGACTATAAAATATATTCGCAACTTTTATTTAAAAACACACATGGACCATTGTATCCGTAGTTTTTAACGTTACAAACAATGTTTAACTGATAATTTTTTCAATTAAGTCAAATTAAATTCAATCAAGCCACAAAATTTGGCTTAATTAGATTTAAATTGACTTAATTGAAACTTAATTTGTTCCAATTAAGCCAAATTAAGTAAATGCCTATTGAAGCTAGTAGCCAAAGGCTACTAGCTTCAAAAACCACTTAATCAATTTGTGAATTACAAGATGAGAAGAGGAGCTCTTTTTGGAAGTGGGATAGTGGTAGGGTTAACAATTCATGTGGGATATGAATCAATGGAAGTTAGTCCTTCCCATTGCCTCTAAAAAAATTGGTAGTTGATGGTCATTGGCTTTTTGTTGACATTTTTTTTTGGCAAAATTTGGTTTGAGTGCAAGGTGCATCCAAATACAAAGTGTTAACAAATTAGGGTTAAGGTGCATTAGAGTACTTTACCCTTGATTTTTTAATACTTTGGATTTGGATTTTAAACCATTGCCGAGCATTTAACATTGCAACTTCAAATGAATGGATATAGGGGAAAAAAATTCTTAAGCAAAAAAAAAACAAATTTGCAGGGTTGTTGGAGGTCTATAGAGCAACCCTCCAAAGGCCCCATTTTTTCACTTTGGCAAGTAATATTGAGTGGATTTTCAACATTAAAAACTTAGAAAATTTATATATGCCATTAGCTAGAATCTCTTCATATGGATACCCATTAGAGAAAGTCTGGACCCTATGGAGAGCCATTTTACTTTTGGCCGATGTGCTCATACAATGAAATAAAAATATAAAAAATATATATATATATATATATATATTTTTTTTTTTAAGTAATCAAAATCCGAGGGCACACAAGCTGACTTTCACTGACAAGATTCTTTGTGAGTTAGTTTGGACTGATATTTTCTGCAATTATATATTTTCATCTAGGAAAACAACCCTTCCAACTCCCAAGGCCTGAAATTTTCTCTAATGCCTTATGTACAAAATGCTTCAAGTCTTCAACTCTCATTGATTACTTTTGGAAAATTGGTGATAGTTAAAGTGAGTAGGAAGACATTCAAGCCCCAAATTGAGATGGTTGAGAACAAAAAAAGACTAGTCCTATCCTCATTGTGCAAATTTTCTTCTTAAAGTCTTAAAACAACCCTAATATGATTGTTTGTAATAATGTAGGGTGAATTTTGTAGAAATACATTAATTTATACTACCCTACTTCAAGGTCAATTTCAATGTAAATTAACTAAAAATAAGAAATTTGAATGTTTTGAAAAATTGCAAATTATCAATATTTTGAAAATGATTTGTTCATCAAAACAGATAAAATAATGTTCAAACAGATTGAAACTTGATCAAATAATTAAATTTATTCAAATGGAAATTTTAAAATTCTATTTACAGAAATTGGAGTATCAGATCAAACTTAGCCTAATAAAATAATTCATTTCAACCAACATATGTTGAAACTGACCACAACTCCATAAAGTAGAGGATTAGTGAGAGTTCAAAAATAGTTTCACTATTTTTTTTAAGGGTAAGTACAATACATCGACCTTTAAAAACAACCAAGCAGGGGGCATCAAATCTATAATAATAATATCCCACATCAGTTAGTCAAAGATCTCATCAATACTCAGACTTACATGGTTTTGTATGTAGATTCTTTCATACTGTAAACCATAGGCCAATTTTGGTCTTTGGGGGCATTAAAGGATTAAGTTGTCTCAAATATTTGAGCATTGTAGACATTGCAATAATGCTTGTGCTCCAGAGCTTTGAGCCATTCTTATTAATGGGCTCCCCATTTATCAGCGAGCCTCACCTATCTGTCTATCCATTGTCCACTTGCTTGATTTGTGATTCAAATTTGTTCATTTTGTTCATATCACATACCACTTATAAGCATGTTATCTCAATGCAACTTTAGTGCTTATTCAAGCGAACCTAAGGAGTTATCTTTCTAATGCATTTCCATTTCAAAACTGTGAAAAAACTCAAAAATTCAATGAATTATTGGAACTAGAAGGTCTATGTATTAGAATCCAAATAATACAATATAGTATGGATTTTATTTGTATTTTCTCCTCTAGAAATTATCTTGAAGTTAAAATCACAAAACATTGTTTTTATTCTAACTTGCACTTTTAGTCAAAATTCCAAATCATTGTAATATATATTCTAATTCATATAATTATAATCCTAAAAGGATGAGACCTATTACAAAAGTTAGTTGCCAATAGGTGCATTTTCATCTGTACAATACTTTTGAAAGTCATCCATCGGACACTTTTTAGCCTTAGTGTCCTTCTAGAATTAAGTATATGCTTCCCTTTATAAAATCACAATAAATTGGTTTTTTCAAAGAGCATGCTTGAAAATTAGATTCTATTGAAAAAGTAATTATTTGCCAAGGGTGTTTTGGGTGTAAAAGAAAGATAACAATTACTTGAAAAGTTTTCACGCTAAATTTCATGGCTACTTTTACCTCTTGAAATTTTTTCAAACTAATTGGATTGTTTTTGTTATATTTATCAATTTATTTTGGCTTATTGGTTTGAAAATTATAAATATTATAATTTATTCTGAAACTAATAGAGATTTTTTCCATTGTAATTTTATATGAAAAACATATTACATTGAAATTTGAATATGATTGCAAAGGCTATATTGGATAGTTGCAAAAAACACTTCATGTTTTTCCGTCAAAAATGTAGATTCTGGCTATAGGATTGGCAGTACTAAGCAGTACTACTGATAGTATGTATTAGCAGCGCCCCGACAAATCTAAACCGTCGATTCCATACTATGCAATACTACAGACTACTACAGAGTACTACAGAAGCCACTAGGAGAATAAAATAGCAAAAAAGGAGTCTATGGAGTTTTCATTTTTAGTAATTCCAAAAAAATTCCAAAAAATTCCATTAAAAAAGCCATTTTGCTAGAGAAGATTGCGCTTGCATTGCACCAAAAAATTCATGAAGGAAATTGTTTCCCTCTTCTTAGCCTTCGCGCGAAGGAAGGTCACTTTGACCCCATATCTGCAATCGATATGTCGCTATTTTTAGAAAAACTTCGATCAGTCCTTATAATGTTGGTGGACCTCCAACATACCCAATTTGTGGCTTCAAATTCGCATTTTTGGGTCAAAAATAGGACTAAAATCCCCCGAAAGTGGCCAAGGTAGACACCCAATTGGGGCCAGGTTAAAAATAGTAAACTAATTTGAAAAAATTTGAAAAAACTATTTAATGTTTGCAACTACTGCATCTATCTTCATTCCAAATTTTATGCCAAACGGACAAATAATGCAAAAGTTATGAGCAAAAAACCACATATTTGAAGGCAAGGGGACAAGAAATAGGACAAGTGTTTCTTGCGATCACCCTATTGAAAAACAAAGTTTGACAATATGATAATGGAATTGGTCCTTTAGAAATTAAGGTAATTGAAGGTAATTGATTAGATCAATGTCATTATGGTAACTCCTAATTGCCTAAGCATTTGTCCAAAACTAAAGATATAAATTTTTTTCTTTTTGAATTGTTTAGAAATTTCATGGAATCCATTACAATGCAACAACATCAAAAGCTTTCATCATATTCTAAGGTTACATTGAGAAGATGTTTGGATGTCATTAGGGTTTATCAAGGATAAATGAATGAAAAATTGTGTAGATGAAAAAGTGATAGATGAAATTGTAACACAATTTGGTTTTAATGTAAGAGATGGTTCCAACAAAGAATTGAGATTTTCCACGGGTATGGTTAAATTTTCAAAAGTTGTTTTGAACTTTTTACTCTATTTCTTTGAAGAAAATGTATCCATATCATTCACTAAAAAACTATTCATTAATCTCCAAATTCTCGAAGTATGTTTTTTTTGGCAATATAGAGTTTTCAATGTAATTTTCATTTTTGTCCTTTGAAATTTTCACACAACATTAGTCAAGGAGCCCGTCAGGGAGTAGCTTCAAGACACTTTAATCACTAGAAGAAAACTGTGTTTAACTTATCAAATCTGCGTTGTATTTGACAAAAACTGCGTTGTACTCAAACACAAAGTGTGGGGTGGATTTTGTTGAGTTCTCCCTTCATAACACAAAATTTTGCATTCCACCATTTCAACACAAAATTTGACAAGTAAAACGCAGAATTTTGTACTAGAACGTAGAATTTTGTGTTATGAAGGGAGAATTCAACAAAATCCACCCCACACTTTGTGTTGAGTACAACGCAGTTTTTGTCAAATACAACATAGTTTTCTTCTAGTGTAAGGAGTGACAATCTTTACAACATTTGACTACATGGTTAAAAAGTTTTTATATGATATGTAGTTTCTTTTGAAAGCCTAGGTAACCCAGCCAGTTTAAAGAAAATCATTTAAAAAAAAAAAAAATTTGAACTTAGTTTTTAATATTTATATAAATAATTATACTTAAAAAAAACTTTTAATCATTGTATTTTGATCAACAAGATGAACGTTATATGGAGTTTTAGAATGCAAAGGCAATTATGGAATCTCTATCCTAAAACAAGCTTTGAAGTCTTGTTTTAAACTCAATTTCCAATATTTTTGGAAAAATTAAAATATAGGATCTAGATTGTTTATTACAACATTACAGCCACTATTTGGGCCTAAAAACATTGTGGTCCTTTAGGATATTACTATAAATTTGGTATGATTGTCAGGCATAATTAAAATTATTAAAATTAGATAAAAAAGCAACCAATTGCATAAAACTAATAAAAACAAAACAAAACAAAATTTAGCACCTATAAAATGCATTGGTTGCTTTAGTTGAATTTTTGAAGAGGTAATAATGAAAAATGAAAAATGAAAAATGAAAATGAAAAAAGTGGTTGAACAAGCAATGAGCTCTATCATGCCACTCCATTGCATCTTCACAACTCATCTTGACGGAAGAAGTTGATGTGAGGTGTTGCCACACAAGCTCCGATGATTCAATACTATTTTTAGCCATTCATCAAGTGCGCCTGCTTAGAAGTAGCATCATCGCGATGCTATCTATACCTTAAATTAGGTTATTTGTTTGTTTTGTTGTTTTAGTGAGATCTTTGGAACCATGGGGCCCACGGTTGCATTTTTGGGTACAATTGGAAAGTTCTGTATGAGGAGGTGTGCACAAGCTTTGTTTTGTGGCTTTCTAGTGTCAAAGTTATTGAAGTTTGAAGTTTTTATTACGAATTAAAAAATTAAAAAATTACTTACTTTTATTTTATTTCAGCAACGACGCAAGGCACACTAACTAAAAGAAGAGTGAATCTTTTTCTCCAAGCTTCTTTGCTTCATCAGCTCTTAACCCTTAAAGGACGGGCCTATAACCACTGATTTTGAGCCTCACCACCCCTCACTTAGTTTGCTGCCATTTTGTGACAAGATATGCATGAAAATTTTTTTATTTATATTTCAGAGATGAAATAACATGTCTTCTTTACTTCACCAAAATTTTAGATTTTTTTGTGAAAATTTGATTTTTTTGAGAATTTTTGAAGATAGAATGAAGAAAAATCATATCAAATAGAAAATTATTTCAAAAAATCTGAAAATTTCACTATGGGTGTACATTATAGTAACAAACATCATGGTGTAAACTTGAATTCCGCGCCATTCTATAATTAGAATGTAGGATACATTGAAAATCCATCCAAAGTTCAAATTGCAATAAAATATTCAATATTACAAATTTTCCAAAATTCCAATTGGAGTAGAAACTAGAATAGATGGACTTCATATCAATAGTTGGGTTCAAACTCAAAAAATATCATCTTTGTTGAGAAATTTCAGATCTAGAGCAAGGAGCAACAACTTCCTAAAATACACTAAAAATAGCATTTTTTGTGATCCGTTCTTTTACCAACTTCTCATTCACAAATTAACAAACACTAAAAAAAACTACAAATTTGCTTGGGTACTCTTCATAATCCTTTGTGAAAGGTCAAGGAAAAAGAAATGGATGAAAAACTATTTCTAATCTCCCTCCACAGCACCACACAGTCATCCAAACGCCATGAAATGGCTCCCCCGGCGTTTAGGGGTTAATCACAAATCGGTCTGCAGCTGGACCTTCTTGATGAAGCTTGCTGAGAGCTCAAGGAAGGGCTGGAACTACTTGAACATCGAAAGAAGCTATGGCGGAGTCGCACTTCGCAGCCATCGATTGAGGGTGTGAATGTTCTGGGGTCTGATATCAGTACCCGAGAATCACGGACTGAGTGCTACTTCTGAAACATCTTCTTCTGAGCTCCTGTTGAAATAGATCAGAAGATGTTCTACTGGGAGTTCAAGTGCTTGACAAGTGGGGATGATAGCATCTTCTCGGAGACGTCTTTCAAGTCCGAGATGAAATGCATAGCTCTTGAGGGTTGGAGTGGAGAGCATGCCGACTTGTGAGGTGCGATGCATGTTGGTCGAAGTGGTGTTGCGTTAGGGTAAGTATGTTGTGAAGCTTTAATTTGTGCGACCCTTTTCAATTGTGTAGGATGGAATGGGTTCTGTCTGGAAGGTGGCGTAGGGGCTTCTTGACGTGAATCTCAATGTGGACATGGCGTTGTTCTCACTGGACCTCAATCCTGTGTCGAGCCCAAAGCTGACTACTTTGTTCAGGTACTTTGATTCAAAGCTTTGTGTTCTCAATTCAGTTGATGTATATTTATTAGTATGCATTCAAATCCCAGTCTTTAATTATTGTTTTGTCAAATCAGAACTGGAAATGGCCATGGAGCCTAGTCTGCGGAAGTGTGTTTGAGAAAGTTTTTGCTTTCTAGGTCAGCGACATCTTGATCAATTATCCAGCAATTATCAACCATACCTGAGAGGTTACTGCACAATTGCAAGAGGTCAGACAGGATGTGGGAAATGAGCAGAAACAAACGCAAAGCTAGTGGCGGTCAGGCCACAAACTGGAATCGGAACTATTCTACCGTTCCTGGTAACCATGCCGTGGAGGTGGGAGAGATGGTGACGATGGACTACGGTGGAACAAGTGGCGGCCTGGACGATGGCTGTCAGCGAATGGATTATCTTCAAGTGGCATGGCTCTTGCGAGAGAAGCTGAACGACCTTGTGGACAATGATAAGGGAGAGTTTCCAGGATTAGAATTACGAAGCTTACTTGACATGGCTTCCTCATGCAACATTGTTTCCAACGATCCGAAGATGCTGAATCCAGTTCTTTGGAGAACTTTGCCGAAGGAGTTGCTCATTCTTGTTTTGGCACGTCTGCCGGTGCCTGATATCATTCGCCTGCGGAGTCTCTCAAGGGAGTGGAAGAGAGACATGGCTACTGCGAACTCAGGAATCAACCAAGCATGTGACGAAGCTAGCCCCACTGTGGTTGCAATTTTTGCACGCAAGGATTTTTGGTTGGAAGGCGTTCCTATAACAGAATTTCCCGTAACAATATGCACACAGAGGTCGCAATATTCCTATTGTTTGCATCCGGGAGATCCCATAAGTGATGGAAATCGATGGGATGATATGGGTGCACATGATGGTGGATTGGTGTGTTTTGTCTCCACATTGAGACCCAGCAAAGCCAATCCGTTGTGCATTGTTGTGGTGAATCTCTTGACACGAGTTTGGCGGAAACTCCCGCCTCTACAATATGTTTACTTCACCCCGCCCAAAATGATGCACATTGAAGTGAACTTTGAAACCAAGTGTTACCGGGTGGTGATTGTTGGCCAAAATATGAAACGGCATCCCGTAGTAGAGATATATCATTCTGGTGCAAGGCAATGGACCAAAGCAACACCGCCACTTGGTTTCATTTTTGGTGTCGCTTACAAATGGGAGTATGATCTCCGTTCCCAGATATTCAGAAGCAAAAGCACAATTCAAAGTATGTATGACTTTGCTGAAGGACAACTAAAGAGTTCTGATGAAAAGGTTCCTTCCCGTGAAGCATCATTGACCTTTTGGAAGGACTGTAGATTTGTGTTGGACAAGAATATACCCAATACTGGTGGAATTTTACGGGTGGAAGGTTCTTATTGCATTACTAAGTATCGTATACAAAATAATGCAAAGGATTGGGTACCAGAGAGATAATACTCGTGCTCTCCTTTTGAAGCCCTTTTGGGGAAGGATTTTCTCTAGAAGTGGACCTTAAAAGCATGTGAAGGCTTTTTGATGGTGTTTCAGTACCCTTCTAATAGCTATAGGCATGCTTGGCTTTTGGACTTGGCTACGGGAGAGTGGAGTAGACTCCCAAACCACTTCGAGGGGCATGAGTATGATTTTTTGATTAGTCAGGCTTTTTGGAATGTTTTGCCATAGCAGATTGTGTATGCTCAAATACACATAGTAAGCTAGTCTTCCTAGTTTAGCTTCATCTTAGCAGTGTACATATCCAAGTATAGTGGTATGACTTTGATAATGTATGCGTGTCTTTGTGACCTATTCTACTTTCTTATTTTGTAACTAGAGATGACTTGCTAAGGTTGATGAATTTTCCTTCATCCATCTTGTGAGTGTTGCAATTGAGTTTGGATACACAGTACAACTTTTAGGTTCTACTTAACCCCCTCTCTATCTCCATATGCTCCAATTGATGTCTTCTTTGACAGAATTTCAGTGACCTTCTCTTGCCTATTGCAAAATTAGGTCTTTTCAAAGCACCTTCTTGTAGTTGCTACAAAAAGTCTTGCTCATGAACACAAATGGTGGGCATGCTTTGCATTAAGTTGTCTCAAGTAGTTTAGCTTGGTGAACATTGCAATAGACCTTGTCCTGTAGAGCTTTTGTCTAAGCCAATTTTAGCATTCACCTTTTGTCAACAAGCCTCACCTATCTATCTTTCCATGGTTTTTTTGCTTGCTCTCAAATTAAAATTGAATCCTCTCCATGTTCATTTCACACATCATAAAAGCTTTCCATCTCAGTGCTTAAGTGCTTCATCAAGGGAATCATTTATAGTAGATTAAGTGTTTAAGCGATTAGTACAAATGAGGGACTTCTAAAAAGAATTGAAAATCACATACTTGTAGTCTATTCAAGTAACTATACCTAAATGTTTGAATGAGCAATTGAATATTGTTCCCATCATTAACCCCTAAAGGCCCAAGGCTTTTTTTCTGCCAAAACCCCATCAAAACTGCCATTTCTATAGCAAGGAGTAAAAAAAAATGAAAAATGTTTTTTTTTCCACATCTAACTGTAGGATCTTACACCTAACTACACTAAATAGGGTATTTAGTGTTGGCAACACTATTTGCGAACCATGACACTAAATATCATTAAGCCTACTAAAGTAAGTAACATTAAATGTAATTTCTAACATTAAATATACTCTATGGTAAATCTGAAATCTGAAAATGTTTACATTTAGTGTTAGAACTTATTAAAGGAAGGTAGAAGGGAAGAGAAGACAAAGGCGGCGCATTGAAGTTTAGCACTACACTAATCGTCCTAAAATTGACATTTAGTGTAGGGTCAAGTAGGGTGGTAATTACACTAAATGTAATCCAACACTAAATACCCTATTTAGTGTAGTATGAGAATGTGTGGAAAAAATTTCAGAATTTTTGACCGCTCAGATTGCAAGATATCTACGTTTAAAGTGGAAAAAACAAGTATTTCAGCACATTGCGGGACTAGATTTTTTGACTTTAAACATTTTGCACTTAAAATTTTTGCACTACAGAGTTTTGTGCTTCAAATCTTTATAGTGGAGAATTGAGTTGAGAGTCTAGGGAAAAAAAAATATTCAAAAAAACTTAATTATCATTCCTAAAAAATTTATTAAGTAGAAGTAGGTACGAGATAGAAGGAAAACCTAAAATATTAATATATTTGAGATGGAATTAAAATACACTAATCCCAATGGTGAGATTGTTCTATCAAGTAAACTAAACCATGAGAATTTATTTTTTTTTAAATTGCAAAAATAGCATTTAAAAATGAATTTTACAAGTTATTTTTTTCAAGAAGATGCTCTAACTGCCCGAAAAACAAGAATGTCCATAACTTTTTCATAACAAATCCAAATGAAATGAATCAAAGCTTTCCAGATAGACAAAAATATAATCTACAAGAAAAAAAATATTTAAAAAAAAATCAAATTTTTGCCAAATTTTTCTTGCTGCCCGGACTGCCCAGTTACAAAAAAAAAGTAACATATTTGGCCATAACTTTTGACTCCTATTTCCAAATGTCTTGAAATTTAGTGCATATGAAAGATATTTCTCGCACCCACCTTCTATTAAAATTTCAGCTTAAAATATGGAAATCTCTAGTCACACGGACCTGCCCAAAATTTCTATACGGCCAAAAAACGCATGCCGGTCCTTTAGGGGTTAAAGTGCTTCAGTGCTTAGTCAAGGGCATCTTTATAGTAGGTATACAAAATCAATGCATGTCCTAATGCATGTCATTACAAGAATGTTCATGCTGAGCCTCATTTTGGAATCCAAACCATTTCATAAAGGTAACTAAAATTTATAATATTGATCACATGCAACAAAGTCATTCAATCATGTACACCTAAATGAGAGCCTTTAGTTACCCAAATGTGCAAAACTCCTAATTATAACAAAACAGGACATGACACTAATTGAATAGGAGGTTGAATTTTGATTACACTTTTAATCAGTACTTCATAATTTTTTTCGTACAAAACCCGAAAGTTACTTCTATTTGATGCTTATTTGGACATTGTGAGGTGTCACCTTACCACTAATATACTCCTAAGGGACCATTGTTCCCCGGGGGGACAAATTGGATTTCAGGCATGTACCTACAATCTCAATTTTTGTCATGACTTTTTCAAAAAAAAATTGAAGATTAGAAACTGATTAGCTTTGTGGGAATATTATTTTTTTTTCAATTGGTGCCTGGAATTTATGCCCACATAAGCTCAAAACAGGATAAACCTTGTAGCCAAAAAAAAAAATTCAAAAACTTGAGTTTTAAAAAAAATAAAAATTCTCATAGATCATATTTTTGTCTATATGGAAAGGTTTGATTCATTTCATGTGGATAAGTGATGTGAAAGTTATAGATGATCTTGTTATTTGGACAATTAGAGCATCTTCTTGATAAATAACTTGTACGATTCATTTCTGGATGCATTTTTTACAATTATTCAAAAAACAAAATTCCTCATGGTTTAGTTTGTTTGCTGGAACAATATCACAATTGGAGTTAACCTATTTTAATTCCATCTTAGCAATAGTAATAATTTAGATTTTCCTTCTATCTCATACCTACTTCTACTTAACAATTTTTTAAAGAATGAAACTTTTAAAAAAAAAAATTTCCCTAGACTCTCAACTCAATTCCCCACCATAAAGACTTAAACTTCAAAACTCTCTAGTGCAAAAATTTAAGTTAAGACCCAAGTTAAGGCGTCCGCGTGAACAGGACTAGCATTGTTTTTCCCTTGCTTTGCCTTTTAATTCAATTGTCACCTTTCTCGGAAAAAAAAAAAAAAAAAAAAAAAAAATTAAGTTAAGAAGGTTCAAAGTCAAACAATCTACAATGTTCAAAAAAAATTGTTTTCTTCACTTTAAATGCAAATATCATGCAATCTGTGTGGTCAATCCTACAATGTTCAAAAAAATTTGTTTTCTTCACTTTAAATGCAAATATCATGCAATCTGTGTGGTCAAAAAATTTGAAATTCATTGCACACATTTTCATACTAGTTAGATGTAAGATCCTACGGTTAAATGTACAAAAAATAAATTCACATGTTTTTACTCTTTGCAATACAAATGGCAATTTTGAGTGTTTTTTGGATAAGAAAAGGCCTTGGTCCTTCAAGGATTAAGGATAAATGGTAGTCTAAAAATTGTAAAGTATTCAATTTAAATTCAATGATATTCATTCATGATCAATTTTAAACAAAAGTTTCCAAATGTGATTTATAGATCACATCTATATAATTAAATCTACTAGTAGAGCAACTAGCATTTTTGAATAAACATTGAAACAAAAATTTAAAAAGTTGTTTTCAAATTGATTGTGGATTAAATATTTGTAACTTTCACAAATATTTTTTTTGCTTTGGGTTTAAACTGTTAACTTTTATTTATGGTGATTTTTACAAAAAAATTTACTTATTTATCCAAGTAATTTTTAAAGACTCATTTTTTAAACCACAAAAATTTATACAATGAAAAAATTGTGAAAATCTATACCGTACCAATATCAAAAAACTAGAACAAGAATCTACAAAAATTTAGATCTATGGATGAAAAAATTAAGCATTTGTTTATTAGGGACATTTTTGTGTCCATCCAATGTTGAAAATTTGAACCCTTAGTCCATAAGGGGTGACTGTAAGTCAGTTGCTCCATCCTCTACACAATATTTATCCCAAAAATTTATTATTTTGAACAATTGTGATTGTATACTAACAAATTCATTTTTTAAATTTGAAGTGACTACTACAAGTGACAAATTCTAAAAAAGAATTCAAAGTTCAATACCACTAGTCCACTATAGTAACTCCACCTACATGCATCCAAATAAGCAATTGAGCATAGTTCCCATCATTAACCCCTAAAGAACCAACATGTTATTTTTAGCAACATAGAAATTTTGGGCAGGTATGTGTGACTAGAGATATCCATATTTTAGGTTGAATTTTTAATAGAAGAAGGGTACGAGGAATATCTTTCATATGCACTAAATTTCATGACATTTGGAAATACGAGTCAAAAGTTATGGCCTAATATGTTACTTTTTTTGTAACTGGGCAATCCGAGAAGATAAATAAAAATCACTTTTTTGAATCACAAAAATTTGAAATTGGTTTTCTAGAGTTATTTATATGCAAAAAGCTTTGAATCATTCCATTTTGATCAATGAGTCAAAAGTTAACAGGAATTTTAGTTTGAGGGTAGTTATGGATTCTCTACTCTAAAATAAACTTTGAAGTCGTTTATTTCACTCAATTTTCAATATTTTTTGAAAAAATAAAATCACAAGATGTAGATTGTTTATCACAACATTACGACTATTGGAATTGACATTTTTCAATTCCATAATTAAACTCTTAACAATTTTGTATTTAAAATCATTCTCTACTTCTTCCTACTTACTATTTTTTTCCTATTTGATGTACAATTCCAAATGATTTGAAATTTTTTAAGCATGTAGCCAACTTGTTTAGGAAAAAGAATTCAAAGAAGCACCACCATTTTGAACAATTTTTCATAGAAAAGTGAGCTTGTGAAGTGCAGCTGCCCTATTTTTCCCAGGGCCAAAAAAATGATTTGAATGAATTTTAATGTTTATATCTTGAATCCACGTGGTGGAAATTTCTGAAATTTTTACCACATGTTCTCAAGTGAGCATACTACAAGATCATACGGTTACATGTGCCAAAAAAAATCAAAAATTTGGTACTTGTACAAAAAATGGTAATTTTCAAGCGTTTTTGGTGAAAATATAGTCATGGAACTTTAGGGGTTAAATTTCCATTGTTATGCATTTATCGGACACTTAATGAATAAGCTATAAATTTTCAAAGTGTTCAAGATAGGCATTTCTAAAACCAACCCAAGAATCTCATGAATAGTAGAGATACATATTAGGCAAGCATTTGGAGAGATAGATGAGTTGGTTTTAGAACGAGTTACCATTTAGTGTAGTTACCTTCATATTTTGATTACTTTAATAACACATAAGGTCCAAGAAAGTATAATTTTGAATTTCTTTTAATTAGTGTGTCACTTTCTTAAAGTTGATTGAATTGCATCACCATAATGAGCATTAACCCCTAAAGGTCTGAGACTATCATTACAAGAAATTTCAGCCCCCAAAGGGGCCGCGAGTTTTGACCCCCCGGGGTGCAATTGAAGAAAAAATTCAAATAAAAAATTATTTGACTTCGGGTGCTGATGTGGCACTACTAGTGCCACATCAGACTTTAATATTTTTTAAATATTTTTTTTATTTTTTTTATTTTTTTAATTTAAAAATAATAATTTTTTAAAAAAATATTATTATTATTTTAAATAAAAAAATAAAAAAATAAAAAAATAAAATTTTAATTATTCTGTAATTGCACCGCAGGGGTGCCGAAAATCATCTGTAAACAGCCTCTTCGAGGCCCGAAACTTCTTCTAATGGTTTTCACCAAAACCGCTCCAAAACTGCCATTTCTAATACAAGTACCAAATTTTATAAAAAAAAAAAATTTGAACACATGTAACCGTAAGATCTTATAGAACACTAGTTTGAGAAGATGTGGAAAAAATTTCAGAATTTTCCACCATGCGGATTGGAAGATATTAGCATTTGAATTGACAAAAACCCTTTTTTTGTCCTTGCGAAAATCCGGGCAGCTGCACTTCACAAGGTCACATTTGTATGAAAAAATGCCCAAAATGGTGGTTACTCTTTGGATTCATTCTTCTAAGCAAGTTGGCTACATGCTTGAAAATTTTCAGATCATTTGGAATTGCACAACATATAGGAAAAAAATAGTAAGTAGAAAGAAGTAGAGAATGATTCAAAACACTAAATTGTTAAGAATTTATTTATGGAATTGAAAAATGCCAATCCCAACGGTTGTAATGTTGTAATAAACAATCTACATCCAATGTTTCTATTTTTTTCAAAAATATTGAAAATTGAGTGAAATAAAGGACTTCAAAGTTTATTTTAGAGTAGAGATTCCATAACTACCCTCAAACTAAGAATCCTCATAACTTTTGACTCATTAATCCAAAGGGAATGATTTAAAGCTTTCCACGTACATATAAATCTAAAGAACCAATTTCAAAATTTTATTTTTAAAAAAATGATTTTTAAAGAATTTTTTTGAGCTGCCCAGGCTGCCCGCCGCGCACCAAAAATTACATATCATACAATAACTTTTTATCCATGTAGTCAAAAGTTATGAAAATTATTGGGCCTTAAAGATACTCCTCGGGCACATCTTGTGTGAAAATTTCAAAGAAAAAAAATAAAAACTCCACTCGTAGTGAGTTGCCCAAAATCGCTATGTTGTCAAAAAACGGTGTTTGGACCTTTAGGGGTTAACTCCTAAGGGACACTATTGTATGTTGAACGGACAATTGTAGGTTCCAACGAAGTCATGTTTGTTTGAATGTTCACGAAATTCTGACACAAGGTGTGAATATGCACTCCTTTAGTGGAGATACAATTTTTTTTCCAATCAGGTGCTGCAATCAAAATTTATGTTGCCTTGAACTTTTTGGTTAGCTTGGGATATTAAGGCATCTTTTGCTAAGACCTTCATTAATATGTAACTAATAAAATGTGGTATAAAATTATTTTAAGAAAAAATAGTTGTCAAATCACATTGTAGGAGTCAAACTTTGTTAGCTATGTTGAAAAGAAAAGAACATTTTTTTTTAACTTCAAGCCCTATAATCTTGCAATCTTTAAAATCAAAGTTCTTTAAAAAATTTCCACCTATTCCAAAGTAATGTTTGTCTCTATCTTTTCACCACTAGAATTCAAATAAAATTTCCTCATTATGCAAAAAATCATCAAAAAATGACTAGTCCATTGCCAATATACTTAACCTCCTTACATTGTAGGGTGATTTAGAATAAGGGTGACTCCATATTTGCATCTGAAATTTTTTCATGAGTATAACATTCTGTAGCCTTCATGCCCACTACCTTTCTTTCATGCACCCTATCATCACATTGAGCCTCCACCAATTCACTTAGCTACTGATGAAGTATTGTTGGATGTGGAATATTCTATACCATCTATTGCAGAATAAACAGTGGCAATGCAATGCATGCTACTACATGTTATGGTGAATCTAACATCATATACTTATGAATGGTGAAAATATCATTTTTGTGTAGAACAAAAAGTTTACACCAAAATTGATTGAAGTTTGCTCACCATATTTTACAAGAATGAAAAAAAGTTTTTTTTTCACTTCAAACATTATAATTTTTCAATCTACAATTTCAAACAGGCTGAAATTTATTCCACACATTGACTTATTTGTTTATTATGGAGTACAATTCTACACAATTGAAATTTAAAAATAAAAAAAGGAGATTTTGGGCAATGCATCAAAAATTGGCATTTTTGAACTTTTCTTCTTCCAAAACATCCTTCGTCCTTCAAGCCGTCCCTAAAGAGTTTAGTGCATTTTGATAAAGATTTCACTTTTGAAATATGTTTCAAACCAGCAACAACTAATTTGAATTCAAATAAAATACTCAATTTCAGAATTTATTTGCTTACAAATTATATTATGTTGAATATTAATCCCTAATGATTCCATGAATGAAACTTAGATGTACTATAACATATGTCATTTACAACTTTTTTTTTATCAAGAGAGATTATGTCATACATCATGAATATGGTCAATTTATTATTTTTAAATCATATATATTTTTTCAAATCAAATTCAAGCGCTTCACTCTGAAATTTCACCAAAATTACAATTTATAATGTGATATTTTTTATGATTGATTAAAATTTTGTTTAACATTTATTAGTGTAAAAACTCCAAAGATTTAATTATGAAAACATCATTATTTTTTCCTAATAGAATCTTTTTAATACTTTGATAATCTTGTAATTTTGTATTCATTTCTTTATAAAACTAAGTAAGCTAATCGCAATTTTACTGTAAACTACATTTACGACCTATTCAAAGACAATCCAGTTCTCTCTATATAATTATACTAGTCATTAGTGATTAAAGCTAGAAAAAATAATTTGGGATTGAAACTTTCGAATCTCAGAAGTCCTCTGATAATAAGATTTAACTAGAAATTCATATGAGCAATTGCATATAACATTTTCTGATTCTACTACATGTAGAGGTTGTAAAGGGCGTACTATGAAATCTAACAAGAAAGCAGTTAGAATTAAAATGTAAAATGTAAAAGTTATAACACATTAAGAAATATATTCTCTAAAATTCAAGTAGAAATTTAAAAAAATCTTCAAAACTAATGTAGAATAATAGGCTAAAAGAAGTTTCCAAAAAATGGATAATTTTATGTTTGTATCTTTGGAAAATAGTAAAATATTTTAAAAAATCTAATAATATCTTCCATTGTTTCTAAATTAAAGAACTTCTAGTAGATCCAATTTGAAAAAATAATTTTTTATAATCACTATATTGATATTCTAAGAAAGTAAGAAAGCACTTGAAAAATGTAATATCTTATTCCAAAAGGTGTGTTTATATATAAAAATAATAGAATATTTTTTTAAAAGGACAAAAAATGAAATTAGATGTAAAACAATTATGAGGGCCCAAAACTCAAATCTCTCAAATATATGACCAGAGATAATATAGTCAAGTGTTTCTTACAATCTCCCACCAATCTTTGTAAGTGATTATGGTTCATAGTTTTTACTCTTTCAAAATAACAACATAGAATCTATGATAATTTATACAAAAATATATATTCAAAAGGTATAGATAAATCAAGACAACAAAGAAAAGCATTGTTTAGTATCATGATATAAATTATTTTAACAATTTAAATTTCAAAAAGAACTATTAATTTTTATTAAAATTAAAATAAAATATCAAAACTAAATTAAGCTTCAATCACAAGTTTGGGTCAATTTGATAAATCAAAGTATAAAAACAAAACGCATTTTTCCAAAACACTACTTGATTACATAAAAACCAAAAATATTGCAACTTTATCTGTAATTATATATATATATATTTAAATACTTCTTTTAATCTTAAAATACTAGTTAAAACTTTTCTCTTCTCCAATAGTCTCATTTCAATCCTCCAACAACCTCAAAACTTTGTAGAACAAAATTTCAACTTAATTTTAAAAAGGTTTTGACAATGTTTTCACCAAAAATGCTCCAAAACTGTCATTTCTAAGACAAGTATAAATTTTAGGGAAATTAACATTTTTGGATACATTTAACCATAGGATCTTGTAGAAAACTTATTTGATAAGATGTAGAAAATATTATAGAAATTTCCAGTGTGTAGATTGCAAGATATTAGCATTTGAATGGACAAAAACCACCTAGCTGCACTTCACAAGGTCACATTTGTATGAAAAAATTTCCAAAATGGTGATGCTTCTTTGGATTCATTTTCCAATGCAAGTTAGCTACATGCTTGAAAAAATTCCGATTATTTGGAATTATAGAACATATAGAAAAAAATAGTAAATAGAAAGATGTAGAGAATGCTCTAAAATACTAAATTGTTAGGAAGTTAATTATGGAATTAAAAAATGCCAATCCAATGGTTGGAATATTGTAATAAACAATCTACACCTAATGTTTTTATTTATTTTTAAATATTGAAAATTGGATTAAATAAAGGACTTCAAAGTTTATTATAGAATAGAGATTCCATAACTACTCAAACTAAAACTCTTCATAACTTTCATGTCACTAAACAAAATGGAATGATTCAAAACTTTCCACATATGGGTGATTGCAAGAAACACCTGTACTATTTTTCGTCACACGTTCAATGTGGAAGTTGTTTTGTGCCATAAGTATTGCAAAAATGATTGAATGAACATGAAATTCAAAAGCAAGCTTCCTATAGCAATAGAAAATATACTTGAATTATTTCAATTTTTTCAAAATTAATTTAATAGGTGAAACTAAATTTTGAATATATGTCACACATGCATTTTTGGTGTTTTTTAGTACTATTGAGTACCTTTTTTGAAGAGTTACATCATCAAATTTGGTAGGCTAGCTCTTCTAATAAAAATACACCTTCTCAGGAGAAGAATTTCCAAAAACATTTTCCAAATGTGTTTTATATTGGCCTAAAGTGTGCTACATTTAGGTTGAATTTATGTTGAATTAAAAATGGTTTTTTAGTTCTAACTTTGATCTTCCTACTTTGCTCTTAGTCGGCAACAATGGCCATTTTTAAAATAAAATTTTCAAACTCATTTCCTAATTTTCAAAAATAGAAACATGAAAGTCTCGTTTTCTAAGGTAAATTGTAGCATGTGGCTCAAAATAGTACTCCAGGGTACACAGAAAGACTCAATAGTACTGTTGGGGCTTGTAATACCTTCTATCTGCCAATGTAATTTATTTTTTAATGGCAAATTAAGTATTTCCATCCATTTTTGTCATCCAATGATGAACATCACATGTTGTCAAAATAGTAAATTTGAAATCCAATTGACCATTCAAATTTTATGTTCCATGCCTTCAATAGTACTGAAGGTGACTCATAGTACAAAAAGTACTAAAAGTCCAAAAATGCAAAACGCAACAAATAGTACAAGTGTTTCTTGCAATCACCCATATATGTATATAACCAATTTCAAATTTTTAATTCTCAGAAAAGTAATTTTTAAAGAATTTTTTTGAGCTGCCCAAGCTTGCCCAATGAGCAATGACAATTATATATCATGCAATAATTTTTTAACAATGTAGTCAAAAGTTATGAAAATTGTTGGCCCTTAAAGCTATTCCTCAGCCACATATGGTTTGAAAATTTCAAAGAAAAAAAAATTGTTTGTAGTGAGTTGTCCAAAATCACTTTATTGCCAAAAACAACAGTTTTAGGCTTTAGGGATTAAGAGGATTAAAAGTCTTGTATTATAGCATGGAAACAAGCAAAATAAACTGCATTCTTTGTTTAATTCCTAAATGTACATGACTATGTTTTCACCAAAAACGCTCCAAAACTACCATTTCTAATACAAGTATCACATTTTTTAAAACGTTTTTGGATACATGTAACCGTAGGATCTTGAGTCGTTGCAAGAAAGAGTGTCCGTTTTTGTTCCACTTTGGCTATTTTCAGCTAGTACTCCCAATACTATGAGCTTTTTGCTTATGAATTTTTTTAAATTAAATAAAATAAGGATAATTAGTACAACACTAAATATAGCATATCACCAAAATTTCAAACCTAAAAAAATCTAGGTCAAAGTTATCCACAAAAAAGTGTGAGCTAAAATTTTGATGAAAATACATGCTTTGACATTTTAATTTGTAAAAAATAGGAAAAACCATTTTCAAAGAAACTAAAAATAGACCATTTGAAAAGATTTCATTATGAAGAAATTTCAACAAAAAAAGATCTTGAAACCATCTTTAATGTTCAAAATTGCGCATGCAAAGGAAC
Source organism: Pseudisothecium myosuroides (assembly GCA_951799445.1). Lineage (NCBI taxonomy): Eukaryota > Viridiplantae > Streptophyta > Bryopsida > Hypnales > Lembophyllaceae > Pseudisothecium > Pseudisothecium myosuroides. Next base: position 15,406,391 of record OX637290.1, on the reverse strand, counting down.
CTTCTTTCTATGGACTCAGGCAACATGATATAAATTATTTTTAAATGCCCCTTGGTAGAAACATGAGTTCCTACTATGAGAATAGACCATACAAATTTCAGCTCTAAATCATAAAATTTGGGAACTCCATATAGTACTCAAAACCCTTAAACTTCAGAACGTGACATATTAAGTTTATTGATCTTTAAATATAAAATGATTATTTTTAAATCTGAAAAATATAAAATATGATGACACTCAAGATAGGCATCTTCAATAAAAAAATTCAAATTCATGCAAGTCAAATTGCAAAAGTTATTACAAATGGAAGCTAAAACACTTTGTCTGTGACAAATACCTGGTACCACTCTTTCTTGCAATGACCCTCTTGTAGTATACTAGTTTGAGAAGGTGTAGAAAAAATTTCAGAAATTTCCAACATATGGATTACAACATATTAGTGTTTGAATTGGCAAAAAAAAAAAATTTGTCTCTGCAAAAAAATGGGCAGCTGCCCTTGACAAGGTCACATTTGTATGAAAAAATGTCCAAAATGGTGGTGCTTCTTTGGATTCATTCTTCAAGACAAGTTGGCTACATGCTTAAAATTTTTTTAGATCATTTGGAATTGTACAACATATTGAAAAAAATAGTAAATAGAAAGAAGTTGAGAATGATTCAAAATACAAAATTGTCAATAATTTAGTTATGGAATTGAAAAATGCCAATTCCAACGGTTGTCATGTTGTAATAAACAATCTACACCCACTATTTTTATTTGTTTTAAAAAATATTGAAAATTGAGGAAAATTGAGGAAAATTAATATTCAAAGTTTATTTTACAGTAGAGATTCTATAACTACCCTCAAACTAAAACTCCTCATAGCTTTCATCTCATTAATTAAAATAGAATGATTAAAAAATTTCCACTTATATATAAATCTAGAAAATCAGTTTCAAGTTTTTATTTTTTTAAAGGTGATTTTTAAAGAATTTTTTTGAGCTGCCCAAGCTGCCAACTAAGCAATGAAAAATACATATCATACAATAACTTTTTAACCATGTTGTTAGAAGTTATGAAAATTGTTGGCCTTAAAGCTACTTCGCTACTCCTTTGGCACATGTTGTGTGAAAATTTTGAAGAAGAAAAAAATTCCATTTGTAGTGAGCTGCCCAAAATCGCTATGTTGCCAAAAAAGGTGTTTGGTCATTTAGAGGTTAAAACGCTGTACGGTAAGAGGATGAAACACCTTGTACTATTTTGCATCACATGAGAGAAATTTTCAGGCCATGTTTGGAGTGCTAGGATGCATGAAAATGAGAGCAAATATTAGACCACAAAGACTGTCAAGAAATCTGTTAGGTAAGTAGTCAACTAGTGTGCCCCGTTGGAGTTCCAATTAAAATTTATTTATTATTATTATTTTTAATAAAAAAAATATTACAAAAAATAATCAAAAAATAATATATGCTTTTTGTTGTATTTTCACATTTGTTGAAACCCTAACAGCCCTCCACAGGGTCCAAATTTCTTGTAATGCATGTTGCGCTCATAACACAAAATTGGGCATAATTTTATGCAATTTTTTCACTACAGTTGAAATTTGTATAAAAAGAGAGATACATTGCCAAAGTCAATAGATATTTTTGTTCAATTTCTTAAAAAAAAATAACATTTTTAATCAATTTTTCTCATTTATCAAACTTTACATTTAAGCGTAATCGTAATGAATCTAAATTGATGATTTTCAATTCAAAATTTGAATCCCTTGTTCATCTTCTAAAGTTGCAAAAATCAGTAGAAGGGATTCTAAAAAAGGTAAATTTATTATCTTCCATGTAGATGCAAATAAGACTCTATTGTGCACACATTTTTAGGCATATAATAAAAATGCCTTTCTATAAAATTTTATGTGGAATTTATCTTTATGAAGTTGTCAAAAATGTCTTATTTTTGTTACATTTTTTGTGAATGTTTTCATTATTTTTTAGCAATTACAATAAAAAATTCTATGAATATCAATTTTTTTTTTAATATAACTTTTTTAATATAATTATTTTAGACCTTAACTTTTGGAATGTTTTATTCGTAGTATTTTACTATTCTTCTAATTTTCTATATTTTGTTTTATTTTTAGATATATTTTTTTCCAAAAGCTCATAGTATTCATAGTACTACCTTTAAATGCAATATAATCAATAAGTATTTCTTGCTTTCATCCTATATCTTGCAATCTATAAGGCCAAAAATTTTGAAATGTCTTCTACAATTTTTCATATTGGCCTAGTGCAAAATTTTGCAATTGAAGATTAAAAAATAAATTTTGTTAATTTTTTACACTTTGCAATAGAAATGGCAAATTTGGAGCATTTTTGGCAAACATAGTCATGGAAATTTACAAGTGAAGTGTGCATTCACACCAGGGTGATTAAAAAGTGAGATATAAATTACAACCTTGTGGGGATGAAAAAGAGTTTAAAATATAATCCATGTAAAATAAATCAACTAGTAGCCATATATATATATATATATATATATATATATATATATATATATATATATATATATATATATATATATATATATATATATATAACATTAAGTAGTAGAGACAGAGTTTCCTTTCATGAATAGTGTACTTTTATTCATTAGAATATTCATTGAATGCCTTTTGTAAGTTCCTTCTCTTTGAAGCAAGCTAGAGAATCTTTTGCACAAATTGGCATTTGACTATTTGGGTTTGGAGTAGTAAAAATTCTTCAATTATTTAATGATGTGCTCCATAATTAAGAGTTTGTTCACAAAGAAACTTTAAATTAAGGGAGAAAATATAACCTTCAAAAGGAGATTAAGGGTCAAAAAGCCGACACCCTTCAATGGAATTTAAATACCTTCACTGTGTTTTTTTAACTTCTAATTATATTGGAGATTATAGTGGACATCATGGGTGCAAATTATAACCTTCAAGAGTTTAAAATATAATCAACCCTCCATATTTCGTGTAACATTAGACTAGGATGAAAAGTTGCCACCTTGGTGCAAACACTTTCAAGTCTTCAATTAAACCAAAACCTCAATTTCCTAAATTCTTCAATTTTTTGTTTTCCCTTTTGAGTGAATTATCCTCACAATGCAAATTAAGCTTTGATATAAATAAGTATCGGTGTGGAACTCTTTGTGCACAAAATTGTACATAAATTCCTAAGGGAGTGATTGCATGAAACACCTGTTGATTTTGTTGCGTTTTCACAGTATTCATGATTTTTTTATGGGGTACTTTAAAAATAGAAAAATAATTTTTAAATTTTTTTAAAAATATGACTAATGTATACACCTTTAAGATGAAGGTAACCACCAAAGGAAATGTAAAAAAAATAAATTTAAGTAGGATAAACTAGAAAAGTGCCAAATCTCAAGAAAATAGATACTTTGATGTTTTAATTAGTTAAAAATAGGAAATAAAATTAAATAAATAAATAAATAGTCCATTTGTAACAACTCTATGGCGATGGTCATTCACAAAAAAAAAATTAATGTTTTATGTGTTTCAAATGCAAGCAGAAAGAAGCTCACTTTCTGGACTTCCACATGGCATACAATTAATTATTTCTAGAATTCCTTTAGACAATAGCTACAAGTCTATTAGAAGACCATCCCCTCCAAATTTCAAGTCAAAATTCATTTTTGGGGGTATTAAATAGTACTAAAATCCTCTAAATTGGCAAGTGTGACATATTACTATTTTGAAATAGTAATTTTTTTCTTACATTCCAAAAAATTATATAAGGTATATAATAGTCATCAGTACCATGTTTATAAATTTTGAATCTTTTAGAGCCATATTACAAATGTTATAGCCAAAAAACTAATTAGCATGCATCGTATAGTACAAGTGTTTTGTGCAATGACCTAAGGTTAGGACATGATTTTTTGAAATGATTAAGATGGCCATATTTCTTAAGGAAGGCTCACCACATGCTTGTGAAATAATTAAATTAATTAAAACATTCTTCTAAAGAATAAAGATTTCTATATGAATATCCAAAATCCAATTCAATCTAAAATCAATTCCAAAAAAAATTACTAATCTCATGTTGATAATTTAATCTGTCACCCTATAGCTTTAATATTAGAGAAGGACTATCAAAGAAATTCAAATTTAGAGAAGAAGTTTGGAACCAAGGACCCAATATTCTATTTGAGCGCACATCAACAATTTTACGACCCATCATGCGGCCAAAACTTTAGAAAAGGAGTATTTTTATGCCATTTGATTTGAAAGTTGTCCCTGAACTATGAAAGGACAACAAAACTATAATCATGTTACTTTGCTATTAAAAATGATCTAATTTTTGGACCAATAGGTTCATTCATTAATTCTATAGTAATTGTAAAAGTCATAAAATCCAATCTAAAAACTAATTTAAGGTAACCTTCTAAAGACGCTACAATCAAGAATGTTTGAGAGATGAATTCTTCACTATTAGAGAGTAGAAGAATGCACCTATTGGTTGAAAAATCAAATCATTTTGGAAGAGTCTCGTGTTAAAAAGTTTTGTCTCTTTAGAGTCAAATCTTTTGGGCGTTGCCTTGTGATAAGTCTTATATTCTTAGAGTTAAAGCTTTTATGATTTGTGACCTTTGTCGGCTCTGCCTAATGATCGTTTTTATCCTTTTAGGGTTAAAGCTTTCGCGCTTCGTGGTCTCCGCCTTGTGATAGTTCTTGTCCTCTTAGGATTAAAGCTTTCATGCTTCGTGAGCTCCGCCTTGTGATAGGTCTTGTCCTTTTAGGGTTAAAGCTTTCGTGCTTCGTCTACTCCCCCTTGTGATAGGTCTTGTCCTTTTAGAGTTAAAGCTTTTGTGCTTCGTCGACTCCGCCTCGTGATAGTTCTTGTCCTTTTAGAGTTCAAGCTTTTGTGCTTCGTCGACTCCGCCTTGTAATAGGTCTTGTCCTTTTAGAGTTAAAGCTTTGGTGCTTCGTCGACTCCACATCGTGATACTAGGTCTTGTCCATTTAGAGTTTAAGCTTTGGTCCTTCGTCGACTCCACTTTGCGATAGGTCTTGTCCTTTTAGAGTTCAAGCTTTGGTGCTTTGTGGGCTCCGCCTAGTGATAGGTCTTGTCATTTTAGGATTAGTGCTTTCCAGCCTCATGGGCTCTGCCATCACCAATTGTATTGGTTGGGTTGTCTGAAAAGAATTATCGGACAATAAATAGGGTGCCCCTTGACATTGCATCCCAAGACGTGCTGCATCCCCACCCGTTTTGTGATAAGGTAAGAGACCCTATTCTTGCCATAATTCAAAAGCCCCCGGCCTATTTACTCCATTAAGTATCAATAGCAGTAGGCACTCTAACTTGACCTTAAACGTAAGTACCCCCTTGTTTTCTGTGGTTCCTAATGCGTTCCAAAACTGCTTGTTTATCAAGGGAGTACTGAAAGCTCGCTGTAGGTTGCAATGTTGGAAGAGTTCAGCTTAGTTCACTTTTGCAGCTTCAACTAACATTTGATGTTTCATGTGTTACAGCGGCTGCCAATGCCTGTTGCTCTATTAATCTTGGAACAAGAGTCCTACGTGAGCACCGGCGGGACGAGTATGTGGTGCGTTTTTGTAGAATGTGAATGTTTTGGAGACTTTCAGCTCTGCTACATATTCTTGAATCATGTATCTAGCTAGTTGTTTGCAACAGTAACAGTCTTCAATCTTCTTAGCTTCACATTTTGGATCAGATGATTTCCCTCTCTGAATTGAAGTTCTTAACTTGGCAAGAGGGGATGACTGCAAGCATGCGCCTATCAATCCTACTTAAAGGCAATTTACGTGAATAGAATGTTTAGTATGCTTGCCAACGTCTAAGGTTTAATAGAAAGATCTTGGTCGAAGAGGTATTTGGTTGCCTTCACGGTGAGGTTGAAACTTTGGTTTGGACGGGATGGAATTGGCGCAACCCAGAACGGTGGCAGAGCTAGCTGCTTCGATTCTTGACTTGAATGAGGACATGGCTTGGTGCTCACGGAACTTTGCAGAGCACCCAACCGACTAATTTGTTCAGGTACATTGATTTAAAGCTCATGTTCTTGATGTGTTTTTATCAGTATGCATTTGAATCCGTGTCTTATTGTTGGTCTGTAATATATATCAGAACTGGAGATGAGCACGGGCCCTAGGCTGCAGAACGGAGTTTGAGATTCGAGTTCTCGCTTTCTAGCTCAGTGACAACTTGAACAAGTTTCCAGCGATTCTCAAGCATATCTGAGAGGCTACAGTACTGTGCAAGAGGTCACACAAGATGCTGACAAGGAGCAGAAAGAAACGCACCGCTGGTGAGGACGAAAGCTGTCCCAAAAACCAAAATCAGAAATCTTCTACCATTCCTGGTAACCATGCTAAGGAGGTGGGAGAGATGGTGACGATGAACCACGGTGGAACAAGTGGCGGCTTGGACGATGGTTGTCAGCGAACCGATTATCTTCAAGTGGCATGGCTCTTGCGAGAGAAGCTGAACGACCTTGTGGACGGTGATCAGGGAGAGATTCCAGGATTAGAGTTACGAAGCTTACTCGACATGGCTTCTTCAGGCAACATCGTTTCCGTGGATCCGAAGATGCTGAATCCTATTCTCTGGAGAACTCTTCCGAAAGAGTTGCTGCTTCTTGTTTTGGCACGTCTGCCCTTGGCTGATATCACTCGCTTACGCTGTCTCTCGAGGGAGTGGAGGAGAGACATGGCTACCGTGAACTCGGATATCAACCGATCATGTCACGAAGCCAGCCCCCCCATGGTGGCACTTCTTTCGCATTCTCCTATTGATGCGTTTTTGGTAACAATATATGATATCCAAAAATGCAGGTGGCAATGTGCCTATCACCTCCATCTGCCAAGTCCCTGGAATGATGCTTTAAGACGGTCGCACCCTGCATGGGCCGTAGTGGATGCATGTGATGGCGGATTGGTGTGCTTTTTGTTGTTAACGAAACCCACCAAGCGCAATGCAAATGGGTTGTGCATTGTTGTGGTGAATCTCTTGACACGAGTTCAGCATCAACTTCCGCCTGTGACCTATCGGTACTATACTTTACCTTTAATGGTGAAAATCAAAGTCGACTTGGATACAAAATGTTACAAGGTTTTTGTGGCATCCTACGTGCAAGGCCGTCTCGCAGTCGAGATATATGATTCTGCTACAAGGCAGTGGACCAGAGGAGCGCCGCCATGTGGTTCCATTTTCGGTCATGTACAGAATTGGACTAACTGTGGCATGAGCGGTTGGTGTCACAAGTTAAGTCCTACTCCAGGTGCATATGACTTTGCTGAAGGAAAACTGGAGCTTTACAGTAAAATCCCTTCCATAGGGGGGTCCGTGACTGGCTCGCTGCTGCTTGACTCGGTGCTTAAGAAGGACCGTATGTTCGTGTTGCTGGAACAGACGCGAATGGACGCATCCAGTCGAAGAAGGGTTCATCACGGTTGCTGTATCACAGAGTATCACGTTGAAAATCAGACGAAGGATTGGGTGCAAGGGAAATCGTATGAATGCCCTTCTGTTGAGGAGTTTTTAGTGGATCTTTCCGCCATGTGTCTTAATGCATGTGATGGTTTTCTGATGGTAATCGTGCACCGTGGTCAGAGAAGTCAGTGTTTTTGGCTTCTGGATTTATCCACAAGTGAATGGAAGAAACTCCCAGAATCTTCGAAGGAGCTGCACACGGAGAAGTCTGTGCTGTGCCGGGCACTTTGGAATGTTATTCCATAGTTCATCTTGTAAGTCGAATGCACACGTTCAGCTCGTGCTACTAACTACAACCATTTTTATAAGACTTGATCAAACTTTACATATGTCGAGACTATTGATATCGTGAGTGTGCAATTACTTACTAAATTTTGGAAGTTGTAAGTAGAGAAAGTAAATTTAGGCTTGCTGAGGATTGGACGTTTCGTTTTTTTCTTCCAACACGTGAGCACTATAGTTGAGTTTGAACATCTGACTCTTCGATTGCGCATGTATCCCAGAACGTTCCATGCGTGATTCATAGATGTGGCCTCCTTGAGAGAATTCTTCAGCTACATGCGGTCCCAAGTTGTACAGTTAGATTTTTTTTAAGTATATACTGCAGTGGCTGCTGCTATTAGTGCTACTTGTGAACATGAATGATGACATAATTGTGCATTATGTGCAGGGAAATGCCCGAGGAGGGGATAGCGGAAAAAATTCATCGAGCAGGAGGGCGGAGCCCGACAAGGAGAGAAAATGAAATTCTAGTTTTTGCCGCACCTGGAACGATGTGCATCCTTTTCTTCTTTTTTTATAGCGGAAATGGCCAAATTTCAAGAGATTGATCAGCACTTTTTTCACTATCTGTTGTCAATTTCGTTAAAGTTTCCTGATTCTGGAACCAAGCATTGAGACACAAAATTACATGAAGCTCTAATTAGGAATGGTATGGATTTACGTTTCAGGTCGCACGCCATGAAAGTGCCAATGTCGTGGAATACCGCCGTGTTAGCTAAATTGACGGTCTGTCTTGTTTTGAGCTTAGGATTTATACAAGTCCAGGCTTTGAGAGCTCTGTTCAAAATTTCAGGAGATTGACCAGCACATTTTCCAGTACCTGTATTGTCTGAAATTTCGTTAAATTTTCCAATTCTGGCACCAAATACTGAAACACAAATCTGCTCAAAGCTCTAAAAACCAGGACTACCGTAGTATAGATGTACGGTTATGAATGTCGTTATGAATGTTGTCAAGGGTGAACTGCCACTGGAATCCACCAATTTCCAGAAGTTATTTTAGAAGAAATTTTCAATGTCATATACATTCACAGATTCTTGTTCTTTCAATTGACCTAGAATGTAAGGAACGATTGAAATAAACTTGATTCTGATTCAGGTGGACGAGTGCGTGTGGCAAGACTTGACTCTCCTGAATTGTTGTACATTTTAGACAAGAATGGGTCACAATTACGTGTAATTACATGATTTTTTTTTTGTTATCGTGGTTGGAGGCACCTTTTCCTAAAAATGATATTTTTATAGTATTAGCAAGTGAAAATCATGAATATTTATAAAAGAAAATAGATTTTTCAGATGCGATATGTAATTTCTATGATTTTTCAAAGTGTTGGCTCTCTAGACCATTGAAACTATCACATAGGTGGACCCAAAACTGAAATCTGCAAAAATCACTAGTCAACAAATGAAAGTTAGGTATGTGTCCTTCAAATGCATCAACAAATCGGAATTAAACATTTCAAAGACACACTAATGAAAAGTCTAGGGACAGATTTAGTAACAGTCTAAGGTATAAGAATGGGAACATTGTACTTAGAATTGCCATCATCACTCTTTATACATCTCCAAAATGAATATGTACATATGTTGAAATAATTTTAGAAATCTACCAATAAAACTTTGACCCTTCATAACTTTTGCATATAGTATCCAAATGTTGCATTCTTTGGTGTGTTGGAACTTCTTTTCACTTGCTAACAAGAAAATATGAAATTTTGACCAATCTAATTAAATAATAATTAGGCAAAATAGCAAAAAATGTTGGTTTTAGGGATCCCCACTTTAAATTGTCAACAATTAAATGGTAGGATGTTGAATGGTGTTTCAGGTGATAGATGATGGAGACTTCTACTAGTCCTTTCAAGCCAAGGACTCATATGCATATGACTTGGATTAGTGCTCAATTATTTCATAAGTAAAATTCCATATATGCAACTTGAAAGAGACAATTCTTTTATTGACATTGTGTCGAAAGTTAACCCCTAATGTAGGTGGGAACCTAAATGTGGTCTATTGTTTCAGGTTTTCTTCATTGCATCTTGTTTGTATGGTCTCCGTATGTCAAATTCCAACTTGCATTAGGGGGTAATTGATGGACTATACATTATTTGAGACCCTATAGATTTCAGAACATCATGTGTAACACCAAGTCGTTCAATCCAATCAAGAATGTCTAGATTTCTCCTTAATTTTTGGTTGATTTAAGTTTCTAGAATTAAAGGATTATGTGTTCTAATTTTAGTAACAATAAAATTTCACAAAAATGACAGTTTGTTGAGGATATTGAAATTGAAAAAAAAAACAATGTTTTTGGATTGGTTTGTGCATTATGAATTCTAGTCTTTGTACAAAAAATTTGAACCTAAAAATGCATTATGAGTCTCTAATATATATATTGAATGCCTTGCCTTATTCAACAAATATTTCAAATGCAAGGGCATTAAGATGTAACAATGATTCATGTTGCAACCCATACTCTCTTCACAATGGCTAATGCAATTCCGTTCTCTCAATTCCAAAAAAGTATTCAAATATTGTGAGAACCAACACCATTTGCATATTTGTCAAGTTGTGAATATTTTAAATTCTACAAATGTCAATTTCCTTCAATTTTTGTATACAGGTGAATGCAAGAAACACCTGCCGATTTTGTTGCGTTTTTACACTACTCATGATTTTTCTTTTGGAGTACTATAAAATTAGAAAAATAATTTTAAAAAAACAAAAAAAATATGGCTAACGTATACACCTTTAAGATGAAGGCTACCACCAAAGGAAATGCATAGAAAATTTCTTTAAGCTAGAGAACTAGAAAAGTCCCAAATCTCAAGAAAATGGATATTTGGATGTATAAATTAGTTAAAAATAGGAAACAAAAGTAAATACAAAAAATGAAAATTGGCCATTTGTAACAACTCTATGGAGATGGTCATTCACCCAAAAAAACTCCAAAATAATATTTTATATATTTCAAAATGCAAGCAGAAAGAAGCTCTCTTTGTAGACTTCCACACAATACAAAATTAACTATTTTTAGAATTCCTTTCTTGCATAGCTACAAGTCTACTAGAAGACCATGCACTCCAAATTTAAGCTCAAAATTCGTTTTTGGGGGTAATAAATAGTACTAAAAAACTCCAAATTGGCAAGTGTGACATAAAATTGGGGGCTATTTTTGGATAGTAAACTATTTTTGAAAATTACCAAAAAATTAGGTAAAGTGTATAATAGTCATGAGTACCTTGCATGTAAATCTTGAGCCATTTGGAGCCAGAACACAAAAGTTATAACCAAAAAACAAATCAGAATGCAAGGTGTGACGCAAAATAGTACAAGTGTTTCTTGCATTCACCCATACAACATTCTAAAATGATGTATACCAACATACTAAGGCACAAAAAGTTTTTTTGGGAGTTCTAAGAAAAAATTAACAAAATATAATTATAAATTATGGCATACAAAACTAAATTTTAACATGGCTAACTTTGAAACTAATTTTCTTTCACATCACAACTAATTTTTTCTTCAAACCTCTATAGTAATGAATAACATGCTGCATACTACAACTTTCGTATATCTACTTTTGGACTTTGCCCATTGATGCCACTAATGATATGGTTAATTAAATGAAATTTTTTGAAACTGGCAAACTCAATTTTGTTCATCACTATATCATTAGAAATTTAGTATACCACGATTGTAGACCCCCAAAGTTCAAATAGTTGTAAATAATTTAATATCACAGGTTTTTTGAAATTTCAGATTGGAATAGAAATTATATTTAGTTAAATTCATTTCATTAGTTGACCTTAGATTCAAATAAGATCAATTTTTTGGCTAAATTTTAGATTTCAAACAAGGACATACAAGTTGCCAAAATACACTGAAAAACATCTTTTGTGATCTATTTAATGGGAAAAGTTGTTATTATATGAGCCTAGGAGTGTGAGCCTGTGAGCCTAAAAGACTATACACCTATGTTATAGGTGTCTATAGTATAGAAACCACGATGATTATAGTGCAACTATGTTATAGGTGTTTATATTATAAGCACCTTCAGTGGTTGTAGGATATCTACTTATATATATGCTCAATTCTCACATGCTTGCAATTTCATACTCACACACTAGCATCGTTGGATTTTTTTCGCCTCTTCTTTCTTAGAGAAGTCAATAACATCTCAATGAGGGAATTTCAACCAACCTCTTATGCAAACACAATCATTCAAAGTACTCTAAAAAAGTTGGATGAAGAAATGAAGTTCTTCATCATACTTTGCTCACTTTAATTCATCTAATTAAGTGCCACATTCTAGCTCCTTGGTTCTTTAACCCCTAAAGGACCGTGGTCCCTTCGGGGGACAAATGTGATTTTGGGCAGGTACCTACTGGCTGAATTTTTGTCGTGATTTTTTTGAATTTTTTTTTGAAGATAGAAAAACTGATAAGCTTTGTGGGAATACAATTTTTTTCACAATCAGTGCCCGACTATAAAGATTTAAAGCTCAAAACTCTGTAGTGCAAAACTTTAAAGTTATTTTTTTTAAACCTGGAGTTTATTCTAAGAAAACCAAGAACAAACGGCGGAAAGCCAAGGGCAAAGCCTTGGAGAAAATAACATGTCCAACAACGAGGAAGCCACAAAGAATGCTAGTTCACATGAATAACCCACACGTGGGTTTCTCTAAGTGCCAAGTGATGCCCCCCCCTTGTCTAGTCCCAAAGAACAGCATGTGTAATCAAGTAGTCTCAAATTGCAAAAATTTAAAGTTAAAAATGCTCAAGTCAAAAAATTTAGTCCCGCAATGTATTAAAAAATTTGTTTTTTCACTATAAATGCAAATATCTTGCAATTTGTGCAGTCAAAAATTCTGAATTTTTTTCCATACATTCTCATACAAGTTAGGTGTAAGATACTATGGTTAGATGTGCAAAAAAAATTCAATTTTTTTTTACTTTTTGCTATAGAAATGGCAGTTTTCAGTGTTTTTTGGCAAAAAAAGAAGGCCTTGGACCTTTAGGTGTTAACCCTTGAAGAACCTTTCGAGCCCCTTAACCCTTAAACGTTGACACAACCATTCTATGGCCGATGGATGAGAGGGAATCAAACTGTGTAGGACAGAAATGCAAGTATTCATCTTTGGAATTTGTTGTAAAAATGGAAGATCTTCTATAGTAGCTTGACTTCCAATGAGCGCTTTTACAATTTTTTAAGCCAATGATTCACAAGGTAATGCAAAAGAATGATTTCGAGGGTCACCCCTTCGTCCTTTAAGGGTTAAGCTTAGTTTCCTAGGAATAAATAAAATTGCCGTTGCTACAGCCAATGAGGCTCTAATTACCGGAGAGGATCATTTTCATATTGTTTGGGTGATTCGAGGAATCTCATGGCGCTTGTCACATGACAAACTTCAAAAACTTCTCTATCAATGTTCTACGTGCGGCTGCTTTGGGAACCAAATTGTCCTTTAACCCCTAAATGCCCGAGGCACCAAAATGTGGTGTTTGCAAAACTTTGAAGTCAAACAAAACTCAACCAAGTTGCTATTTTTAGTAGTTTAATATTTTTGGAAAGTTCTTTGTGAAGTCTAGTTTTAGCATCAAAAATCCGATCTTGAAAATAATCAATAGTGATTTTTCTATTGAAGATTTTGTGCAAGGGTACCCATTGCAATCTTGACTTCCCGTAGTGTTGAGAGCTCTTGGAAATGAGCCTCAAATACACTAGATCTTGGATCAAAAATCACATTCAAAATTCATTTAAAAAAACTATAGAGTAGATTTTAAGAAGCCATAAATTGATTGGGGTTATACGTGTTAAGCTCTTTAACCTCATATTTTTTTGGTCACCATTTTTTTAGATTCAACTTGTGAAAAGACGGTTGAAAGTTTTTTGCAGTTTTAACACCCTCATGGTCAAACATTATAATCTTTCACTCTATAAGTGATATTGTTGTGTTTTCTTTTTCTATGAGATCTCTAACATGTCTAGTTTGAATTGGTACAGTTACAATTTTAAAAAAATTGATACAACTTATCAAAATGTTGGCATTTTGTTCAATTTAGAGCAAATTCCAAGTCACTCAAAACAGGCCTTGGGCATTTAGGGGTTAAGGATTCATGGTTAGCTGGAAAGAATACTAGAGACAATTATGAAACGATCAAATGACTAGGACAGAATGGAAAAAAACTTAATAGAATCAAAACAAATGAATATCTTTATGGTCAAAATAAGATATCTTTGTGCACCACAAAAAATCCTGAATAACAATATGTTTAGGAACCTTATGAGGTTACAGAGACCTCTTTGCATCAACTACTGTTGCATTTGAAAAGGAAAACAAAATTGAATCATCTACGGAGTACTGGTACTTCTTTTCGAAGGCTACCAATTTATTGAAAGAAATTGGTGAGCTTTGAAAATAAAACTAAAAATCAAGCAAACACAAACTAACTAAGGTTCCACAAACTGCCTGTGCAGAATCAAAGCACTGGACTGACACCAGTTTCTGAAGGGGAAGTAAAGTCATGCAACCTTGAAATTGCGTATTGCATAGGCCTTGGTATTATTGTACGCCTAATTAGTGAGTAAGGAATTGAAACCTCGCATTGATCATGAATTTTCACAAGGCTGAGCTGCAAACTGGGTCCTCCAGTAGTCTCTTTTCATCGTCACAGAGTCGGGCTTCAATTCAAACAACCACATAGGATTTGAGCACAATCCACCATCTGCACAGCAGCTGAAAGTATGTAGAAGTTAAATAATAAATTCACTCCGCTTTAGCCCAAAAGCTAAGTTTCTCATAGACACTTGACTTATCAGAGTTAATTGTAAAGTGTGTGAAATGAGAGACCAGGGAAAGCCGGAGTTTGAGAAAAACACAAGATGAAACTCCTTGAAGCACCAAAACTAGGTTTGATGGAGTTTGGTGTTGTGTTTCATTTGTACTATTCTTAGTTAAACCTTCCTCTGACACTTGTTACAAACTGAGGAGACCTTTATGATTAAATCTATTACATCTACTCTAAACACTTTGTTTTTAAACAGGAGGCAATCAAATTCAAGAAAAGAGATTACAAACACAAATGAAGAGCACAACAAAACATTTCTTAAACTACCAGTTCTGCAAGCGTCATGGATTGGCATCCTTACATTACAATCTTAGATTTGAGGAAGTTCAATCACTTAATCGTATCCAAATCTGAAATGTCTACATCCGATAGTTCCGGAAATTGAGTCACTGGCTTCTCATTCGCAATTAAGAAGGCAATTAGAACACATAATCCTTCCATTCTAAAAACTTAAGTCAACCAAAAAAAGGAGAAATCTAGACATTCTTGATTGGATTGAACGACTTGATGTTGCATATGATGTTCAGAAATCTGTTGGGTAGGCTCAAGCAATGTCTAGTCCATCAATTAACTTTCCACACAATGTCAATAAAATAATTCTCTCTTTTGATTTGCATATATAGAATTTTACCTCTCAATTAATTGAGCACCAATGCAAAGTCATATGCATGTGTGCCCTTGGCTTGAAAGAACCAGATGACTCCATCATCCATCATCTGAAACACCATTCAATATCCCACCAGTTTTTTTTTTCATTTATAATGAAGTGCCAAAGTGACGATATAGAATGTTATAGTGGTGCTCCAAATTTCAACATTCATCCACATATTGGATAGAAAATATCATATTAGCACATATCACATATCTATAATTCAATTTTCATCCACAATCTGGTAATTTCATCCAAGAATTATTTTTTATTCGAAGTTTTTGGTGATTTTCCACCTTTTTAGTACCATTTTTTCTTACAGGTGTAGTGCCAGGCCATAAAATTTGGTGTAATTTTGCACCAAATCGCCAAAAAAAAACCCATTGTATCCTACCATTTGATTGTTGACTGATTTGAGGTGCATACCCCCAAAATCACCACTTTTCGCTACTGTGCCTAGTTATTATTATTAGGCTTTATTAGCCTAGTCAAACTTCCATATTTTTCTTGTTAGCAAGTGAAAGGAGGTTCCAATGCACCAAAGAACATGACATTTAGATATTGTAAGCAAAAGTTATGAAGGGTCAAAGTTTTTATTGGTAGATGTTCTAAAATTGCTTCAACATATGTACCTATTGATTTTGAAGATATATACAGAGCGATGATGATAATTTTATGTAGGGTGTGATTTTGAGTGTATTCACCTTATGAGGGAGACCTTCATCATGCAACCCACTTACAACCTAAAGTAAGGAGATTCAAAAGTACCTCTTCTTGATCACTTGATCAATATGCACTTCTTATTGAAGAAACATTTTATAGTGTCTACTAAAAAATCCTTAATCCTTTGTAATTTTTGTACACGATATCAAAAAAAAAATTACATAATTACATATACTGTGACTCATTTCTAAAGCAGACACCTACACATTCTTACCTCAAATGCACAGCCTCTGTTCATGAGAGCCTAGGACCAAGAGAAAATGCCAGTTTCTTGAATTGGCGAAATTTCATGACTTTGGTACTTTAAAGGCATGCAATCTTAAATGTAAATCTATACCTCTTTGAGTATCTAAAGTTCTATGCAAGCTAGAATATTACAACTTCTAACGCCCAAAATCATGCCAATTCAACAAAATTGACAATAGAGTCTAGAATCCATGTTTGCTTCCAACAAGATCCAACATAAACTTTTAGAGTTTAATAATAGGAACCATACTCAGTTCCTTGTTCACTCCATTTTAGTATTGTTAACATCAATTTCTTTAAATTGTTGGTATTCCAATATTTTGACATGTTTTAGGATTAACGGACTGGAACTTAAAATCCATACTTGTGTTAGTTTGTGGTATGAAATTAGTCATTTTTGAAGATATGTCACAAATTTTGATGCCAAGATTGCGCCACTTTGACATAATCGTGGTTTGGTAACTTAAGTGGAGCATTGAAATCCTCTTTCATTCACCACCAAGAATGTGTACAAAGTTAACCCACCTGGTAACAAGAACTATGCTAAACAGCAACAGTGGCCATTTCGGGAGAGCCGGTTACCTGATTTCATCCGCTCCGTGCGCGGCTGAATTTGGAGAGCGTCTGTTGCGCCGCGAGCGTGTCCGCATGCGCGGCTCCCAGCATGACGGTGCGGATGCTGATGCAAGTGCGGCACAGCTCCTCACCCGACTCCAACTGCCCGCCTCGCAGCATCAACTTCGCCCGCGACTCCAGCACCACGGCTTTCAGCAGAGTCAAGTCTTGCCACACGTACTCGTCCACCTGAATCAAGAATCAAGTTTTTTCAATCGTTCCTTGCATTCTAGGTCGGTTGAAAGAACAAGAATCTTTGAATGTATACGAGATTGAAAATTTCTTCTGAAATAACTTCTAGAAATTGGTGGATTCCAGTGGCAGTTCACCCTTGACAACATTCATAACGACCAGGACAATCAATGCTTCTTATACTGTAGAACAGGTCATTGATTTCCGAAAAAAGCAACTCAGGTTTATCTTAGTCAATGTAGAAGTTGAGGTTCTTATTCTAGTGATGCGTGCGTGCTTGGTTTTGTTTTGGCACACATTTCATAAGTTTATGGAATTTTTTGAAACTGGCATGCCTGTCTGGGAAAAAATGTACTAGATTTTAGAGAGGTGTGCACTTGCAAGGTCTTATTAGTTCGTTTGGTGTGTTTCTGAGTGCCAAAATTGTGCCAGAAGTGAACAGCGCCCTAAAAGACTGGACTTGTATAAATCCGAGGTTCAAGACCTAACGTCGATTCTGTTAAAGCGTATTCATGACTCTGGCACTTCCAGGGCGTGCGGCCTGAACCGTAAATCTATACCAGTTCTGCTTTTTAGAGCTTCGAGCAGATTTGTGTTTCAGTATCTGGTGCCAGAATTGGGAAAATTTAACGAAATTGACACTACAGGCACTGGAAAATGTGCTGGCCAATCTCCTGAAATTTTGAACGGAGCTCTCAAAGCCTGGACTTGTATAAATCCTAAGCTCAAAACAAGACAGACCGTCAATTTAGTTAACATGGCGGTATTCCACGACATTGGCACTTTCAGGGTGTGCGACCTGAAACGTAAATCCATACCATTCCTAATTAGAGCTTCATGTAATTTTGTGTCTCAATGTTTGGTTCCAGAATTAGGCAACTTTAACGAAATTGATGACACAGACACTTAAAAAAACGCTGATCAATCTCTTGCCATTTTGCCATTTTCGCTAATAAAAAGGTTAGGGTGGCTGCACATGGTTCAAGGTGAGGCAAAATTTAGAATACCTGATGACCCGGGCCGGAATTTCCCCGGCGCCAGCACAGCGACTGATCCGACGACGGATCCTGTATCCCCGCGACGTACGACTTCTCCACGTCCTCCAGCATCACGAAGCAGAGGCGCAGAATCTCAAGGGCGGCCGTGCAGCGCGAGAACGCGTTGAAGGCGCGGACTGCCAGGGGCAGCACCAGAGCCCGCGTGAAGACAAGCAGGTCCGGCACTTGAAACTCCACCACCACCATCGGTGCCGGTGACGGCGCGGACTCGCTGCTGCCGAAGCCGCGACACACCAAGTACACG
Source organism: Pseudisothecium myosuroides (assembly GCA_951799445.1). Classification (NCBI taxonomy): domain Eukaryota; kingdom Viridiplantae; phylum Streptophyta; class Bryopsida; order Hypnales; family Lembophyllaceae; genus Pseudisothecium; species Pseudisothecium myosuroides. The sequence goes on along the minus strand of OX637290.1, from coordinate 15,388,044 downwards.
GCCGCCCAGAAGTGATCATAGTGCTGCACGATGCTGCCCCTCTTGCAGATGGCGCGCACGAAGCAGCGCGCGGCCGCGACGCCTCCACGCATTCGACAGTAGGTCTGCGGCCCAAGCAGGCACCCAAACGCCAATACTTACATTTTCCATTCAGTCCACCATCACTTTCTATTCAAATTGTACACTGCGGCCTCGACATGGACATGTGACTGAGTGTAGTAAAACTTTAAAACTTCATGTATGTAGCTACAACAAGTGAGAATCCCAGCGATAAATTCAAAAAATTTATATTCAAATTCCTTTCCAACCTTGTGGCCTCGGCATAGACTAGTGTTTGCTGACGTGACTAAGTCTAGCAAAAACTTTTACAAAATAAGATTTACAGCTACAAGAAGCAAAAATCCCCCAGTGTTAAACTTGAGTTTTTACATTCAAATTCCTTTCCACCCAGATCTCTAGAGATGACAAGGCCAGCATTGGGCATGGAGAGCATGATTATATTTTATAATCTTGTCCTTCTTTGGATCCTTGATTAAGCATGCTTGAACAAGATCCAACTATTGAGGTCATGTTTGACAACATGAAAGTATAGAATAACATTCTCTGCCCTTTCCATAGCTCAACAGAGTGTTATTTCTTAGAATGGCCTCTCCGTCTGTGTTACCTAGTCCACAATGCTAGCAGTTTTTTAACTCTACTTACAACTCACTAAAGATTTTGATTTAGAAGATATGCAATCTATCAAGATTCAGATGCTCAAACTTATTTTTTTAAGGTCAAAATGTACTAATGAGGTTTGTGAACCAAAACTTCAGCTCTATTGTGATCTCATGAGCACACTTAGAATCAACGGTTAAGTATTTGAGAGTAAGACAAGTACATCGCGTGATCTTCAAAGATCTTACAATTGAATTGTACATAAGATATGAAGGCTTGTTCTCACTTGGTGTGAAGAGTGGTGTTAGCAAGAGTCTAAGGAATGGATTTCTAAGGTATACCTTTGGAATACATTTACTTTGCTAACAGCAAGTGAGAACATATCTTTTAGGTAACCTAAAACAACGTCTGGAAGGATGAACGCTTAATTGTAAATTCAAAATGAAATTTGCATGGCAACCAAAATTATTTTTACGCATCAATAAGAACTAAGTTGCAAATTATTTTACATAAACCATGTCCTTGATTGCCATTACAAGCCTAGTTCAAATATCATTGCACCTGGAGCGATTCACGTACCTGGACGATGTCAGGAAAATAGAGACCACCATCGCGCAGCGCAGCACGAGCAAGCCCGAGGCGCATCAAGAGTCGAGCGCCGGCGTCCACAGCCCCGGCGCGCACGTTCGCATTCGGCCCCCAGCAGCTCGTCACGGCCGTCACGAATTGCGTCTGCACTGGCACGTCTCTCATCTCCTTGGCGAGCTTCTTCGCGGCTGCGGCGAGGAGCTCGATCGGACACGCCGCAGGCGCAAACCATCCGCCGACGTACGCCACTCGCATTGCCATACAATTCTTCACCATCGCGCCGCCGCTCATCAAATCAAAGCACACGTCCAACAATTTCAGCAGATATGGATTACTCCCGAACGTGGGATCAGGTTGCTTGGAGGTTCGCGTGACGTCCACCGTCCCCACCTTCGCCAGAAGCTCCGAAGGTTTCAGTTTGAATTCGTTCATGATTCTGCCGACGATGGCCAGGGCGAACGGCAGCCGCTCCAGCTTGGTCTCGAGCTCCTTCAGCATGTCGATCTGTTGCACGGAGAATGTCCCGGACTGGCGCTTACCGTCGCGCATGAGTGAAAGCGCTTCGAAGGCTGACAGAAAGGTGACTTCCACAGACTCCAAGTGCATGACGCGCCGGAGACGCGTCGTGATGACGACGTGCGCAGAGCTGCGAGGGAGAAGTTCCCCGAGCGCGCGCCCGTCCAACGAGTCGCGAGAGGCGTCCACGTTGTCGATGATGAGAAGGTAAGGGATGTCTTTCTCAAGCTCCTGGCGCAGCTTCTGCACGGCGGAGGATTCTTGCTCGTGGAAGGGGCGAGTCGTATTCTCCGCGCCCACGTCCACGCGCAACGCCGTGGACAGGTTGAGGTAATTCTGGCGGAGGTAACGGCCCTCGCCGCCCACCCAGAGCACGCGACCATACTTCTGCGAATGGCGGTACGCGAATTCCACCGCGAGCTCCGACTTGCCGATCCCGGGGATTCCCGTCAAGACGCAGCTCACGGTGAAGTGCGATTGGGTTCGTTGGTGATCGGCGGAGTTCCGGCGCTTATGTTCGCGATACGATCGTCCTGTTCTGGCTATTCGCCGATCCCGTAAACTCAACCCGCTCAAGCTACCACTACCGTTACCGTCTCTGGACCCACGCCGCTGGTCCGCTTCAATTTCCTTCTGACTTCCCTCTTCTTGTTTGTCACTGTCGTAACTTGAGCGCCGACCTAATTCGGATTCAAGCTCTGTCTCTGCTTTGCTGGAAGCGTCGCTCCTACGTGCCAAGGTTTGTGCATCCGTTCCCGACGACGAAGACGGCTCCACGTCCGGAAACAAAATCCTCTCCATTTCCTTCAACTCCTTCTCCCGGCCTGCGAAGTATCCATTCCGTGGCCATGGGAGGTCCAGCTCCTCCTCAGCGACTCCCAACTCCTTGTTTGTGACCAAGGCCGCGACTTGCTGAATGCTGTCTCTCCAATTCTCCAGGTGCGCTTCCACGCGCCGTGCCTCCACCGTGAGCAGGCCCTCCACGGCGTGGAACCATGCTTTCTCCTCGCCGCGGTAGGTCTTCCAAAGCTCCCCGCCATGGAGCTCCCAAACCTCCCCCTGCCTCGCCACGATGTTCCGGACATGGCAATCGGCCGGGTCGACGTCGAAGAAAACGGGCAACAAGTTGCCGCGCGATAGGAAAATCGTGAGCTCTTCGATGGTGTAGGGATTCCGAAACGACTTCCGCGTGATGAGCACCACGCCATGGCTTGCGGAATGCAAAACACTCCCGGCAATGTCAAAGTTCCCCGGGTCCAAATTCGATCGGTCGACAGAGAGACAAGCTAGGGAATGCTTCGTCTCCAGCTCTGCTTGCATCCACTTCGCGTACCGGATCAACCAAGGCTCCTTCCCGAACATTCCAATGTAAACATCGTAGCTGCGCGCTGTGGAGGCTTGCAAGCTGGAACCAGCGCTCGGCAATGCCGGCGGAGATTCAAGCTCGGAACGTACGCCATGACTCGCAATAGGAGTTGTCGTCGAAAGCTCCAATGAAGCACCACTTGCAGCGTCCCCAGATGAAGATGATCGCAATACCAGTGGAGCTCGTTTCTCGTCCTGGGTTTCAGACGGGGATGGCGACGCGGCGACAGGCGAACCTCCCTCATGTTCCACGTCCATCTAGCTTGCATCACCATGCAGTTAGCAAGCTTCATTAACTATCACGGCAATCGATAATTCTCATAGCTTGGAAAACTTGACTCATTCATCACTCCGTCCTTGCGATCATTTCGAAAGTTCATTCGAAATGAAATTTCGAGAGAAGTGTGATGCCCACAGGCATCATAGCCCCAGTGTATAAATAGCACGCTGGGCACAGATTTTCTCCAGCTCTTTACAAATCCATATATTCCATTCTACAACAGAGTCGAGCACTCCTCCTACAACTACGCTTCTTTGGCGGTCCGGAACTCCCTTGCAACTATTACAAGCAAACAGTGCCACGACTTCCTCCTCCATTGTCAGAATGATTCCCATCAATTAAAAGGTGAATTTACTCTAACTTAGCTGCAAAATTCCAAGGTGGCATTCTTGTGACGCACTGCTTGAGCCACCCAGAGCGTGCACTCGCATGAGAGATGCCTACAGTCCGTCAAGGCTATTCAACAGTAGTGTTGGGATCGATTGAAACAGCTAGCGACCCCCACGCCGGCGGAGAGTTCACCCAAATTATAGTATCTCGGAGCGCATTTGCGTGTGAAGATTCGGTGAGGGGGCATCGAACAATCTAGACAGGGCTATACGAGGATAATTTGTCGCGAGAATTCCAGAAGCGCTAAGATCTAGCGAGCGCGCAGGCGCTGGCGGGGAGGCAGGCTCCGTCGCGAGCGCTGCTGGAGAGGATTGCGCCGGGGGCGGGCTGATAAAATTAGCAAAAATGGGAGATGATAGTGGTAAACAACATGGTGTAATTCGTGTACTCAGTCCTTGAGCTCACTCTAAAAGAAATGCAAATGTAAATGTTTTCATCGCTCCAATAGTCCAATCCAATGAAAATCACTACTGTAGTTCTGCACTGCCTAAAAGAAAAAAAAATCATGAAGCCTCACTGGGCCTCCGTTAGAAAGAAAAACAGGAAAGGAGAGAGACGGTTGTCGCTTGAACGTCATCATAGATCGCCCAACGCCTCGACAGTACTTCATTCCATTCACTTTTCAAGAGTCTGTGATTTGGGGAGATGATTTGCAGTGAGCATTAGAGTTAATCGTAAAGTGTGTGCAAGGCGGGACCAGTAGCCTGAGTTTGGAAAAAACACAGGACTAAACTCCCTGGAGCACCCAAATCACCTGAGGTCTGATTGAGTTTGGTGTCGTGTTTGTTCAGTTCTATTCTTAGTTAAGCCTTCCTCTGACACAGGTTCAGAAACGCAAGAGAACTTTACTATTAACTCTATTTTGTTATCATTTTGGAGCAGTATAGCAAGTTAATTCTTCAATACTCGTGCAATACTCGTACAATACTCACGTGATACTCTTGTGGTGGTACTCATGTGATACTCATGTGATACTTGGTGATATCTATATCAAATTTAGATGATACTTAGAGGTAAATTTGGCTATTGATCTTACAAAAATAATAAAAACACTAATAATTTGCCCATTTCGCCTAAAAAAATGAAAATTTCTTGCACAAAAAGTAGCCAACGTCTCTTGCCGTTGTAGCCAACTAGCAAGAATTCGTGAATAAAACAAACACTAGAGATTTTTATATTTTGGTCCTTTCATCGAAGGGGCATACTAGCCTTGTGGTAGGAGATCCACAATCTAACTATTTATTAGATCATTTGCATTTTTGAATTCTTGAAATATTTTTTTGAGTAAATATTTTTTTGAAGGATAAATGGAAGTAGCATTTAATTTATCTCGTTTCATATTTTTTGGTCCTCCATGGAATTAGTTAAGAATTTTGAAGTTGGAATAATGTTAGGCTTTAACCCTTTACTTCCTAAGAAGCCCAAATTGGGCCTTTCATTTTTTTAGCAATTTTGAAGAGTTTAAAAGGAGATTTTTAAATATTTTAATAGTTAATTATTTAAAACCAATACATGCAATGTTCTTCACTTAAATTAATGATATAATAAAATTTTCCATTTAGACTATACTTTTTACTATATGATCAATCAAAGTTGGCAACTTAAAATCATGAATTCTTAGGAAGTAAAGGGTTAAAAGCATCCCTTTTCATTTTTTTAAAACAACCCATCTTCCCCTAATATGTTCATTGTTGGTACATTGACAAATGCAATTGGTAGATTAAAGAAAGTTGTACCTTTATATTAGAAAATGCTTTAAGAATATAGTGAGTTTATGAACATCCTACCACAATACTACAGTCTCCTCTCCCTTGAAGGTGAATTCGTCTCTCTATATATGACAACTTGAGTCTTGAGTTTGAATCGGGAGGTTAGCATTGACGGGAGTTGAGGGCCTAGCTAATGGCAAAGGTGTCCCTATATTTTGATGACCCTCGAGAATCTAATATGATTGATTTTATTAAATTCGTTACTTTATTATTCTAAATAAATTTTCTATTGATTTTTTCAGCATTTTTTTCCCCGATGTTTTCAAAATGCAACTGGATTTTTTTTTTCTCCAAATTTCACCGGCTCACTTTGAATTAGCCTCCGTTTTTTCCGGAACACTGCTTGGGGCATGTGAAAAAACTGAGAATGTCCTCCAAGCAATCCCTGGTCAAACCCCACTTGCCCTTGATTGAAGCCTCCCACTCATTTTCTACTCAAACTCCTTTTTCATTGGTCGTAATTTCTGCCAAGTGGCCCTGACCCCTGTTTACACTGCTGTCACTGCCAAACAGTCGTAGGGAGGTATTTCTGGGGAGGGAGCCATCCAAAAGGAATTTTTTTTTTTTTTTTTTCCCGATTGTATGGGGTCAAAAAAAAAAAAAAAAACTGCCCCTAATTGTAATTGTGCTGTTGTAATTGTGGTGTCGTTGATTTTGTACTTTGCAATCTCTCTAACCTAATTCATTGACTTTGAATCACTAATTAACTCCTAAAGTCTCAAGGCCTTTTTTTAATTAAAATTACTTAGAATTGTCATTTCTATTGCAAAGAACTAAAACCTGTACAAAGTGGGGTTTTTTTTGCATATTTATGTATAAGGTCTTCCACAAGACTAGTGTAATAATGTGGGGAAGAATTTTCAAAAACTTTCCCCATGTAGAATGCAGGACATTTGCACTTAAAGTGAAGAAAACAAAATTTTGAGCATGTTTTGCGACTAGATTATTTGACTTTGAGTCTTCTTAACTTTAAATTTTTGTACTAAACATTTTGATTTTTAAAAAATTATGTTGAATTTTTGAGTTGAAAGTCTAGGGGAAAAAAAGTTTAATACTTGATTTTTCACTCTTTAAAAAATTGTTATGTAGAAGTAGGTACAAGATTGACGGTAAAACTAAATCATCAATAGCTTTAAAATGGAATTGAAACTCACTAATCCCAAGCGTACTTCACATCATAGAATTATTTTTTTGAAAATTTTGAAAATTGAGTTCAAAAATGAATTCTTTTTTCAAAAAGTTTTCATGATTACCTGCAAAACAAGAAGCTTCAGAAATTTCACATCACTAATCCAAATTGAATGAATCAAAGCTTTTCATGTAGACAAACATAAAATCTATGGAAAAAAATTAAAAAATTAATTTCAATTTTTTGTAAATTTTTTTGCTACTTATGTTTTGAACTTATTTGTGACATAATTTTTGCTCCTGGGTACCGATTGAAATAAAAATTATATTCCCCAAAAGTTAATGTGTTTATATTTTTAAGAAAAAGTTTCAAAAAATCATATCAAAAATTGAGGTCCCAATTCCGTCTAGAAAAAACATTCAAATCTATTCATTTTCTATCAAAATCATTGCATTAATGCCAACAAGGGGTAACGTGCCAAGCCTTTAATAGAGAATACTTAAGTACCATTGGATACATAGAAAGGAGGTTATGGGTTGTTTAAAGGATGTTTATGACTTCACTCTATGAGTAGTTTTGTTTATTTCAGGGCAAATTACTTCCAAAAATTTACAAAAATTACAATTTTAATTGAAAATATATGATTCCACTGGGTTTGATTTGTGAAACAAGCACACACCTCTGAAAAATATGTGCCCCTCTTGGAGTTGGCCCCAAGGTATTCAGATTGCTAATCGGGGTGCTAATAGGCTTGTCTATCTTACTACCCAACTCAACTTTGTCCACATACTATCTTATATATTTGCACATTCTCTCTAACATAATTTTAACCCCTAAAGGCCCAAGGCCTTTTTTCTGCCAAAAAACCATCAAAACTGCCATTTCTATAGCAAGGAGTAAAAAAAATGAAAAATGTTTTTTTTGCACATCTAACCGTAGGATCTTACACCTAACTATTATGAGAATGTGTGGAAAAAATTTCAGAATTTTTGACCGCTCAGATTGCAAGATATCTGCATTTAAAGTGGAAAAAACAAGTATTTCAGCACATTGCGGGACTAGATTTTTTGACTTTAAACATTTTGCACTTAAAATTTTTGCACTACAGAGTTTTGTGCTTTAAATCTTTATAGTGTAAAATTGAGTTGAGAGTCTAGGGGAAAAAAAAATATTCAAAAAAACTTAATTATCATTCCTAAAAAAATTATTAAGTAGAAGTAGGTACGAGATAGAAGGAAAATCTAAAACATTAATATATTTTAGATGGAATTAAAATACACTAATCCCAATGGTGAGATTGTTCTAGCAAGTAAACTAAACCATGAGAATTTTTATTTTTTTTTAAATTGCAAAAAGAGCATTTCGAAATGAATCCTACAAGTTATTTTTTTCAAGAAGATGCTCTAACTGCCCGAAAAACAAGAATGTCCATAACTTTCTCATAACAAATCCAAATGAAATGAATCAAAGCTTTCCAGATAGACAAAAATATAATCTACAAGAAAAAAAATATTTAAAAAAAAAAAAAAAAATTGCCAAATTTTTCTTGCTGCCCGGACTGCCCAGTTACGAAAAAAAGTAACATATTTGGCCATAACTTTTGACTCCTATTTCCAAATGTCCTGAAATTTAGTGCATATGAAAGATATTCCTTGCACCCACCTTCTATTAAAATTTCAGCTTAAAATATGGAAATCTCTAGTCACACGGACTTGCCCAAAATTTCTATACGGCCAAAAAACGCATGCCGGTCCTTTAGGGGTTAACTTGTCATGTACCCAAATCTGTTATACACAAACTTCATTTATTTAACCTTTACAGGTTGAGAGCCCAATTTGAGTTGCAACATGGTGTTTTTTAGGGTATTTGACATATGAGGTGTATAAATCAACGTTTATACTAGTTACAAAAGTTTGTATTCATGCTGAGCCAAATTCAATGACATGTGGTACTTCCAATTTAGATCATTATTGCACCTCCTACATGTCTTAGAAGTTGCAAAATGGTCATTTATTGTTGTATTCAAACAAAATAAAGTTTAGATATTAAAATGACCTCCAAATGAAAAACATTATTTGCTGAATCTTCAATCTAATTATGTACATCTTCCCAAATTTTTGTACATACTCCATATTTTAAGAATAAACTAATACCGAACCGTATATATGGGTTCCACCAGAGCTTTAAGGGTTAATCTAATACCACCAAAAAACCCTTAAAATATTCCTTATAATAATTGTGGAAGCCAATGCTTATACCATATCCACACTACACACTAAACTCCAATAACAAATCCTCACTTCACAAGAATGGCAAAATGCTTGCATAACCTTTACGTCCCTAGCAAATAACATAGCTACCATAGTCAAGCCCCAAATACAATACAATTATACAACTCACTACATGCACATCACTCCATGCACATCACTCCAAGGGGTATTCTTACAGCGTAAAATCCAAAAATACATAAATAAAACACATTGAAACACACCATTCCATTCCAAAAAAAATATACATAATAAACCATAATCCAAAATGGTGCACACATTGACACACATTATTGACATAGTCAACTATCCCACATACAAATTCCATTCTTGCCATCTCTAAACCAACCACCAAATTATGGGATTACCACTATTAACAATATAGCTAAAAATACCAAGATTGATGCCCAAAAAATAATACAAAAACAAAATGCATCAAACATTCAGAAAACCATTTCAAAATACAAATACCTTTTACAAATTCAACAAAAAATAACATACAAATCAATCTTTAAAAAAAATAATACTCCACCATCAAATTGAATAAGAAATAGACAAAATAACATATTTACAAATCTAGAAGATACATTGCAAGAAAACTTCATTCAACAATCTATTTCAAACCAATTTACAATATCCGCATGCAAATACAATCTGATCAACAAACAAATTATACATGCGTAGTAAAAAAACACCCACAACAAGACTTGACAAGATTTGTTTTTGGAAATTGAGGAATACTAAACTCTTCAATCTAGACACAATTTGCAAAAATATATATAATATAGCACTTGAAAACCTAGCTAATAGCAAAACACCAAGCCCTCACAACATTTTCAACATCGTCCTCAAAAACATGCCAAAACATTTCTATGACCTACTACACTACTCTTTCCAATAACTAAAAAATCAGCTACACCATCCTATTATACAAAAAACTAAATCCCACCTATCTAAATAACTACATGCCTATTATACTAGCCAATACCATGTATGAACTATTTACAAACACACTACAAACACTTTTAGCTTCATATAAAAAAGAACACCAAATATTGCACAACAACCAAAAAAGCTTCAGACAAAAACTATATACTGCAAAACAAATACAATTACTCATATCAGCATTAGAAAATACTAGACTCACATATAAAAACATAAACATCATGTACGTAGACTTCAAAAAATGGAGGATCTAAAACACTCACACATTTCAAAGAAGCAACATGTATTCATTCACCAATATGTTGTACTTTATACCTACTCAAAAAAGAAGCAAAAATCAACTTACAAAGTCTAAATCCCTCATTGCCATTAATACAAACATTTTAAGAACAATTATGGATTCCCAAAATTGTGCTTTTTCAAAACATCACAAAACAAATCTTATGGAAATACCTCAATAAACTACTACATTACCACATCACTAGCTTAGATCAAATCATCACAAACCTACATTATACAATAGATAATAGAACCACCTCAACAATCACTTGAAACAAAAATAATTTGATTATACCAAAGATATAAATATATAATAGTCCAAAAAAATCCACTTAAAAATTTACAATACACATTACAAGAATCCACCCTCAACCAAATCACTTCCTTTTTTGACATGACACATTCATATTTCTCCTTGCTGGTCACTTACTTCACCAAATGCACACAATTCTACTCACTACATAAAAGAGATTGAATTTTTGGCTCTTTAGGACCAGCCTAAAGTCAATAATGGTCTATTCATGGCATAGCTCATATACATAACACTCAAACATCTACAAAAGCAATACATTGGTAACTTAAACAAATTGAAATAATAGCATTATACTAATGCTCCAAGATCCTATATAGTATGATAAAACACTCCCTAATCCACCTCAATTTCAAGACAAATATGTATTAGCTTACTTCCTAGTTGAAACCATCACTTACAATGAACCAAAGAACCCACAAACACAAAGAACAAACCCCAAAGGGAGCCAATGGCTACCCAAATATTATGTGTATACTATCAACAATATACTCTAGGAAACAAAACACTATTCGCTAATCTATATAGATTCTCCATAGAACTACAAATGCCTAAATCATATGTACACATAATACTGAATTGTAGTATATCACAACATACAAAAATTATTAACATCCCTAATTAAACTCCATACCAATATGACACACAATGAAATCTAACCAAAACCCACTATCATCCATAATGCCTTCTTACACAATAAACCAACACTTAAATATCCTTTAAAGTGCAACTACTATATTGATGGATCATTCAAAACACTTAAAGAACAACCTACCTAATCTTGAAACTAGAAAGTAGAGATTGCAGCATATAGAATATATAATTATGATTCAAAAATAGAACCTTCAAGCAAATTACTAGACCTCTAAAATATACTTTGAGTAGAACTAATAGCCATACACAAATTACAACAAATACTAACAAATGAAAATCCAAAGAACTATCACACATTTTTATTGATATTTAAACTCCATTTATCTAATTCTCAATCACATCAAATGCTCAACATTGCAACGTAAAGATCTAGATATAACAATGCTCATATCGGTCCATTGTCTACATGCTACAAGTTGTACTTTCCCATTTTTGATACAAAAAGTTAAATCACAAACAAACATTATAGGAAGTGGCATATCCAGTGCACTAGTTGTTGCAAAAAAACAAAAGAGCATAGACTATCCAAAGTGGACTACAAACATGCACAGTCTACACCGTACTACCATAGAGATGATTGGTTCTCACCAGAATGCATGCCATACAAAGGACCAATCCGCTTCCTAAAATCTTATTAAAACCAAAAAGGAGTTGATTAAACACCAATACAATTTATAAATTCCCATCCATAAACAAATGAACAGAAAATCAAAGCACCTATCAAGTAAATTCTAGACCAATCCCACTGTTACAAATGCACAGTTTACACAATTACTAAAATTACGATACAAACAACACATGGGTCAAGCTCTTAAACATCTGGCTTTTGGCCAACAAAATACTCATCCACAAAATGTCCCCTATGTAATCTACATCAAAAAGGCATTTAGATACATGTACCCTTGTGATATACAAAACCCTATAGTAAAAAACTATGTATACAAAGACACAATAAAGCAATACCGTACGTTGGGGTCAGGTTCGTAAGACCCCATACGAAATAATTTCTTTTTGGCCAAATACCCACTTCGTTATTCAATTTTAGAATTTATAAATTTTCGTTCTATTTTATACTGAATTATTCGCGGACTTTAGTGCAAAGCACTATAGCTTAACTACACTACACTGCCACTAGTTCCACTTTTAATTAATTTTGTGGGACCACATGTGGGTCTTCCATATTTTGAGGTGGCTTTACTCAACGTTCACTGCAGAATTCTCGGCGTCTTTATTACTATCGACAATTTATAAAGCAATCATTTTTGTATGCATGTTATTTTTCATTTTTCATTTTTCATCATTTTTTTCAAATTTCATTTTATTTCCATGAATATTTTCTACAATGTTCATATACACCGTGTTATAATTTTTGAAAATTTCATTTCATGCCCTACTTATTTTTATTTTTATTTATTTTTTAACGAATCTGACCCGAGCGTAGGGTACAAGAAACATCTATCTTCGACTATTTGAAACTAATTCATAGTTTATTCATAGTGTCCAAAAGATGCATTTTGGAAGAATCTAGAATTTTCTTTTAACTACCAAAAAATCTCGTAACAACTTTCCTAAAATACTAATAGAAACCACATTGATTTGCTTATTCAGCCCATTTTAGGTGTAGTTACCATGTCCGACTCCCAACAAGAAAACCGATTTTAATTTTTTTTAAATCACAAAAATTAAATTCGATTTTCTTGTTGGACTGGTAAGGAACAAAAGCCGAGTTTTGAAAGTTTGTTAAGGAGGACACTAAATCTTCCATTCAAATGCAGGAATTCAAATGCAGGAATTTTTTATTCGCCACATATGATTTTTTTGCAAATTCTGAATTCATATTTGCAATCAGAAGCCCCAAATTAGCTAGAAGAGGTCTACAACTTACCCTAGACATGGCTCAAAAGAGGGGACTTTTTTTTACTTTTACCTCCGGAAAACACAAAATTCACCCTGCTGGTCCCACTTCGAATGGAGGATTTAGTGTCCTGCGTTTGTTATTTTTGTGGATATAAAAACAGACAGAAATGGGAGCCAGATGCAAGTGGGAGAGCCCACTTGCATCCGTCATTGCGGCGCTCCAGTCCAGCTGAGCGCCGTTGCAGACGCCTGCTCTTCCGTCCAGTCTGGGACTAATGAAACCAGCAGCCACACGCCGTCAAGTCTTGACTTGCTACCATTATTTTCAAAAAAACAAAACTATGTCCAAACTGAACCAATCAATTTTTTTTCAAATTTTTTCAAATTTTTTTTCAACTTTGACACAATATCCATGAACCTGTCGAATGTTGAATTACTCCATGTTGTGATTCTCCGTCTCCCAAGTAAGCACTCTTTGCTTTTACACTCACACCAATGTTGGTGGAGAATTGTTGGATAGTTCATTGTTAGCCGGTGGAATTTGGATAACAATTGGTTGCAATTTGAAAACGTTAGAAAAAATTTGGTGAAAAAATCTACAAAATTTGTAATTGGGGTAAAAAAATAGAGAAAAAAATAGATTCGGTACTTGAAAAAATGATTTAATATGGGAATTGGAGGAACATAGTTGGTAAGACTCAAAAATATCCCAACATTGCACTGCAGTTGTATTGGTATGGGATACTCTTACAGGGGATTTGTTGTCATTATCCCCTCATAGTGGCCACTTTACCAGAATTTATCCATATAAAATAGCATAATGACAAATTTTAGAATTTACGAAACCATAATCATTTTGGATGTAATTGTGGGGGGGGGAGTCTAACCAGACTTGAGTCTATTTGAATTGTATAAACAATGGATTTGCTAGCTTATGATTAACCCGTAATAAACCGGGCAAAAAAAAGAGTTATTTTTTAGCTTTACAATTCATTACTTAGTAGGCTACTATGGGATTGTGTGGAAAAAAAAGTCAAAAACTTTGACCACATACATTGAAAGATTATAGTGTTTGAAGTTTGAAGAAAACATTTTTTGCAATACAAGGTTAGTACATACTAACTCCTCTTGTCATGCAAGGTCAATAGACTTTAACCCCTAAAGGATCTTTTTGGCAACATAGTGATCTTGGGCAGTTCACTACAAACGGAACTTTTTTTCCTTTGAAATTTTCACACAACATGTGCTCGAGGTGTAGCTTTAAGGCGCAACAATTTTCATAGCTTTTGACAACATGATTAGAAAGTTATCATATGAAATTAGTTGTCTTTATTTATATATACGTGGAAAGCTTTGAATCATTCCATTTTGATTAATTAGATGAAAGTTATGAAGAGTTTTAGTTTGTGGGTAGTTACTGAATCTCTATTCTAATAATAAACTTTGAAGTCCTTTATTTAACTCAATTTTCAATATTTTGAAAAAAAATGAAAACACTTGGTGTAGATTATTTGTTACAACATTACAACCATTGCGATTGGCATTTTTCAATTCCATAACTAAATTTTTAACAATTTAGTGTTTTGAATCATTATCTATCTCTTTCTACTTATTATTTTTTTCCTATATGTTTTACAATTCCAAACAATCTGAAATTTTTCAAGCATTTAGCCAACTTGCCTTGAAGAATGATTCCAAAATGTAACCACCATTTTGGACATTTTTTCATACAAATGTGACCTTGTGAAGTGCAGCTGATTGTTATTTTGCAAGGCCCAAAAAAGGATTTTTATCAACTCAAATGCTAATATCTTGCAATCTACACGGTGAAAATTTCTGAATTTTTTTTCACATCTTCTCAAACTAATTTACTATAAGGTCCTACAATTTTATGAATTCAAAAATGTTTTAAAAAAAAATGTTACTTGTACTAGAAATGGTAGTTTTAGAGCGTTTTTGGTGAAAACATAGTCAAAAACCTTTAGAAATTAATTCCTCTTGGAGTGACATTTTTGCATTATATATGATTTTTTTCCTTCAAGCACTTGCATCCTATGTCATTTTAGTTTTAGACATGCCAAATTTCAGAACAAGAAGAGGACTTTGGCACATGCTGCCCAAACCTCTTTGCCCTACTCAAATAACTTCAGACAATATATATCACTAGAAGAAATTTGTGTTATTCTAGCTGTTTTTGTGTTAAATCTAGCACATGTGTGTTGGAAATAACATAGATTTAACATAACCGTGACTAAAACAATATTGAAATTAGATTTAACACAAAACATTAGCTAGATTATCAACTAGAATAATGTAGATTTTTTCTAGTGATAACTTCTGGTCCTAGCACTCAATTAACCTAAAAAAATTACTTACAAGGGAAGTATGTGTCCACACCTTGTGTCAAATTTTTTGAAAGATTTCTATAAAAACAACTTTGCAAGAAACTACATGAACTTCTAATTGTTCGTTGAACAGACACTTGATTTTTTAGGGATTGAGAAAAATAAGCATGTTCACACAAGTCGTGCCTCACACAACATGCAAGACCAATAACTAATCAAGAACTAAGCGGTGATAACCAAATGAACCATTCAATTGCTAGGCTAGGTCATTGTGGTCCTATTATATTTTGTTTATCTTAACCCCTAGATGCCCAAGCCTTTGAAGTGTGTTATTCTTATGACAAAAGAACATAGGTTTATAGTTATCCCTAATGAAGCTAATTGTATTTTTTGCAAAATCTAATTGTACAGATGTTTAAAATGCTTATTTATTAGTGTGTATTCTAATATTGAGTGTGAAATTGTATAGGAGTTGTGAGATTATAACAAGAGAAATGTAATTATCCTATTTTAGTATGTTGCCTTTCTCCACAATGTTTGAGAAAATTGCGTATAAAAGTTTTTTTTAAATTGGTGGTGACATGAACAACTAAAAATTGTGTTAGCATACTAAAATGTACTTCCAAAAATCTTATGTTCAAATGAAGAGCTATCAAACTCATTATGCAACCCACCTTGCAATTGTTGAAATGCAATTTTTTTTATAAGTAAAAATTGCAAATAATTCCAAATTAACACTTTCATGTTTAAATTTTCAACGGTGAAAATCATGAAAACACTTTACTCTCTCTATTGGGACCATTTTCAAAGAAAATGGATATATACAATTTTTAAAATCTAAAATCAAGTGAAATTTGCAAACTGTGCTCAAAGATGGGAAATGAAGTAAAATTCTGAAGCTTTTCTCTTCACTAACGATACATATATGTGTTTGAAGACCTCTTAAACATCAAATACTCGTCAAAGGAATTTAACTGCCCATACCAAAATGAACATGGAATTTCAGATCGACCATATATGGTCGCTTAGGCAGTTAAGGGTTAAATAAAGAATTAGGATTTTGAATATACTTCATTCTTCAATACATGGTTGTACTTTAATATTTCACTATTATTCTTGCAATATTCATAAGCAAATAGGAGGAATAAAATGCAACCATTTTGTAATAGTTGGAGTACATGAAGAGTCAAGAAGTAAAGGCCTATATGGATTTTCCATGACTTTTGTATGGAATTATGTTTATGTAAAAGGATGTCACATTGTAAAAGACCTATACATTTACTTTAGAGGGGGTAGAATTTCATGCATTGAGCATAATACAAAAAATGGGGAACTCAAATATGGGTCATGCATACAATTTCCTTTCTATTTCACTCTCACAATGTGTATCTTTTGCAAACCTAGGTTTATGAGGATTCTTAGTTTGAGGGTAGTTATGGAATCTTGCACATCTTCGTATTAAATAAATGTGGAAAAAATAGGTAGAACCACTATTTTTATTTTTTAAAAACAAAAATTCTCATCCAAATCTTACATCTCATCTCATATAAGCATTCTCAGGTATACAAAAGAAATATTCTACAACATCGAGCCAATTGTATGCAATTCACTTTTGAATTTAACATTAAGATGCTTGGTTGTTTTTAGCAAAACTAAATATACAATTATATAGGACATTTAGATTTTTTCTAAACTTCAACTCAAAATAGAGATTTGAAAGCATAATATTGCTATGACATTTGAGATGATGGATTTTCATAAAATATTTTTCATTTCTTTATATATAAAAGAATACAAGCTTGCATTCAAGATGTTTTACAATGAGAGGTGAAAGGAGCCTGGATTTATGAAAAACAAAAGGTTACCTTGCCTTGAAGTTCGAGAATGTTATAAGGTGGGAGGTTCATAAAACAACCTTCTAAGAGCTGATTGCATTTGGGGAAGCTAAACTCCTTGAACCAATTTTCAATAAAACATTTGTAGAAAAAAAAACGGAATTGGCATCTAACCCAAGTCATTTCATATTTTTTGGACCTTTATGGAGTTAGTTACAAGTTTTTGAAGTTGAAACATAGTGGTCACTAAAAGCATCTACCTCCTAAAATGTACAATACACGATTGGTGAAGAAAGCAAAATGTCAAAGAAACCTTTGCATTAGAGAATGCTTTTATAGCTGAGTCTGTTTTAGGACCTCCTAAGGTGAAAGCACCAGTAGTCGCTCGTTTAAGCAATTTTGGAGCGGATTGTGCATAGTAACAAGTGGTGGGAAATTTTTCCCATGTAGGAAGATAAGAAATATGTAGATTGCAAAATTTTCGGAATTTTATTCCCAAAATTGAATTTACAATGAATTTTGGGAACCAGAAAGTGCATTTCACTAGTAGCCATTGTTTAGAGTCTTCCAATTCCGACCATTCAAGAACTATTGTCCCGTTCATTGCTTCATACTTTCTTGCTCACTACTTTCTGAACATGTGCCATAACCTTGTTAGTAGTCCCAACCTTGAAAAAGAACAAAAAAAACATATTCCAAGCTTCGGTTGGACATCTTTTCCAGCCTCGGTTGGAAATACAGCACCCCTACAGGTTGGGTACTTGGGTACTTGGGTACTGGGCGTGGTTGACTACTAGTGCTTCTACCGTAACTTACACACGAATTGGAAGTTTGGAGCTACAGAGTGGACATGCGATTCCAATAAAAAAATCATTCCGAGCAGTACAGTAGCGACTGCAGCAACTAGGAACGAGTCATACGAAAGCACAGAGCTCCAGAACATGCACGAGTACCTAGATAACCCTGAGGACTGGCAGAAGGTAATCTCGAGCGAAAACCAGCACAGGGAACTGAAACAAGTGTCAGCGAATCCCGAGGACAAAGTCTTATAATGATCACAATAAGCCACTCCGTCACACGTCCCTACAACAGATACCGGTAGTCAGACTTACACCTAATCCACGATTCACGATTGCCTTCCAATGGTGCGGCAAAATAGAGAAGAAGTGGCTGACACACATCGAAAGTCTGATTTTATTTGTTGAATAAGCCAGACCTAAACAACGAATACAGAACAAGAAACCCGCTCACAAATCTGTCCCCGCAGAAACAACCCACACTGCCTCCATCACACTTCCACAACGCAATTGTCTGTCAAATAAAACAAGTCAGAAGAAAGCATCAGCAGCATTACTCTGGTCACTTCACAATCCCGAGACCACACCAAGCAACCCATGCTAACGCAATGCCGAAAACTGCTCTGCCAAATACGTCGTCCATTATACGAGCCCCGCGTCACTACTAACCCTAAACCATTGCGCCCCGGAAGCCGAGTTCACATAGACATCACGAATGACAAATGGACTCAAAACATAGTCTCTTCCAAAGAATGGCTCATTCCATCTGGAATAAACACCTGGCCAAATTGTACTCCTTCAACCAATATTTACAGGCAGTGATCCCATTGACAAATGGTTTCCAAAGAAGACATTGCAATACACCAGGTAGAAACATGAACGTGATGAATGGGCGTCATAGGACCCCACCATTCTTTCCATATAAGCCTTCTGAAGCTTTGTTATGTAGGAATATTACTAAGCGACAGTGTTTACAGAGGTGTTCACCCCAAGCAGCTTGCCCCTGCCGGTGGAAAAACCTCGGGTCCCATCCGGCATCCGTGGCCCAGGTGGTGGCTTTGCTACGATTTCAGAACTCATATACAACGAATTCTGAGGGGGGGTCCCTGAATGAGTATGGTGGTGCAGCAGCCCACGACCCCTACCACCGCCTGTTCTACCACCCCGCCCTCGGCCTCTCCCCTTCTTACTCAGCGCGTCTCCGCTATCACCTCCCTGTCGCCCAATACCCCCGACACAAAATCATTAGAGATAATAGTTACCTAACAACAATGTACCTATAACACACTGCATCATCCAGGGGCATTCCCATCCGTCGGACACCGTCACATCCACCACCACCACCACCACCACCACCACCACCACAATAGTTCCCACCACCAAATGTGAACTAATATCGCCAGAACGTCCACATGTAAGGGCTCAAAGTTCAAGCATTGTGGAAGCGGAAGGAAACCCAAAAAGTCACAGCAAAGCTCCGTATAAAGCCAGAACGACCTTATGCACAAATACACAGCAACCACACCAAATGCAGTACTACCACCCACCCATCCACCCTCACCGTAAATTCATCATGGCGCTCTCCATGATACTGCCAGCCAGAAAACTCCTCACTTCCCCTATCATGGGCCTTGTCCCCTAAACCCTCTTCCTCATCCATCACCACTTCACCGTCCGAACCTCCCTTGCGAGCTCGCTGATGAGGGGCCTGCTGATAATTGTGTTTGCTCTGAAACGCCTACAACATAAACCATCACAACCCCACCCTATTCAACACTCCTCCGCCAGCGTCATTCACATAAAAATAAGCATGGTTCGTCTCGTTTAGATACGAACTCCTACGAGTCGCTGCATCTGCAACGCAGCCTAGACACCCCCATCCCAACCCAATCAATCAAACAGATGCCCACCCCAGCAGACAAACCTGACGTCTTAGCAGCAACCGCACGCGCAACCCACTCCTCCAGTTGCGCTCATCCGTCAGCTCCGTCACCTGACACAACAACCCATTCGTCCACACATCACTAACATCCCATTAGATGCACTCGTACTCCACACGAACACCACATTCCCAAACTCTGCATTCTCCATCCACTCGCTCCAACACCTCACCAACCATAAAACCGTGACCTCACAAAATCCACGCTCTGCATTCCATGCAGCGGTCATCTCTCAAGCCGGGTTCAGCTCAGCAAAAACAGGGTCCCTTTCTACATCAGCCATTACCGACTACGAAATGCACTGCATAAAACAGAGTGCTCCAACCAGGATCCAAATACTCACAGCTTTCTCCGCCAGCTCTACAGATTCGTACTCCACCAGGGCATGCAACTGCAAAATCAATCAAACTCGTCAGCTTAACTTCATCTACCCTATCTATAATGGATCCATCTCACAACTCAGGCAACCTCATGAACAGCGAACTGTCAAATCAAGCCCCGACGCCCCTCTCACCTTATTGCTGACCAACATGTCCGTTTTGGGATGCTTCGCTGCAGTCGAATTAGCCCCATTTGCAGCCTCAGGAGAACAGATGCGAACCATCTTCACTGGCCCCACTTTGCCAAACAACTGCTCCATGCTTTCGATGGAATGATCCTCAGGCAGATTCTCCGCTACAACCGTACGTGACTGCTCAAACACACCATCACCGTTACCCCACGTGCAAACAAAAAGAGATGCACGCTAATCGGAAACACAGTATACAGAACCATGAAGATAGCTGGAACTGAAGTACACAGAACCATTCCTATACATTGCCGGAGGGACAAACGATTGCTATGACAGACGTAAAGACCTGGCACAAAATTCGCGTGGATTTTACATTGGCTTATATCTGTTAAATCCTTGTCGATTAGGGTATTCCAAGATTATCAAAAAATTCCGCTGGCAAGGATCTGTGCCACGTCTTTACTTCGAGTGAAATCTGACTCTTCGAGAATTCTCAATAAAAAAACTCGGAACTTCGCTTCACGGGATTTATATTCAGAATTCCCTGGAACCAGCCTTCACCCTATAAACAACGAACTCCTCCCCAGGTCTCCCCTGCGTGCCCGAGCAGTAGCAATGATTAGAAAATTGACACCCAATCCTAAAGTACCTGAACTTCCTCCTGATCCACGTCTGGGAGTGGTTGAGCTCGCCGCACCTTCTTCCCGTCCTCACTCACCACCTGCAGTATTCCAGTGCCCACATTGCATAGGTGTCATAATCCCAAACATACCAAGGAAACTTCCTTCAGAAGAATCGTAAATAAAATGCGCAACTCCACACCCAAACACAACACCAATGGCACCTCGATTGCATCCTAGCTATGAATCGTCCAGGCACACGTTCCTCTAAAATGCCTTCTGCTCGCTGAGATGTTCGACAAACTATTCCGAACATCCACACAACAACACAGGATGAAAAGAACTCACCAACAGCGTAGAATTCCGAAGAGCAGCTGCCACAACTCCATGGTTCTTCACGAGGTTCTTGATCTTTCTGAACGACGCTACCACGGGAATCGGAACTGCCACCAAGAGAGGTTCGTCAGTACCACATTTTCATTCCGTTCGCGAGAAAACCCAGGTTACAACTAGTCCAGCACATACAAGACAGGACACGACATTTCTAGGGTTTATTAAACAGTCAAGGGCAAGTCCACATCAAAAAAGTCACTGATACTCATAAGATAATCAGACAAATAGATCTTTCGACACACACCAAATCCCTCCGGGTCCTTCTTCACAAACTTCATCAAGTAGTTGTCGGTTGGAAGGTTGGTGTCGCTGAAATAAAACTCCACCTAAAATCCAGCAACCGCCGTTAGAGACTCACACCACCATCCTAGTCCAAAACCGCGGAACCCAAGAAACTAAACCTTCTGCACGAGAAACAATCCATCTACAAACTACGCACCCTACAACACCACCACAGCAGGGAGGTTGTTCACAAAATTGCATGTGAATCCGCGACCATGCCGACACTCCTGGAACATATACACTGATGAGGATAGTCCGGATTTCCTATCCCCTGATAGCAATCTGACACCTTCACCAAAGCTTCCTCAGGTTGGACTGGGAATCAACCTCATTAACTGTATTCATCAATTCCACTGGCTTCCACTGGTCTAACCAATATACGCAGCCAGACCAGCTGACATAAACATTTCGGTACCGTTCAAATCGTCACCCCAGCTCTTCAAACCGAGTTGCTCTACATTGCTCCACTATGCTACCCTAAAACGAATGCCATTGCTCGAATCAAAGACTATACTACACACCACGGTCGCAACTTGCCATTCACGAGGTAAAACCAAAACCAAATTGTGCAAAAGACAATTGAAGTCCACGGTCAACCCTAGCTTTCCGAAACTCCACAACAATACGAATACAGCCAGAGACACCATACCTGCTTAACGACTTTCGCCTTCAGCTCCTCCGTCACCACGGGTTTCGCGGGCTGCGCCACGTTACCAGCAGCTGCCTGACCCGCCTCACTCTCTCTGCCGTGTTCAGAAGCCACCAATGCTTCAGATCCATCTGTACCATCCTTCGCTGAACCCGTGTCGATGCTAGGAGGCGAATCCGAAATCGGTTCCTCCACCACTGCGGGAACGAAAACTCCCGTCCCAACTGTTTCTTTCGCAGCCGGCGGAGGTATTATCACAGGAATCACGGACGATGAAATTTGAACCAAAGCAGGAGGACTGAACCCTAATCCTTGGGCAAGGCCTGGCAGAGAGGTCGAACACGCAATTTGCAGGCCCTTCGGAACGAATGCCGGTGCTCCAGCATTCAACCTCGACCCCGACAGCGAACGACTCAGAAGCTGCACCTTCAAATCATCTCCACTCTGCTACACGCGCACAACAAATAACCAATCTGTCAGAAGACACCATCTCCAAATAATTCTGGCCCAGTAGGGCGGCACCCGGGAGATCACACAAGCATGTAGCTACCTCCAAGTTCTTCCGGGGAGATTACGTCGGGGCTAAGCAATATTCCGTCACAATTCGCAGACCACGAAATCAAAATCGCATCTCACGTTCGCGGCAAGAGCACTTTGCCTTTCAATTCACTGCGCATGGTAGCTATCCATGTGCGGGCGACCAAATTAGATCCTTAATCGCCTCCAAGGCGTCATCTCCTATTGGCCACCCTAATCTACGCAAACCGAATCTAAAACTACTGTACAAATTCTAACTGTCGGCAAGCGCCGGGGAAGAACACCGAAGAAACATCCAACCGGTCGTGCTTTCGCAGATCGGTTAGCCAGGCATCACGAGGATCGAAATCGCGAAAAGCGGTGCACAGGAAATCGTCGGTAACAGCCCCTTCCATGCTCAAAACGAAGATGCAGAGCCTCCGAGTCCCGCCCAACGGTCAGACGATAAAATCGCACACACAACCATCTAGCCACAGAGAATTGCCTGCAGTCCAACACTCCGCACGCGCAAAGTAGGTCGATCCAGCCAGAAAGCGCCACGACAAATGAATAGGGCACCAGTCCCGAGAATTGTACAACCAAAAGATGCTGTACCTCGAACTGCGAGATCAATCACTCCGACACGCGAATAAACAAAACAGACAAGCAACTAAACGATTGCGACACACAACGAACCGACGGCGCAACAGTAAATCAGGTCACGGTCACATCACGACACCGGTCAGTCCAGTCCAGTCCCTGCTCGCACATCGCAATCGCAATTGCAACCCTAACTCAAGACCCGCACACTCGATCGTCGACACAGGACCGCCAACGATCGCCACGACGAAACCACATGATTCGACATGATTCGACGGCGAGAGATCGCGACGCGAAGAAATGCGTTTCGGACGTTACCTGAGCGGGAGGCTGCACCAGCAGAGAGGACGACGAGGTGGAGGAGGTGCGACGGTGGTGAACAACATCCATCGGCGGGGTTCCAGACGGCGACGACGAGTTGTTGTTGGACACGATGGAAGGGGCGGAGAGAGGGGCGCCAGCCCTGCGGTGGTGGTGATGGTGCTGGTGATGGTGCTGCTGCTGCTGCTGCTCCCGTCCCGTCGCGGAGGCAGCGGCAACGGCCACCACGTCGAGGTCGGCCGCCCCGATGCTGCTACGAGGCTGAGCAGGGTGCTGCGCCGGGGCAGCGGCAGACGGCGCCATGGATGGCAAGGCAGCCGGTCTGTGTGGCAGCGCTGCTGGCTGGCTGGCTGGCTACATAACAGCCTGGGCCATGGCCTCCATGGGCGCTGCTGCGAAGCTAGCGAAGCTCCCCCCACCCCCCGACCGACGAGCGACGACGACGACGGACCTGAGCTCCGCCTTTCCCTTCCCCGATCAAATGGACACACGGATCCATGGCCAGTAAAGAGGGGCCCCCCTTCGCACGCAAGAGAGAGAGACGAAGTTCCCCGCGGGGCACCGAGTTCCCTTGAGTTCCCTTCAGTTCGCTTGAGTTCCCTCCGTACTAGGATGGATCATGGATGCGGACGGAACTGTTAGTATTGTCGTCATCAATGGAGTTTTTTGTTGGGCGATTTTGGACTGAAAGGGAGGAGGCTTTGCATTGACAACCATAGTACTAAAGGTGAAGATGACTACCTTGAATGAAGAATCTTTTGGATAACATTGTGTATAGTACACAAAATAGTGAAATTAGGTTGCCCCTCACTAATTTCTTGACATTCTACATTATATAAATATATATTGTTGTTGTAGAAACATGCAATATTGCAAGAACAATATGTGTTGCATGGGTTGGTGCACTAGTTCTTGACCTGGATTTTAGAGAGTCGCATGCGCTTCCATGTGGACAAACAATAAGTCATGAAGTAACCTCTCTGGATAAGACAACCTAATTTCACTAATTTGTGTAGCCTTTAGAGAGGCTGTCTTTTCCTCTTTTGAGTTCTCATCCATGAAATTCATTCACACATCATGGAGAATTAAAGTAAGCTTCAGTACCAAGATAGTAGCTGACATTTATGGTGTGCACCATTTTTTGGCTAATTTTGGGACCAAACAAACAAATGTAAAGGTGATTTGTTGAAAATCCTACTAAGAAATCATTGAGTCAAATACCAATGTCATTTGACCATCTTCCATGAAGAAAAAATTTGATAGCAAAATGAAGGAATTGCTTCATTGAAATTTGTGGAGATGATGGGTGGAGAGCAACAATCCCTAAATTGGCTAAAATTAGCTAAGTTTCTACCCAAAAAATCCTTGCACTACTAGTCCATTATAGAAAAGGGCCTTTAATGGAGACATTTTAACCAACACTACAATAAACAATAGAATTTGATAGCCAATTTGCAAAACATATAACTTCCTCCACATTGGAATTAGCATCAATTTTGTTAATTTTGTATTATAGTACTCCCAATAATCCTTTACAACTTCAAAAATCCTTTCTTTTTAATTTTTTTCTTTGACACTACTCACTCTCAAGGTAGCCAAAGTTGATGCTTGCCTATATTGAAGGTAGCATTTGCACTAAATTCTGTAAACTAGTTCTAGGATCACTCAGAGAGCTTGACCACTCATTGTCAAAATGGAAGAATTGTATTTAAAGTAGAATTCAAACCTCATTCAAGCATAGTTAGTAGTATAAATTGAATTAGAAAAAAAGTTATAAAATCAAGCTAAATTTCATCTCCAAAAATCAGTTTGTAATTTTGATCCTCCAATCAAAAGTTATGGGCAAAATTCAGAGAAGATGTTTGAAAATGTCAAACTAAATGTTCTTTCCAATTCTTCTCTGAAATTTGTCCATAACTTTTAATTGGAGGCTTGAAATCTAAAACGGATTTTTGGATATGAAGTTCAACTTGACTTCCCAACTTTTCTTAATTCAAAGTTTTTAAGAAAATTCATTCTACTATGCCTAAATAAGGTCTTAAATTCTACTTCAAATACAATTGCTACTTTTAGTTTGACTTAACTACAAGCGGTTGAGCTCCCACTAATTCTAATTTACATATCTCACATGGGTTGTTTTACCTCCTACCCCCCATACGTATACCATACATTGAAGTCAAATTCATTAGACCCCATACAAAATCATTTCTTTTTTGGTTGAATTTCCTTTCATTAACTAAATTTAGAATTTTGGAGATTTCATTTCATAAGATTTGGAATTTTTCATGACCTTTAGCAGCATGGTCTTTACACCTTTGTTGTGGTACTTAAAGCTTTGCCAAATTTGTTGTGATGTTTTGCAGCAGAGTCTTCATAGCTTTACCGCGGTACTTGTGGCTTATTTGTTATTTGCAGCTTATTTTTAATTTTTAATTTTTCATCGGGATTTTTTTTCGGGTACAAATTATTTTCATTAATATTTCTATACTATTCAATTATATTGCGTTATAATTTTTGAAAATTTCATTGCATGCCATATATAATTATTTTTTGAATTATTTTTTAACAAATCTAACCCAAGCATAGGGTATAAAGAGCTTGTCTTCACAATTACAAACATAAAAGTAAATGGTTTTCAAAGCACTATAAGGTAGTGGTTAAATTCATTGTTTTCAATTAATTTATTGTTGAATTTTTTAAAGTTTTGTTTTAAAGGATTGAAACTTATTTTGGTACTTTAATTATATATTCATGACTTCAGGTGTTGAAATTGCTATCTAGGTACGAAATTAACAAGGCTCTTGTTGAATGCTACCCTTGTAGATAATGATGGATGTAGAATATTCCACACCATATCACTCGAGGGATGAAATGATGTGGATTGTGGAATATTCTACATCATTCTATTGGAGGGAAGGCAACCCAATTGACTACTACTAAATGTTTTAAGGGTGGTTTTGCATTTAACAAAAGTTATGTGAAGGAATTTGAAAAGGATCTTACTTGAAAAATAAATCATTTTTAGAGGGACACTTTCACTTTGGAATGATGCTATAAACAATAAGTATCCAACAAATGATTTTGCACGCTTCTAAAGAATAGCAAAAGTCAAATTTTCATCCATCTTAATTTTTTTCAAACTGTATGGATATCTTACAATAGTCCTAAAAAGAAATCCACAGCATTGAATTCAGAGAGCACTATATTATGAAAAAGTAGTAGAATGATAATAGTAGGGCCACAGTGCCTATACTACAAATTTTGTATGTAGTCATCACTATTTTCAACAATGGCAACATCAAAACATTGGCTACAGAAAACTTGGGAAACAAAAGGCAAGATACCATCTCATTCCTTTAGGTAGATCTTACTACATGGAGTCAACAATGACACCAATTGAGTTGTTTCAATATAGAATTTTTTGTATCTCATAGTGGCCAAAAATCCCTTTCTTGTTGCTTGGAGTATTTGGGATGACCATGTCCCTAGTGTGAACAACACCTGCGTGCAATAATCAAAGTTGAAGGTCTTCCGTAGATTGAAGCTTTTATGCAAGTTATCAGATTGTACATGGCAGTTGGAAGCGGGGCAGTTCAAGCAATGCCTACATAATGATCAAGGTTGTCACGGTTAAACACGTCTACAATACTGGAGAAGATTTCTGACATTTGACCGCCACTATTTGAAAGTGTTTTTGAGAATTCAAACATTGTTTGGAGATATCACTAGATTTCTGCATGTAAACACCGTTTGCAAGGTCAAATTGATTTTTGGGTTTGCAGTTCAGACTCAATTGTCTACAATTTTCACCTTTTCAATATCTTATAGCATTGACAATAGAAAATGATACTTGTCAATAGAAGAAGATAGTATGCCTAGTAATTGCAAGGTTTTGCATTTGAACTAGCACAATGTAAATGCAATGCTTCTTTTTTCAATCCATTGTCCACAATGAATTCTGAGAGTGTGGTCAAAAGCTCTAGTGTTATTTTAATATTTGCCTACAATGTCCATGTTTGGAGGTACACTAATTTCATAATTTCCACTGGCTTTTTGAATGAGAAAGTATTCAAGTTCAGTGTTTGTTCTCTTGCCTCCTTCCCCATGCACACTCTCCATTCATTGAGGTACCAAAATTCATGATTATGGCAACGTCACTTCAATTAATTTGTACTCTCACAGCCATAGGAATCTTCATTCCTATTTTTGCCTGGTTAACCGGTCCTGTCAAGGTTAAGCTTCTCATATCATAGCTATTTGATATTGTTTTATAATACCACTCAAAGATTTTGTAACAACTGAGAAATTTGATCATTAAAAAAAAGATATTCTTGACAAATATTTTTTCAAGAAATATTTATACTACTTTTGAAATTTTTGGTCATAAAATAAAATCCAAACCAAAGATGTTTTAATAAGTTTGATATTGTCAGTCCAAAAATTAAAAGTGTCAGTATATGATAATGAAAATTTATATTTAACATTATGGCAACAACATATTTAACTTTTACAAGCTTAATGATTATATTCTAATACATCTTTCTATAGAATCCACTAAGAGTTAGATTCACAATATTAAGAATCACACAGCATTTGTTTAAAAAAATACAAAGACAATCTATTTTACAATTTACTTCCTTTAAGACTTTGCTTCCATCAACAACATTAAAGAGCTTTCAAGAAAGGCTCCACATTTGCCTCACATATAAAGAGGGAAAATCAAAATGCTACAAAAATGAAGACCTTTTGTTTGAATTCTTCTTAGACCATGATTTATTTTGCCTAGAAAGTTTCATTTCTATATTTTCCTTTACAGAAAGAACTATTAGGGGGATAATGGCAATATTTATTAAATATTATGAAACCAAAAATGTAAGTACTGCAATATTGATTCAATCATATATTGTAAAATAAATTTGCAATAAAAAAGAAAAATTAACATTTTAAATGAAGAGAGTGAAATAGTAAATGACGTTGACAAATCTTACTAGATAAACTAAGAAAAAATTTGAATCATAAAAGTGCTAAAAAATAACCAAGAACAAGTTATTAAATGAATGTCTAAAGTTCCATCCCTATATTTTATCGAAAACTACCTTTTATAGTGCAAGGAGCAAAATGAACAAAAATGATTTGTTTGCGTATCTGACCATAAGATCATGCACCAAAATAGTTGAAAAATAAATGGATGAACTTTTAGACACTTTAATAGAGTAGTTTATAAGACAATAGTATTTAAAATATTAAAAATCAAGGTTTCATATCTTATCTCAATTATTAGGTTAAGAAGCCTTTAATCCTCCTTAGTAAATATAAAGTTCGGAATTAAAGTTCTAAATTTGATAAATCAGCAGTGCAAAATTTAATTTTTATTAGAAGTCAAATTCTTGAACTCTCTAGATTTTTTAAATCTATAGTGTATAACTTTCTAATATAAGATCTAAGATAGTTTATGGAAAACAATTCTAAAAAAAACAATGTTCATTCTTAAAGAAATAAAGAAAACTAATTTATTCTCCAATTTTATAAAAAAATATCGAAAACTCACACCAAAAGTGATATCATAGGAACTTGTCCAAACTTTTATTTGTTCCATGAAGGGACTTTTGTCTTTCAAGGTTTATAATCATATTGTGGTCTTTGAGATTTTGGTTGGCTTTTATAGTTTGAGTTTTGATTTGATTTTGCATGCCAATTGATCTTTTGGAAGCAAATTTTCAATGAAAAGCTAAAAATATAGTTTGTGCTCATGAGCAAGCTTGGATGCATTATTGAGTGTCTTGGATGCTTCATAAATTTATTTTTGTAATTTTTAAAGGATATGAGATAAATAGCCACTTAAGAGTTGAAAGCTATAGAAGTTCAAATGCCACTTCAAGGCCATGGCATCAAAAAATCTCTAATTTGGCCATAACATCAATTGAATTTTTCAAAATCTTTTCAAATTTTTCTTCTCTCATATTTTGAAATGTTATAGTAGGGGGTATAAAGATAGCGAAGAAAGGAGGTGAGACAAATATGATAGTGAAGAAAGTGACATTAAGAGGAAATTAAACCCAATAAGAGGCTTTGAATTTTTTTTCTAAGTTTAGTAATAATTAAATGAATATGAGGGCGGCCACATCGTCATTAGTACCAACATGTAGAATTACTTGTAGCCACTTGGCACATAGATATTTATATAAATATTTGAGCCCATCATACAAATCTTGGCGTGATTAGTGAGTTGAAAAGGCTCTTCCCATCCATATTTTTGCATTGAAAAGCGGCCTCTTTTTGTGTTCAATTTATTCCTAATGTATACATAGGATAATGAAGTAGGTGAGAGGCATTATGATAGTGAGGGAAGAAAGTGAACTACATAAGATAATCAGAGATGTGAGACACATATGATGGTGCTTAAGGAGAGTGGTGAACTACATAAAATAGTGAAAAATGTTAGATACACATGATAGTAAGAGAATTCATTCACGTAGAATAGGAATAAGGTGAAACAAATAGGGGAAGAAAAAAATGCACTAAGGTAGAGAGCTCAGAAATCGCTCATCTAAGCGATTTCAGCCTTGTCTACGGCAATCTTCTGATCAGAAATTTTCCTGCATAATTTTCATAGCAAGAGAAATCACAGACAGTGCTGTGGAATTTTTCTCATAATTTTCGAAGTCCATATGAGTTTACTGTGAATTTCTGAAGTGGAAGGCCGTAGGGCACTATTCTTGCTCATAGAATGGAACAATAATCAATGAAGACAAGTGTTTAAATAGACCATGTAACTGTAGAAATTGATTAATATACTCCTTACAATGCGCATCTAAGTAGTTAAAGCGTCCAATAGAAGTCAATAATGACGCACTAAGCATAGAAAATCTGCACATAATAGAAACTGACAATTTGTAAGTAATGACATTCACTGGCTTCATCAAATCACTTCTCATTGTAAACATAAATTTTCTGCACTCTAATTATTGTACCTTACTTTTTGCTTTTACTTAATATGAACTCATGTACAAGCAAAAATCGTACCTTGTACTTAACCCTTTCAACTGATGAATAGTCTAAAAGCACTCACATATGACTGCAATATCTTAGCACACATAGTTTGTTCCATTTTCATTACCCTGTGCACTGTTTTAGCCACTTCTGTAGGGGCGATTGAAAATGCCTGGTCGATTTTAGAGCCCCCTCCTATAGTATAAAAATGATAGAAGGAGGTCGGCTTCAGTATAGAGTTGGAGCTTGCCCAAGGTCTCACCACTATCAATGGTCTTTTGAAGAGAGGGTCTAGTATACTTTGTTGCATTTGTTTTAGACCTCAAAACTCAAATTACACTTGCAAGCTATTATCATCCATTTGCATGTGGTGTCAAATTGTGGGACCACAATTTGATTCTTGGAAGCAAGGCAAGTTTTGTCGTCAAATTATTTGGCAATTCTCTCTTTCTAAATCTTTACTTGTTTTTATTTTTAATGACCATGGACAGTGGACTCAATGGACATTATTAGGCCTATTTATTCATTTATTTGGCTGAATTTTGTTTTTTTGTTTTTTTGCTAAGCTGCATTTTTCATTAAAAATCCAAGTAAGTGACTTGTCACCTATTAAATAGCACTGGCAAAAATCTTAGTCATAGTTGTATGCAATATAGAATTGGCAGAGGCAGTTGCTACCTCTTTTGAGGACATTGTGAGAAACTGTCACTTTCTGATTAAAACATACATTAATTACAAAAGGGATACACGTGTCATTTCCCCATTAACTGTAAAACTTTTACTTTCAATTTCTGGCAGGGGTACATGTGTCATTTTTCCATTGCATGTCAGACTTATACTTTCAAAAATTCTGGAATGGGCACATGTATAGACTTTTTTTACAGAGAACTTAAAAATTCAAATTTAAAAAAAAAAATCTCACCCTGTACTTAGCTCAACTCATACCCATAGTCATCAAAAGCTTAGCCTGTACTTATGTTGAACCTAAAACCTTTGTAGTTCGAAACTTTGCTTGCATTCTTCAAAACTTTGGCAATCCTTTCGCTTTGAGCACCTAGAAGAGTATACACATGACTTGGTATCTTATGGTCTTAGTGACTTAGCTGTGATGGCATTTCAATTTTGAATTCAAGTGCAGAAGCACATCGAAGCAGGGCTGTCAACTTACAGAACAAAGTCATAGTGCTTAAAATCGTCCTGTCTACGCTAGAAGCAAAAACCTAAAGCAACGTTAATTTCCCACTGGGAAGCACTACACCACAAGCCAGGGGAAATCGAGTTATTCTAATTAACTCTACGCATTCAAGACCTTTCTCATAGA
This sequence comes from Pseudisothecium myosuroides, assembly GCA_951799445.1. Classification (NCBI taxonomy): domain Eukaryota; kingdom Viridiplantae; phylum Streptophyta; class Bryopsida; order Hypnales; family Lembophyllaceae; genus Pseudisothecium; species Pseudisothecium myosuroides. The sequence goes on along the minus strand of OX637290.1, from coordinate 15,355,918 downwards.
TGCTGTGAGCAACGGAACAAAACAATAATGTCAATGCTCAGATCTCAGCACCTCACCCGTTTTCCACCATCAAGAATCCAAGTAACGATCATTCTGCGAGGACACAAATCTGCCATAAACATCTCCCACGTTAACCAGTTTGCATATCCGACAATCACGTCTTCCGACAGAAAAAGCAAGAAATCGAGCTCACATCTCAAATCCCTCGCTCACACAGAAACCTCCTTCGGCATGTTTTCCACTGCAGCATTCAAAGTACAGGCTGAAAATCCTAAAACGTGATAGCAAATTTCCAGTGAAAGCGATTCTGTAATTCCAAATTATTTGAGTTGAGACATAATTTAACCAAACAATTAAATTTGAAAAAGAGCACAATGCAAGAACGATAAGCACTATATCTAAAGAAGGGCACCCTTACTTGACTTGTCGCTAATGCTCCACCCTAATTCCACAGCAACTCCAACTCCTCCTCGTAAGAACTTCCTTCAAAAAAGCCGTCATCGTAAGCACCAGAGCACTTAACCCTAAGCATCTGAGCGGTTAAGGGCGGTGCGGCAACGAACATGAGAAACCTGTCCACGAGAAAGACACCTGAGCGGAGTGAGCACCATCGCTGCTGCACTCGAGGAGCCTGAGCTTACCCTGAACTCCTAGACCCTAAGCATCGGACGGCCCAAATCATCAGGCGCAATGATCGACGGTTGAGGGTTTTTTCCTCTGATGGCGAAGGATCAACGGCACTCCGAGAAGGTTCGACTTTTTTCTGAATTGAATTGGACGGTGCAAGTTTTTTTGGCAGCGTGGGGGGGGAGGTTTTGGCCCTGAAAACCTCATTTTGCCTCTTTTCGGTACATTGTAAGCAAACATGTTCAGCAAAGCTCCAAAGTCCAAAATTTGGCAAAATTCCAATATAGATTGCAAGTCATGGCCATGCAATCCAATGAAACAACATATTATTTCAAAGAGCTAGGGTTTGTACACTTATAGCCCAAAAAGGTGTATCCAGCTCCATCTGGATAAAGAATAATTTATTGTTGCTCCTTTCCTTCATGATCTAAGAATGTCCACACCTCCACTTCTAACATAAAACCTATGCTTCAACCATGTGAAGCCATAGACTCGGAACTTGGATAAGGAGGGAGATGAGAGCCATTGGACTCAGAGAAAGAGAACTATAAGACAGAAAAAGAGGTGGGACTTATACTAAAGGATTTAAGCTTATAACCTTTGAAGTTTGTATTAAAGAAATTTTGGGGTCAATTCTATGCCATTTGCAAAGTTGAATCAAACTTTGAGGTGAATATGTCTTTACCGGTATTCAACTGATATTGTTTTGACCATCATAAAGGCAGTTATCTTATTTATTTATATGCCAATTTTACAAAATAATGGGAAGGAGATGATTGCAAAAAGTAGCACTCAGCATACTATTTGTTGTATTTTTACTTTTTTTAAAGAAAAAAACTTTTAGAAATTAAAATTTTTAAATCAACAAAAATATCCAATAATAGTAGAATACTGAAAATAATGTATTCACAAAAATCCAATTCAAAAAAAAAATCTCTAAAAATTATGCACAAAATAAAAAACTAAATATTTCAAGATAATGGATATTTTATGTTTGTATTTTTAGAAAATAAAAAAATCTGCAAAAAAAATAAAAAAATTTAAAGTCATTTTTATCAACCTAAAGGGGCTTCTAGTCAAATACTACATCTTGATGAAAAAGTATTATACCATCCTTGTGTTGATACAAAGATGGTACATGTTGAATACTTGTGCATGATTAAGAAATATTATTTTAGAAAAGCATTATGCCAATTTATATAATCTTTGTAGTTGTTTTCAAATCCCAATTTCTAGCTTCAAATTTGTATTTTGAGGTCTAGAATAGTACTACCTCCCTTCCAAATGGTTAGAATGACACCTAATTATGAGTACTTTAAAAATAATAAATCATTTTTTATTAATATAAAAAATGATTTAATGTGTATAGTAGTCTTATGTACCTTATGAAAAAAATTAGGGATGCTTTAGAAGTATAATGCTAAAAAGTTATGGCAAAAAAATATATTGCCTAGAAAAGTGTGACCCCAAATAGTAGAAGTGTTTTTTGAAATTAATCTAGTATCTAAAATATCTATAATCATCATGCACTTAAAGGATTTATAGTTAATAGCAACTACTCCAAGATGTTTTAAAAAAAAAATTGGAAACTCAATTTGTAGAAATATCACAACCACAATCACAAAACGTTAGCATTTCCTCCTTAACCCCTAAAGGCTCAAGGTCTTTTTTCTGCCAAAAAACACTGAAAACTGCCATTTCTATAGCAAAAAGTTAAAAAAAATTAAAATTGTTTTTTTTTCACATCTAACCGTAGGATCTTACACTTAATTGGTATGAGAGTGTGTGGAAAAAATTTCAGAATTTTTGACCGCACAGATTGCAAGATATCTGCGTTTAAAGTGGAAAAAACAAGTTTTTCAGCACATTGCGGGACCAGATTTTTTGACTTCAAACATTTTTGACTTAAAATTTTTGCACTACAGCGTTTTGAGCTTTAAATCTTTGCAGTGGAGAATTGAGTTGAGAGTCTAGGAAAAAAAAAAAAAACTCAAAAAAACTTAATTATCATTCTTAAAAAAATTGTTAAGTAGAAGTAGGTACAAGATAGAAGGAAAATCTAAAATATTAATATCTCTAAGATGGAATTAAAATGCACTAATCCCAATGGTGAGATTGTTCTAACAAGTAAATTAAACCACGTCAAAAAAAAAAATTGAAAAAATTGAAAAATTGCATTCAGAAATGAGTCCTACAAGTTATTTTTTTCAAGAAGATGCTCAAACTGCCCGAAAAACAAGAATGTCCATAACTTTCTCATAACATATCCAAATGAAATGAATCAAAGCTTTCCAGATAGACAAAAATATAATCTATGAGAAAAAAAATATTAAAAAAAAAATTCAAATTTTTGTTCATTTGTTTTTTGCTGCCCGGGCTGCCCCCCGTCCCCTGTTTTCAGCTTATTTGGTCATAACTTTTTTTCCCGGGCACCGATTGAGAAAAAAAATATATTCCCATAAAGCTTATTAGTTTTTCTATCTCCAAAAAAAATTTCAAAAAATCAGAACACAATTTCAGCCCGTAGGTACCTGCCCGAAAACACATTTGTCCCCCGAAGGGACAACGGGCTTTTAGGGGTTAAAATCTAGTACAAAAATATATATAAGAAATAAACAAAATCTCTCTATTATACTCAAATTTGAACAAATGGTTGGGTGATTGCACAAAACACCTGTATTATTTTCAGTCATACGTCTCTAGCTTATCTGTTTTTTAGCCATAACTTTTGCGTTTTGGCTCCAAATGACTCAAAATTCCTAAGCAAGTTAAGGTACTCATGACTATTACATGCAATGTCTAATTTTTTGGAATTAAAAAAATATTTTATCGTCCAAAAAAAGCCCCCAATTATATGTCTCAATTGCCCATTTTGGATTTTTTTGAACAAAGTAGTATCCAAAGAAACAATTTTGGAGCTAAAATTTAGAGCGGGTGGTCTTGTAAAATACTTTTAGATATTATTCAAAGGATTTCTAAAACTAATTAATAATATATCGTGTAGAAGTCCACAAAGTGAGCCTCTTTCTATTTGCATCTTGAAACATGTAAAAAAAAATTTGGTTTTTTTTTTCGGTGAATGACCATCTCCATAGAATTTCTACAAATGTCAAATTTATAATTATTTAAATTTAAATTTTTTCCTATTTTTTCCTAATTAAATCATCAAAATATGTATTTTCTTGAGATTTGGCACTTTTCTAGTTCTCCTAATTAGAAAAATTTTCTATGATTTTCCTTCGGCGATTACCTTCATCCTATAGGTTTACACATTGATCATATTTTTAAAATATTTAAAAATTGTTTTTCTAATTTTAAAGTACTCTAGAAAAAAAAAGGCATGAATACTTTGAAAAGCAACAAATTAGAAGTTGTTTTGTGCAATCACCTGGTTGAAAAATTGCCCTTAAACTTGAGTTTGTTGAGCAATAAATGATAGTTGAACAAAAAAGATTTTCTTTCAATGTTGATGATGCATTATTTTCTTATACTATTGTGCAAATGTATTGGAAAAAAAATTCAATTGATTTGCCTTTATAGATTGCAAGATATAAGAGGTTAAAGTGATAATGAATGTAAATTTTCATTTTAACCTCTAAATGCCCAAGGCATGTTTGGAGCTTCTCAAAATTTACTCTAAATTGAACAAAAAGTCAACATTTTCATAAGTTGTACCAATTTCTTTTGAATTGTAACCATACAACTTCAAACTAGATATGTTAGAGATTACATAGGAAAAGAAAACATAACAATATCACTTACAGATTGAAAGATTATAATGTTTGATTATGAGGGTGTTAAAACTATGAAATTTTTTCAATTCTCTTTTTGCATGTCAATTCTAAAAAGTTGGTCACTAAAAAATATGAGGTTATAGAGCCTAGCATGCACAACCCCAATCAATTACGATTTTTCAAAATCTATTCTATAATTTTTTTAAATGAATTTCTAATGTGATTTTTTCTCCAAGATCTAGTGTATTTGAGGCTCATTTCCAAGAGCCCTCAACACTACGGGAAGTCAAGATTGCAATGGGTATCCTTGCACAAATCTTGAATAGAAAATTCATAATCCTTCATTTTTAAGATTGACTTTTTGATCCTAAAACTAGACTTCAAAAAGAATTCTCCAAAAATATAAACTACTGAAAATAGCAATTTGGTTGGATTTTACTTAACTTCAAAGTTTTCGAAACACCAGAATCTGGTGCCTCGGACAGTTAGGGGTTAAGGCAAATTGTTTGCCTTTTTTATAAGCATGTTGATCAAATTGTCCCTAAAATTTTGAATCCCATATTTTTTTTATCATGGCACTGAATAAAAGAAAGACATACATTTTTACAAAGATTATACCAGTTAATGTCTTTGGTAACAATTTGACTTTCATCTAGTCCAAATTTTACTCAGCATAAACCTAATCAAGCTTTCATATAGCCTCACATAAAGCTTGATGGAAGTTTATAGATAGAGTTGATAGAGTAGTTAAAAATTAGAGAATTATAAGTGCATGTACTTCATGCTAATTTTTAAAATATTGTATTTAAATGATAAATCCAAGGTTCTTCCAATCTAAATCCTACAATATTGTTCTACAGATGACCAAGTCAAACTTTACAGTATTAAATCTTAAGAAAATAGAATTTGGAAACAGTATTCTAGTGTGCCAACTAAGTGGCAATGTCCAAATTGCTATCCTAATAATGCTTCTTTTTGTCATAGAAAATTTGAATATGTCACAATCAAAATGCCAAAGTCTAGATTTTGTCTATCCTTAAGTTTGAAGTCTGTCTTTATCTAGGATTTGATGTTAAAAAATGACATGTAGCCAATTAGTGTACAATCCAAAGGCAAACTTTGAACAAAAATGTCCAAATAGTAAAGTCCAAAATGATAGCCAATTAGTGGCCTATTAATTCTCTAATTGTCATAGATGCCCAATTCCATGTTGGAAGTGAAAATTTATATGAATTATACTTATTGAAATTATATGAAATAAAAACTTTATCTAAAAGAGTATGAAAATGAAAAGAAACTACATCTCAATATAATACAAATACTAAATACACAATAAAATCTTTATATCTTGAGAATCTACTACACAATTCAAAATAAAATCTTGGATACAAAAACTTTAACTTGTAAAGGGCAATAAACTTCTATGGTGCTTTTTCAAAATTTTGAATAGGTTTTGAACTATTACCAAAAATGCGATCATGTATAAGCTTGTGAAAACATATGTTTTTTTTTAATCTGAAAGTGCCCATATTAAAAGTTATGGAACCCAAAATTATAAATTCAATTTGGACAACATGCTAATAGGGAAGGTCCAAATATTTTTTCTTTTTCAAACTCACTGAACCTTATAATCTCACAACCTATATGGTCAAATAGACTAAACTTTCCAAACACTTTTTCTAGAAGTTAAGTACAATTTTGGCACAATTGACATTCAATAAAATATTTTTATTTTTCAATTTTTCTTAACTCCTTGGTGCATTGGCATCCTTTTTCAAACTTATTCACGACGCACAAATTAAAACTTATGTTTTTTTTTTTTTTCATTACTACTTGGATGAAAGTCATTTTAATTTGTAGAGATATTATATCAAGTTACAGTTGTCCTATCTAATGGTTGGATTTGGTGATACTAGATTACGTATTTTTCTAAAATTACAAATGTGTAAGTATGTAAAGTGGTTGACCAAGCCAAAATTGCATTGACTCTAATTCAAAATTGGATTTGTAAGAAGGAGGTCATAGATTTGAAGAATACAAACATTTAAAAAACCCACCATGTCAAGAGAACCTCATTTCAAATCTATTCCAACTAATTTTATACTAGAAGTGATGATATTTTGTTTGTAATCAAATTTAAAAGGATTTAAAAAAATCTCCTTTCAAAATTTATAAAAAAATATTGGTGATAGAATTGGTGAATCTAATTGTCCAGATGAAATCTACAATTTAAAATCTACAATTTTTTATTTACTCTTCAGTTCCAAAATATTCTTCTAAATAATACTCTATGATGTTATTTACAAACTGTCAATTTTGGAAAACACTGTGTATGTTTAGGGATTGATGCACTTAGCGAGTGGCAATTTTGGACACTTTGTTGTGAATCACAATCAATAAACTCTAGGGATTAACATCGTATGTAATACCCCATACAATAATAGAAAATTTTATATAATTGTGAAAATGTAGTATTGTTTTTTTTTAATCACAATCAAGGAACTATAGGGATAAACATCGTAATCTTAAAACCCCATAAAATAATAGAAAATTTTGTATAATTGTGAAAACGTTGTGAATTTTGTATAATTTTGTATAATTGTGCATTGCAAGAAGATTTACAAAAGGTGAATCAAACTTTTCCCTCCCTAATCGAACTCCTGGTTACCGTATGACCTTTATGTACCTTCTGGTGACATAAACGAGTGCAACAGCGAAGCCCAATATGCATTTTTGAAAATGCCTGGAGTCCATCCCGCCAATTCACGAACTTCCCTTTCCTCCTGTTTGAAGTCCTCGGGCGGGAACCAAGCGCCTGGCGCCAACCCGGTTTCGAAATCCCACCGTCCGATCCAGATCGGACGGCCCAAAACCTCGATCCTCGGTAGGAAAACCGAGCCCGCCCATTGGTTCTGAACAAACCCTCGGGTATAAAGCAATTTGGACCATTTCCATTCCTCTATTGCTCTCAGTTTTCATACGCCTCTGTCTTCGCCGCATTTGTTGAATTCGAGTCCGTCTCTTTGTTTTTCTCGTTCGATTTCAGTTGCTGCAATGGCGCCCAAGGTTGCAGAGGAGCAGAAGGCCGGCAAGTCCAAGGCCGAGAAGAAGCCGGTGGTGAAGAAGGCGGAGAAGAAGATCAAGGCCGACAGCAAGGGCGATGCGAAGAAGAAGCGGTCGAAGAAGAACGTTGAGACTTACAAGATTTACATTTACAAGGTGTTGAAGCAGGTATGGTGCTGTGCTTTGGTATCTCTTTTCTGTCGTTGGTGTCTTTGATAAGGGAGTTGGCGTTCTGGTGCTGTTGGGAACATGTGGTGTGTTTGAGGCATCGAAGGGGAGTGGTTTCGTTGTGATGTGTCTAACGGGTGTTTTTTTTGTTTGGAACAGGTGCATCCTGACACTGGTATCTCGTCGAAGGCGATGGGAATTATGAACTCGTTCATCAACGATATTTTCGAGAAGCTGGCGCAGGAGGCGGCTCGTTTGGCGCGTTACAACAAGAAGCCGACGATCACGAGTCGCGAGATCCAGACGGCGGTGCGTCTGATCTTGCCTGGGGAGTTGGCGAAGCACGCGGTGTCGGAAGGGACGAAGGCGGTGACGAAGTTTACGAGTGCGTGAAGCATTGGTGAACCCCGGCCCTACACAAACCTAATTGGTGTTTATGAACACCATCTTTTCTATGAAAGCCACCACTCCCCAGTCTGGAAAGCACTGTTTGGTCGACTTTGGTCCCAACTGTCAGGCGGCTCTATGTACAGTACATCAGTCGTTCTGGTGTGCGTGAGAGTGCATTCCATTGGATTTCGATCTAAGCTGTTTCTAGATGTTTTTCTTGTTTGTGGTGTTGGAAACTAGTCCTGATGTGCGGATGACCCTACGCGATACTCTAATGGGACTTGCTGTAGATGACGGCCTTGCTACTTCGATGTAGTGGTGCAGTTCTCCTATCCGCTGTAAGGTGCGTATTCTTACATTATTGATCTATTTGTAAACCCTAGACTGGTGTGATTGACGAACGCTCATTTTGTGACTGTGAACTTGCGGTCTTCCTGAATTGGGGTGTTAAATCCTCTGCTTTTTGTTAACCAATTGAAGGGTTTGGGTCCATTTCGACCTGAATCTTGTATCACACCATTTCGCTGCCGAGATGGAAATGTGGATTGCTTTTGGAACAGAGGATGATTCGTACGAATACGTTTACTTGAAATACGCTTGCGAGATGGACTAAGTCGGGATCCACAACATTACATGGCATGAAGGATTTCCATCACGGCAGCGAAACCAATTGAAGGGTTTGGGTCCATTTCGACCTGAATCTTTGGATTTTAGGGTTTATAACCGTAAAGTGTGAATTTGAGTTTTGATTACTTCTTGCACGCAGATAGTCTTTGGGTGCAAATTAATTATTAAAAATTAGGAATTAAAATTTGTGCTCATGAAGTTTGGATACATTATTCATCAATTATTGAGTGTTTTGGCTTCACAGATCAATTTTTTGTGGTTTTTAAAGGGTCTGCGATAAAGTGCCGTTTAGCATATTTTTGGCCACTTGAGAGTTTGAGACTCATGGAAGTTTAAATTCCACTTTTGGGCCATGGCAGAAAATAATCTCAGATTTGGCTATACCATCAATTGATTTCCTACAATTAGTGATTTTTCACCAAGACCTCAATTGTTTATTTTCTTACGTGCCCCTCTGAGATCATTATGTTCTTGATCGAGTGTTGAGCATAACTTTCTTAAGCTAGTCCAGGCGTTCCCCTCAATCGGTGATTTTTCAGTAGGTTTCTTATCTTATTCTGACGCGCCCCTCGGAAGTTTTTATTATCTTCACTGAGTATTGCGCATACCGGTATCACTATCAAGGAAGTGATTCGTTCACACATTCAGTGATTTCCACAAGGACCTGAACGTTTTTTTTTTTTTTTTTTCCTGAAATAAACGGACAAATTCCATTGAAAGGGGAACAAGTACATCGAACCAGAGGAGCAAAGTCCCCGGCGGAAATAATTTTTAAGCTCTTCAACAGGACCTGAACGTTTTCTTTGACACATGTCTTCAAAATTTCCACATATTTTTTTAATGTGTTCTACATAGATTTCTGATGTGTTCAATTATTTTTTGCCTTCTTTGAGGCTTTTTATGTGACAGACAAAAACTTTGCGTAAAATCAAACTTGGAGTTTACGGCAGTGCGAGCTTCCTTCAGTGCTGTGTCCAACTTCGCAGATGTGTAAGTTATAACTTAGATTGGTGCAGTTTCTGTCTTGGTTCCGGGATGAGGAATATCTGGCTTCTAAAGCCATTGGCTTTGTGGGCTTTGTGGAAATATTAGATGCAGTGATGGACGCTGCCAGTTTCTTCATGATAAGATAGGAACACCCACTTCAGTGACTTACGACATTTCAGCGCATGAAGGGAAAGAATTTGTGTATTTTATTTTTCTTGTACTGTACAGGAAATTGAAGAACAAAAATCAGAACACATTTTTTGTACAAATTTTTTTTGGGTGATTTTACAGAAGTGAAGCAAAGCTTACAAATTGTAGCCAAAAACAACATAAGTGACTGGCTTATTTTGTAGAGAACAATGCCTCTCTTCTTCCTACAACTTTTGGTGTCTCCCACCTAAGATGAACTTGTAGATTGTGCACAAAAATATTGGGATTTCTTTTGCGAGGGTGAAGCAATTCCTCAAGAACGTTATACTAGAGGATTCATTCTTTGAATCCTAAACTTGGGTTGGAATTAGGAGAGGCTCTTTGCATTTGACAATTTTTCATTTTTTACTAACAAATTGTTTTTGCTATTCAAGGTCAATTGATGGAAAATGATGTTCTTTCTTTAAAATGTGTCCCCTTACTATCATGCTAGGAATCTTGGATAAGCCATTGCAAAATTTTTAAGAGAAGAGTTCAATGACTTGGTGACATGTCAATGGAAGGAGAGGTGCAAGTTATAAATTCTAAACTATTTTTTCAAGAGTAGAAGGAAATTCTTTTGGGGAAGGGAATTGCTACCTTTTGGCCATCATAAAAAATGGGGGTTGTAGTAGATTTCATTGAACTTCATGATCCCTACTCCCTTGTATTGTATCTCTATTCTTTTGACACAAAAATGGAGGTTTAGGTGCCAAGCTCCATAGCATTCTATACATAAATTACTTTGTCTATCATTTTTAGTCTCCAATACTCAATGAATAATTGGATTATGTAAGACTATATAATATGAATAATGAACTATGACTTGATAATGATAAATCACATGAAAAAATTCTTCAAAAGATAGAAGGTTTTCATGTTTGCCTTTATGTTTGCACTTCTATTTGAAAAGTATCATCAAGTATTTTATGTTTGTACTTCTATTTAAAGAGTATCATCAAGTATTTTATAGGTTGGTTCAAAAATTGTAGTTTTCTTTGGTCACTACAATATTTTGAATGATCTTCCATGAGTATTTTAGTTGATTATTCCCTAAAATTAAGCATGGCAGAGCTGGGGCTATTCATTAGAGGAGATTTGGGCCTCTAAGAGACTGCAGTCCGGGAACTCTGTAGGGAACTCTGTAGGAATGCTGCCAAATCATTAGTCTGACGTGGCCAAGCAACTGCCATGTCAGATTTTTTTAATTTTTAGTATTCTTTTAACATTTTAACAATTTTTTTTTGATAGCAGTGCGTTGTTCCCAGCATCGGGAACAACCCTAAAATGGTCTTCTGGATGCTCAAATCTCCTCTTATGGTTTTGCAGTAGTGTTAGTTTCTAAAGAATCAAGTCTCTTTATTTTCTCTTCATTTAATGTAGGAAAACATATTGGATTTGTATTATATTTTTGATATAATCTCACCATAATAAGTAAATCCTTACCTTCTCTAGATAACATAATAAAAAACTTTCTCTAGGATTATGTCTTTTATCCTATTCAACATTTTAGCTCTATGTCTTCTCAAATGTTTATATTCCCTGCTTAGAAAAAGAATGCCAATATATCCAAAACATGTTATTTAAGGAATTCTGTATGTTCTAAGGTAAACAACCATAGTAGCAATGTCCAAGAAGAAATTGAGTCAAACTAACCAAATGACCCAATATCTTTACTTATCTATAATTATTTGGTTCTTCATTGATTTGCAAAGCAGTCTATGCTTGATTGTTGTTTTCATTCAAAGAATAATATCATAGTGTCCAAGAAGAAAGTGAATCAAACTAACCAAATGATCTAATATCTTTATTTATTAATAATTATTTGGTTCTTCATTGACTTGCAAAGCAACCTTATGATTGATTGTTGTTTTCATTCAGAGAATGATATCATGTAGTAGTATTTTTCAATTTGCTTGGGTGTCTCCAGAAGTTACAAAGGACTGGAGTTAATTTATTGATTTGAGGCATAACAAATCACTATAATATCATTTAAATTTTTTCTACTCTACATAATGTTGAATAATGTTCTGCATATTCAGATGTGAGTAAAATTCATAATTGTTAGCATGAAAGTTATAGTATACAACACATTGGTCAATCTGTGATCAGATTTCATGCAGTATTTTGTGCAACAAGTGATCAAAGGATTCTAGTACATAAAGGTGTTTTAGAGAAATTCGAAATGCAACCAAACGGCCAAGTGCTTCTTGCAATCACCTACTTTAAATCCAAAGAATGTGAAGTTTGGCTCACTACCATTGTCTTGCAACGGAAATAGTTAATTTATTAATTTGAGGCATAACAAATCACCATATTATCAACAAACTTTATTCTATCATTGAATAATGTTATATATTTTCATGTGTGAATACAATCCACAATTGTTAGCATAAAAGTTATAGTTTACAACAAATTGGTCATTGTGAAATAATTCCAACTCAATAGCTATGGTTTGTCAATAATTGAATTTCTAATTTGACCACTCCCAACACTCAGTTTTCTAACCGTCAATAAACCAAAACATAAATAAAGTAAACCAAAATACAAATATGTTGATAGAAGTTGCTTACACGCAGTACAAAATTCTGGGGCATACCATCAACCAATTCAAAAATCAAGCGTTCAGATTTCAAAGCAGTGTTTTGTGCAACAAGTGATCAAAAGAGTATAGCACTTAAAATGCTGCATCTGGAGAAACTCTGAATGCAACCAAACGGCCAAGTGCTTCTTGCAATCACCTACTTTAAATCCAAAGAATGTAAAGTTTGGCTCACTACCATTGTGTTGCACCATTGTATTTGGCAAATAGATGTCTGTTTCCCAGTGGACACTAAAAGGCAGGTCGAATGAGAGTGCTAGTTGGTAAAATTCACGAGTGTGGCTGGCTTCTACATTTGAGACATGAGGTTGTTGGTGCCTTCTAGAGAGGCATGCCAATCCCTACCACCTACGAAGATAAGCATCGGTTGTCTTACGTAAAATTTGTTCAGATCACTATCACAGTAGGTAATTGCATTCTAACAGCCACTGGCATCAATTGCCTCCCAACGTATTTGACTTTATCTCATCTTCATCAAAACTAGATAGAGCGGTGTTATGGGACAGTTCTTGCTCCCACTTCCCGACGCACTACCACCTCCTCCGTCAAACTTTTCCGTGGGGTGAATGCAAGAAAGACCGGCTGGAAAACGTAGCGTTTTCCATAGTACTCATTTTTTTCCGGGAGTACTGTATAATTAGAAAAATAATTTTTAAAAATTCAAAAAAATATGTTTAATGTATACACCTTTAAGAAGAAGGTACCCTAGGAAGGAAAAGCATAGAAAATTTTTCTAAGTAGGAGAACTAGAAAAGTGCAAAATCTCATGAAAATAGGTACTTTCACATTTTAATTTGTAAAAAATAGGAAAAACAATTTTTGAAGAGACTAAAAATTGGCTATTTGGAAAGACTTTATAAGGAAGAGATTTCACCAAAATAACGATCTTGAAACCATTTTGAATGTTCAACACTGCGCGCACAAGGGAGCCCTGTTTGCCCGCATGTGGAGGACACAAAATAAAATATTTTTAAATTTCCTTTGGTAGAAACATGTCTTCCTACTATGGGAATAGACCATAGAAATTTCAGCTCTATATCATTAATTTTGGGTACTCCCCAGTACTAAGAAATCCCTAAACTGCAAAGTGTGACAAATTAGCTAAATTTAAATATAAATATAAAATGACTTTTGAAAATTTCTGAAAAATAAGGGATTTGAACACATTCAAGTTAGTCATCTTCAAAAAAAATTTCAAGTACATTGGCTTCAACCTCCAAAGTTATGGACGATGCCAACTCCATCACTTGAAGTGTGACGCCAAATAGGACCGGTCTTTCTTGCATTCACCCCATGAGACATTTCTTAACCTCCACCATTTTGAGCCCTCGAATCACCTTCTCCACTGCAGATACGTTTGCAAAAGTGACAAAGCCAAAGCCCTCTTGAGTGCCATGGTCATACATCACACCCGCAGCTGTAATAGACCCAAACTTCTCGAAATACTTTTTGAAGTCATCCTCGAAAATAGTGTCCGAATTGACACGTCCTAATTGACTAAAAACTCCAAAATGACAGAATTCTGTCAAAAAAATGTCCGAATTGACAAAAAATTGACAAAAAAGTGTCCAAATTGACAAAAATTTGACAAAAGAATGTCCGAATTGACACTACTCTCTTGTAGTGCTCTGTAATGGTCGAAGCTACGCCCCTCACAAATATCTTCTTTGTCTCAGTTTGACACGTCAGTGGTCCTTGGCCACCCCCGCTGTTGCTCCTAGGCATATTCTGCAGCTCATCCCTTGGCACAGCTTTTTTCACTTCCAACTAGATTGAGAAAAATTATGTAAGCATATCAGGATACAATACTGATATAACTGCCGTGGGCTCCATGCACTGGACCTAGGGAACACCTTTCGGTAGTGCTGCCTGAATCAACAAATGCGTCACAATTTCATCAACCAGCCAACATAATTCAACCCAATACCACATTGATACAGGACAGAACGAGATTGCGAGAACAATGCACGACTAAACAACTGCTTCTCTCAATATCATAGTGCCTTGATTGCAATAATGTGTTACAAGTTTAATTCCTCAGTATATGAGTTCAAGCGTTCAAGCCTCACGCCAATAAAAAATATACACACTCTCTCATAGTGAACTTCGCCACCGACATGTTGACCATCGCGAGAATCACGTCATTGTGGAACTAGTTGAGTAATTGAATTATCACTTACCAATTTTTCATTGATGACGTGCATCCGCTTGGCCACCTAGGCATAAATTGAAGTTCAAAAACAACATAAGTGACTGGCATATTTTGTAGAGAGCAATGCCTCTCTTCTTCCTATGACTTTTGGTGTCTTCCACCTAAAATGAGCTTGTAGATTGTGTACAAAAAATTGGGATTTCTTTTGCAAGGGTGAAGCAATTCCTAAAGAACGTTATACTAGAGGGTGATTGCAAGAAATACTTGTACTATTTGTTGCGTTTTGCATTTTTGGACTTTCACTAGTAGAAAATTCAGTTTTTCGTTGTTTTGGTCGCGTTGATCCGGTCAAAATCTGACAAAATTCTGTTGAAATCAACAGATTTCTATCAGATTTTGACCGGATCAACGCGACCAAAACAACAGAAAAACTGAATTTTCTACTAGTGTTTTAGTATTTTTTGTACTATGAGTCACCTTTAGTACTATTGAAGGCATGGAACATAAAATTTGAATGGTCAATTGGATTTCAAATTTACTATTTTGACAACATGTGATAATCATCATTGGATGACAAAAATGGATGGACATACTTAATTTGCCATTAAAAAACAATTTAAATTGATAGATAGAAGGTATTACAAGCCCCAGCAGTACTATTGAGTCTTCTTGTGTACCTTGAAGTACTATTTTGAGCCACATGCTACAATTTACCCTAGAAAATGAGACTATCACGTTTCTATTTTGAAAATTAGAAAATGAGTTTGAAAAATTTATTTTTAAAATGGCCCATTAGATGGGTTTTGGGGGGTTGGGAGGGCCGTTTCAGGCCCGTTCCCGACACTGGTCCCCCCCTGCAGTTTCAGGGAACGGCTGTTCCCGACAAGAAATTTTCAAAAAAAAAAAAAAAAAAATTTTTTTTTTAGTCTTGAAATGAAAAAAAAACAGAAAAAAATTTCATCATCAAATTTGGTAGGCTAGCTCTTCTAATAGAAATACACCTTTTTAAAAGAGAGATTTCCAAAAGTATGTTCCAAATGTATATTCTTGTTGAATTTATGTTGAATTAATTTTTTTTTAAAATTTTGGCTTTGATCTTCCTTCTTTGCTCTTAGTTGGCAACAATGACTATTTTAAAAATAATTTTTTCAAGTCTATTTTCTAATTTAAAAAAAATAGAAATGTAGAAGTCTCATTTTTTTAGCGTAAATTGCAACCTCTAGCTTACAATAGTATTTTAGGGTACACTTAAAGACTCAAAAGTACTGGTGGAAGTTTAGAGCGTCTACCATGTGGACTGTTTTTATGATGAATTCAATATTGCCATCCAATGATGATTGAACATCACATTTTGTCAAAGTAGTAGATTTGAAATCCAATCAACTGTCCAAATTTCATATTCTATGCCTGGGTGATTGCAAGAAACACTTGTCTAATTTCTTGTCCCCTTCTTTCAGACAGGTGTTTTTTTGCTCATAACTTTTGCATTATTTGTCCGTTTGGCATGAAATCTGGAGTGAAGGTAGATGCGATAGTTTCAAACATTGAATTATTTTTTCAAAATTTCTTAAAATTAATTTATTATTTTTAATCTGGCCTCGATTGTGTGTCTACCTTGGCCATTTTGAGGATTTCTAGTCCTATTCTTGACCCAAAAATGCAAATTTGAAACCACAAATTAGACATGTTGGAGGTCTATTAACATTACAAGTATTGACGATGAGTTTTTATGAAAATAGCAACATGTCGGTTGCACACATGGGGTCAAAGTGACCTTCCTTTGTGCAAAGGCTACGAAGAGGGAAAAAATTTTCTTCATGAAATTTTTGGTGCAATGCAAGCGCAATCTTCTCTAGCATAATGGCTTTTTTATGGAATTTTTTTGAACTTTTTTGAATTTTTTTTGAATTACTAAAAATGAAAAATTCCACAGACCCCTTTTCTACTATTTTCTGCTCCCAATGGGGTCTATAGTACTTCGTAATAGTATGTATTTATGTATAGTACTGAATCGATGGTTTAGATTTGCAGGCGCCCTGAATCGACATTTTAGATCTGATGGGGCGCTGGTAATACACAATATTGGTAGTATTGCATAGTATTGCCACTCCTATAGCCCAAAAACGCAGTTTTGCCAAAAAATGTAAAGTGTTTCTTGCAATTGCGTGCCCCCAAAAGTACTAAAGTGACTTGTAGTACAAAAAACTTTTGGCTGGCTAAAAATAAAAAACAAATTATGGTACAAATGTTTCTTGCAACCACCCATAATAGCTATGTTTTGGATCTTAATTAATTGTCACTTTTTGGTGTTGTTATGCAGAAGCAATCGATGTTTAATATTCAAACAAACTATCGCAAGTACTTTCCTAGGTAGAATAAATTGATTGATAGTATACAAAAGTAGAATCTTTCTCATACTTGAACTCCTTAGATAGTTAGACCTAGCTATAAAATAGTTTGTATCCTCTTTCATCAAGTATAGTCAAATTTTTGCTACTCATGCATGTGTTTGAAATTCACAAGTCTTTGAATATAATTATGATATTTGATGAGATATGCTATGAAATTTGGTAGAAGCAAGTTGACAACTTTTGAATGGAATTGATTGATGAAATGTATTGAGTTCCTCACTTGGTACTAGGATCTTATGAGTGTGGGAATGCTTCTCAAATGGAAGTCATCAAGAGGATGGTGTTTTGGATTGGATGTTGTTCATATGTTTGACATGGCCCTAGTGTAGAGGTTGAACATATCACAAATATGTAACTTTGATGTAGTAAGATCATTGCTTGCTTGCATATTTGTCACTATGCATTGGCTCACTGAAAAACTAAACACCGAACTACATCTACAATTTACAATTGTGAAGAATTAACCCACATACAAAAGTTGCAAATGCAATTGGGTGAAAGATGGAGTCTCTTTATAATGTGACTTTGGATTTGCATCAACAATCATAATCTCATTGGTAACACAAAGTTCTTGGTTGGTATTATGATGGAAAAAAAAACATTTGAAAATGGTGTGAGAATAGCAACTGGAAGGGAGTGATTGGAGCCGTTATTGCAGCATTTGCTGAATGTTTGCCTTCTACACTAAATAGTGAAATTAGGTTGTCCACACTAATTTCTCGACATTCTACACTATATAAATATGTATTGTTTCTTTACAAGAATTACTACTTTTTTGAATTAAAAATTTATGCATGTGGGACTCATGAACCTCTATGCGTACAAATAGAAAAAACAGTAGACATATTTGTTGATTGGTTGGCTTGTAAAGTGATTTTCTTGAAGTAAGGCAACTTAATTGTTAAGGCAATCTAATTTCACTATTTAGTGTAAGGTAAAAGCACTAGTAGTTGATCTTTTAACCCCTAAAGGCCCAAGGCTTTTTTTCTGCCAAAAAACCATCAAAACTGCCATTTCTATAGCAAGGAGTAAAAAAAAATGAAAAATGTTTTTTTTCCACATCTAACCATACGATCTTACACCTGACTAGTATGAGAATGTGTGGAAAAAATTTCAGAATTTTTGATGGCTTAGATTGCAAGATATATGCGTTTAAAGTAGAAAAAACAAGTATTTCAGCACATTGCGGGACTAGATTTTTTGACTTTAAACATTTTTCACTTAAAATTTTTGCACTATAGAGTTTTGTGCTTTCAATCTTTATAGTGGAGAATTGAGTTGAGAGTCTAGGGGAAAAAAAAATATTCAAAAAAACTTAATTATCATTCCTAAAAAAATTGTTAAATAGAAGTAGGTACGAGATAGAAGGAAAATCTAAAATATTAATATATTTTAGATGGAATTAAAATACACTAATCCCAATGGTGAGATTGCTCTAGCAAGTAAACTAAACCATGAGAATTTATTTTTTTTGAAAAATTGCAAAAAGAGCATTCAGAAATGAATCCTACAAGTTATTTTTTTCAACAAGATGCTCTAATTGCCCGAAAAACAAGAATGTCCATAACTTTCTCATAATAAATCCAAATGAAATGAATCAAAGCTTTCCAGATAGACAAAATTATAATCTACAAGAAAAAAAATATTTAAAAAAAAAAATCAAATTTTTGCCAAATTTTTCTTGCTGCCCAGACTGCCCAGTTATGAAAAAAAGTAACATATTTGGCCATAACTTTTGACTCCTATTTCCAAATGTCCTGAAATTTAGTGCATATGAAAGATAATCCTCGCGCCCACCTTCTATTAAAATTTCAGCTTAAAATATGGAAATCTCTAGTCACACGGACCTGCCCAAAATTTCTATACGGCCAAAAAACACATGCCGGTCCTTTAGGGGTTAAGCAATTTTGGAGCAGATTGTGCACAATAAGAGGTGGTGGAAGTTGTTCCCATGTAGGAAGAGAGGAAATATGGAGATTACAGAATTTTTGTAATTTTATTCCTAGAATTGAATATACAGTGAATTTTGGGAACCCAAAAGTGCATTTCACTAGTAGCCATTGTCTAGAGTCTTACAATTTTGATCATTCAAGAACAATTTTCCCACTCACTACTGCTTCATACTTTCTTGCTCACTACTTTCTGGACATGTGTCATATCCTTGTTAGTCCCAACCTTGAAAAAGACCAAAAAAACATATTCTAAGCTTTAGTTGGACATCTTTTCCAACCTTGGTTGGAAATACAGCACCTCTGCAAGTTGGGTGTTGGACGTGGTTGACTGCTGATGCTTCTACCTTATTTGTAGATTAGGAGCCCTCATCGACATTTTTTTCATGTCCAATTGACATGTGCTTCAATGTAGATACGGTAGACTTGTCAGAAAAAACGCTTAGTTTAATTTACATTAATGCCTTGAGCTGTATGAACCTGTGAGACATCGATCTTTTGCATGCGTTTCTTGTGCACAGCATTTTGTCATGCTCTCTCTATTCCTGATCCTCGGAGCAAGACACAGAACACATAATGAACAAACGCTTCAGTTACCCCGGGCAGAGACGGTTGCAGTTCTTTCTTTTTCTTCATGCTCTCCAGTTCCTTCCTCGATCCCAGCTTCCTGTATTGTTATGTATTTGAGATGGAAACCCTTGGTTCAGCAAGCATTGGATTCTTGGACCCAAATCAAGAGGGGAGCATACAGCATGAGCAAATGGGATAGTTGAATGGGGGGGGAGAAGCTTGGAAGCTCGGACTTCATTTCAACAGCTTGAAAAGCTCCAACAACATTCTAGCACTCGAAGCTAAATTACACATTAGAGGATTTTTAGGCCTTTGGAAGATGGCGAGTTCCCAAACTGTGGGAACTCTGGGAACACTGCCAAATCATCAATCTGACATGGCCGAGAGACTGCCACATCAAATATTAATAATTTTTTTTTATTTTTATAAAATAATTTTTTTTTTTTTTTTTTTTAATTTATATATATATGCTTTTATATTTTAATATAATTTTAATTATTTTTAATTATTTTTAAATTATTTTTTTATTTTGATAGCAAGGGGCTAGTTCTCAGCAACGGGAATAGTCCTAAAACAGTCTTCCAAAGGCTCAAATCTCTTCTAATGAGAAATATCGAATTCGTGAACTTTGTGGAAATTTGAAACTGGCAATCAATGTTACTGATCTTTAGTGTTGTAGTTTTTCTGAGAGCTTTGTGCACTTGCGTGTCCAAGCATTGGCACTTAAAAAGATGCCAATGAATCAAACATGATGTTTTGGACACTTGGGTGTCTTCGTCCTAAATAGAAGGATTGGCATGCTTGTATTTTGCTTCCATTGGTTGGTTGCAATGCCCAAATTTATAACAGAAAAATTCCACTTGGTTTGAAGTTAATAAAGAATTGGTAGGTCCTAAATTTGACAAATTTGCTGGTGGATTTGTTCACTCTTAAGGTGGGTACACTCAAAACCGCCACTTTTTGCTCCTAAGCCTAATTACTATTATTAGATTGGTCAAATTTTCATATGTTCTCGTTGGCAAGTGAAAGGAGGTTCCAACGCACCAGAGAACATGGCATTTGAATATTGTATACAAAAGTTATTAAGGAATAAAGTTTGGTTCTAAAATGGTTTTTTCCACATAAGTACATAATTGATTTTGAAGATGTACACGAAGGAAAGATGGCGGTTTAAGGTCACTGGCACATTTGGGTGTACCTACTCTACATTTAGGTGCTTCAACTCAAACTAAAAAATGGTTGTTAAACCAATGTACCAGCCAAAGGACATATAGATGAACATTAACTCCTAAAAGCCCAAGGGGTTCGGACAAAACACAAATGTGTTATCAAATATAACTTTTTTGAAGTTTGCATCAAAGAGGATAATGTGAAGTACAAAAAGTAGAAAGTATCCTTACGGTCAAAATTAAAAAACTATCTTGCTAATGGTCTTTAACTTGTATAATGATGAATAACATGAGAAAGTTCTATAAAAGTTAGAAGATTTTTTATTTTCCCTTCATTTTTGTCCTTCTGCTAAAGAGTATCATTGAGTATTGTATAGATTCAAGGTTTAAAAAGTTGTAGTTTTGGTTGTTCACTACAAAATTTTGAACAATCTTTTATGAATATTTAGAATTCATTGTTCCCCAAAATTGAGCTTGATAGGGGTCTATTTTTTTTGCAGTGAAGTTAACTAGTTTCCAAAGAATTAGGTCTTTTTATTGTACCCCTATTGATTGTATATAGGAAAAAGGATCAAATTTTGTATTATATTTTGATGTAATCTGACCATAAGAAATAGATCCTTATTTCCTAGGCTTGTGAAAAACTTTCTCTAAGATTAATTTAATCTATTCAATATTTTAGCCCTCTATTTTCTCAAATTCTTATGCTCCTTGCTTAGAAAGAGAATGCTGATACATCCAAAATCTATTGTTTGAAGGATTCTATATATCTACTAAAGTGAACACACCTGGTAGCAATTTGCCTCAAACCTGCCAAATGACCTAATATGATCTTAATTTATCTATAATTATTTGGTTCTTCATTGACTTGCAAATCAACCTATACTTGGTTGTTGTTTTCAATTACACGATAATATTATATAATATTATTTTTCAATTAGCTAGAATGTTTTGGAAGTTATAAAGGTTTAAGGTTCATTAAGTAATTTGAACTGTAACAAATCACCACATTATCAACTAACTTTTTCCTACTCTACATTTTGTTGAATAATGCTTTGCATATTCATGTGAATAAAATCCACAATTGTTAGCTTGAAGTTATAGTTTACAACAAATTAGTCACTGTGCAATAAATTTCAACTCAATAGCTATAATTTCTAAATAATTCATTTTCTAATTTGACCACAACCAAAATAAATTTATAAATTAAATAAACCAAATACAAATATGTGGATAGTAGTTGCTCTAAGGTAGCAACACCCATAACCGTCAATTTAAGCAATTTAGCATAGTTGGAGGCACCTTTTTTTAGAAAAAATATTTTTTCAGTATTAGCAATTGAAAATTATGAATTTTGAAAAAAAAAAATAAGGCATCTAAATTTTGTGAATTTTCAAAGTAGAACTCCCTAGGGCACCGTAAACCACACTCTAGTAAAGTTGCCTTGATTCTAGCACCAAAATTTGTGGACACTAAAAGACAGGTCCAAATGAGCGTGCTACAGTAGAGTTAATCGTAAAGTGAGCAAACTTGGGACCAGGAGCTGGAGTTCTAGAAAAACACAGAACCAAACTCCTTGGAGCACCCAAACTGAGGTCCGATTGAGTTTGGTGCCGTGTTTTTTTTTTTTCTATTCTTAGTTAAACCTTCCTCTGACACAAGTTCACAAACACAGAACAACTTTGCGATTAACTCTAGTAGTTGGTTAAATTCCCGAGTGTGGCTGGCTTCTGCATTTACGACATGAGGTTGTTGGTGCCCTCGGGAGGGGCATACCAATCCCTACCACCTCCGAAGGTAAGCATCGGCAGTCGGCTTGGAATCTCGACTGTTTTGTAAGCAGGAGGGGTAGCTAGGTCGGCCATATGCCTTGAAGTTGCTCGCAGCGGTGCCATAGTCAAACTGCTGAAAGCTGTTCGTTCGAAACCCTGCGACAATCACGCAAGTAATTAGTATCTTCTTCACAGGAAATCAAGAGCCAGTTAACGCCCTGGGAAAGCAATCCTTAATTTGACAAGCTTGCATGATCCCAAAGTTTTGTTTTGAAAGCTGCACTTGGACCATATATCACTGCCTAATGACAAGTAGGATTTCTAGTGTAGTGCTTGTCACAAACCCCTGGAGCTTATAAATATTTATCGAGTGAGAGAAACGATACCTTGCTGCCAGTGGAGAAGATTTTCGAATGACGTAGTCCCGTCCAAGTCATTGGTCATTTGAACGGACGCTGAACATATCCAGGCAGCAATTGGGGCCTGCGATTGAAGCAGCACCCACAAATTTCATGTTTTTATCATGGTTTGTGCGCTTTCATGCAGTGGACGGAGGGCATGAACACTTTAGCTTGAGCATTGGGAAGTGGAGCCTCGATTCGAATTGCACCATGATTCGTGAGGCAAGAAATTCAACTCCAAAGCATTCTCGAGTGCTTTATCCGGATTCAACCGTTATTTCGTAAAAATGACGGCATTCCACACAAACAGTTGGCACTTTCACGTTTACACCGTGCGGTCTGAAGTCTATACATGTCCTAGAAATGAATAGAAAAATGGCCTATGGAATACCGCCATTTTAACGAAATTTCCCATGTTTCAATTCACGCACAGCCATGATACGTAAGCGTTGATCTGCACCTGATATCAGACCAGTCGTCATGCCGGTTAATCCTTGTCCAGAAATGGGCCCCGTCTGCGGAAATTCCCTGCGTGATTTGTTTGGGTACATTCAAGTGGTCAATATGGGAACTCCGAACGGCAGAGGTGAAATGACAGAAACACTAGGTATGGACGACACAAAAATTCAGTAGCTCGAAACAGGATTAGAATAGAAATCATAGAGTTCGTGCGAATTCCAGCAGGAGGCCCGCAGGATGACCTAGAGGACTCTCGGAAATAGGTGGCACGAGTCGCGAGGTGTCATTAAATGCACCATTCTGAAATCCGGTTGTATAGTACGTCTGGGTGGCCACGATCGAGAAAGCAATTATCTAGATGTACAGTTTGAAATGTCTACGAATAATACCGAGATGAGTTTCCTTTTAATTAACTCCCTCGATTACAGCAGACCTTGACAGCTTCTCTTTTCGATTTCTTACATCCACGGCAATCATTTCGGCGTATGTTCTGCAGAATCATTCGAAGCATATTTTCAAGAAAGTCGACTTCTTACAGTATCGAGGGATACTTCGAAAAAATTTGCCCAGGCTTTCAGCAAGAAAATCAAACAGTTGCTACTTCCGCAAAACGCAGTTGGGCCAATGAGTGTTAACCCGTAAAGGACCAAGCGTCCGTTCAACGTACGCAAGAAATCTTGGGTAGGTTTCCATGAAGTCATTTTTGGTCAGATGTTCATGAAATTTGGACACAATGTACAAATATGTGCCTCCTTCGTGAAAGTCTAATTTTTTTTCCGATCGGGTGCCCGAATCAAAAGTTATGATGCCTTGAACTTTTTGGGCAACTCGGGCAATTTGAGAATCTTTGGAGAATCTTTTGCAAAAAAGCTCATCAACTTTTGAAATTTGGCATGTAAGTAACTAATAAAATATGGCATACAATTGTCCAGAAAAAAATAAATTTTAATACTCTAATCACATTCTAAGAGTAGTCAAACTTTGTTAGCTATGTTGGGGCGGTTTTAGAAAAAAACATTTTCTTCTAACTTCAAATGTTATAATATTTCAATCCACGCGGTCAAATGGGCTGAAATTTTTTCCACACTTTGGTAAAATACTTTACTTCAATTTTGTATGGTTGAAGTTTTAAAAAAAAAATTCAATTTTCAATTTTGAATAACGTACCAAAAAATCACAGTTTTTGACAATGTCTCCCTAAATACCCCCCTCGGTCCTTTAGGGGTTAAACTACGAATTATCTTAGCAGTTTCCTTATAGGTTGCTGCTGCTGCCCCGACCGACTGTTGCAGCCTGCCAAACAATCATTGTCGATTGGTGGAAGATATATTAGTAATTTATAGTGGAGGTCGCATCATCATCGTCAAATTTGCCAATGCAAGAATCTAGGACAGAGCGGTTTAGAATTTGAGGATTTCCACAACAGTTCATCGAGTCTTTTTGAAATCTGAACTCTGTCTCAGAGCTTGCCTGAGATGCTCCAGTTAATGAAGTGGACATGTCGATTGGTTTCGGTCGAGATGAAACGCAGCTGGGCGGGGAGGTCATATTGTACGTGTTGATCCCAGTCCCAGTTCCAGCATATACAGTACATTTGAGCGATCAGCGGATTGAAGAGTCGTCAGTCCTAGCTGTGAAATATACTGTTATTCTTGATCAGGTTGAAGACCAATCATGTCAGCATCAAGCAAGTCTAAATAATAATTGATTGACAATCATCATTCAGGAACTCACTGACTCACTAATTAATCCAAGGCAAAGGTTAGACATTAGGTAGTATACCCGATCAGTAGGCTTAAGTTGAGCAATCCCATGCCCCCAATAGGTTGCACGTTGGTGGCCAATCGAAACGTCAAATCCATCTTTAGTGGCAGCAGAAGGCTGACATGTCGATCGGCATCCACGATCTGGAACCAGGAATGGCCACCAAGAAACTCCATATGCATGCCGAGCATCACCGGAGAGCCCTTACCGGCCTGCAAAAATGAAGACTGGCACATTAAGCGCCAAGAAAGCTTGACTATCATAGTACTGACAGATCACCCAGCGATCATATACGCATACTGTATGACGGTTGAATCAGTACTGACGAATCTAATATGATTTTAAATTAGAGCCGAAAGATTCATCAAAAGCAACCTATCCATTCACTACCGAAGAGTCTGAAACTTCACAAGGAGATTATTTCAGTTTACTACTACAGTAGAACCTCTCTTAGTGCATACTCTGATAGTGCATAATATGCACTAAGAGAGATTGTACTTTGGAGCCTTTATTGCTGAACAATGGTTGGAGGCCTTGTCGTTAGGAGCCATGTGGTTGAAGGTCATGTGGTTAGAAGCCACGTTAGGCAGTGAATAGTACTGAACCTCTCCAAATGCATAAACCTCTCTTAGTGCATAGTCCCAACACTATGCACTAAGACAGATTCTACTGTATAATTATTGCAGTAAATTACTTACCTTTACCACTTTCAAAGTGGTAACCACACTCACCATTACCACTTTCAAAGTGATAAACTCTATTACATTTCCATGATGGTAAACTGAAATAATCTCCTTGTGCTTGAAGCATGGAATGATTTCCCGATCCGGCAGCGGTCCCTGAGGCAACTGCAGAGTGCTCAGTCCCCACTTCCGATGGATTTGACGACAATGTAAGCTTAAATTCAATCACGATTCCGGTGATCTCCCTGGAGAATAATTAAGAGTCCGATGAAAGAAAAGGTCTACTTAATTCACCTGCGCACCGGAGGTGTAATTCAAAGACGTGTTTGTTGAGGTGCAGACGGAGTCCATGAAGCATCGTGCGTGGAACTTGGAGCTGAATCTGCCCAACCGAGGCCTCACCTACTAGTTGTTGCAGTGAAGAATCCTCTGACGCCCTATTTAGAGATAGTTAGGTCTGTTAGGTGTCTGAAATTTTGCGCCCCCTCCGCAGTGGGACCATGTAGCGAATCGGAATTCTGAGGTTACGGATCTGTGTTTTCTACTTCCAAAAGTAGTAAACCGATATTTCGTTAAAATGACCGTATTTCACAAACCCGGAGCTTTCACGTTTAGACCGTGCGGTCTGAAATCCATACCAATCCTAGAAACGACAGAAACTAAAGGGAAAATGGCAGCCAGAATACCGCCAATTTAACGACATTTCCCGTAGACGGAGGGCCACAGAGAATTGATCCCCTCATTGCCCCAACCAAGCATAATTTTAAAAAATTGTCCCGTATTTTGTGCTGCGTTTTTAGGTATTTCTCCTCCTCTCCTAGCTAATTTGGGGCCTTGGATTGCAAATATGAATTCTAAATTTCAAAATTTTATCATGTGTTGCAAATAAAAAATTCCAGTGTTTTCTCCTGCGGGGCAATGAGAGGGTCAATTTACCGTGACTTAGCAGGTGGAGTTACCTTCAGTTGGCAGGAAAGGCTACCATTGTCAACAAGCAATAAATATTCGAGGCAGCCTTTGCTTGTATTGTAAAGCCTACCTAACTCATCATTGACTGTAATAGATATTTCAAGCAACATGTCAGTCTTCCTAAGTCTTCCTAATTTAGAACACGGTCCCTTTACAGACTACGTTACATCTGCCACTTTGTCCTCACTTGCCCCCACTAACCCACTTGCCCCCACTTACAGAATGGTACTGTCGATCTCCAATTGGTAGGTAAGTGAGTGGGAGCTGTAAAGAACGCATAAATGAGTGCGTCTTGTTTTGAGCAGTCTCTCGCTTGTGTTGCAATTCTGGGCTGTGGCAAATTCATATCTCCTTCCGAACCACTGCTTTGCATGTCCTTGCAGTAGCGGGGATCCTCTGGTCGTTATATATCATATTCAATTCTGGACTCTCTGTCTGCGAGGTGAGTGCAGCTCCAAATCAGCTCCAGTATCCGCAAGTTGCTTCAATATCGAGCGCCTTGAATCAGTCTGCTTGCTTCTACCGACAGTTCCATACAAGTGCAGTGTGGAAGCTCCGTGGATGCTGTTCTTACTTGCGTGAAGGGTTGCGAGCTCTGATCTTCGTACGTGAAGAGGTATAGTTTGCTCCTTACTAGCTGCTACTCCCAGACTCTTTGACAGTACTTTAATTGCACGCTTGTCTTTTGTCCTGTGTGTAGATTCTTGCACATGATATGCATGCCATGCTCCTTTGTGTAGTCCGTTCGTATTTTGTTTACTGTCGATTAAATGAAGAGCCTCGTTGTGGACACATGTGCCGTAACCATGGAAATGCTTACGTGATGTAATAGAGCTGTAGTAAAGAATTAAAGGAAGAAGAGAGTACTTATTATTAGTTATGTCACGGTGGATTAGGTGTTCCAAAAGAGGGGGTGTTCTTGTGCATTACAAGCGTGTCCCATCTTGTTGAGTGGTTGCTTGCCAATGTATACAACTTGGGTCATGTAGATTATGGTAGGAGTTTCTAAGTGCGTCTCTTTCATTCTTCCAGGTTGTTTCCGAATTATCTTCAAATAATGATGTGGAGGCATGTGGATCTAGTTCACTCATTTCTTCCTTTGGTTTCAATTGCGACTTTTTGGTGTGTGGTACATGCACAAAGTGACAGAGATGGGCCTTGTAATACATGCCCTATTGAGTGCATTGGAAGGCAATGTACACGGCATTGGTGGACATCTATGTGGGGTTTCTTTGTCACCTTGGTTGCCTTGACAATGGATGCTTGGGGAGCTGGAAAGACATTGCCTGATGAGAATACAAAATTTAATGTTTTTAAAACATTTGTCAGGGTTGTTGTCTTCCCTTGGCATATTCTATGGATCATGCTTTGGAACACTGTGAATGGCATGGCAATGTTAGCCAACCTTCGTGAAGCACTTGGAGATGAAGTAATTGCCCCCTTGTATCCTTGGAGGAAATCCCACATCAAGATTATTGTGGGTTCTAAAGTTATTGTGAATTTATCTCCGGATGTTCACGAAGAGATTCACAATTTCAAAGCCTTTGAGGAAAAAGTACCAATGGAAGATCTTTCAGAGGCATTAGTTGTTGGGCCTAAAGTGGTAGATTCCGAAGAATTCAATGTCCAACTTACACCACATGGGCAACTAGCATTGTTGAGATCAAATGTGCTTCCACCATATGATGAAATCAAATTCCTTCGAGGTCACTCAAGCTTGGGTATGGCTATTGTAAGTGCACAAGCCACAGGCTACATCTATGGGATTATAGTTCGACGTATACAAGGACTTCAAGTGAGTCCAATTGAAGCCATTGCTTGTATATTGAACCTGGTGATTTTAATGAAAGGTGTGCTTCATAATTTTGCAAGCTTAGGTCATAGACCCCTACTTCTTTACTTGCAACCTGAAGAAGAAGCAAAGTTCATAAAAGAATGCAAGAACATACAAGACTTTGATTTCAGAGTAGCAGGTAGATTCAAACTTGGAGTATCAATTGCATGTGGGGTTCTATCAGCAGTGACTGTATACTTCTTGGTGAACTTTTGCAAGTCTTGTGAAAGATGCGTAGGATCCATTTTTCTATTTGCAATGAGTCTTGTTTGCGGAGGAGTCTACGAGCTAAGAATGCATTCAAAATACAATTGGATTTTGTTACTTCTAATATACGGGATGAGTCAACAATTATATCTAGATGCCCTAACTACAACATTTAGGTATTGGAATGAAGAGGAATTTGATGTTCAATCTTCCAACTACCTTTCCCAAGTGCTTCCCTATATAGGATAATTTTAGTAGTAGCATAGGTTAGTTGAAGGTTTTTATATTTTGACACCTTCAACAATGAGTCTTTATTGAAACTTAAGGAGTTTTACTTTGATGTCCATTATGAATAATATCAAGGTCTTGTTATGTATACATACACTCTTTAAGTTTTTGTATATAATTTAAGGTGATTTGTTTTCATAGGTTGTGAATATTCGGTACTCCATAATTGTTAACTAAGTAAATATTCATGGGCATTAATTTGAAGATTGCATGGACTTCCTTGCTTGGCACTGTGATCTTTGTGAGTTTGAATGGCTTAGAGTGGATGTTGCAAAGTGAATGTGGTTTTAGTTTATAGATTGCTTGCACAAAAAAAACTAGTTTTTAGTGCTTGTTATGGTTATAGTTTAGAGGTGGATAATGTTTCTAAACTAGTTTTTTTTTGTGCCATAAGAAAAAATAATGAAGAGCTAAAAACGTTGAGTTTTGATAAGAATTTGCAAACATACAAGTCTCAAATGTATTCCGTAATCCAAATTCAGATCACAGTTGTGAAGTTTAGTGCACTAAACATTGAAGCCTAGGAGCAAGGGATGTACTTTCTTCAAAATGTTGCTTTGGATTTGAGTTGAATCCATTAAAATTTGAATTGTTGCTTTGAATTTGAATTGAAGCCATTCAAATTTGAATAGAAGGACTTTGTTCATGGGTGATCGAATGATAAAAATAAGAAATCTTGGAAATTAGTAAGAAAATTAAAAGAAATTGGAATGAAGAGAAATCTTATAGCTTTTTGGAAATCAATGAGAATGGAAATAGGAATGGAGGGAAGACTTATGGCCTAAAGTAACTACACCTCATCAATATGATGAATTCATAAAGAATAATTACAAAAAACACCTACTGATTTGTTGCATTTTCACAAAACTCATATTTCCAAAGTACCATACGTGAAGGTCTAATCTGGCACCTGAGTGCTGGAAAACTTTACTTTTGGCGCGCAGATGGGTTTGGCAGGTGGTATATTTTAGGATATTCTAGAAATTCACTTGTAATCTTCAAAAAATTTCACTTGTAATATTTTCAAAAATTCAAACATCCCAAAAAATACTTAATTTATGTCCAAATCTGACCTTCACGTAGGGTACTTTGAAATTAGAAAAATAATTTTAAAAAAATTAAAAAAATATTGCCAATGAAGGTAACCACTAAAAGAAAAGCATAGAATTTTTTTCTAAGTAGGACAACTAGAAAAGTACTAATCTCAAGAAAATAGACATTTTGATGTCTTAATTTTTAAAATATAGGTTTGTTTTTTTTAAATTAAAAAAAATTGTTCGTTGTAACAACTCTATGGAGCGGGTCATTCACCAAAAGAACAATAAAAATAATGTTTTATATATTATGAAATTCAAGCAAAAAGAAGCTCACTTTGTACACTTCCATACAACATGCAATTAATTAACTTTAGAATTCCTGTAAGCAATAGCCTCTAGTCTACTAGAAGATCATGTCCTTGAAATTTTAGCTTCAAATTCATTTTTTGGAGTACAAAATTGTACTGAAATCTCCCAATTGTCAAGTGTGACATAAAACTTAGGGCTATTTTTGGATAGTATAACATTTACTAAAACTCGAAAAAAATTAGGCAAGGGATATAATAGACGATTGCTATTATGTAGGCATAGGAATGTGAGCCCATGAGCCTAGATTGCTCCACACATATATTATAGGTGTATATATATTATAAAAACTATCTATGATTATAGGGTCTATATGTTACAGTTACCCATATTATAGGTGTTTATGATATATACACCTTCTATAGTGTGTGATATTCATATTATAGGTACCTATATTGTAGGCTCAATGCTCACAAGCTTGCATTCTTGGGCTCACATACTAGCATCGTTGGTGTATAATAGTCATCAGAGCTGTAACTCAAAAATTATGGCCAAAAAACAAATCAATATGCAAGAAATTACAGAAAATAGTACAAGTTTTTTTTTGCAATCACCCTAAAATCGACTCCCACATATTCTTTGACTAAAATTTTCATTTATTTTTCAAAGGAGTCTAGGATCAAATTTGGATACAATTGTTTCAACATTGATTCACAATTCATTCAATTGATGTCCACAAATTGCATCATAAAACTTTCTAAAATTTCCTTAATTTTGATTGCCAACAAGACGCAAGAAAAGCGCTTCTTGTTCAATAAAAGGATCTACGCTTAAAACCTTCTTCATGATTTTGCATGACATTCCTTCATATCGCCGCTCTTGTTGAATCTTTGCGGTCTACTTATAGAGTAGAAGGCCTCATCAACATTTTTATCATGTTCAATTCTTGTGTGTTTCATTGAAGACTAGACTTGGATGGTTGCAAGAAAGATTGGTCATTTTTGGTAGCATTTTGCCAAACTCATTTTGTCTTCCGACTTCTGCTACAACTTTTGAAGCATGACCCCAATAAACTTGAATTTTTTTGCTAGTGGATGTCTCACTACAAAAGAAAGGTGTGTTTTAAGTAGTGTCCTAGACATCATGTCTTTTAAGTAACGTCTTTTAAGTAAGTTTTTAAGTAAAATTTTACTAAAAAGACAATCTTTTTAGTAAAATTTTACTTAAAAACTTACTTAAAAGACGTTACTTAAAAGACATGATGTCTAGGACACTATTTAAAACACCCCTTTCTCTTGTAGTGTCTTGATTTTAATTTTATTCCTTATTTTTAGAAATTTTAAAAAGTCATTTTATATTTGGGTCAATTTTGCTAATTTGTCACAATTTCAGACTTAAGGGTTTCGACTACAATAGAGTATTTTAAATTAATGATTTGGAGTTGAAGTTTCTATGGTCTATTTCCATAGTAGGCAAGCATGTTCCTAACAAAAGGAATCTAAAAATATATTATTTTATGTCGACCACGTTTGTACAAATAGGGCTCCCTTGCAAGTGCACTTGTAAACATTGGAAATGGTTTTAACCTCATTCTTTTGGTGAAATCTCATCACCATCAAGTCCTCACAAATTTCCAGTTTTTAGTTTTTGTTATTTTACTATGGTTGATTAATTATAAATTAAAACGTTGATATATCCCTTTATTGGATACCTTTTTTGAAGACTTTGTCATCAGACTTGGTAGGCTAGTTGTTCTAATAGAAATACACCTTCTTTGGAGAGGGATTTCCAAAAGCATGTTCCAAATATATATTCATTTTAATTTATGTTGAATTAAAAATGGCTTTTTTAGTTCTGGCTTTGATCTTCCTTCTTTGCTCTTAGTTGGCAATAATGGCTACTTTTAAAATAATTTTTTCAAGTCTATTTTCTAATTCTTAATAACAAAAATGTAGAAGTCTCATTTTTTAGTGTAAATCTCAACCTCTGGCTCACAATAGTATTTTAGAGTACACATAAAGACTCAAAAGTACTAGTGGAGGTCTAGAGCGTCTTTAATCTACCAATGTGGACTGTTTTTATGGCGAATTCAATATTGCCATCCAATTATGAACATCACTCGTTGTCAAAATAGTAGATTTGAAATCCAATCAATTGTCCAAGATTTTATGTTTTATTCCTCCAAAAGTACAAAAGGTGACTCGTAGTACAAAAAAATCTTGAAATGCTAAAAGTAAAAAAAGCAACAAATTGATGATGGCCAAGAGGTAACAATCACTACTTTTTCAATGACTCTCCAAAATCTATTAACCACTTTGTAATGGTTTAGACCGATATTGTGTGTGATATGCCTTCTCTATATATTTGCTTGCTCTTTCTTCATGTAAGTTTTTTGTTTTCTTTAATTTATTTTGTACATCATCACATGCGATTTTGGAGTAGTATGATGCTTATAAATAATCAATTGTATTAACTCCTTGCAGACCAATTGTCCGTTGAATGTACAATTGCAATTTGGCTAGGTGATGACAAAGTGAAAAAATGAATGGACATTTTCAGAATTTTGACACAAGGTGTAGAGATGTACCCCCTTCATAGAAATAAAACCAATTCCAATCAAGCATTAAAGAAAATCTAGCCCATGTGGAGGGCCGTTGATTTTTGGCCGATGTACAAATCTAGTTTTGTTTTTTTAATTTTGAAAAAAACATTTAGTCCCCAATCTTGTGTGGCACACTAGGTGATCATGTGGTCCCCAAAAAACATAATTTTAATTTTAATTTTAATTTTTTTGTAATTGTATATTTTCATGCAATCAAACGACCTTGCGCAGGGTCTAGATTTCTTCTAATGTGCATGAATCAAAAGTTATGCTGCCCAAAACTATTTGGGCATCTTGTAATAAACCCCTCATCTACTTTTGAAATTTGTCATATATGAATTGAACACAATGTGGTATGCATTTATAAAGAAAGCCTAAGCTGAATGTGAAAATCTCACTCCAAGAGGAATCAAACAATGCGAACCCTGTCGAGCAAGTTCAAAAAAGACATTTTTGTCTAACTTCAAGTGTGGTATTCTTGCAATCTTCAAAGTCATAGTTTTTGAATGTTTTTTGACAGTTAAAATTGTTTGACTCTATGATTCACCTTTCAATTTTTCCTCAAAAAGCATCCTCAGTGTACCAAAAATCATCAAGAAATGTCTATTATATTGTTGGTTAATATGACCTTGTAATTCCAAGTGATTTAAAATAAGTTGGCCCCGTTATTTGCTTTTGAAATTTTGTATGCATACACCTAACAAGATATAGTATTCAATGGTGTAGAGCTTAGTTTTGAGTCGAGTAGAAAATTCACTCCAAGAAGTTTTGAAGTTTGTTATCCATGTCTAGAAAGATTAGAAAATGATCCTCTCACTTCATTAGAAAAAAATCAGGCCTTGGAAGGGCCATTTTCTTGCATGAAAATGTACAATTCTAGAAAATATCAACCCAAATTGACTGCCATAGAATCCCACTGGTGAAAATTAGCTTGTATGCCCCATTGAATTCTTGAATAAAAATTTATTAATTTATTATTATTATTTACATTATATATATATATTAAAAAAAAATTCAGTGTATTTGCACATCCGCCAAAAGTCTAGCGGCCCTTCACAGGGCCTAGATTTTTGTAGTATAAACGTTATAATCTTGTAATTCACAAGGTCAGATGGGCTCAAAAAATTTCACACTTTGCCATAAGGATCCGATACGGTTTTATATAGTTAAAAATTCTAAAAATAGTTTTTATTTTCGATTTGGATAAAGTCACCACTAAATGACAATTTTTGAAAATTTCTCTTGACAAACAACCCAGTCCTTTAAGGTGGTTATTATACTAGCCATTTATTTTACAAAACTAACATGTTTATCACAAATTTCTTATGCTACAATGTCTTTTTATTAAATAGGTACTCTAAAATGGATTAAACAAAGCCGCATAAAAGATTTTGATGAAATATTTGATCATATGTTCCCCATTTTTTGTTGATGAAGTGACTATTGTCTTATAAAATCTTGGGACAGGATTGTTCATCTAGATGAATGTACACACATTTGGATGAAAAATTATTTTTCATCCATATCAATTTGCATGTTTTATACTCATGGCACTACAAGAGAAAGGGGTGTTTTAAGTGAGTTTTTAAGTAGTGTCCTAGACACATGATTTTAAGTAATAACCTTTAAGGAGATTTTTAGCAAAATTTGACTTAAAAACATGTGTTTTTAAGTCAAATTTTGCTAAAAATCTCCTTAAAGGTCATTACTTAAAATCATGTGTCTAGGACACTACTTAAAAACTCACTTAAAACACCCCTTTCTCTTGTAGTGTGGAAACAATTATAAAATAGCTTTCATCAATCATCACTCAAAAGAAGATCCCTTTCAATACCTCCTAGAATAAATGAAATAGAAACCTTGACTTCAAATGCCATCCACTCTTCTATCAACTTGACAACAAATGGCATGTGAAGGCTACTCTCAACATACATAATAACTATAGAAAGAAGGGATTTCCTCTTGCCTTTTGCCATGAGAGGTAATTACCTTACATACACAACCAATGAAAGGGGCCCAAACAACCAATGGAAGTAATAAGGTAAACATACCTCAAATTGCCTTGAGCCAAATTGTGAACCTTGCTGTTGGATCCAAGTGAGATCTCTTGCATTCTAATGTAATAAAAATTGTAAGATTGAATTTTGACTTTTTAAGTGTGTAATTGGGTTGAGAAGTTATGGTTTATAACTTTAAAGAACACCACCATGCACTTTAGAAACATGGCAAAAGGTTCATTCATTCGTCCACTAAAAGAATTCTTTTGATTACAATTGCAACCATGAAATCTAAAGTCTAAAGAATTATATTCAAAATATCAAATATACATCAAACACTATTTGCCCAAGGTAAGGTAAGTACGCCCAATTCTAACACCTTTTTACTCTCCAACACCTTAACCCTAAATGCCTAGGGCCTTTTGAGGTTTAAAAACATCATTGCTTTTGAAGTGTTATAGATCTGCATGTTATTAATGTATAGAATTTTCAATCGTACAAACTTTTAGTGCACATATCGTAGATGATGTGAATCAAATTTGGAGTCATTTGGCCATAGAGATTGTAAATTTATAATGTTTTTAGTGTTGAAAAAGGATGCTAAAATTTTAATAGCAACACATTTGGAGGTGAAATTCGATTTCTAAACCTATTCAAATGGAAAAACTTTAAATTATAATGTGCTTCAAAACCAACATACAAACACAATAGTGAAATAAAATATCATTCTATTGACTCATTGTGTTTGCAAAATGGCTTTGAAATGTCAACAAATAGCAAGAAAAGTTGCAAAAAACAAATCTAAGACTGAACCTCCTTCTACTAAAGTGCTTCTTAGTCACTCATAACTTCTTGGATTAAAATGAAATTTTAATCACACAAACTAGACTAGTACGTGCAACTTTTCACCAAAAAGAATATTGGAAACGAATATTGTAATAAATAAGAAACACCTTTCCAAAAATCACCATAGTCCCAAAATGTCCGAAATTTAAACTTTTAATTGCTTCCAAACATTTGAAACAACTTGGATTGATAAGAAAATTTTACTACAATAACTAGACTTCAAGGAGATTATAACTTAAGAAATTTTATTGAAAATAAACATTGGATGAAGGAGATATAAGCCCTTGAAGTTGGAGCAATCAAAATGCAACTTGGTAAATTCAATTGAAAAAAACTTGTGAACTTTGAATGGCTTCCAAAAATTAGTACACCTTGGATTGATTTGAAAATTTTACCACACAAACTAAAAAAGAACGCAGATTTTCCGATAAATTTTATTGAATTTGGATATTGAATGCAAAAGTTACAGCACTTTGAATTGAACTTTTAGACTATGTGAGGACACTTTTGGTCCCTTGGGCCACTTAGGAGTTAAAAATGGACTTAAATGAACACTTCGGTCCGTGATTCAAAACCAATGAAAATTGAGACATTTTGTACTTCAAAGGTGATCATTCAAGGTGAGCCTAGTAATGTACAGTGACAAGATACCATATCCTATATATATTTTCAAGTTGAAAATATATAAAATACTACTAGTCTCAAAGAGCACTTTAAAATTACCAAATCCTGTGGGTTTCATTTTTCTTGAGTATGCAAATATTTTCATCTAATTTTGGTGGCTTTTAATCCCTTATTGCCTAAATCCTTTAATAAATTTTGGCTTATTTTGGGGTATATTTTTATAATTATATGTTATTTACTTCAATTTCACCATATTCATCATATTCAAAGAATAATTTTTTAAAAGTCAAGAATTAGTTTGAATGAATGAGAAGTTTGGTGGCCACAAAATCCCTTAGAACTTCTTTGTTCATTGACCAAATTTTGGATTGTATAGTTCGATAGTTGATACCTATTCAAAACATGTGAAGTCAGTCCAACTTTTTAAATGCAAAAAATAGATGAATTAATTTTATTTGACTGTATTGGTTTGAATAATGAAGTGAAAGTTACGGAGAATTTTGTTTCGGGGGCAATTGTCAAGGATACAATAATATAATATAATACTAGAAGAAAAGTATACCTATCAATCAATAAATCCTACGACTGTCTATGAAAACAAAACTTTAAGGTGCAATACCTATCAACTTTCTTAATAAACCCCGCAACTATCCAAGAAGACTAAGACTACAAGTGATCAATACCTATCAATCAATGCAATAAACCTAGTGACTATCTAAAAGGACAATAGTATGAAACACAAAGAACTCAAAGGTGTTTCTTAATATTGTAGTATAAAGTTTAATCCCTAAATGCCCTAGGCACCAAATTTTGTTGTCGACAATACTTTGAAGTTAAATAAAAATCGAACCAAATTGCTATTTTTAGTAGTTTATATTTTTGAAAAATTCTTTTCAAAGTCTAGTTTTAGCATCAAAAGTCCAATTTTGAAAATGATTGATTATGATTTTTTTTATTCAAGATTTTGTGCAAGGGTGTCCATTGCAATCTTGACTTTCCGTAGAATAGAGGGCTTTTGGAAATGAGCCTCAAATACACTAGATCTTGGAGAAAAAATCACATTAGAAATTCATTTAAAAAAATTGTAGAGTAGATTTTGAGAAGTTTTAAATTGATTGGAGTTATGCATATTAGGCCCTTTAACCTCATATTTTTTTAGTGACCAACTATTTAGATTTAACATGTGAAAAGAGGATTGAAAGACTTCATATCACTTTTGCATTTTAACACCCTCATGATCAAACATTATAATCTTTCAATCCATAAGTGATATTGTTGTGTTTTCTTTTTCTATGTGATCTCTAACATGTCTAGTTTCAATTTGTACAGTTACAATATATTCAGAAAAAATTATTGCAACTTATTAAAATCATTAGAAGAGATTTGAGGCCTCTGAAGGGCCGTTTCAAGGCTGTTCCCCTTCCCTGTTTCTTGTTCTGAACCAGCAATAATGCTATCAAAATTATTATTATTATGATTTTAATATAATAATTATGTCAGCATTATAATAATTCTGACAGCATTATCCAAAAATGAAAACAAAAATTAAAAATATATATTTATTTTTTTCAAAAATTTGATGTAGCACTCTCTCGACCACATCAGATTAGACATGTGGCAGAGTTCCCAAGTTGGAAGCACCCTAGGAGCTCGCAGTCTTCTAGATTCCTCAAATCTCTTCTAACCGTTGGCTTTTTGTTCAATTTGAAGCAAATTCCTAGAAGCTTAAAAAAGGCCTTGGGCATTTAGAGGTTAACAACAATGCTTCAAGATTTGTGTTGGCAAAATTGAGGTTTTCCCCATCTTGCCTTCAAGATATATACTATCAAGTATCAATTCATCTTGAAATTTCTTCAAAAAATACTACAAGTCCCTAGGAGGCACTAAAAAATTCTAAGGATTACT
Organism: Pseudisothecium myosuroides; assembly: GCA_951799445.1. Taxonomy (NCBI): domain Eukaryota; kingdom Viridiplantae; phylum Streptophyta; class Bryopsida; order Hypnales; family Lembophyllaceae; genus Pseudisothecium; species Pseudisothecium myosuroides. The sequence continues at coordinate 15,317,586 of OX637290.1, read as the reverse complement.
AGGAGGCTTCAAGCAACCACATATCTAATCTAAATGAATCACTTAAAGGTTTCAAGTAGCTACACAAATATTATTGGAGTCCCCTACAATACTAGGTGGATATGCTTATCATTGAAAGAAGATTTGACTTCTACAAAGTCCAATAAACATGAAGAATTTATCTAAGTTGATGGAGGATAAATGTTTGTGACAACAATGAAGGTAGATAGAAAATATAAAGTAGTTTTTTTAATTCATTTTTGAAAAAAAATAATAAACGTTTTTTCAAATATATATACTTTGGATTTGAGTTAATTATTCCTCCCATTGTGTCCTACACAAACTCTACTTTCTTATGGTGCTTTAACCTTTATATTATCAATGTAAGATTTTGGAATTTCATAATATAAAAGTTTTGTATAAATTTTGAATTGTGCAGTTAACTGCTAATTCAAACACTTTAAGAAGTGCATATTGCCTTTCTATCGTTGCTATCTAAAGTATTTTAATTCTTTTTAGCATTTATAATGATACTCAAATACAACTATGCATGCATTATTTAAATATTCAATTTGACAAAATTTGACATGCAACTCCTTAACACTAGACTCTCTATGTACAGTGAAATTTGAATATTTTAAAAAATTATTTTGAAAAACAAGATGTATTTGTAGATGTTTCTTATGTATCATCGCAATTGAATTGTTGAAAATTCATCACTGATGGTTCTCAATCAATTATCATGTACATTCATCAAATAAACATATAAATTCCAAAAAAACAAGAGTTTTGATTTTCTGAAATTGAAATTTGGTATACTTGATTGAGATTGCATAAGAATAAAACTTTAATTATGCATTACGAAAACACCAATTGAATATGTCGAGTGCAAAATTCTCATTCTAAGAGGAATCAAACAATGTGAACCTTGTTGGGCAAGTTCAAAAAAGACATTTTTGTCTAACTTCAAGTGTTGTATTCTTGTAATCTTTGAAGTCAAAGGTTTTGAATTCTTTTTGACTTATTAACCCCTAAAGGATCGGCATGCGTTTTTTGGTTGTATAGAAATTTTGGGCAGGTACTTGTGACTAGAGTTTTCCATATTTAAAGATGAAATTTTAACAGAAGGTGGGCGCAAGGAATATCTTTCAAATGCACTAAATTTCTTGACATTTGGAAATAGGAGTCAAAAGTTATGGCCAAATATGTTACTTTTTTTCGTAATTGGGCAGTCCGAGCAGCAAGAAAAATTTGGCAAAAATTTTGATTTTTTTTTATTAAACTTCATTGGACCGAATTTTTGCATTTAGGTGGAAAGAGTGCCATCATTTTTTGCACTCTTTTTGGGGGGAGGGGCTTGGGATTGTTAGAGGAGTACTTAGTTATGATTGAAGTTGTAGGGTCATGTTAGAACACACTATTGAGCTCACTTTTTGAAATTTTGATGCTCCACACTTGTGCTTGTTCAGGTTGCAAGTTTTGAAATTGCAGGGAGTTATTAAATTGTAGGAATTTGCATTTCTTAACATAAATAGGACTTGTAATTCCTGGGCGCTTTGTGTTCTTTTGTTTTTTGGCAGTTTTTTGCATTCTGTTCTTTTGTTCTTGTGTTGTGGTTCTCTTCACTTGTTGTTGAAATGATCTGTGTTTTGGTAGTTTTCTTGATTGCACTCTTAGACTTGCTAGAACTTTTAGGCTAATCATCATTGTACTTGCTGTAGTTTTAGATTCTTCACTTCACTTTGAGTTGCTCCCATTCTGGAATTCTTGCAATTGTGAAATCTTTTTTCAAGCTCTGTGAATGCAATTGTAATTTCCTTTTTCAAACACTATAAGAAAACCACGTTTTTGGCTATGTTTTCCCACTAACATGCGATGTCCAAAAAAACGCAAGCATGTCAAAGGTGTGACGGCCTAAAAAGGTAGATTTTTGTGGACGTCGCGGAGAACGCCTACATGTTACTGTAAAAACAAGTTGATGTTATCATTGACTTTGACGTTTTATTTGACATCACTGAAGACATATTGATGTTTTTCGGAACATCCAAAAAAACATAGACTGCCACGTCAACAAGCAAATTTGTTTTGACTATATATAAATCAATTAAAATTACTATGGTCTATGATAAAATGTTGACCAAATGTGAATATTTTAAGGAAAGGGCAACTACGTGGCATGCTTTGCAAAAAAAGGGCAATGGATGGATGTGCACTATGGATGAAAAGAGAAACTCTTTATACAAGTGGGGTGGTGGGAAGATTGACAATCTATATGGGATATTTCAAGCAAGAATTGTGTTCAATACAAATGTTTGAAAAAACATGATATAGATGTCTAAAACAACATCAAGATGTTGGAAACAACATTGAGATGTCTGAAACAACGTCAAGAGTTACAATGGTCAACTTCCTATATTCTAGTTATCCCATATCCTTTGTCTCACCATGGATGGACAATGGATATAAATAGGACCTCTCTACCCTTCATTCTCACTAACTTCCAATGAATGAATTCTTTAATTTTGCCATTAAAAATTCTTTTGATGGTAGATGGTAAGTTTTCTTTAATTTTTGTTGAATTCAACAATTTTTTTTGTTTCTTTTATTTTGTTTTTAAATTTATTTTAAATAATTATTTTTTGTTGATTTTGCCTTTTGGATAAGATATGTTGCAATTGATGTCTCCAAAGACATCTAATTTGACGTCTCCAAAATTCCAAACCAAAAATTAAACCAACTGCCATGTCACCAAAATAAAATGCCATGTCAAAAATTAGAAGGGTCCACGTCACTAGCCACGTCACTCATTGGATGGATGAAAAAAAATCCTATGTGGCACTGCCCGCCCACGTGGATCTGAGTTGTCTGCCAAATGGCACAATCTCAATAACTTGGAAAAGTATGTCATGCGGGATGTCAAAAGAAAAACAAGCCCAAATTGGGCATGTCACCTGTGATTTTAGCATGTTTTTTGCCCGTCTAGTATAACGAATTTTAGGTGACATCCACGGTGATTGCTTCCGCGTCCAATTAGACGCCGAGTCCCGTTTTTTTGAACGTCACCAAAAACTCTGTTTTCTTATAGTGAAACTTTGCAAATGCAATTGTGATTTTCTTTTTCATGGGTGTATAAATGCAAATTGTCCTATGATGTAATGACATTCTATTTTGCACCCCAAACAACTCTTTTCCAAACTAATGCCATGCACTAAACATAATTTTTTATAAGTAAAATAGTGTACTAAAAAATTTGCATCATTTTCATTTCAATGAAACATAGGGTGTTATGAAATGGGCAAATTTCTTTTTATTTCTAATGAAAAGGTCTATTTAATACTCAATTTTAGAAATCATACCCCCCTTTTTTATTATGCGGTTATCTTAGATGTATGCAAAAAGACATAGTGAGTGCCGGCCCCAAGATATTGCCCTTTTGTAGTAGATGAAATTACTATTGTCTTACAACAATTTGGATTAGTAATGCTCATTTAGAAGAAAAATGATTTTCATCCATACATATTCACATGTTTCATGCTCGTGGATAAAAGTATACAATTTTCATTAATCATCATTCACTCAAAAAAATGTCCCTTTTCGTACATTCCAAAATAAATTAAATAAATAATCCTAACTTCAAATGCCATACATTCCTCTTCCAACTTGACGACAAATGGCATCTGAAGGCTACTGAAATTCTTTCCCACATGTGACTTGCTCTCATCATGCTGAATAACTTCAAGATGAGGGCCTTCAATCTTGCTTCTTACCATGTGAGGTAATTACAGTGACTCCCAAAAGTAGTTGGCCACCCTAAAAATCACTCTCAAAAATTGAGAAATTGGAATTCTGAAGTGAAATTTAGACATGCTGTTGTACAAAAGGAATTATACCCTCATGTGTAATTTTACTTTAAATGGACTATATTTAGACCTATTGTTAATTGAATGAAATTTCTACGGAAAAAAAAACTTTTTGTGAGAAATCAAAATGTCCCATTTCTTTTTATAGGAAGAATGTACATCTTGACTAGAATCACATGTTACAAGTTTCATGAATTTTGGATTTTTATTGCTTGAGATCTAATTGACTAAAATCTTACCTCAAAATTTTGTTTTTTTAATTTTTCACTTTATAAATTCCAAAAAAATATGTTTTTGATATACATAATTATTTAATGTTATTTTCAATTTTTATTTTATTTTTTTGGAATTTATAAAGTGAAAAATTAAAAAAACAAAATTTTGAGGTAAGATTTTAGTCAATTAGATCTCAAGCAATAAAAATCCAAAATTCATGAAATTTGTAACATGTGATTCTAGTCAAGATGTACATTCTTCCTATAAAAAGAAATGGGACATTTTGACTTCTCACAAAAAGTTTTTTTTTCCATAGAAATTTCATTCAATTAACAATAGGTCCAAATATAGTCCATTTAAAGTAAAATTACACGTGAGGGTATAATTCCTTTTGTACAACAACATGTCTAAATTTCTCTTCATAATTCCAATTTCTCAATTTTTGAGAGCGATTTTTAGGGTGGCCAACTACTTTTGGGAATCACTGTATCATATGTGCACAAGCAATATAAGGGACCCAAACAACCAATGGAAATAATAAAGTATACATATCCAAAATTGCCCCGAGTCCCATTGTGATTCCTTCTGTTGGACCCAATCATGCCTTCTTGCTTTATGATGTAGTGAAAATTGTAAAGGATTATATCAACATGGCTATTTAAATGTAGTATTGGATTTGCAAGGGTGAAATTGGGTTGAAAAGTCATGGTTTTATAACTTCAGGAACACCACTATATAGTTTAAATACATGGCAAAAGGCTCATTTATTATTCTACAATTTGAAAATACGCTTTTGAATTACCAATATTGCCACTATGTGGTTTTGTTTTCTACAACAATATTTTGTCAACGACACAATAATCCAATGTAATAGAAGAACAAAAGTAAGCAATATCTAGATGTCCTCAACTACCGACATTCCTCCAAAATACAATGAATTTTTACAGTTACAAAAATGCTATGATCCAAGTTTTTTCTACATTTGGTGGCTTTTCCTACCTCACCACTTTCTTCTCTCCAAAGCTCAACTCCCCATGATGGATTCTACCCCCCAAAAGCAAGATCAAAGTCCAAGCTAGAATTCAACAAAATAACATTTTTTTTTAAAATCGTATGATTCCTTCAAAAATAATGATTTTTCAATCAAATAACTTATGTTCTCTTTTCTAATCACTCAACTACCAAAGTCCAAAATTTCAACAAAAAAGACATATTTTGGGTGGAGATATGTAGGGTTATTTGAGGAATGTTGCTTTCTGAGGACATTTATCTATCAATTAGTACATCTCATGACCATCCAAGAAAATAAAACCGAGAATAAACAATACCTATCAACCTTCCTAATAAACCCCATACCTATCAAAGAAGACCAAAACATAAGTGTGCAATACCTATCAACCAACATAATAAAATCCATGACTATCTAGGTGGGCAAGAGTATGTAATACAAAGAACTCTCAGTTATTTCATAATACTGTAACATAAAGCTTAACAACCGTGCTCTAAGATTTGTGTTGGCAAGATTGAGGTCTTTTCCATCTTGCCTTCAATATATACTATCAATATATCTTGAAGTTTCTTCAATGAAAACTAGGAGTCTCTAAGAGGTACATAGAAATTCTGAAGGTTACTAGGAGGCTTCAAGCAGTTTAGATGAATGACTTAAAGGTTTCAAATAGCCACACAAATATTATAGGAGTCCTTCATGTTATTAGGCAAATATACTAATCATTGAAAGAAGGTTTGACTTCTACAAAGTCTAATGAAGGTAGAGAGTCTAAGTTATCCAAGTCGACGAAGGGTGAATGTTTGTGACAATGATGAAGGTAGAAAAATAAATATAAAGTCATTTTTTGAATTCAATTTGGGAAAAATTTATCAATTGTTACCAGAACATTTTCACTAATGGAGTTGGCAATTGACAATTTCTTGTAAATGTTATTAGCCATCTTTTTTAAACTATTAAATATTACTTTCCACTTTATAATTTTTTTAAACATGGATATGAAAGTTTTTTTAGTTCATTTGTTTTACACGCTTTTTCAATTAATTTTCTAACATATTTAATAAAAAGTATAAATTATGGGACAGACATGTTTTTTCCTCATATGAATGTTGAAAGACAAAACTTCATTTTTTGGAAGGGTTAGAAATGCCCACATTTTGAAGTTGAGATGCATTAAACTTGCAATTGGTGGACTATTCCTTCTAAATTTTTTGAGGATGTACTTGAAGAAGTTATCTAAAGGATCCTATGGTTGAATTTGTTAAAAAATAAACATAGATGAAGATTTTAGCCTTCCTTTGAAGATGAGTATTTTTGAAGTAGTTTTGGGCCTCAAAACATCAAAGAACTTTAGGAGTTAAAATACCATTGATGAGATAGTGGGCCCCCCAAAATGTTGTAATTAGGTATTTCTTTCGTAAAATGCAAGTAATAAACTTGAAGTGTAATTCAAAATTTGAAATATCATTGCCTTTCTTAAGCATGACAATTTGCTGTGGCACATCAATTTTTTGGTCTTTTAGCTTACTTTCAATGGACTCTATTTTATTTGTCTAATTTTCAAATCCAAATTTTCTTGTGTCTATTTAAATGAAATATTTGATAGTAATCACAAGCTCTAATTTTATACCATACAAAAGATGGTAAGATAATTTAGTGAGTCGTTTAGGGCAAGCTTCCATGTGTTGGTAGTGCCCAAACTTTGTTGAAAAGACAAAATACATGTTTTCTGAACCTCTACAGTCTACATGGACTGAAGTGTGTAGTATTTGCCAGGGGAGAATCAACATCGTTTGCTAGCAAGATTACAAGGAAAAGTCCATGAAAAGTGGGGCCACAAGATTCCAAATTCCAAAAAACTAATTTCAACAATTGACTTGAACTTTTTGGTTGCTTTTAGTGTGATAACAAGACAAAGCTATCCCTGAAAAAATATTTTTTTCCCTCATATGGAAGTGTGTACATCATGGAAGTTGGTGAAAGCCAATCCAATTCCAGAAACTTAACCCTTGAACGTTGGAATGGTGCCCGTGGAAATCATCCCTTTTGACATCGGATGACATCATCTTCTTTGAAAAAACCAAATGTGCTTATATGGAAGTGTATACATCATGGAAGTTGGTGAAAGCCAATTCAATTTTAGAAACTTAATCCTTGAATGTCGGGATGGTGACCGTGGAAATCATCCCTTTTGACATCGGATGACATCATCTTCTTTGAAAAAACCAAAAGTGCTTACATGGAAGTTGGTGAAAGCCAATCCAATTCCAGAAACTTAATCCTTGAACATTGGGATGGTGACTGTGGAAATCATCCCTTTTGGCATTGAATGACATCATCTTCTTTGAAAAAACCAAAAGTGCTTACTGGAGGTCAAACTACTATATAGGATCTTCCCTTTCCACACAAAATTCCGAGGATTAACTCCTAAAGGACCAACATGCTTTTTTTTGGCAACATAGAAATTTTGGGCAGGTATGTGTGAATAGAGATTTGCATATTTTTAGCTGAAAAATTATTAGAAGGTGGGGACGAGGAATATCTTTCATATGCACCAAATTTCACAACATTTGGAAATACGAGTCAAAAGTTATGGCCTAATATGTTGTTTGTTTCTCAACTCGGGCAGTCTGGGCAGATCAGAAAAAATCACTTTTCTCAAAAATAAAAATTTGAAATTGGTTTATTAGATTTATATATACATGGAAAGCTTTGAATCATTCCATTCTGACCAATGAGTCAAACGTTATGAGGATTTTTAGTTTGCGGGCAGTTATGGACTGTCTACTCTAAAATAAACTTTGAAGTCGTTTATTTCATTCAATTTTCAATATTTTTCAAAAAAAATAAAATTGTAGGATGTAGATTGTTTATTACAACATTGCAACCATTGGGATTGGCATTTTTCAATTCCATAATTAACTTCTTAACAATTTAGTGTTTTGAACCATTCTCTACTTCTTTCTACTTCCTATTTTTTTCCCACATGTTGTACAATTCCCAATAATCTGAAAATTTTCAAGCATGTAGCCAACTTGCCCTGAAGAATGAATCCAAAGAAGCACAACCATTTTGAATTTTTTTTCATAATAATTTGACCTTGTGAAGTGCAGCTGCCTGTTTTTTCGCAGGGCCAAAAAAGGACTTTTGCCACTTCAAACGCTAATATCTTCCAATCTACACAATGGAAATTTCTGAAATTTTTTCCACATATTCTCAAACCAGAGTACTCCAAGATCCCATGGTTACATGTGTTAAAAAATGATATTTTTCAAAAATTTGGTACTTGTACTAGAAATGGCAGATTTGGAGCATTTTTGGTGAGAACATAGTCAAGGA